>JAPXFQ010002330.1:465000-1065000 GCA_028564705.1 Apricaphanius iberus | reverse complement strand
AAAGTGAACATGCTTTTTAATCATTATTCTCTTACAACATAAGCTGGCATAAGGGTCTGCTGTGATATAGAGGATTCTCTGCATTCATAAATAGTTTTTGCTTATTTCGGAGAGACTGAATAAACTGAATTTGTACATTTTAAAAGTCCACTAAACGATATGATTGCTGGTATGACATGCTGGTTTCCTGTGGTTTTTGAGAGGTGGAATGGGCAGATGTTTTTTACTTTCATATTCAATGAGATACAATGACAAATGTTGCCCCTCTGCAGTTTGAGCATTTATAAGGCATAATAGTTAGAATTACCTTGTATTATATTTAAATTTTTGTCTAACCTTCAGTTGGACCAACATGGTTTCATGATATTTATACATGAATGTAAGCAAAAATACATTAAACAATCTTGTTTTGATTTTTAACAAAACTGACAATTATTTCTACTTTTTTAAATTTCTAGAATATATTGATCATTACAGTTATGATATTGTTGTCTAGATATTTTTATTACTTATGTCAATTTAGAAAAAACAAAATCAACATAAGTTAAGCAAAAATCTAGAGGACACACCTCCTGTAGTTAAATTAACTTATTTTTCATTATAGCGTTTTGCTTTATCGTACAAGTAATGAATAATTAGTCAAGCTATCTGCTGTGGTAGAGCGTCAGTGTTGACTTAACAATTGTAGCATGCATTGGGGTTGTTGTGTTGCCTTTAAACAAACATTCATAGGAACTGATAGGAAACATTTCTATTCAGTCAAAATAGTATATTTATCTTTTTAATTAATGGAATATTTTTAGGTGTCATGAGTCTGGGCTGGGGCTGTACGGTGGTGCAGTGGTTAGCACTGTTGCCTTGCAAGGTTGTGGGTTCGTATCCCGGCCCAGGGTCTTTCTGCATGGAGTTTGCATGTTCTCTCCGTGCATGCGTGGGTTCCCTCCAGGTACTCCGGCTTCCTCCCACAGTCCAAAAACATGACTGTCAGCTTAATTGATCTCTCCAAATTGTCCTTAGGTGTGAGTGTGTGCATGGTTGTTTGTCCTGTCTGTCTCCATGTGGCCCTGTGATGGACTGGCAACCTGTCCAGGGTGTTCCCCGCCTCTCGCCCGTTGACAGCTGGGTTAGAAAGGCACCAGCCCCCCCCGCGACCCATTAAGGATTAAGCGGTTAAGAAAATGGATGGACGGATGGAGTCTGGGCTGTTTGTGTGATGCTTGCTTTGTTTGACCTTTTCTCACTTCATAACGAGGCCTCCAGGTGGCGCTGCCAGCAGCTGGAATTGTCCAGGAGCCCTTTGCTGGATCCAGCTGTGCACCTGTCTTTAATCAAGGATCAGTAGGCTTTTCTGAAGAGTTGGCTCTCAAACATTCAGTGCTTACGTGTTAGCCTTCCATGGTACCTCTAACTGTCTAAATTTCTGGTCTTAGTGCAACTAAGATCCTTGTGCTTACCTTTTGGTAACATTTCCATGTGCTTCTCTGGTGAGACTTACCAGGTTTCTTTGTGAGCTTTCTTCATCTCCTCGAAACCGTTCAACACTGGCAATCATTGGTTTCTCAGCCTGCAGCTTGTTACCCAACCGACCAGTTTGCCCCCTGTAATGAGGCATTACCGGCTCAAAAACTCCTTCATTTAACCAGTGTTTTGTTAATAATCATTTGCACGATTCCCCTAAGAGTTCAAAGTGTTTTGGGTGGCTGAAATTTATATCCAAATTTATATCTAGTCGCTGATCGCGACAGGTTGTTTTAGGGAAGGCCTTGGTGCATTGGACTGAGAAAAGAAATGTCCCTCAAGTACTCGACTGCAACTTTAACCAACCTGGTTCTCGTTGTCCACCTCAAACTCACCTTTCCAATAAAATATCTTAATCTGCTTCGGGGTGTGGATTGTGTTCTGTATGTGGGATAGGAAATTAAAAGAAAAACCATGACAGTAGGAGCCTTCTTTCAGCTAATGCACAGCTAAAAGGAGGGTAAGAGCAGAACTGCATTATTATATCGTATAGTCAAAGAAAAGTTTAGCTTCTGATGGATAAAATATTTTTGATGTCCTCGAGTCACCTGTGTATATGATCTGTTCACATTTATACAGAATCCACCAACCCGCTTGATCACTGCAATATGGGTGTTTAATGTGGATAATCTGATATGGGTCAATGCACCTGGGTTGGATTCAGATCTATTTTAGTATGATGCCTAACACGGTGACTCAAGGCCAAGGGTGGAGTGATGGATAACATATTTTTGGTGTCCTCAAGTCACCTGTGTGTAATGTTATAATGTTCTGCAATGTTACGAAAGCATCATAATGTTACACTCTCCAATGCTATGAGAGTACCACAATATTATCGTCTGCTTGCTGTATAATGATAACTGTTCACACGGGAAAGGAGTTTGGGTATCTCTGGCTGGACAGCTCCCATGAAACCATGACTTTGTTTGAAGAAGTATTGCTTTGCTTTTGACTGAACTGCATCTGTGTGGCGGAATAATAAAAGATGACACATATATTCTAGCACAATAAGCAGTCTGGTGTCCTTTCTTTCTTCCTTTTATATTGTGTGTGCCGATCCACTAAGATCCTGGGTAAAAATTTCACAAAACAGCTTCATACTGTAATATAATATGAAAAATGTGCGGTTTTATACCTTTCGTGTATCGTAATACAGGTAACCATCACATCCCTTTTTAGAATCCTAGCTTATTAACAGTATTTGATAGAGTAACTCAAAAATTATTCATCAAATGTACATTTTAGAAACTGAGTGAAACTTAATTAATGTGACAGTCAGCAGGTTACCCTAAATAGTTTTAACTAATAAAAATTTATGAAAGTATTTAAAAAATACACTTTTACCGGTTTTGTGGATTAAATTCAGGGAGTTTCATTAGAGCACACGGACATTTGTGAATGTACTGTAAAGTATGAGAAGCAATAACATTTTTAAACAGAAACAGGCTTCAGTCAGGCAGGTGTAATTACAAAGGCGCAGACACAAATCCAAGGATTTTCCCCACCATCAGTGTTTCCCCTGACATTGTTTTTAACAAGTTCCATAAAGTGGAAAAAATAGCCTCTTTTAAGCCACTGAAATGACAGAACTTATAATCATTCATCTACCCGCCCAAAAGGCCTCATCTCGCGACACTTTTCAGCAGGGTTTTGAATCAGCAAGGGCAGCCGCTCAAGCCGCACAAGCAGGTGATGATTAAAGGCTGACCTTACGCTTAATTAGTGGCAACTGGGAGATTTCATTGCCTGGCTATGAATCATGGGAGGGAAAAAAAAGCAGCCGCCGGGGAAATGTTACCTAAGTGATTAGGTGAGGGGTGTAAATCAATATCGCCGTTGACCTGCAAATGGAGTGGCAGTGGGAAAGGGGGGAATGAAATGAAGATGGAAACAAAGGAATGAAAGGACTTGATTAACATGAGCGACCCACTCCTGTCTCTGCGACGTAAACAGCAACAATACTTATGAAGTAATGAAACTGAAGGTGTTCATTCTCTCTCTTTTCCATCTGCAAGGAAACATCTGAAACTAATAAACATTATTTCAGAAACAGGTGCTGTGCCAAGTATTTTGTCATAGCGCATTGCCTATAGTAACTGGAAATGTCTTTTTTCTGGGGGAGGAGGACATGCTTTCAGGCTTGCAAAGTTTAGACATTCAGCCTTCCACTTTTAGTAAATTGAGGTCATCCCCGGTCCCCCCCTGCTGAGATAAAACAATTTATTTTAAATCTAGCACGCCACAATGCTTAGAGAAGAGGCTTAAACCTCTTATTGATATCCGTACCTTTAATTGGTTCTGTGGAGGAAGTATGTTCCCTGGCTGTTGTTGATGCTTCATTCCACTTCTCTTTAATTTGGAGGACCTCCTTGTAGCTTGTACCCAAGGTCAGGAGAACCATTAGTTATTGAAGAGGAGGAATGGATAGCCAAAGGAGGCCTTGACAATGTCCAGCCTGAGAATGGCTAAGCACAGCCTATTAGGCTCCTCGTGCTGTTGAGCCTGTTTTGTGTTTCCGTCCCAAATCTTGTGCACATGGAAGAACTCAGCGAATCTAATGATGCTCTCAATACACACCCGGATTGGCCTGCTTGCTTTGCTCACTCGCCCAGCCAACTATTTATTTGCAGCCAGCTTTCATGTGTTACCGTTTGTCCACAACAAGCCTATCATGTGGAGCACAGCAGTGGATTTTTAGCATTCATGCCTGCGATAACTAAGGCAGCCTGTGAACTGTGTTAGATGCCAACAAGTACTTAATTCTTTATACTCTGTCATAGATGAAGCTTAAAGATGAGCTTGATAAATTACCTCGTCTTTTAGCTGTTCAACAGCAGCTGCAACGACCAGCCCAGGCTGCTGTTAGGGAGGCTGATTAGTCAGGACCAACCAATAGTCCCAATATCACTCGAACGGGACAGTAATGAATGAATGAATTAATAAATAAATGTTATATTTCGAACATTGAAATAATATATACAATAGAAATAAAAACACGTTCACATGGAAGACAAACTAGAAAGAAAAAAGAAAAAAAAAAAGATTTTGGAATCGAGCCTGCAGAAAAAAAAGCTTTCATACTCAGTTCGAAAAGGAGTAGGAAGAAGCTGATGCTAATTAAATCCTACCCCAACTGATTCAAAAAAAATACAAAGATATTTATATAAGTTCCTCTCCATAATACATGTAAAGTACATCACATCACCACTGTGTCCACACACATACTACAATATACTGTTGCAGTAGAGATTTTGCTATATAAGTTACGTCCATTTACCTTGGACCTGAGCCTGGACCTGATACAATTTGGCTTACAGTTTAACACAGGCCGATTAACACAGGTTAATTTAAGTGATTTCAGTGTCTGCGTGGCCTAAGGGTCAGTCCATGGAGGCCCTGTGACATCATGGTGTCACATTAATTTAAATGACAAGTGAATGAGACCTTTAAGATAACACTTATCAGGTATTTTGGAATGGACATACTTAAGAGTAAAGAGGTTTTGGCTTGATTTACTGTGAGTTTACTATATGGTAAGTTAACCAAGCTTTTTAGGAATTACCAAGCGTAAAAAATTGAAACGCCAAGCACAGTTAGGAGAGGGCTGTAAGACATGTCGGCGAACCGCTAATATGCAGTTGATAGCCAAAACGTCTCACAGATATTACACACTGCTTACTTGTCTGGTTGGGTACGACCAATAATCTCCATTTTAACTCAGGCACAATTTCTTTTTGCTCCCTTTTTTGTCGCTGGATGATAAAGCATCTAATAAGATAATTCACATTTTATTCGACAGTGTTTTGCTGTGCAATGAGATCTTCTGTCAATGATCGAACGCCGGGAAGCTTGGGGACACTTGGCTCATTGTTTTGGTCTAACAGCTTCAAGCTTGCTCTTACATTTTGCTTTAGTCACTAATGAATGCACTCTCTGGCTTTACCCATGGTGTTCAGAGCTGTTTTAGCACACTTTAGATTGAACGCAAAGTGTGTTTGGCGGGGCAAAATAATCACTACTTACCGACTGAAAAAACACTTTCCTTGCTGATAAAAAAGAAACAAAATCAATAAAGTTGTTAAATTTTGTGTCACCAGAAGGAAAAACCAAAATTGTCTGCTTATATATAATATAAGCAGACAATTATATATATATATATAATTATATATATATAATCCTCTTTTCTTCTGGATTATTTGTCTATTAGTCTTTTAGAAACATTTAGTTAACAATAAGTTTATTTATATAGCTTTGTCTCACACCCCTACCCTTTTGATCTCACAAAACAATGTGACTTTCATCATCTGTCCCACATGAAATGTTTCTCATTTTGGCCTCTACAGCCACCTCTTTATAGTAAATATTAAAAGTACAGCCTTTGTATCATTAATAATTAATAATAATGATAATACTAATAATACTGAATGGAACAATCCCATATTATAATGCTGCCACCACCATGTTTCACCATCGGAATAATATTTTCAGGGTAATGTGCACTGTTTTAGATATATTAAATATTAACTTTTTGTAAATGTAAAATGTTAGAATAAAGAGAGAATAGCTATGTATAACTGTGGACCTGTCCAGGGTGTACCCCGCCTCTCGCCCAGCGACCCCTGGAGGACTAAGCGGTTCAAAAAAAAAATGGATAGATGGATGGATAGTTATGTATATATCTTCTTTTACTTTCATCATATTCAGAAGTATACATACACTACAGTTATTGTGTTTTTTGCACAAAATTAGAACTTCAGATGTTTCAGTTCTGAAGCTTCTGATATGTAAATATTTTCCATTTTACACTGTGGATTCATTTACAGTGGATCAAAAAAGTCTTTGCCAGCAACAGGTTGTGCAAGTTGTTCCTCCTGAAAAGATGAATGAGGTCTGTATTTGTCATCATAGGTACAAGAAGTGAGACAGAACGTTAAAAACAAAACAAAAAACAGGAAATCACATTATATGATTTTTAAATAATCTTTTTGTATAATATAGCAGAAAATAAGTATTTGGTCAATAACCAAAGTTCACCTCAACACTTTGTATTGTAAGCTTGGTTGGCAATGACAGAGGTCAAACACTTCCCCTCCAAACACGGCGAGTAGCATTTTATGAGATAGCTCTACTTTGGCCTCATCTGACCACATGGCATCCTTCCAATCTTCCTCTGGATCTGTCAGATAGTCTCTGGCAAACATTAGACAGGCCTGGACATGTCCTGACTTAAACAAGGGGACTTTCCGAACACTGAATGTTTTTAATCCATGAACATATAATGTGTTACTGACAATAGCCTTTGTTACTGTGGTACCAGCTCTCTTCACGTTATAGACCAGTTAATCCCATGTAGTTCTGTTCTGTTTCCTCACAGTTCTCAAGATCATGTGTACCCCATGAAGTGAGACCTTGATTTGAGCCCTAGTTCGAAGAAGATTGTCAATGATCTTGTATATGTTAAATTTTCAAATAACTGCTCCAATAGTTCATATTGTCTCATCAAGTGGTTTGCTTTTGGCAGATTAACTCATCCCAGTCTTGTGCAGGTGTACAATCGTGTCCACTCTCTCTTTGAAGAGTTCTCTAGTCTTGGCCATGGTGGAGTTTGGAGTCTGGCTGTTTGAAGGTGTGGGCAGGTGTCTTTAATACATATGAATTCAAACCAGTGCCATTAATATAGGCAGTGAGAACTTCTAATACAGCTGATTAGAATAGAATAAATGATAGATGATAGAATAAATAGAATGTTGTGTTTATATCATCTTCCAGTAGTTGTTCAAGCAGTTGATATCTCCTCTCCAAGCTGCTTGCTTATTGTAGATAGGCTCATCCCAGTCTTGTGCAGGTGTACAATCTTGTACCTTGTGTCCTTGGACAGCTATCTGGTCTTGGCTGTTGTGGAGTCTGACTATTAAAAAACTGTGGACAGGTGTATTTTATACAGATAACAAGTTCAAAGAGGTACCATTAATACAGGTAAGTGGTGGATAGAAGAGCTTCGAAAAGAAGAAGCAAAAGGTCTGTGAGGGCCAGAATTCTTGCTTGTTTGTATGTGATAAATACCTAATTCTTCATAATTACACAAAGAATATTTAAAAACCATGCAATGTGATTTCCAAGATTGTTGTTTTTTGCATTTTGTGGTTGATGTCTACCTATGATGAAAAGTACTGACCTCTCTCATCTTTTTAAGTGTGACAACTTGCACAATAGGTGGGTGCCAATACCCTTTTTGCCACACTCTGAGGGCACCTTCCAAAACACAGAGCCTCTTTCTTTGACATTATAGGAAAATCAAGAGAAATCATCCAACACATCAGGAAAAGAATTGTGGACAAACATCAGTGTGGCTCATCCTTATATGAATCTTCCAAATGACTGAAGGCTGAAGTTAATCTGTTCTTACAAAAATACCCAAGTTTTAAAAAGTGTTTGAATGTAATGGCTAATGAAGTAGGAGCCTTTCTTGTAACTGGGGCTTTGCTGGTTCAAACCCTTACTCCATCCATCATCATTTTCTTGGTAAGAGTCTTTGCCCGCCTTACCTACTAGTGGTGGTGAGAGGGTCCAGTGGCACCAGTGTTAGGCAGCCTTCTGTCTGTGTACCCCAGGGAATCTGTGGCTACAATGTCATTTTCCGTAACCAGTGTGTAAATGTGTGCATGATTGGGTGAATTACTGAATGTAGAATGAAGCACTTTGGACACTAAGAACTACATAAATTGCCATACAAGTAGAGGCCATTTACCATACTTTTTGGGAAGGAGACAGACTCTGAGTCCCAGACATGAATGTTTTTTGGTCCAAAATGTTTGATGAAGCCTAGGACAGCAGCTAAGAAAAATGCTGGCAGAAACTGCTAAGAGTATCACCATCTACCGTACACTAAAACCAGTCCTGTATGATCATAATGTGAAAGGTTATGCTGTGTCCAGACCAAACGCAATAGGAGCGACTAGAGCTTCAGGTTTACATGTAAAATCAATGGAGGAGCGCAATGAAGCGCGACTTGGTGTCCTGCGACACTTGAGAAGCAGATTTGCGTCGCGAAAAAGCTTTCCTGCCTGATTCGCGCGACCGATTTGCGCTACAGCTGTGATGGAAAATTCGCGCTGCATTTTATGTGATGCATTTTGTGCCTTCGCGCTCATGCCGTCTATCGCTCGCATTGGAAAAATCTGAACTCCAGCATCAAATCACACCGCGACAACCAATCAGGGGACATAGTTTCAGTGATTCTGTGACTGTCATGGAGTCACAGCCTCAGCAGGACAAACATCGTGGCTAATCACCCCGGGCTACATGTCACAAGCAGTTTTCAGACAGAATAACAGAAATAAAAAAATAAACTATTTACAAAGGAATGCTCTTAAGAGGTTTGTGGGTGGCTCTTAAAAGAGCCGTTGTTGCTGTAAAAGCACCTCTCGGCCTAGAAGTGAGCCTTGAAACATTCTCCTCACCTGGTTTCCTGGTTACCAATCCCGCACCACGTCCCACGCTGCTTAAATATTATAAACTTTTACGAGCCGCAGACAGATGGACAGCTGCTCAGAAATGTAGTTGGTGTTTCGGCAGGTGAAGCTTGGACCTTCACTGCACAAACTGGGCGAGCAGGTCACGTTCTCCAGGCGGCAAGGAGCCGGTGTTTATGAGAGGCTCGCTGCTGTTTATGGATCCCTCCGCCGTAGCTAGACTGTATCTGTAGCTCACCAAACCCCCAGTGCAGCGGTCCCAGCTCTACCGGAGGCCAGGCCGAACACATAATCCACTCTGTCCTCTGTCAGCTCGGTTCATAATCCTCCGCCAGCTGCAATGTAGCCCCAGCTCCGCTGAAGCACGGGCCGAACACGCTGTCCTCCGCCAGCTCCACTGTAGCCCCAGCTCCGCTGAAGCCTGGGCCGAACACGCTGTCCTCTGTTAGCTCGGTCCATAATCCACCGTAGATGCACTCTGGCTCCAGCTCCGCTGAAGGCCAGGTCGGGCGTGAAAATACCATATTTGAAGCGCGACCAGTTCGCGTTGTACACGCTTCAAGGTGCGAATGTGCACGCGAACAGCTAGGCATGTGTCGCGCTTCATATTCGCTCCTATCGCGTTCAGTGTGGACACAGCGTTAGTCTGAGAGGAGAATACCATTACTTCCAAACTACACTTAAAAAAGCTAGAATACAGTTTGCAAGTGCACATGGGTTAAAAAAAGTTTTATTTCTGGAGACATGTCCTGTCATCTGAAGAACCAAAAATTTAACTGTTCGGCCATAATGAAAAACAGTATATTTTAAGGAAAAAGTGTGGCAGCCTTGAACCCTCAATGCAAGATTCCAAGCAGCTATTGTAGAAAGCTTGTGGATTTGGCCCAATGAAAGTCATAAATAAAAACATAACAATCTTCTCTCTCTTTTTTCTGACATCCCACTCATACAAAAAAAAATATTTATTTGAAACATAAAAAAGTTTACTCTAATTTGATGTTTGACAGTAAAGAAAACAATATCTTGTGTTTATTTCTTTGCTGAAGTGCATGCAAATATCTGACTTAAAATGTACAATGACAGAAGTGTCCTATTCTTTATTTGTTTTTTATGGTATACTAAATAAGACTTTAAAAGACTTTAAGAGCCTGAAAAATCCAATTTGTATTTATCTCCTTCACTAAATACAACACTTGGGAGTCAATTTAAATAAAATTCAATTTACTGAATCTGCTAGCAATTAAACATCAGTTCCTAATGCGCCATGAAAATGTAGCCTGGGCCCTGTATGTGTGAGTCTGTCAATTCAGGTGGAGACAAGTCCCAGGTGGCTCCTTTCACTCTGACACACACATACACACACACTGACACGTCCAGTTTTAATTGACTCTATTGAGCAGGAACAGCATGCTTTCTCATTGCTCCAGCACTAATTGGGTTCTGCGCCCTTACTTTTTACATGAAACACATTTTATGGAGCAATTTAAAGCACATAGTGCTCCATAATTAGAAAGAAATGAGGGAAAGCGTAGGATCTGTGCCAGGACAACAGCGTCATGAAATGCCTTTTGTACACTTTGGTTGCCTGCTCCCCCATTTTTTTTGAAACCCCAAACTAAATCACAGAAAAAAGTCATTTGTCTGGAAAGAAGCTGAATAGTTTTGAATGAAAAAGTCAAGTCATCTTCCACTACAGTATAAATATTAGCAGCTTAGAACAAGCAAAGTTGGAAAATCTGTTAAAGAGGGGATCCAAATGGGGTCATTCATAATTGATTTGGGTAACAGGCGAAGGAAGGAAGCACATGAAGGCGAATAATGATTAGCTCTTTGGAACATATGCTGTTACTTTCATAAACCCATTTCAAATGACTTATTTGCCAGTTGTTGTTTTGACCTGTGTGTGCTGTGTAACTGTTCAAACACTGAGGCGAGGCCAGATGTTTGGCAGACACGTATGCACATCAATAAGCAGCACACACGCACATGCTCACGTACACACAGACAGATGCTTGCACAGATCTGCACATCCACAGTAACGGCTAACAGACACATACACAAACACATGCAGTCCCACTTGACATCCTTTGGGAGTTACCTTGGGGGAGTCATTCTTTCTCTTCCCTGCTTGTTGATATTTGTTCTGTCAACTCTCTGAGCTGACTGTCGGCTCAGAGCAAAACACTTCAGCCACTGGTACAAATATTTAATGTCACAAATTAGAGGAAAATCTTCTTTCTGACACAAACTCAGAATGAAGACATAGGTTTTGACTTTAATAACTCAGCTGTACAGAAACTGCTGCCTTGTTTCCACTAAGCGTTTTGACACAGGTCGGTACACTTATTTTGTGTGGTTCCATTGTTAAAGTAGCCCATATCACACCCTTCCTGGACCGTCTTCAGTCTATATGACAATGGCTGTACCATACAGTTAGTGTGGAGCTACTGGCATCACAAAACAGTTCATTGATCATAGGACAAAAAATGTCACTGCTTGCTAAAAGCAGAAAACATACAAGTATGTTGGACTTAACCCCGCTGAATCCTAAAATAGCGTATCAAACCTCACCGACTCATGTCATATTGTTCACTGGAAACTAGGCATGTTAGAGGAGTGTAATTCCTTAACTTTCCTTCCAGGGTGTGACAGGACGGACTGCACCTGCCTAAATGGATCAGGAGGAGCTTAAAAGAGGAGTGGTTACCTGGAACAGACACCAGATGGTTAAACTCTCCTGCGTGGTAATCAGGGTACATCTAGCAGTCAGTTTGAATTTTAAATGTACCTGTTAGTATTGTTCCTTCTTTGAAATACCCTTTGATGACTTTCACCCCTGTACACTCACAAATCTGCAAAAACTCTGTGATGGTATGTCATTGCGAGCTGAAATCTCAGAGGAATGTTTCTGAAACCTTGTAGCATGTACATAATGAGTATCTGTGGCTGTTTTAAAGGGAAAAGACCTGGTACTAGAGGTGTAACAACTGAAGTGATATTATGTTATTAAAATGGGGCAAAAAAGTATTTGGCAGCCACCGACTGTACCAGTTGTCCCAATTAAAAGGATAAAAGAGGTCTGTAATTTTTAAGAATAACAATGGAACAAAATAAGTATTTAGTACCTACAAATAAGCAAACATTCTGACCCTCACAGACCTGCACCAACTTAATTAAGAAGCTCTTCTACCCTCCACTTTTTACCCTTATTAATGGCACCTCTTTTAACTTGTTATCTGTATAAAAGACACCTGTCAACAGCTTTAAACAGCCAGACACCACCAATGGGCAAGACCACAGAGCTGTCAAAGGAAACAAGGTACAAGATTGTACACCTGCACAAGATAGGGGTGAGCCAATCTACAATAAGCAAGTGGCTTGGAGCGAATATATCAACTGTGCGATTAAAGAATGAAATGTGATTAGATGTGATCAAAATAGAACTTTTTGTTGTAAACACCACTTTCTGTGTTTTGAGAGAGGACACCATGGGCATGGAAACATTATGCGTAAGGGCTGCTTTTTTTCAAAGTGACAAAGATTAGTGATCCTTAATAAAGAGTAACTGAATCCCATTTAAAAAGCATTATCCAGCCCCCAGACAACATTTGAAAAATTCTACCAAAGTGGGCAGGGCCAGGAGGCACAGAGGGGCATGGCCAAGTGAGGAGGATGAGCGCAAGGGGGAGATGCAGGTGTGTGGTATGGCAGGTAGTCTGGTTGGCTGAACCAACTCGAGCTAATATGGCGTGGAGCCGCCGAGCTCCATAAAGCCTCTCTTTACCCCTGGTAAAGGGAGAAATCATGAAGTCTCTTCTCCGCTGTCCACCAGAGGTAAAGGGAGGCTTCATGGAGTGCAGTGGCCAAACACTGTATCAGTTCGAGCCATTGGCTCAGGGCACTAAGTCAGAAATACTATCAAGCAAGCACAGAGAGCATAGCGCTAGTACTGATGCTAATTAGCTTCAGAGGGAAACACGGCGTCAGCTTTTTTTTCCTTATTCACAGTGTGTTTAAAACATATAGGTTATAACTTATGGCTTTAAACCACACTCAGCCAATCACAAAATTAAAATACCCCACACTGACCATAAGTGGCAGCACTAAGACGTTCTTTTGACCAAAAAGTGTGGAATTTAACAAATATGCACGAAAATGTCAAACAAATGCACTGCCATTTATACAGTTTATGAGCAAAAAAATATTTGTTTAGGGGTTTAGTTACTCTTTAAGGAAAGAATGAATTGGGCAATATGTTGTGAAACTTTGGACAAAAAAACAATGATGAAGCATGGCTTAATCTTCCAGCAGGACAAGAAAGCCAAACACACTGCCTGGGGAACAAAGGGGTGGCTATGTAAAAAGCATTACAAAGCACTGGAATGGCCTAGCCTGTCTCAAGACCTCAATCCAATAGAGAATCTGTATCCTTGGGCAATACACTTCACCCACCTTGCCTACTGGTGTTGGCCAGAGGGCCCGGTGGCACTAGTATTGAGCTTTTGTCAGTGTGCCCCAGGGCAGCTTTAGCTACAATCTATTTTTCCATAACCAGTGGGTTAATGTGTAGGACTGAATATAGTGTGAGACACTTTGGGGTTCTCAGGACTACAAGTACAGACCATTTACTGTATTTTTTTTTTTTTTTTACATTATTTCTCTCAAAGTAGAAGTGTACCTATGATGGATTTTACAGACACCTGGCATCTTTTTAAATAGCAAAACTTTCCAAAAGTTTTTTTTCCCCCGCTCTAAATGGTTCTCACCATCTATTTGTCTTTCTCTGCGTCTTTGCTGTAACAGCAATTAATTGCATCAACCAAATTTTTTGGTGTGTGAGTCTGCTTAAATACGTCCTGCATGCACTATAATGCAGTCGGTTACAGGCTGCCTTCAATATTTTCCTTCTTGCTACTTTGTGAGGTAGCAAGATTCCAGAGAGATTACAAATAACAATAGAATTCATCTTGCCAGACACCAAACAATTTTTCTGTAGCCGCAGCAAGCTCTTCCAGACCAATCACTTCCACAAACTAGCACTGCTGGCAGAATATAGGTGTGACCATGACAAGAATGTGTTTCAATATCAATAACACAGTAATGTGAGAATATCTGACAAATATGGAAAAGAGTAAAGAATGTATGCACTTAAGCAAATGTTTGATTATACAAACTTGATAAAGAATAGACTAGATTCAAGTTGGTGAGTTTTCCAAGACTAAAGAGCCCTGCAGTGCTCAGATTTTAGTATATTTTTTTGTTTTGTTTTTTGTAACACCAATGTTAGTCTTCCAAGGATAACAGATACAGTACTATGAAAAGATTTCTTCAAAAAAAATCTTAATGGTTCATGTTCAAAAACGAAACAAGGCAACTTGGTCCCACAAGGGTTAATAGACTTTATTTTGTCATGGAACGCGGTGGCAAAGCAAATAGACATAGATTGGAGGCTGAGGAGGGTATGAATACTGATGAAACAGTTGAGTGACCTAATGAGATGACCGGATTAGCTGAGTCAAAACCATGAAATAATATGTTGCATTTTGAGATCTTATCGCCTACTTCATGTTGTTTTTTTAGGATTTTTGTTGTTGTTGTCTGCATCTAGCATTAATCAAGCCAGGGTTTGGCGTATAAACCTGAACAGGAAAAAGTGGTTATTCACAGTTTGATGATTTAAGAAGAGGACAACAATATTTTCACAAATTCTCAGGTTGGATAGCTTTTGTTTTAACATTAAATTTATCATTTATCAACCGATTTTTGCATTTACTCGGGTTATCTAGCAAAAACAGAAGGAATATGAAGGGGTGGGGGTAGGGTTATTACACTTTTTTACAGTAAATCAAGAAGACAAACCTTTAAAATACCCCTTGACTATATCCCTTCAAGCATCTCAGTAACCCAACCAGGCCCGTCTTCTTTGATGATCTCCACCATCTCGTGTTCCATCATAACATGTCCATGTTTATTAACCTCTTATGACTCTCATGAAGCACTTCAATACAAAGAGTGGTTATTATAGCAGTTATCCGAGACTTGCATTCTCCCGGTTGTTCATAAGTGCCATGGTTGCATCTGGTTTCTCTCAGGTTAAATTCAGTTCATGTCTTAATTCACCCTCAAAACCTCCCCAGCAGCACGGAGGTCCTCAAAAAGCTTGTGTATCGGCATCCTCTGCTCATCTCAGCCAGAAGATCACATGTAAAAAGCTGTTAAAAAAAAAAAAAGGTGAGCTTGAAAAGTCTGGTTCACTGGGATCCTAAGAGGTCCCCTGTGCCTCTAGACACTTTACATCAGACGTTTAGTTTTACAGTTGAGGCGAAGTGGGAGATGGGAACTGGCCTTGTTTTTTGACAGTAAAAGTGTTTGATGACATCCATTTGAATTAACTGAAATTCTCTTACAAAGACTCCTTCGGATATTTTTCTCATTCTCTAATTTGTTCCCTCAGTCTACAGCACATTTGTTTTGTATTACACTTCAGAATCTCAGCTAAAAAAATCCAGATGATGTAACATGTCAGTTTCAGACCTGTACATTTCAACTGGGATTACTTTGTGTCTTTTACCGTCAAAGCAGAAATACTGCTTGGATTTAAAACATACTCTAATGATTAATATATCAAAACAAAGAAAGATCAGTTACTGACGTTTTTATAGGATCAGAGTCATAATTATTCATTTTATTGTTCTATAAATAGCATATCACCCCCTTCTAGGGTATCTGCAGTATGCATTGAAAAAAGATAAATTTACGCTAAGCACCAGTAAAGGGACAGTGCAGATAAAAAAAAGGAGTCTAATGAGGTTGTTGTCAGCAATGTCTTTGCTCCAGTAGATACTGCAGTAGTCTGAATGAGCAAAGCTGCTTCTTAAGCAATGCCACTCTAAGAAAAGTTAGAATTTGGGTATAATCAGGTAGTAGATAAGGTTTGTCTATAGACTTTTGCTTATATATTGTTGACCAGTGTAATCATCAGGTTTGAGTCAAAGGGTATTAATCTGAGGCACAGAGACCAAGATCCCGAATTAGCCTTTTCTTTAACTGTAGGTAGCCATGTTATTAGATGCTACTTATGTTTATTAATGTATAGTACCCTTTTAAATTCATCTACTAAAAAAATAAACAGAAATAAGGGATGCAAATAAAAAAATAAAAAAATGTTGGGCTCTGACGTCAATGGGTGGACCTGATGCATATGTATAATATACATACTGTAACACTCACTGACGCTCTGGAGGCAGTTGTCATCCTTCTCACAAGTTCATTAAACTAGCACAACTTTGCAGAATTCAGAAACTGTTAGGCCGTTCCCACGCCAGCATGAACGAGCACTCTCTCACAGCAGCAACACACAGTCGCTCCTAACATGGCTGCCTCCACCACCAAAACAGCCCTTCCCTTAAAGGGGCTGTCCTTTATATCTCTTGAGCACATAACATTTCCAACACTCCATAACACAAAATGCCAGGTCTCCCCAGCTCTGCTTGAACTACAATGAAATGCTTTACTTGAGCATCAAACTTGAGCATCGAAAATCAAACTGACTAATGAACTAAAAGAAAGTAAATCTCACATATTTTTAACTAAATAGAATATAATTAAAATTAAACCCCTATTTAAATTTTTTATACTGTTCCTCATTTAGGGAAGTCCACTCCTACGTAGTATTTATTGGAACCAAAAAAAATCTTATGTGGAATAATGTCTTTTTTTATGATTGTTTCAACTGTTTTAATTTGAAAATATATCACAGGTCCTGTGATACAAGCAAAAGTAAAATTACCTATAGAAATTTTTAGAAATCATTTTTGCTACAAATGGCTACCAAACTCTTTTTTTCTTTTTTGCATATTTTTATTTTTCGGGGGTATTGTCCATTCCACTTTGAAAATGTAAGAGGCTTTGGAGTTAGCAACAAGATAGATACCTCTGGGCAACATTGTGAATGCAAATTAATCAGATGTAGGAAATCGTAGAGGATGATTTGATATGATGGGTTAGGTCGATCGATGTATCTGTGTCGCTGTTCTATTATACAGCCACCCAGGACATTAGAAATTAAAGTGAAGAAATACACAGTACTACATTTCAGTAAGGTTGATGATTTTTTTTGTGCAATGTGCCACACAAAACAACCACATGAATTTGGTATTTATTAATCAAATTAGCTATGTGAAAAAAAAGATATATGAAATATGCAGATATAGTTAGGCGACACTGTATTCCTGATTACAATTTGGAAAACAATTTCACCATCCAATAGCTTTATTTTTTTTAAACTATTGTCCAATTTTTAGGATTAGTCAATACATTGTGAACAAGGTTTGGACTGGTATTCTGGCACTATGAAAAGAAAAAAAACCTACTTCTTAGACTGCATGAATCATAGCTGATTTTCCTCTTTCTTAGAATGTACTGCCTATAATGAAAAAAAGAATAAAACAAGCTTTAGTCAATGAACACTCCTCCTTTCTAGAATTTCAATGCCTCTCAGCCTCCTGCTCTCTGCCTTTTATACAGAAGGCGACAGACACCTTTATTGTACACAGATGATCATGCAATTTCAAGTTTTGAATGTGAATACAGCATTAGCCTTGGAATTAGCTTTGAATAGCTGTCTGGTACCTCAAGCGAGAGATAGAACATGCACGACTCTGAGAGGCAATAACAGGTCAGATTTCCCCAAAGGTTCTGACACAGGCACTGAAATTAATTGCACTGCTCTGAAGATGAATAAAAGCATTTGTGCTGTGATTAAGTAAGCCTGAGCGCTCTCCTCCCTGCAGGCCTGAACCAACATTCTCTAAGCCCACAGCAGCGCCTGGCCCGCCTGCCTCTCTGATGGACTCGGCTTCCACCAGAGCCGCGCAGCCTGACAGAAAACAGAATGCTTACACGCACACATTTGTATACGTGTCTTACAGAGGAAGGCTACCTCACGTGCTGGGTCCAAACTCCCAAAAACCACACGCATGCACACAACTCCCCACGCTCAGAAATATGGATTATGGTTAATGCAAAAGCAAATACGGGCCTGTCGTTTGTCAAACGGAGCAATGCGTAAGAGAATGCGAGCTATGTATGAAAATTTGTACACAGTGGAGAGAAGAGCCAGAGCTCCCTGAATGAGGCTGACAGCGACGAGCCCTGATAAGAGCATGTGTGCGATACTGTACGCCAGATCTGACTTGCTGTCAGAGCGAATGGAGCTGTCATGTGATTTTAATCGTTACCTTGGGTGACAACTGGGGTAGCAGAGCTTTGCTGCATCTGGGAGTAATAAACTGTGAGATAGATAGGAGCACTATCGTGCAGTTTGGGAGGGGGAGCTGTTGTCAGAACGTTATGAACAGGGGCTTTAAATTTATAACAGGAAATAACATTTACAGGGCCTTGCTTGAAGTATTCCTACCTCTTGAACCTTTCCACATGTCACTGCCAAAACCTCAATCTATATCAACAGGATTTTATGATAGCGCAACACAACATAGTGCATTGCTGTAAAGTGGATAGAAAATGATTTATTTGTATTCATCCCCCTTTTTTCAGATTCTTCAAAATAAAATCCAGTACAGCACCTCACCTTTTTATTAAATATTCAATCTGTATGTCATCTAATCTCAATATAAATCCAATTGTTTAGTGAAGGCATCAGAAGTTTGTTGGAGAATATTGCAGAATAAAAAGCATCATAAGGCGCGTTTCCACTATCGGAACTTCAGGGTAATTTTACTTCACTGTATGCATGTATCTCCTACAGGATCATTTTCAGGCTCATTTCAGGAAGCAACGGAATACCATTCTGGGGTATGTAACCGGAAATGGGCCTGTACAATCCCTGTAGGGGAACTATGGTTAAGTCATGCTGATTGGTTGTAATTCAGATGAAAAGGAACAACTGGCTTTGCAAAATAGTTACTTGCTCAGCAGTTTATAACAACATAGCAAACAGAAACACAACAGCAATCCCTGCTTCTTGTCTGTCTCTTGTTTTTCTGCTGCTGTGGGCTTCTTTTTTTGGAGCTGTTAGGTGAAGCTGCTCACTACCAAGACAGTCGTAATATGTGGATGTCTTATCTAATTCCTTATAAGGTGAAGTAAAATTTTGTTTGACCTGGACCTTATTTTTAGCGTGCATTAAGTTAATTTACTCGCCCAGACAAGTTTGGAGCCACTTGGAGTCATTTGGGGGAAGTTTATATCCATTCGAGATCAGTTTATATCCATATAATGGGAGTTTAAGGGGCAACCTCTAAATATGGCATTATCTGCAACAAAACTCCTTAATTTCACCAATGGTTTGTTATGAACACATAGTGCAATTTTCTTTGTTGAGTTCCGAGAGTCTCGAAGGTGCTGCATTGTTGTCTTACAGGCCATTTTATGACTATATCCTTGATTGGCATACATCAGGAAGAGTGTTCCAATAAAAAGCAGATTTTACGCAGAAGTATGTAATGTATGACCAATGGGATTTAAAAATGCTATATAAAGACTGTTTACGCCCCCACCCCCCATTTATCTGTGGAATGCATGTCTAGTCAAAAAAGAAACTCTCCAGCTATTCTGAGTTGGATTTGTTCAGTAAAGAACAAAACATCTTTCTGAAGGTGTGCAACCTAGTAACTTCTCTCAAGCACAGAATAAGAAGTTAGAATTAGGCAAAAAGTGGAGATAAACAGAACATTGCAGTGAGTCATTTCTTCCACAAGCTGTCAGGAAACTGGAGCTTTAACAATGCTTTTCCCTCTTATGCCCAGAAGCTGTTTGGATTGTTCTGTTTTCATAGTTTGGCATCTTTCTTACCTGGATCAGAGTCAAATCCTTTGAGCCTAAGAGATTTGCTTTGTGTTCTGAATGCTGTACATCTGATCGGTCCGGTCACCCCAACATGGAACCCTGCAGCCCACTGCTTTCTGAGCAGCTCCTAAGTTGTCCAGGTTTTCCATGTTTGTGTTGATCTAATCCTTTTGACAAACACGGTTCCTGTTTTCCACATCTTGTTTACTGTCAGACAAACAGTTTTTGCGGCTGGGAAGGAAGTCTTGGCAACACAGAGAGTTATTTCTAATATACCATGCTTTTTACCCAAATATTTTAGCCGGAGAAAATGAAATAAGTTTTTCAGCTTGTCTGAAAAGAAACTTAAAAGCTCTGTCTTAACCCCAAACTGTAGTCAGGCTAAGAGCCCCAGCATTCAAAGACCCCTTTTGTAAATGCAGTAATTTGTAGCTTTTTAAAAGGGCTTCTATACATCAATTCCTTTTCTAAAAAAGCCGGTTAGATATTCAGCTGGTTCTACCTTCGAATGATCTGATCGATCTCTTAAACTGGGTATCCTCCTGACATTAATAGCTTCACTATGAGTATCTCACCCACTATTCTTATTGTAGGCTGTATTAGGAAACAGTTCCAGTAACAAATCAGGTTTCCTCAGTATCCTTGGACCAACAAACAGACCTCCCGTCCAGTAAGAGTGATAATCCATTTACAGTGTCAGCATGATAAGAAGGAGTTGTGGACCTCAAAGAAATGAGTTGAACTTCTCTTTTTTTTCTGCTCTAAGTTCAAAGTCCTTCGCTGGTGTGGGGGAGGGTGGGGGTGGGGGGTCTAAAATAATTGTGTGCGTTTATACATAATTTACACACAATAAAATCAAAACTTATGTAAACTTATTTAATTCTGAAATGTATGTGGGTCAAGAAGTATTGCTGCGTTCGAGAGCCCATCCAAACCAGTGGGACATGGGACTTATCCTACCTCCAAATAGGAAAAGTGCACTGGAATGTCTGTCGAAGTGGAACCTCTTACCTGTGAACTCGGGGTAGTTCGACGTACCCCGACTTCACCAAAATTAAGTTGGAGGATAATAGCGGCGCCGATGGAGTCTCACGTTGTAAGAGGTAACATTTGAACGAATAGGTTAGAAGTTGTACTTCTCTGCTTGTAGTGTTGTTTGAGACACTGTAATTTTAACACAACGAAGGCTACAGTGCATAATTACCTCATCCGCAGTTTTGCCTCTTCCATCTTGTTTGTGTATGTAAGTACACTGAATTGCTGACAGTCAAAATGCCTCTTCATAAACAAAGCGACTATCTGTTTAGTGCGGCGGTCGTACTAGTGGGAGCTAGTACATTTCAGGTAGGAGAAGTCCCACGTCCCACTGGTTTGGATGGGCTCTCGAACGCAGCATATGTCTTCATATATGGCAGAAAACCAGGAGGTATGGGGTGTATGAATGAGTGTACAGCGTCCTTTTTTCATGTGTCCTGTATATGTAAGAATGTGTGCGCATCAGAGGGAGGGTACGTATGAGTGTCTCTGTCTGTCTATGTCTACTTGTCAGGTTGGGTGTTTGGCTGCCCTCTGGCCTGGTGCATCTTCTTCCCCTTAGTCACTCCCCGTTGGTGATGGATGCTCCTGCCCGCTGGTCAATGATGGCTCTCGATGCCTGGGGCCGGGGGTCCCGGTTACGGCCCGGCTCGGTCCTGGTGCATGCCTGGCTGGTCCTGGGTGGGCCGGTGTGTCGGGCGGCCGCTGTTTCGGGCCGACATCCTCCTTGGATTGACTGGGGCACCTCTTATGGGGGTGCCGGGGTTGTTAAGTAGGTTGGTGCCGTCCGGTGGATTGGTGGGGACAGTGTCCGGCGCCAAAGCTCCTGCCAGTTCCATGAGTTCTACTGGCTGCTTGGTTCATCTGGGGGGGCTGTCCGGCATTGGCTGGGCCCTAGATCTTGGGGCTCTGGACCCGGGAGCTGGTAGATCTGGATGTCCTGGTGCTGGCTGGGCGCGGCGTGGGCGTAAATCTGCTGTGGCTTTTACTGTGGCTCCCTGGTGTGTGGGTGTGTGGGGGAAGCCAGGTTGTTGGTGGTGGGTATTAGTCCGGGGTGGTGGCGGCGTGTATTGTCCGTCGGTCTGCTGCGGGCGCCTCCTGCCCGGTGGTGGCGGCGGGGGACCTCTCTCAGCGGGTCCCTGGTCGGGGCCCTGCTGGGGGGCAGGGTTCCCCTGTTCCCCGTGGCCTCCGGGTCCTGTTCCGGGCCCGTCCTGGCGTAGCCGGTTTCTGGCGGAGCCCGTGGGCTCGTCCCTGCGATCTCTCGGGCCCCAGCATTAGGGCTGCTTGGCGTTCCCCTGGGGCTTCCATCTCTGCGTCAGCTCTGTGGGACTCTGGATGCCTGCGTCTCCTGCCTCCTTCATGTCTTTGTCGATTCTTGTAGGACCGATTGACGGTTCCTTACACCAGCTATCAATCACTTGCATGGGGAAACCTTATTCAGACCTGCATGCTCGCACACACACATAGGTGTGAGGTTATCGTCATTAGTTAGCTTTTACCAGGAGCTTCCCAGAAACATTAGTATTGTGTTCATTAATCCATGCATTTGTGTAGTGAATGTGTAATTCTTAGTTTTTATTACTTGATCTGAACTATTGGTGTGGTTCTGTTCAGTTCGTTGTTTTTGTTTGTTTTGTTTTACCGCTTCTCTGCCATCCGGCAGAGGCGGAGGACTGGGATGTTTTCTTGTGTTCTCTGTTTGCCTCCCTGTCTTGTGTCGTCAGTTTGCGCCTCTGCTGGTGCGGTTTCTTTTCTTCACCTTCTTCCTTTCTTCCTTCTTGTCTCGGTTTCGTGTCCATGACTTCAGGAAATTGTACAGCGAAGCTGTAATACTCTGCTCTGGAAAGTAAATCTGTTGGCCTTGTAATTGGTACTCAGACAACAATTCTGAGTGGCAAACTGCTAGACAGGACACGTTAAAAAAAAAGAAAAGAAAAGCAGCAACATGGATGAAGAGAAGCTCAGTCTGTTAGTGGAGATATCTTGACAAAGAATATTAATAAAGAGAAGTAGAATAAGCTTTGTTTTCTGTTCATCTTCCAAGTATGAATAGTTTTAAACTGACTTTCGTATTTCTGCCATTCCCGCGCATGCTTCTTTGAGCACCTCTGGGCTCGTCCAGAGCAGAGCTGAGCGGAGGTGGGGCTCATGCAGTATAAATTAACAACTGCAGTGAACGCCTGCGAAGTGCATGGCGGAGCGGAGCTCATGTAGTGCAAATTAGGGGTAACAATCGAAGTTCTGTGAACACAATAACAGTACCTGTGCATTAAAAAGCCACAGTTGGATGCCCTGCTTTTTTAGAAATGTTAGCTTGTATGTTAGCATTAGCTCACTTGTTATGAAGTTATTTCTGCAGACTATTGCGTGTTTAATCATCGTTTAAATCACTTCTTCTGATAGCTTGCAGTCTAGAGTCGTCTTTTATTTGCCCTAAAAGGGAGCAAGTCGATGGATTTTTCACTTTCTCTTTCTGTTGATTTTATCAAAGCAATTTGTGCAATCAAAAAGGCACAATATGTTTCTAGTGACAACACGCATTAGGCAGGGAGCGACATAGAAATAACTAGTCTAGACTTTGTGAGACACTTTATGAAATGAAAACTAAACCTGTTTTCTCAATAAATTTAGTTTGTTTTAGTTAACGTACATGTTTCTTCGGTTTTCTTTATTTCATTCATTTTCGTTAATGATAATAACCTTGGGGCAGAGCACAGAACCCAGACTGAATAGAGTGTTGGATTTGTATGATAGAAACACAACAAACTAGGCGACCATACAAGAGATCATCAGCTGTTTAATTTTCAGATTACGACTGGAAAAAATAGCAGCAGTCTCGTAGAAGGTTTGTAAGACCAAATTTACCACTACTGTTGCTTGTTTTCCTACTGCTTTTGCCACCGTTGACCCCGTGTACCGAATATATTCTTTTGCTCAGGAAAATTTCAAAAACAGTGACCCAGAGTGGCTTGGACTAGTAACTTTAATTTGATTACTGGTATGGAAATAGTAATGTGTTTGACTATTCGTTGCTGAAAAAATTGTACACATTAGAATAACGTTAGGGCTGGGTATCAGTTCAAATTTCCAGAATCGAATCGATTCCAAGAGTTAGAATGTATTATGATGAGCCGATCCGATTTAATCTGATCCAGTTCGATATAGATATGGTTCAGTTCTATTAAAAACATTTTTTTTGAGCTTTTACCTTAATTATATGACTGTAAATAAATTATTTAACACTGGGTGAGTAACAGTTTACCAAGAAACAACTATATTGGAATAAAAAATCCAGACAGCCGTTTTAAGGCAGTCTGGATTTTTAATTCCTATTTGAGCTGTAAAAAAGGGCAGACTATGTTAAACAATTAAACCGAATTTTGAACTTATGAACCGTTTCGATTCTTAGAATTTTTTTCTAAGAATCGATTTAAACCTGATTTTTTCCAACACAGCAGTAGGTAATGCACTACTAAGTAACGAGTTACCGTGTCAGGCTGTGTGCTGGACGGTATGGACCCAGACGCAGAAGCAGAGTGTAGAGTACTTTATTACAGTCTAGAGTAGTGATGATGGCGGTGGTGGTCTGGAGGACAGGAACAAAGACACAGGACATCAGAATGAAGCTGGCAGGCACACACACTGTGGACATCTGAAGTTGTGACCTGTAGAGAAGTCCTTCAAGTATCCGGCGCTGACTGAAGGGAGGTGATGGGTTATAGGGACGTGAGGTAAGGAGGATCTGGTGTGGATGATTGGGGACACAGGTGAGGATGATGATGCTGATGATGAGGAGCGGGAGTGAGTGAAGTGACAGTCATGACATTCCGGCATCACTGTTAAGCACACATATTGATACTGACATTTGAAGATCAGTTTAGTGTTTATTGTTTCAACGTCTTTGCATATTTGTCCATTTTACTGTTTTACTTTACTACTACTTGGTAGTTCTGTTTTATTTTCCGTTCTTCGTTTACTTCGTGATTTAGTTTTGTGTTATGAGCTTAGGGAGTTTGTCGATCAAAGCATTTCGACTGGAAAGTTGAATTATTTTTGCTTATAAACTCTTGTATTTTGGAAAGTCATTTGTTATTGTTCCACATGCCTTTATAGTAACTTGCAGTTAAAGGAACGTCAAGAACTCATTCCTTCATCATTGTTTAGTTACCACAGCCTGATCAGGCAGGTATTTATAAAAGTTAACTGAGATGGATCTATGTTGCTCTTATTATATTTCCAGGATCCCAAGAACGTGCCCCAAATTTGGTAATTTCTACATAACATTTTTATTCTCATTAACAAATGCCATAAGCAATTATTCGTAATTATTTATAGCCAAAACCTAACAAATGTATTAACAACACCTGGAAAGCTACAGTTTTGACCTATAAAGGTTCAAAGGCTCATGCAACTGCATACAGGCAAAGTCATTACTGTGATGAAAACTCCTACAAGTAATATTCATGCACTAGCTTGAATGTCAGATCAAAGGCTTGTAAGATCTATGTAACTGAAATAATATTTTGATTTTTTTTTTCAAAACATCTTAAAACCACATGTAATGTGCAAGTTGTTCAGATCTTAAACATGAGAACACAAAAAAAGTATAATTAGAGTTATTGATTTAGTATTTTCTTGGTTTTCAAAGGATAACATTTGCTAACCTTTGCTGAAGCAATGACTTTTTCTTCTGCCCAACCAATTGATTTCTGTTTCTGCATTTGTCCAGATGAACAGTGGAATGTTTTGTATAAAAAAATAGACTGTTATGATCTCTTTTGAATATGATTAAGAAAAAAAAGACAGGTGGATTAATATTTTATAAACAAATATATGAAGTACAAATCTTATGAGGCTGTTTGGAAATTGTATAAACTCAAACAAGAGGTATGTTCGGGTTCATGGCACAGAGTGGAATTTTTTTTTCTCAGTGTGGGCTGATTTATAAAGTTTTACTTGCTACCTGATCCTTCTGTTGACCTAATAAAACAAAAAATAATAAAGTTTAGTTTGCCATAGATTTCGTTCTCAGATTAACCTGAAGCTACTACTGTCAGCTCCTGAATCTGAGGGTCTATAGGGGGTATGTAGCTACCATCTAGTCAGAGGTCAGTGTCTGTTCCAGAGGAGTTTAAGTGTTTCATATGTTATTGATCAGTGATGGTAACATGGAGTTGTGGATAGTAGTATGAATTGGAAACTTACTGGCTGTAATGTAGGTTGTGCTCTGGGCAGTTGTAATGAAGAAATAGCAGCGACACAAAGTGAAGCTCTTGATTTAGCAGTTTGTCTCCTATGATCTTTGGATGAGGATCATGGTCTAAAGAACAACGTCTTGGAAGCTGAAGTAGTTTTCTGAACTACTACTTTTAACTTTGTTATAGAAGGAAGCTTAGAGTAGAGCTACTGCTTCTCTCTATGAACTGGTGTCAGTTAAAGGAGCTTAGGAATTTGATCAGGATATCTCCTGGGAAAGCTTTGGGATTGCCCATAATGATCTTAAGCGTGTTACTTGGGAGAGTAATGTTTGTGTTTCTCGTCAAAGTCTGTTGCCTCACAACCCGCTTCTAAATAACTGGAATTCAATGAATGGATGGATTACGTCTTTTAAGAAAGCAATTCTGGTTTGACCTTTGTCTAAACTCAATGATGGGCATTAGTTTCACATCATTTCAAGGTTTGTATAAAAATAATTAGATCATCTAAATTTATTATACATTTGTATGCATTTAATTGATTAAAACAACAGATGCAATATGCCACGGCTAAAAAGTATTTTGAATCTTATTAAATTTTGAAAATCATACAACAATGCTCAATCATATTGAGTCCATACATTCATCTAAACCTTTTCACAAGTTGTAGTGAAGGTTCTAGAATGTTATTTAACTTTCTATGGTCAAAGCCTATAAATTGGCGCTTACACTGTGGCTAGAGACTGTGAAAACTGATTGCTACTGGTATTTTCTCCTGTTTGTCCAATAAAAAGCCTGTTTACCAGCTATCAATGGACTCACTAAGCAGTGATCACAACAAAGGTTAAGGTTCATAGATCTAACATGCAGATTAAAAAAATGTATAAAATATTTGTCAGATATCAGAAAGAAAGAAAGAAAAGTTTAAGATGATGTAACAAGAAAGATGTTTCAAGGATCCAACTGAAACACCTGGTACCAGCTCTCAATCATGATATTATCATCATTGTGCCATGGTGTTTGGGTTGCTGGTAGTTGTGCCTTTGCATCACACAAAGTGGAAAAAATAATAGAAAAGGAAGCCTACCTTCTCATTATCAGCAGGATAGTTTAATCTTGAGCCCGTCTGGGTATCCTACTGAGAAAATAATCCCCAAAAAAACGGTTTTGGAAAAAGATGTCTAAAAACGGTTCCCCCAAGGTTTCGACTTCCTCCCTTTTGAAAATTTGCTGCAAAGCCAAAGCCAAGTCCTGTCTGTTTTTAAAAGAACCATACCAATACTGCCACGAAGGCTGGTGAAATATCAGGCTAGAATTACATCAAACGCATGTGGTCAAGATGGAATTTACTAAGGGACACTGCTTTTTGGAGACGTATTTGTATATTTGTGCCTATAGTTAGGCTAATTATGCAAATGATGGAAAGAAATCCATGATAAAATCAAACTTGTGCAACAATTCTGGTTTTTAAGAACGACTAAAGCTGCACTTTTTTTTCTAAGTAATTGATAAATGATGAATTTGTAATTCAATTCTACAAATACAGTGGGAACCCGGTATTCATGGTGGGCGGGGGTTATGTGGGGGTTTGGGGGGGTAGGGACAACAACCGAGCGTGACCAGCTGAAATCAACAAATAATGGGAATCACCTCTGTAAAAAATGCTTATAACTACCTATTTTGATAGTTAAAATGCAAACTGAACCTTCACACACATTAATAAGGACAGTGAAAACACTCAAGTAGCATTTTACCCAGGTGTTTTAATTGTAATTATATTCCACAGAAAAATTTGTAAAAAGTGAATCCATTGGACCGCAAATGGGAGGGAGTGTAACTATGACTGTGTGTAAACTTCTGACTCGAAACATTTATTAGCATCGTCACTTTGAAGCTCAGTAAGCTAAACTACCTTTTACTTCTGATCCATTCTAGAGGAGCAGAACAGCAAAGGAAGTTGAATTGCTCAGTTTCAGAGCAGTTTTCAGTGAGATCCAAGCAACTATACAGAATACCCGGTGTTTTTTTTCAGGGCGAAAAGGCTTTTCATGAAACGCGTTGCTTCCCAATGTTTTGGGAAGGAGAAGCTCTTGAATTGTTGTCTTTAAAAATGCGTTTGCGGATTTAGTATATTTGTGGAATATGTAAGAAACTGAAGGCCCTTTCATATATCCATCTCACCATGACTCGTTTTTTTACTTTGCTGTACCCATTTCTAAAGGTGATAATAATAAATTCATAAATAAATTAATAGATTCAATTACGAATTGCGAAGTATTGTTATGTTGGAAACGAAGTAGAGGCTAAATTACCTGCCAGTACATTTATCTGCAAACCACTTGATTTAAAACAAGTTGTGTTGCCTGTAAAATGATTTTTTAAAAAAGCGAAGAAACGTTTGAAACGCTCCATTTCTACTTTCTTTCCTGTTGGCTTTCTACTGTGCATTTCAGGAGGAGCTTCAGGTCATTCAACTGTACTGCAGCCTGAGAGAAAGCTGCTGTGTTTCTCTTTGCCTGATGCTGTGAGGGAATAGAACAGAATGAAACTAAAAATACATACTTCAGTGTCAAGTCTGTATAATCACACATGAGACAGTTATCAATAACAAAGGGGTTTCGAGAGAAAATGAAACATGGTTAAATTAAAATATATAGAATAATAAAATTAGACAGCAATAGCCAGAACCAAACTGGTAAGTTACAGATTTTTTTCTGCCAAGCTGGGGGGAGAAGTGTTCCTGACCGTTGACGTTATCCTGATTGCATGATGATTGGAACCATAAAAGTGGCCTTTACAAGGCTGAGCCATCATAGAGGAAATACATCGAGGTGAAGCTGGAGTGGAGACACTTCATCTGTCAGAGGCCTGTCAGCATATCCCGGTGATTCATGGCAGCCATTTTGGGTCAAAAATCTCTTCACAAATCAGTCCGCTCTGAAAAAGAGACTGACACTTTTGCCAGAGACAGTCGGTGTGAGGGAATTCTCATTGTGTGTCAGAGATGTGGAGATGGCGGGCAGGTTTGAAAGCTGTTACAGCTGGGGAGCATTCAATTCCTCAAAGGCAGCTTCTGATTCATCTGTGCTATTCTTTAGTGATAAAGAATTAGAAGGAAAGTGGCAACCACGTTTGTTGTATTTATCTCTCTGTTCCATACTTTGAAAAACAATCGCCACAAAAGCTGTGTATCCATTACAAATATGTGGAAAACGTTGTTGATATTGTCTAAATGTCGAAAAAACTAAATTTCACAACTGCTGTGTTTCAATTAAATAATAAACTCAGTTTAAATAAAACGTTTTCACTTGAGTCATTAAGAAAATGTGAACATTTACTTTGGATTTATTCATATTGCAGGCATGGCGTGTATTTCTGTTTGAGTGTTGTGGAATCCTCCTTCCTTCATCGCAGCTTTAAGGTCTTGGTAAATGTTCACTTTTCTTTGCTGTTTTGAATCTGATATATTAGTTATGCCTCTATCACTAACCAAAGGACCAAAAAACTCAGTCTCTTTGTGAACCCAAAGATGCATCTTTCTTATCCTACTACAACTTCCGACGTCATCAACGACGATGTCTTCTTCGCTCGTAGTAACATCCGTTTGTTGGTCACGTGACTCGTGTGATGCAAAAAAGGTGTTTCCAATGCTATTTTGCAAAATACCTCATCCAAGCGCAAGGTGAGTTTTTTCGAAATTGCTGTTTGTATTAGGCGCATTTATTGTCGCAACTTTTGCGCAAATTCGTGGGTAATGGAAACACAGATACAGAGAAGTTTCAGCCCAGCAAAAAGGGAAGAAAAAACTCCCTTAATACGCCTCAAGATTTGAAGTTTCTCTTCACTGGCTAAAACTCCCCTTATAACTCTGGAGGAGCTGCAGTCAGGCTGTCGTTATGCTAACTGATGGTAAATTAGTTTAACACATTAACCTGCTGTATGTGAACATTTGCTGTTCTTCAATTATGTTTCTCTCTTCAAAGATGATCAATACATGACGAGGCTTCACCCTCTTGCTTTGTCATACGAAGATAGGTGCCTCTGATTTCAGTTTATTTTTTCATATTGTTTGAAAATGTTGCGCATGGCTGACATAATGCTGACCTTTCAGATGGTTCCAGGAAGATATTAAATGTTGTTGCCTCCAAAAGTTGTCAAGAACCTCTTGAGGAAGTGTTTCAGCACTGACAGGTCTCATTGTAAACAAGCTCCAACAAGCTTGTCTGAGTTAGCAACAGAGGGTGGGGGTCAGTGGGACTGAGACATGGTCAATAGAGAATCTGTGACTAAAAGAAGGTGCTTTTGTCATTTGAGATCAAATAGGAGGGTTTTAGCCAACATGAAAATAAAGATTTCACCCAAACCTGACACTGTACATCAATTTAAAAATATTACACACAGTAGCTCCCAGAAGGAGCTAAAAACAGAGCAACTGTGGAAGAAAACCGGTAGCAGGCTGCAAAATTCTTGTGCCTGCTGCAGAGGTTACCTTTTCAGCAGGGCAAATGCCATTCAAGATTGTTGTGTTCGACTCCATGTTCATTGCCTTAGAACTTTGAAAGTTAATTAGATCATCATCTGGTTGTAGTACAGTAAAAAAAAAAAATACATAAGGGAGGGAACAAAGGATAGAAAAGGAGTATCTGATAACTCTAAATTATTTTCTAATTCCCAATTTCTTTTTTGTCACTCTTCGAGATTTCAAGTGCACCTCTTTGCCTCGGCTTCTCCCCAACCTCCACTCACGTTTGAAATCTACTACTGGCAGAATAATGGAAAATTACCCTGTCTATATAGAGCTCCTGAAGTCAGGAGGTGCTCTGCTGCCAAACGACACTGAAAGCAATTACCGTATGTTTCAACACCCTTTTCATGGGAAGGGATCTGTCTTGAGGGCCACTCACCGTACCTATAAGACTCATTTGGTTTGCATTACCATATCCTGCCGCAGCAAAGCTGAGCCCCGGCTGTCACTGCTTCATCTATTCGCCGTCTCCTGCCTGTAGTGGCTGTGTCGTTGCATCAACAGAGTATAAAGGGAGAGAAAAACACACTCATGCAAACATGACATACGTTTTCCTAGCAAAAAGTGAGTCTTGTGCTATTCTTGACCCGGGAGAGAAAAATCTGATTAAATAAAGGAGTGTGGTGCTTCTGTTTCTTTCCTCTGTGGTGCTGCCATAGAATGTGAATTCAGCAGATAAAGGTGGGATTTTGTGTTTTCACCTTCTCAGAGAAAAATCACATTGTAAAAAGTTACGAAAGAGGCAAGAGAAGTCTGAATGAAACATAGAAAAGATGCTCTCCAGGTGTTTCTACTGCTGCTTCCCCAAACTCCATCTTTTCTTTTGCTTTCTCTCTCTCTCTCTGTCCCCCCTCTGGTGCTTTAACTCTGTTATATTTTCAATCTAAATCCAATTAGCAGATACCTGCTCGGTCATCAGGGCCGGCCCGAGGCATAGGCAATATAGGCAAATGCTAAGGGCGCCGCATACCCAGGGGGCGCCAGAGACGCGTTAAGAACTTTCCGCTGTTATTGTACTTGACACTGCAACATGTGTATCAGCGTTAGGATTTACAATTTACAGTCTACAACTTTACATGGCATTGACTTTAACTGTTAAGGGCTGTTATTATATGACCAGTGGGGAGTTGAAGGGATCACACATACACTTAGCTCACGGTGCCGAACAAAACTTTATGCGCCACAAAGCAGGATGGGAAACCACCACCTCCACCAATCAAACTTCTTTTACCCGCCATTCGGTTTCCGTTTTTATTGCGTCAAAAGAAGTTAATATGTCAAAGTGTCCCAAATTATCTCGTGCCCAGGGGAGGAAGAAATGAAAAGAAGAGGAGGAAAAACGTGACAAAGACAAAGGTAATGTTACAGTAAAGATGATGTTAATGATATCATTTTGATGTTACAGAAAGATGATGATCAATAATGCCATTAGCTATTAGCATACGTGGTTAGCTAATCTATAAATAGTAGGGATTCAACGGGACAGGGTAAAGTACAGGACCGTTCGGTACGCCCTGCACGGGACAATCCGTCCTCCTGTACCTTGGGACTTCGGTACCGCCATTGATTTTGTGCTGGTAATTAGTTACTGCCGGCCCGACGTTACCAAACTGCGCCGTGCTCCCAGACACAGGTGCAACAACCAGCTCGCTGTTCCCCGCTCCAGCAGCTGGTTGGCATAGAGACACGAACTCCTCTCCACAATGCGTGCATCACGGAGCAGTGAGGAGCAAAAAAATGTACACGGGTCGGTTTCGCTTTTTTTCGGAAATCAGCCCTGGTGTTAGGTGCTGCTCAAATGTCTCCCCGACATGAGCGCTTTCTGCCCGGGTGGGCTCCAGCATTCAGGGGCGCCGGGTTGCGCTGTGTTCATCTCCTATTTGCGGTATGCCAGAGCGCGAAGCAAAGAGGAGATGTGCTGCGCTCCATTCATTGATGCACACACAAATGCCCTTTGAGCAGCGGGCACACGAAGAATATTCGCCACCTGTGTCAGTGTGGTCAGATGCGCTCTTGTTTAAAGAACTGGTAAAATGCAGAAAACATTCTGTTACTGCGGCCCTGTGTGTGAACCATAATCCCAGAGAGACGTACAGCACGTTTATGTTGTATTCTCATGGCTTTGACCTGCCCAAACCTGCAACTATGGGCGGATTAAGTTAACTGTGACATTTTGCTTTTTGTTCCCACTTCCCAAAAAAATTTAATATTTGTTTTGGGATTTAAAAAAGCAGTCTCTTTCTACACAAAACATGTACCGAACTGTACCGTGGACCGCGGCCCAAGTACCGAGGTTGTCATATGATGATGTCGTAGATGACTTTGCCTCAAGAAAATCCAGGAAAGTCAAGCTGTAGCAAGTCATGTAAGATTAAGGAGGTGGTGGTGTAGTTCCTGAAGTAATTTAAGGCAGGACCAAAAACACCAATAGAGCTCTTTTAAAGATCATCTTTTCATTTTTTTAGATAGATAGATAGATAGATAGATAGATAGATAGATAGATAGATAGATAAAAGAAGATAGATAACATGAGATAGATAGATAGATAGATAAAAGAAGATAGATAACATGAGATAGATACATAAGATAGCTGAAAGAAGATAGATAACATGAGATAGATACATAAGATAGCTGAAAGAAGATAGATAAAATAAGATAGATAGACAAGATACTAATATCTTATTTTGCACAGTGCCGTATTTCTATTGCATTTAAGTTAATGTCACTTGTTTACACTTATGTAGGCTATCTATATTGTATTTAATATGTTGAGTTCATTTTTTTATTTCTTTCTTTAATTATTATTATTATAATTAGTATTTTGAATGTGCAATTGTTTTATTTAAATAAAATAATGTCTAAAACAAAGCTATAAAGTTTCTTGTGAGTATATGTACACTAGCAGTGCAAGTACTGTACTGCAATGCAAGGGGGCGCCACTTAAAATCTTGCCTAGGGCACCAAATTGTTTAGGGCCGGGCCTGTCGGTCATCTATGGATTGTCATCAACCCCACCTTGTTAAGGCCTTCCTAAACGTTGTACCATCCGCTAACGTTGTAGATGAACAAACCCAGGCCAATCAGTGACTGAGCTTGGAATCCTAGGGAGGTGGGTTATTAAAAAGGGGCTGATACCACATAACCATTGCTAGTGGAAAACGTTTAAGACCTTCTGGTAGCTTCTTCTAGGGAGAAGGTCATAAACGTACTCTAACCCTAAATACACAAATGTCATATTGAGCTTCTGGAGGACCCAGGTGCAGAAACTTTAGTTTACTTTTAATGAAGGAACAAAAGCACTTTTACAAATGTGATTGATGGAGGAACAAAGAATGGAGAAGCCAAATAGATGGAGAAAAATAATCAACAGAGAGAAATAAGCAGAAACACTGCAGACATTACAGAAAAAGCCAGTGAGGAATGTAACAAACTGAACAGCCTAAATACTAAGAGAGGGGTGGAAGTGACAGAAGAACCAGAAGAGGCAGAGCCAAATGAGGAGATGAACAACATATGTCCCAGAAGGCAGGCTGAGGGGATGTGAAGGTTACAGCAGAGAGAACAGAGGAAAGCAGGTAAAGAAATACAAAAGCCCTTAACAATAAGGGAAAGAACAATAAACAGAAAGAAAACATTTAAGGCAAAAAAAATTCAAAGCATGCAAAGAGTGAATGAACTCACAACAGAAATCAACTGGAACGGCACAAAACAAAGCAAATAATAAAGAAATAGTCAAACAGCACCATCAGTGAAAACATGAGTTCAACCCCTTTGGATCATGACAACACTAATCAAAAATATAGTGGTTCTGATCAAGGTAAATTCTTCTGGAGCATAAATGAGGGCAAAGTCAAATTCATAGACCCTTTCCATCTTATCTGACTCAGGTTTCATCTATACCGAATCTGCAAAACATCTGGCTTAAAAAAATGTTCTCATGCCTTTTAACAACATTCTAACATACTTTATTCATAAATATTGTATGGAGCAGGGCTCTCAAGTTTTCAAGATTGCTTGGAGTGAGATTGTGGCGGGGCAGGGGTCCCATCCCGTCCCTTGCAGTATCCCATCACCATAAACTAACTTAAGCCGATCTGGTAACCCGAGCCGAACTGGTACCTAAACCGCCAGCAAATCGTAGAGCACGCGCGTGGGGGTGTGGTGTCAGCTCTGTCTTCGTCAAGTTTCGTCAGCTGGCGACAACAAGACATTTTGTTTTCTTATTGGTTTAGAAATTCTATGTTCTGATTTGCTAACTCAAGACAGATGTACGATGAGCTGTACAAGCGCACAGCTGTGGTGGGCATTGACTGTTCATCATTACGCGGCGAGGCGCCGGGGTTTTTTCTATAAAATATTCCATTTTGATATCACTAGTTCAAAATGTTGTAGCTTTAATATGGTTATAGATAAAGGTACACTGTATATTAGAAACATCTTCAGTATGATCCAAAGTTTGTGACACAAGCAAAATCATACATGTAATTTGCCACAGAATTTTACAGATCTGTCCCAAAAATAACTAACAGGCTCATCAAATTGTCCGATCAACTGGTGATTCTACTCTTCCTCATCTGTCAAGAAAACCTCGGCAAAATCATCATCATCATCCTCACTTGCAGCGGGACAGAGAACTTTACTGCTGTTTACTCGCTTATAAGCGGTCTTTTTTCTCTCCTGTTTTGGATCGCATCTGCTATTATTTCCACTGATTTTTACATCCCACCCACCTCGGTCACAATTAGCGTTGTGATGACCACCTTGCTACCCGAACACATACCTTTCTCTCACCGGGAGAACGTGACGCAGAGCTGGAATGTTGCTGCTTTTTGTGCATCATAGCGGACTTGGACTGGCTGTTGCTGTGGGAAATTTTAGTTTCACTTTCTCCCGGGACAACTGAACAGATCAGAGGTAAATATTTATCTTCAGAATCTCAATAAGCCAATTCTTCCCGGCGGGGAACTCCGACGTCTCGGCCTCATAAGTTTTGTCTTTCTAAAAGTCGCTATCTCTATACTGCGACCGCAGCAGCTGCACCTTGCGTCCCCCGCTCGCGGCGCTGACTTAAAGGCGGATTTACTCCAAAAGTTTCCATGGTAACACACCCAAGAAGGTGTCCAAGCTTAAAGGTATACATGTCCGCCATCTCCTGGTGTAAAGTAGTAATTAAATTATGGGCCCTATCTCCAGCAGTGGCTCGTTAAAGTCAGCAATGTTGCTTGTCACAATATTGCGACTGTGGCGCCTAGAGGGTTAATCATTTATCAGCGTGAGAAATGGCATGTGTGGCATGTGAGCGTGGGAAGTCGGTGAAATTAGTGTCTCACGCTCATTGCATGAGTGTTGAGAGCACTGGTATGGAGATTAAAAGAAAATGCAACGCAATTAAATAGCTCTGTCACATTTGTCTTTAAACATCAGCCAATAACATTGCTTGGTACAAAACCAACGACTGGACCTGTCTGATTTGACAAGCGCATTTCAACATTTACGCTGCTTCTCCACTAATTATACACTGCTGCTTTTTTGCAACAGAACTTTACTGGTGTGAGAGGATCTCCACTCAATAATTTCAAAGAAGGAGAAACAGCCGACTGCTATCACTTCAACTATTAGAAAACCTACTGGAGGCATAAAAAGAATAACGCCAATTTGAGTCGCGGAAAACAAGTGACTGGTGACCAACCGCGACTGGTGTTTCGTGCTCTCTCATCTACTGTGGCGATGCACGTTCCCAAATAAGGGGGGACGTGGCCTGGGGATGATAGCCGATGGAAGGCTTGAGAGTTTGTTTTGCAGATTCGGTATAGCACCTTTAAGCTATTTTACAAACAAGTGTCAACAAAAAAACTGAAATTACACCAAAAGATATGTACCCTTTCCACTTCATAAATATGCACTACTTTTTGCTGCTGCTTTGATATTTCACATGAAATCCCTATAAAACACATTGAGGTTCCTTATTGTAATGTAACAAAATGTGAAAAAAATAGAGAAGCACTAATATTTTTGCAAGGTGCAATAATATATATATTAATAGAATGTTGGAACTCCGATGTTTACCTCATAATTATCTGGAATACAACTCAAACTGCCAACTCTGACTGTCTGCTTGTCTCAATACCTCCGTAATGTCATATGTAAAGTTATGTTATAATTCTGTTATCACACTGTTCAAATGCGCAGTAAAAAATTAAACAGTCTCTCTCTCAGAATGCTATTCATTTCCTGGTTGAACAGGCTGACATACTTTGACAAAGATAAGCCTTTGTGTACTTATTTAGGTTTTCTTTTGGTGGGATAAAGAATGTTTCCGTTTTCAAGAGAAGTCAGTGCAGGAGTGACTGAAAAAAAGAAAAGAAAAAAAGAAGAAAGGAAGAAAAAAAAAAGAAATATCCATGTGCGGTGGAGGCCTAAGAGCTGCACATTTGTTTTCAATTTCAAAAAACAATCCCCGAAACCAAATCAGAGCGATTAGATTGGACGACCCAGTTGGCACAAAGCATGCTTTTAGCCTCCTTCATCACTCGGCCCTGCCGCTCCCTGGAATAATATTTTCTTTTGCAGACAGAGAACATGTTTGATCACCCTTTTTATTAGAGAAGAAGCCTTACTCTGAAGGGCCTCCCTGCTGGTTGTTCCCATCGCCGTCACTGTCTGTCCGATGCACCGAGGCTTGCTGTGCAGCCCTCTGCTAAGAGCAGGAAGATGGAAAAGACTCATGCTAAAGCAAGCAAATATGGGGTATTGAGCCAAAGCAGGCCTTGGCTCTTCCATCCAAAAGGTGATATTATTTAAGGACACTGGCTCTCTGCAACAACACCGTTCTTCTGCTTGATCAATGAGATAGGTTCCCTGTTTGTGTTACTCTCAAAAGCCGCCCACATGCAGGAATGTGCAGCGCAGGGAAAACCTTACAAAGGGGTAATTACTTCACATCTGTAGCCACAAGGCCCAGAGAGAAGTCTTGTTTTTTTATATTTCCCCTCATTCATACTTTTATAAGTGCACATGCTTGGCAGCAACATTCATCTTTCCTCTTTGGACAATGAGAAAGAAAATACCACTTATGTTCTCCTGCGTTTGTGTGCTACATTAAGCGAAAGCCCTGGATGATTTACATTAGAGGTCAGGTCAGTGGATATTGTTTAAAAGAGGCCTCAGGATTCCAAATCCATTGAGCACTTCCTTTCGCTTTTTGGTGCAGGGCTTGGCAGAACTTAAGATGGATGAATTAAAAGTGCCACTGCGACCTCAAGAGATCACGTCTTCAGGGACAATGGGACATGAGCCTGCTTCCTGTTCTGATAGTCTGAGGAGAGCATCCTGTTTAATACAGCTGGATGGGACCAAGAAACAAAGCCTGAAAAACAAATATTCATCATCCATGAATGGGTGTATCAAGCAGATAAGGAGGAACTATTAGAGACAAGCAGATATTAGAAAAAAATGTATCTACCATATTACAAACACTGAACTTCCTTCGTCTGAGCTGATGACTTCTGGACCTTCTTGTTCATTTTCTTTCAAGATATTCACCAAGTGAAAACTGAATTTTCCCCCTGGCTTCATGATTGATAACCACACTGAGTTTACAGGAAAAAATATTATAAATCATGGGGATGCTGACCTTTCGTAATATGACTGGAATTTAAAGGGCGGAAAAGCTGATCTGTACAAGAGGTTGGACTGTTTTTGGCCAAGGCATTCGCTGGGCACCAATATTATGGCAAAGCGCCGATGTGTTGTGAGTTACGGCTATGGACAGGACACTTCCTGCTCCCTTCCATATACAGGATTACTGTCATTGATGAGCGCAGCACTCTCCGAGCTTTATGTGGCCTTGTCCAGTCTAAATGGAAGCTGGGACTAAGTGCCTATAAAAGTCCAACCGTTACTCCACTTTAAAGAGGAACACTGTTATTTTTGTGCTGTAAAATTAAATACAGTGATGGTTTTGGGACTTGATGCTGTAAAACATGTTCAAAGGTCAGTCTCAGCTCTCAAAACTAGCTTAAATCTGTATATTTTCAGGGAAGTAAATAAAAGGAAAAGCCATCTGTTATGTCAATACTCTCAATTATATTCTTATTGAAAGAAATAGAGCAAATACGGACATTACCCACAGATCTGAAGGGGAAAACATGTTTTGTTAAAACAAATAAAATGGAGGCAGAAAGTAACAAAATGAGAATGAGTAGACATTGAGCCTGCAATAGGCCTTTTCCAGTAAATGCATTCATTGTGCCCATAAACCTAATTAAATCTAAAGACAAACTTTATTAGGAACGCAAAAGATTATAGTGTTTCTCTTTCATTAGCACATGTCATTTGTCTCTGTGCATTTGTCAGTTGGAAGGGACCGTGATAGCGCTGTAATGAGATCTCGGGGACAAGAGATTTGTGGATATTAACGTTCGATAAAGCTGCTTTATATAAGTCCCTATGTAAGATAAGGCACTCAAATCCTAAACTATTAATACGAGCCTTAAATATGAAGGTGAGTGCTTTAAACTTGGCATCTGTGGTAAATATGTCACATTTTGAAATACGTAAGAGATTTAATCTTGAGTCGGTCTATGGAGGTGAAAGAATCAGCTAATAAAGATTTCTCATTGGGCTCAATGACAAAGTACAGTTACAAAATCAATGACAAAATCTTTACCAGCTAAAATATGTGTGGTAATATTTTTAAAGTAGTTGGTAAAAAAAAAGATCCATTGAGAGATAATTGATTTTAGCTAAACATTAGCTGCTAATAATGGCGTTTCCTTCATGTCTTTATTTTAGCATTGTATTTGCCCAAACATTTCCCATCTGTAACCACTGATTTCTACCCAAAGTGTAAGCTGTGCGTTACATAATACACATGACGATTTTTTTAAGAAAGTAACTATATTGACAGTAATTGTGCAATCATTCAAACCTCTGAAGCAAATTTAGAGTGAATGATCTCCTATGAAAGTGGAGGGCAGCATTGTGCACACCAGCATATACCCTGCCGGAAATACTTTTTTAAAAACAAAACTGTACCAAGTAAGTATTTTGCTTTTTATGTTTGTCTGAAATATTAAACTGAAGTTGACCTTTTATTCTGTGTAATATTTCTTCATATTGTCCTTGTAAAAATGATAACTGGTATCAAACTAGGTGATTTTCAACTTCAGGGATTCATTTCTTGTCATCCATGATAAAAAAACAACAAATTAGACTCATAGACCAACTGACTTCAACCCTGGTGTCACAGGTAATGGCATTTTGCTTTCTTTTTTCAAAGTTAAATAAATCTCGGAAATCTGCATGTGGCTTTTATTTTTTAATTTTCTGGGTGATTTACGTTGCTCCCATATCAGATTTCCTGTCTGTTCAGATCTAAAGTTCTGAGCTTGACGCATTTTAGAAGCACAGAGCATTCAAATAGACTCATAGATCCATAAATTTTAGCACAAAATTTAGCAGGTCTACTCACCTATTACTGATGGTGATTACCATCACTTTCTCTTGCTACAAGGCTTACTATTTATAACTCTCATAACACTAAAAGTTAGAATTGTGAGTATAGCATTTTATTTATTCAAATTTACAATCATTTACTGTTAGCTTATGTAGACTACCTCTGCTCTGATAGTTAACTGAGTAAGAAGGGCACTTTATGGCTCTGTGCGTGCAACAGGTCAGCCGAAAAGACAGCAGAAGTGCTGTTGTAAATCAAGGTGTAATTTCTGCTAAGAATGTAAGCAAGATAAGACTGGAGACAATGCGGAGAGGCAATACCTTTTTCCTTTCAGAGAGCGGTCCAAATGAGCTATACAGTGGATGTTGAGTGAGAGGACAGCCTCAAGGAGGACCAATAACTAAAGAACCCATGAGGGGTTGGTTGGGCATCATTTGAACTTGAACGATTACGGTTCCAATCCCAGTTTCAAGCGATTCTTGATTCTGATTCTTTAAAGAGAAAAAAAGTATTTTTTTGTTGAATATTTTAAATGAGCTAGCTAGCCATCAGTAGTCTTCCTTGATGAAATAGTCTGAACTTTTTCATGGATTATAATTCTATGAATTTTTATACTTTCCTGTGAGTTTCTATCAGAGCCATTATCTATAGACTTGGAAATACATATTAAAAATGTTATTTTCACATGGGTAAAATTTTCACAGGAGAGCTTTATTATTGACAATCTCATGACAACTGATTTCCAAACATCCTGAATATCTGACAATCCAGAAACTTTAACAGGATAGCATGTGCTCCGTTCAACTGATGGGCAAACCCAGTGCAGAATATTGAACAAACAATTGAAACAATCCAGTCCAGATTAGCTACAGGTACATTATGAAATCACCTCTGATTCTCTAGTTGTTGCATTTCCCTTGACTGCAATAATGAATGGAGAAGGCTGAGCACATCGCAGAGTATTATCTCAAGGAAATTTCAATCAAACACAACTGGACTTGGTAATTTGTCTTGGAAGACGTTTCACCTCTTATCCAAGAGGCTTAATCAGTTCATGGTCAGCGGTCAGCGGCGAGCAGTGGTTAGCACTGTTGCATTTGCAGCAAGAAGGTTGTGGGTTCGTATCCCGGCCCAGGGTCTTTCTGCATGGAGTTTGCATGTTCTCCCTGTGCATGCGTGGGTTCCCTCCGGGTACTCCGGCTTCCTCCCACAGTCCAAAAACATGACTGTCAGGTTAATTGATCTCTCCAAATTGTCCTTAGGTGTGAGTTTGTGCATGGTTGTTTGTCCTGTCTGTCTCTATGTGGCCCTGTGATGGACTGGTGACCTGTCCAGGGTGTTCCCGCCTCTCGCCCGTTGACAGCTGGAGATAGGCACCAGCCCCCCCCCCCCCCGCGACCCATTAAGGATTAAGCGGTTAAGAAAATGGATGGATGGATGAAAACCACAAGACAAAAAGAAAATTGTATATTTAGCCTACAGTGTAAAACAAGTAGACTAAGAACAAAAAATCACAATTTATTTTTTGCTTATTTTTTGCAAATAAAAAATGTATAATTAAAGCCTGAATAGGTAACATTTTCATAAAAAGCTAAATTGAAAAAAATATACTATATCTCCACAGGGCTTTTAGAGGGGAGCAGAAAGTACAACATTTACTTAAAAAACGTATATTTCAATTAAAATATAATAAAATGTACATTTTAACCTGGTAGGACAATGACTTTATGTTTACATCTACCAGCCAGTAGCGGACACCATTGAGGGTTGACAGACAGTCTTTATTTTCAAACAGTATGGCCGGCTTAGCTCGGTTTAGTACTGTACAAAATGGTGGAGTCAGCCAGTCAAACAGCTGCTTCAGAGCCAAGGAGATATTGATATCCGTCTCGGGAGAGGTGTGACTGCAGAAGAACAGAAACTAGAGTAGTTTTAGGTGAAGTCTACACTAGACAACACTAGATGGACAACATAAAACATTTATATGCCTTAAAACACACACAGAAACATCAACTTTTATTCTGGACCGGTAAGCCACCTCACTTGCTAACTTGGCTAACATTACAGTAGCTGTCATTTAAACTCTTCTAGGATACATTCCCTAGTGAACATGATTCAGGCTGGTCACTGGACTTATTAGCAGCGAAGCAGGCAAACCAACAGCGGCAATGTTTTTATTGTTATAACTAAAACCTAGATAAACTAGAAGTCGCTATCGTACTCATGTTCCATATACAATCATTTGTAATCACTTTTAATCTTGGTATGTGGCTATGAGTTGTGGGGTAGGGGTGTGGGGTTTCCTTAACAAAACCACAGCTCTAGACCACCATCTCTTCATTTTTCTTAATATTTAAATGATTAGCTAGTCCTTGAAGGCTAGCTGTTTATTGACAAGCTGCTTTTTTTTTTTTTGAAGCACATACAGTATAACTTTTACTGGCAAGATGCCAGTTGGTAAAAATGAAATTTCCATAAAGCAGTATCTATGGTCGTATGATGTGTATGACGTTACTGACAGTTTAAAGTAGTTTTTAAAGCAAATAAGTGACTCTAAAAATCTAACAACCAGCAATGAGTAATTTCTTTGAATCTCCTTTAAAAAAAATAGTCAAATTACTAGGCAAAAAATTATATCCTGAGAAAAGTCGATTTTCAGGGGTATTGCTCCATAGACCTCCATTCATTCTGCACTCATCATGAGAGGATCCTTATATGGAACCAGAGTGGAACTGCAACCAGTGCAGAACCCGGAAGTACCAAGAGAGTGGGAGTTCCCTCTTTATTAGGAATTCTCTGTTACGACGCAAAGTCACTGTGCATTCTGGGAGGTAGCCCTAGACAAACAAGTACACATTTTGTATTGTGATACCTTATGGTCTGAGTCACTCCAATTGTCACAAAGTAATAATTTCGTCTTCTGAAGATATTCAAACGGGAAGGAAATAGCTCTGCTGTTAAAGATTGTGCAAATCGGACTCTAGATACAGGATGTTGGAGAAAGTTATGAGAAGCAAATCATAGAAATATGAGAAAGTAAATACCATAGTAAATATACTTACACAATAATTCTTGATAAAATGGTGCAAAGGCCTCATACGCCCCCAATGGAATGGGCCAAGCAGCAGAATTCGCGAGCTAAACGTGCTGCTCCTGTAACGTGCTTCTGACGCACCTTTTCATCAACCTGTCTGAGTGACACAATTTTTACTTTGACCCTGACATTCAAGTATACCCTTTAATTCTGGAATTCGATAATCATCAGGTTTACCTTCAAGAAAAGCCACTGTTATGTCTCTCGCCATCAAAACAACCTCCTCCATTTTATATTTGCTTATTTGTGAGATGCATTTAAATTTAACATACAGTTTCACATGAATGTCAAAGTGCTCTGTGTGTGCTTTTTCAATTGGTAAATGTGGTTTACTTGTCAAACATTAGCACCCAGCAACACTTGCACAACTAAATTGTGATGTAAACTGTACAGTACAGACTGTAGTTTCAACTGTGCTTACAAAATATTTAATTATGAAACACACATTGGCCCCTTATGTTATTTGATATGGTGAAATGGCATTCCTATTTCCTAGACATATTAATTTAACCAACATTTGCTAGTTTTTTTTGGGGGGGGGGTTTGTATCATTATCAGTTTATTAGGTACAACTTAACCTGTAATCCTGACAGTGGCCCCAGCTGGTGCAATTCTCTCAACACCTGAAGAAATAAAATTAACGTGTTGTATGGTCACCAAGCAGCAAATTTAGCCACTTTCATACTAAGCTATACAACTGAGCGGTTGGTTGTAGCTAACTGTAGCCAAAAACAAACAAGAGTAGATTTTGTTCTAAAAATGGCAGGATTTTTTTTTCTTTAATTAACTTAATTCCCCTAATCTGTTATTAAATTGCCTTGTGTTGTTTTGCCAGGCCCACACACATACAATACACCCTCCCCACCCAGCTCGCATAGCCAGGCAGAAATTTTGAATCAGGGCACGCACAACACAGTCTCTATTTCTGTTAAATAGATACTATCACTGTTAAGATCATTTTTGAAAATAAAAATGAGTATTTTAGAACACAGCTCACTAAGTTCCTTCATTCTATGTAGCTTCAAATGAAGTAAACTGTTTGATGAGGATTATTGTCAAGAAAGGCTGCCAAGTTCTAGTATTAAAGGGCAACTTCCCTACCGTGCATTCTTTAGGCCAGCAGCATGAAGTGAAATTGGTTTCTGGGCACCTAATGTCCCGTTCCCCCCCCCCTTGTCAATGGGTGATTAGCTGGAAGGGCTCTCATATTGTGGGCAAAGTTGCAAGGCTCCTTTTCAGACGAGAGACTCGTAAAAGTTCGGGAGGTTCACTTTTCTCATTAGGTCGGAGTCAACTTCGATTTCCTGCGTGAGTGCAGAGTGGCAGGCCTCGGTGACTGTTCTAAATGTAAATCATGGCTGAATGGAATTACACCGACAGTCAGACATCTGTATTTTAATTGGCCTCTGGCCACTAACCCCCCATTTTTCTCTCTTTACCCCCCTTTTCCCCTACCGTTTCTAGCCCCTAGCAACAAGCTCCCACGAAAGCATTAATTCACTGCCCCGCTACAGAGAACACACCCCAGCTGTGTGAGCAGAAAAAGCCTTACAGGGCAAGAACAATATTAGCAGATGAGGTCACAGCTAGCATCTCCATTGTAGCTTCGGTATGACAGGGCGGCCCGAAAATATTGTGTTTGGCAGTTTGTGGTATGTTTCTGCTGCTTTTGCCTGCATGTGTTTGCTTTGATTCGAGGCTGCTTATTTTCAGTACAAGCTTTCTGACTGATGGCTGCCTATTCTGAGGCGTCTAAAGCAAATGGGAGCTTTTGAGGAGGGGGATTATTTTGATCAGTTTCAGTCAGTCCTGCAGGAAGTTGTACCTGCTGTTCAAGTGTGGTGGGTGGGAAAAAAATAGATATTTTAATTTTCAGGATGTTCTTCTGTCTTGCAATACCTTGCAACACCTGTGGAACTCTTTGTGACCTGGGCTAAACAGGGAAGTAGATGTGAGAGCTTTTAAAAATGAACTAAAGTGTGTTTTTTAAACTGTATTGATATGTCTCCATTAAAGTTGATCTAATATAAACGGTATAAGATAGAAATTATATATATAAATTATATAAATTTAGTTAAAGGTAGAGATTTTTTAATAATACCGCCCTACCGCAATTACGCATTTTGATGACGTTATCAAGCTGTGCTTACATTCTTCAGGTGCACAAGAAGGATAAATATTGGTGTTCAGTGTTTGCCTTCAGTCTAGATATTGTAATGCATTTAAAATGTGTTCTTTTTCATTTGATGAAAAAGAAACCTGTTGAAGTTTTAACATGTTTAATTTAAATATGTGCAGGGTTCTTCATGTACAACATTAAATTAAGTGACGGACTGCGCGTTTAACGACCAGACTTCACAGACATCCTACATAGTCCAACCTAATTAATACACCTCATAATACCATCATTACCACAGCTCGTGAATCCATACAGAATCCCACATACATTGCACGCTCGCCAAGTGACATGCAGTTTCCAGAGCATTTAAAATCAATAAACTCGCATTCACAATCAAGAGTAGGACACTGAGATCACGGATACCGTCAAATCTCAAAAATAAAAGCTGATTGAAAAATATTAGTGTACATAGTTTTATTAACTCCACAGATGTATGAATATGGTGGCCCTGAGGTACGGTGGCCCTGAAGGGTCACAGCACACAATTTAAGAAGACACATGCAAAAAGACAAAACACAAGCAAATTTAGAAAAAGGACACACACGTAAACACAAAATGCCCTGAAAATAAACCACAGCAAAACACATTTAAAAAAAGCGCTGCAAATAAGCCACCGGACATAAAAAAAAGATTGAAAATGACGAATTGAAGAGGGTGAACAAACCAAGGGAAAAGCTCTGTTCTGGAGTAAGTTTAATCTTACTATAACCCTTCAAAATGAGCCATCAATGTTTGTTCAGTGTGCTGTATACAAAGCTGTTCTGTCATATGACAGCAAAAAAAACAGGTTCATCACATGTGGCAGATCTAGCAGAGCCTCTATTTTAACCTACCAGTTTATGTCCTCCTTGATCTGTCAGAAACCATTTGTTTATCTACAGAAAATTAGAATGATGTTTTTTTTCTAACTGCAGAGGGTTAGCATTTTCAGACTGGCAGATTAAATTTACGAACGCACCCAATTAATATAGCGTTCTATCACGCTCAAACAGTGTTATGGGAGGTTAAGAAAAAAGTCAGGCTTGATACGGGTTTGGGCCTTAGAAGTCTGAAACCCTGACGGACCGGGCGGGGCTGGCGCTCCACCCCCTTGGGCCAGGGCCGGGCTCAGGCCCAGATAATAGGCCTGTGCAGGGCACTAACGTACACCCTTGACAGGTCACCAGTCAATTGAAGGGCCACGAACATATAAAAATACAAATAAGATGCTTGCACACACCAACAGGGATCTTCTCCATATTGCTTGCTTATCTGAAAATAAAATATACCTATCTTTCTTTTCTCATTGGCTCTGTTGTACAGTTTATATGTCCAGATCCATGATTCTTCCTGTCCGGGATAATTTCTTGAAAATGGCGTGGCAAGTATCCTACAGTACCAAATCCATCTCTTCTTCTCCTTCAGCCCTCCTGGGTTAAAAATGTACACTACCGGTAGCTCTCAGTAGCTAACCTATATAAAGAATCTCTGAGTTTAGTGCAGATATTTTGCTAAATTCTACCTTTACACTCTCACAGGTGGTTATCCAATCAGAGGACACGTACATGCCAACTTCAGCATGAAGCCTTTTAGCAAGACTTGTGTCGCAGACTCGAGAACTGATTGGCTATTGCAGCTGACTGTATTATTTGACTTACAGCGCATTGGGAGCCAAGTCACACCATTATACTTGTGTTTTCCCCAGACATCATATAAGCAACTTCAGATTTGTAGGCATTTTATTTGTGAATTTTTTAAATAAAATAAATCCTAAATCACGACAAACCCATTCTAAATGGACATCATTAGTCATCATTTATATTGAGGTACAACATATGTGTGATTTAGGACCTAAGACAAAGCAGACCAGAAAATAACTTTTATCGCTGCATTGACTTCGATTCATACATTTTTCAGTCAGGGGACCCATGGGCCGACTGGAAGGGGGGGAAACTTAGGCTCCCAGTAGGAGCCTGGATTCTGTATTACTAGGCAGATTTCATACAACCTAACAACACAAGCTAGCTGAAATATGATTGGATAAAAATCCTACCATAATATTTAACACTGGAAGCATTGCAACTAATTGGATATAATATCAAATGAAGAGAATAGACCAGGAAGAATAGAATTATTTCAAAAAAATACTTTTCTGAATAAGTTTAGGCCTGCAGATAAGGCCTTGCAGGCCCTTGCGGCCAACCAGTAGAGAATTCAGCTTTTTTTTTAGTTAAAATATCTTCATCTTTTTGTTGTAATAATATTTCTGTTACATTATGTTGGAGAGCGATTTGAATAGTCTTTTTAAACTAATTTTGCTCTGTTTGTTTTATTTCAATGGCATTCTAAAACTTTTTGAAGTTGTTCTGCTGCAATCTATCTGGATGTCATTTTAACATAAATAAATACAACAAAGAATATATCGCAATCAGTGATACCGGTATAGCGTTACTTAGTAGCGCATTACTCGTAATAGGACCACTTTTTCAGGAACGACTAATCTAACGCGTTACTATTTCCATACAGGTAATCAGATTAAAGTTACTTGTTCAAGCCACTGTTCGTTACTATTTTTTAAATTTTCTTAAGCAAAAAGATATATTTGGTACATGACGGCAAAAGCATTAGCAAACAAGCGACAATAGCGGTAAATATTGTTTTACATACCTTGAACACTGCTGCCGTCTTTTCCTGTCACAATTCGAAACAGCTGATTATCTCATTTATGGTTGTCATGTTTGTTTTGGCCTGAGCCTGTGAGTCTGAGTTTTGTACTCTGTAACTTCCCTCGTAGTGGAACTCTCCAGTAGTACATGCCAAAGACACATCTTGTTGCTTCATAGTTACTGGAGTCAACGTGAGGTTGAAAAGCAAGTATATTTCTGGCCTTAGCCTACTGTTAAAATGTATTTCCAAAAAAGTGGGCATCTGCAAAACCGGTTATTGTTTCTATGTTAAGGCCAGGGGTGGCGTTAGGGGTGGCTACTTGGGCATGAGCCCCATATGTTTTCTGAGAAGCCCCAAATCTGGATTTTAATTTTTCAATGAGGAGAAAAGCTTCTTGGAAATAATTTGCAGTACCATAGTTCACCATTGGGGCAGAAGCTACTTAAAGTAGCCTTTGTAGAGCCTCCCTTAGCCCCCTGAAGAACACCTGCAGGAGAAGACAGTTGCTGATTTGGATATCGGGAACGTTTTTAGACAAAGGGTACAGATTGACAACAAGCAGCTGTGGAGAAATGGATCATGATTCAGATCTGTGAATTAAAAGCTCGGCTAAAAAGGTAAGTCTTGAGCCTGCTCTTAAAAACATGAACGTTCTCTGCGGCCCTGAGATCCACCGGTAGCCTATTTCAGAGTGTGTTTCCTGACTTTGGGGATGACAAGTAGACGGCTGCCAGAGGAGTGCAGAGACAGCGAAGGTTCATACGGTAAAAGCATTTCTGAAAGAAGACCATTAAGACACTTAAATACCATTAAAATAACTTTAAAATCGATTGTGAAACATACGGGAGCCAATGCAGTGATTCTAAGACTAGTGTAATGTGCTCCCGCCTACTGGTTTTCATCAGAACACGTGCTGCTGAATTTTGTAAAAGTTGTAAACTTGAGGTAGTCTTTTTGGGAAGACCAGAAAGCAGGGCATTATAGTAATTGATTCTACGGGTAATAAAAGCATGCATTAGTGTCTCCATATTGGCCCGAGAGAGAATCATCAGCATAACTGCGAAAGTTAACTCCATGTATTCTGATGACACTACCAAGAAGGAAAATATACAGATTAAAAAACACTGGGCCAAAAATTGAACCCTGGGGCACATCACATGTGATCTTGTGGACCTTAAACAACAGTTATTTATACTTATATCATTCACATTATTGTTCTTTCACACAACATGACAAAGAATGAGGGGAAGCTGTCAAATTGCAAATGCAAGAAAATTATTTAATGGGTAGAACACAAACCAATTAAGGAAACTTGAAACAATTAACCTTGAGAATACTTTAAACTCTAAACACTAACTCAATTTAAACCTATTCTGAAGTTATTCAAGAAAAGATGAGATATTCCTTTATTGTCAACCACAGTGGGGAAATGTCAGTGTTACATCAGCAATAAAAAGACAAAAGAATAAGGTAAGAGTAAATATTGATGATTCTGTTAACCCTAGCTTTTTTCATACAAATTAAATTATTTATGTTGATGATCTTGATGTTGCAATGTAATTTCCATTGATAAGCTTTTATAACTTTACAGTGCACCATTAACCCTTAGTATCTGAAGTCCCCTTCTGCTGTTGCTAGTTCATAATAATGCAACCATTATTATCATCTCATAGTTGAATACATTTGCAGTTATGTAAAGTTTTATATGTTTTTTTCTTTCACTGGTGGGAACGTCTACACAGTTGCTAATGTCAGACCCCGTCTCACGGTTCCACATGTCCACAATGTGCCCCTTTGTCCACACTTAGGCACCTGCCCCTCAAACTGTCTGTGCACACCACTGCTCCCTGATGCACCACATCATGTCAGATTAAGGCTGAGCTATTTTAAAAAAAATGAAAGAAAAAGAATCGTCTTCAATAGGTGCTTCAGATTTATCCACTGCTTTGTGTATGTCGTTCACATACACCCTCAATAGACTAACTTGAGGTTTTTATTTCTAACCCAACAAAATGTTGCAATGGGTGTTCTGCAGGGCACCGAGTGCACAGTAGGAGCTGTGAGAATGTGAAGAGATGGTGATACAAACTTGAGAGCAGATATTAGGGTTTTCAGTAATCCATTAGCAAACCTCAATATGTTGTTTTTTAATGGTGACAGGAAAACTACAAAACAGAAGGAAGCCACGTTGGGTTGAAGAGACTTGATGGCGATGGGTTCAGCTGGAGCCGCTGATGGATTTATGGATAATGGCTTCATTGTACAGGCTAATTGTTAAAGGATCCAGGCTGCGTGGTGAGTTTGAAGAAAAGGGGATTATTGTGATCAGTGTATCCCACTGGTGGAATGCATGGCGGCAGTCCAGAACTCAGCTGGGACGCTGTGTCTGCACAGAGGTATGATTAAGAGTTGGACACTAAAGACCAAAAATGGGACGGTGAAAAATGGTCTGAAAACAAATCCTGTTTTCAAAGAACAGAACTATAGAAGAATACTCAAAACCCAAAGTCTGATATAAATGCTCTAAACTCAGACCTCAAGTGAATTTACTGCGTGGGAATAATTGCTAAATAGATTATCTTTTGTTCATGTTCTTTTCTTTTTTATTTACTTCCCCTCAGTTTTTTTTCTCCTCCCCTAATCTGCCATTTGCCACAGGATTTACATCCTGGTATTAAGTCCGCCCAGAGAACCACTCAGCGGAATAAGTCCATTACTCACTCAATTACTGGAACAGCACGGCCTGCTGGGTTCGGGCTTGGGGAGAAAGCTGGAAGGAAGGTTTTGTGGCTACTGGAGGGTTTCAGTGTGTCAACGCTTTGGGCTAAATTCAGCTCTGTGTCTTTCTGCAACTCTGACCGGAAAACAAGGCTCACTCTGTATGTAGGCCACTTTTATTCTGGGGTTTATAGATGTTGTGTATAATTCAATTTGGACGTCCGTCGCTGTGCGGCAGTGAATGTTAACATAATGCACCCTGTCCCTAGGTGATGTTGTTTTTAGTTGTATGTATTCCAATAGCTTAATTACAGAAGAGAAAATGTGATTTATTGAAGGTAGCGGCACACGTTCCGCTTCTAGGGGCAACGGAGAACAGCTTGCCATTTTTGCAGTCAGCGTGATGCTGAGTAGCTGATACACTGGGGTCCATTCTGCGCTGCAAGCAACCACATACGGAACAATCACCGCTCAAAGTATTTGCTTTGCGTGTGGAATTCCTGTGAGAAACATACATATTTTATTATTTCAGCTCCTCTCTTGTTTATATCAGCAGCACAGAGAGTCCTATCGAGCAGCAACTTAACTTTCATCTTCATGTCAAGACTTCCTCCTGCCTGGCTTGCGTAGACATCTGTTATTGTGGATTTTGGATCAGGGAACCCATCCTGGTATGGAGAAAGAGATGAGATATTAGCATGTGGAGAAAGAGAGAGCGAGGGTTAAGAGCAGACAGGAAGGAAAGGGAAAGAAGAGAAAGTGTGTGAGTGAGAAAGAGAGGCGAGCTCATGCGCATTTGCACACATGCGGCATAAATCATCATAGATCCAAAAGAAAATAGAAAATGGCAGTCCCCGCAGTCTGCTAAATCAAGCCACCGCTTCCTCGGTCTGTTCGGTAATTGCACAGAGTGCTGATGGGGTTGTTTTGCGTTGCGGCAGCTGCACGGAGCTAAGCGAAAACAGCCATAGGATGGTGAACTTTTGCGGATGCACTGGCAGCTGTGGCTATCAGAGGGTGGGGGCGGAGACAGACGCATCGCTCCGGGACGAGCTGGAAGATGACGGCAATGGGGTTTGACGGGTCCTGAATGCAGACGTTTGTAGAATCAGCAGAGGTGTCAGAGTCAGGTCTGACACTGGCTTCTAGTTAATGAGATACGGAATATAAAAGCTGTCCTCTTTGTGAAGCCTGGACTGTCTATAATCATTTGTGTCCATAATCACTCACAGGTCTGTACTTATTAGAGAACTGAAGGTCGATTCACATCATGTCACTCAAGGTAAAGATGCAGAGTGAGCGTTAAACAATCCCTAGAGACATATCGAAGAGATGCCTGCTTAAAATTTCCTGCAACTTTGGCTCCATGTATATTAAAAATGTGTATGCTCTTGCAGTGCTTCTTGAAAGTAGGTATTGACACACCCTATTCAGTGCCTAACTTTGAATCAGAAAAAGTGTGTTCTGTGTTAAGTAAGATAGAATTCCTCAGATTATTTCAATTTCTAAAATGTCTAAAAAGCAAGAGAGGATTTTTTTTTCTTACTTAAAATGTTGATTTTTTTTTATAATGACCTACTCCAGAACTTTGTGGATTTTTTCCCCCTTTTCGTTTCAATGCCTCCAGAGTAGCGTCATTGTTGTTAAACCAAATCTATGAAGCGCATCTGAAGAGGCCATTGTACTGACGGTTTTACAAGAGAGGAAACTCTTGTTTCTTGCTCTATCACTTTATCTTTTTCTTTCATTGCTTCTTCACGGAGCGTCTTCTTTGGTTTCTTTGGTGGATCTGACTTAGCTCCCAGGAAAGAAAGTTGTACAGTGCGGTTTTCAGCAGCGGTAGGCTCCCTGACAGTGACAGCTCCAAAAATGAACATAATTAATGCTCTTGTGCTGCCATAACGTTTTGAAAACATGTTTTCAATGTATAAATGTTGTGGAGTATGTCTTTAAGAGGCTGGTAAAAATACATTTTAAACTGTAGGACTTAAAATGCTTTAAGTATCCTTCAACAATCTTCTCTGTACAGTTGGCTGAAATTCTGGCCTATTTCTCCAGACAGAACTGGTGTAACTGAGTCTAGACTGTGGGCTACATTACTCACACACAGCTTTTCAGCTCCGCTCTTGAATTCTCTATGGGATGGAGATAGGGCTGGGCAATATGGCTAATCTAAAGCATGTACGGTAACAATATTTTTTTTCTTTCTTTTTATATATTAAAATGTACAAAATAATGCAAAACAAAAATTCTCAAAACATAAATAAAGATAAAGATATTTTATATTAAATAAAAGCTAAGTATGAAAATAAAGTTAAACATTTTCTGCTTCCCTGGTTACTTATTCATACATTTAATATTGCACAAAAAGAAACCTGAATATATTTGGATTAGAAATGCTTCACGTTCAACAGGTTTCTTATACATTAAATTAAAAACAACAAACTTTAAACTTTCAATATCTACTGTGAAGACAAACAATGAACATCAGTATCAGTGTGTACCTGGTACAAAGTATGTAAGCACAGCTTGATGACATCAAAATGCATAACCACAATATGGTGTTATAATCAAAATCTCCACATTTGGCAAAATTTATATCATTTCTACCTTACACCTTTTATATTGCCCACTACTAGATGGAGGTCAAGGCTTTGAAATGGACACCTAATATATTGACTTTTCTGTACTTAAGTTACTTTGTGACTAATGTGGCTTCATCTTTAGTATGGAGCGCCAAAGTGCTCAAAATTAAATAAATAACTAAGATGCTATGATGTAAATGTTTACATTTATAAATATTAGACAAATATTGTACAATATGTGACAATGAAATTGTGAAAAAACTCAATTCATTTAAAGTTTAAGCTCATATCAAGAAATATTTTTAATTCTTCTCTAAAAATGCATTTATTAATATAAAAAAATTCTATTGTAAAAAAGATTTTATAACAAATTTTATTTTTTCAGACAGTTTTATTTAATTTCAATAGTTTTTATTCCAAAACATATTTTTTCAAAAATCATAATACAATATTTTATACTAATACATTAATTAAAAAAGATTTCATAAATATGAGCTTAAATTTTTATATGAATTGACTTTTTTCATAATTTTATTTTCACATAACATATTTGTCTAATATTTATTAATGTAAATATTTATATCATAAGTTTTTTATTTATTTATTTAATTATGAGCAGTTTGGTGCTCTGTACTTTGGGTCAGAATTTTATCTCTCTGCCTCATGTATTATAGTGTGTTTGTGAATGTGCTTTTGGAATGCAAGTTTTTTTTTCTGGCGGATCTTTACAGTTGGGCGTTCTTATTTGAGTGGCTGGCATGCATGGTATCAATTCCATCACCATGCCTACATGATTTAAAGAACTGCATGACAACGTCTCTCAGCTGGAGGATTAACTTTGTTGGGTTAATTTCAGTTTCTTCATCTGGAATCCTCATCGTCAAACCTCTGGTCTAAAGTTTGTCCTCTGCAGGCCCTCAGATCACCTTAATTTATGTACACTTCTGAATTAGAAGAAACAATTAAGAAGAGAACTCTCTAATCGTTCTGACATTTAACCAAACAAAAAAAACAAAAAATTGGTAATCCTAACTGACCGAAAACAGGAGAGGTTTAGTCAGATTTATGTCAGATGAGGGGGTGACTTTTTATACAACAGTATTATCTGGATTATTCAGGAAGGGTTCAATCAACGGGATAAATACTGTACTTTAGAAAATAATTTAATAAAATAAATAGGAGCAGTGAACAAATGGCACCCAATAGTCACATAATTGCATTCGATTCTTAAGAGTAAAAATATTTGAAACTATATAGCCTTTTCCTTCAAGTTCGTACTGATGTTCTAATTCTAATTCTGTGTGATATGAAAATCCAAAATTGCATAAGATTTCAGTAACACAAATGACTGGAAATAATATTGGAAAAAAAAAAGACAGCTAATGTTTATTCAGCATTGTGTCGTCTGCGATATGGCCCTAGTTATACAGAGACAGTGCCTGAAGGAGGAATCAGACCAAACTGTTTACAGCCAAATGATAGATAAGGGAAATGCAAAGTAGTCACTCTATTGCTCATAAACGGAAAAAACACAAGTTATCCACTTCTGTTTTGTTTAAGATGTCCCAAACTAGGCTTGAGAAAACATTAGTTAAACATGTTTTCTCAAGAAAAGAAGTACAAGGTTTTAATACGATCTTTTAGAAAGAGTGGAGATGTCTTCTGTTGGAGTGCATAACTATTTGTTATAAAAAAAACTGACCCTTGTAATGGTGCACATCTTCGACATAAAACAATACATATCTTCTTTAAACCTTGTACAGTGTAACTATTAGCAATTTATGCACCAAGACAAGGCTATCAAAGCAGTTATAAAACTACAGTTAAGATTTTGTGGGGCAGCAGTTTATCCAGATGGAACTCAAAAGTGAAAACCTAAAGTATCACCTGAAAACCAACTAAGTCTATTTAGCTTTTCTCCCTCTGTTGTATTTTAACCCTATATAGTGGGTACAGAAAATATTTAGACCAATTTAAAATGTCACTTTGTTTCACTGCAACCATTTGTGAAAATCAATAAAGTTCATTTTATTTCTCATTAATGTATACTCGGCATCCGATGTTTTTGCAAATGTATTAAAAAAGGAAAAGATGAAATGTTCATAAGTATTGACATCCTTTGCAGTGACTCTCATTTAACTCACATGCTGTCCATGTCTTATGATCTTCCTTGAGATTGTTTTGCTCCTTCAGCTGTGTTTAATTATTTTGATTGGACTTGAATAGAAAAGGCAGACACCTGTCTATATAAGACCTTACAGCTCACAGTGCTGGTCAGAGCAAATGAGAATCATGAGGTCGAAGGAACTGCCCAAGAAGCTCAGAGACATAATTGAGGCAAGGCACAGATCTGGCCAAGGTTGCAAAATCATTTCTGCTGCACTCATCCATAATCCTCAAATGGAAGAAGTTTGGGACGACCGTGTAGAAATCTTCCTAGAACTGGTCATCCAGGCAGTCTGAGCAAATATAAGAGAAAGGCCTTGGTGAGAAAGGTTAAGAAGAACACAAAGATCACTGTGGCCTAGCTCCAGATATGCATTAAAGAGATGGGATAAAGTCTCTTTCAGTTACTGGGTGTGAAACACATTTTGTATCATTCCTACGAAGACTCATGGCTGTACTAGCTCAGAAGGGTACACTCAATAATGAGCAAAGGGTCTGAATATTTATGACCATAGAAAGTTTAGTTTTTTTTTAACAAATTGGCAAAAATGTCTACATTCTTTTTTATGTCAAGATGGGATGCTGAGTATACATATATGAGTAATGAAAATAACGTTTTTGATTCAAGCAAATGACTGCAATGAAACGAGGGAAAAAATATCTAAATACTTTATATACTCACTTTACATCAAAAAATATCTTTATCTCAGTGCCACTAAGGCTTCGAATGTCAAAAAAATAATAATTCATAAACTTGTTAATTAATTAGTAAACACTCTATTTTTATTATGCATTAATTATTAAAACATTTTTTTTAATTGATCAGTTTCTTGCCCAGTAGTGAACCAAAGCTGTTCAGCTTTATATTTTATCTACTTCTTAAATTAAACACCTCAGTCTAATGCTGTGTTCAGACCGCAGGCTTTGTCAGCGTCAGAAAGGTCAAGATTACATGTTAAGTCTACGGTTAGAGGAGCATCACAGTCTCTGCGGCGCTTTGTGAGTGTTGGCTCCGTCAACTTTTCAAGTTTTTTCCTGCGTTTCAAGCTTCAAAGCTCATAAAGCTAGCAATGCAGAAGTTTAGCTAGCAATCTTGACGTAGCACGGCAACCAATCAGAGCGTCTCACTGTAGTGATGTTGCCGGACATCGACGCTGCCTGGCCAACGATCCACTAGTGTTTAAAACATCCAGCAGAGAAAGACCGCCTATGAGCTGTGAGAGTTTCAGCTTTAAAATGTATCTTCCGTGTATATGCGTCGAACTAGTCGCTTTATGAGCGTTGCTTGACGCTGACAAAACTTGCAGTCTGAATGCACCGTAAGTCACCTGGTATTAGGGCTCTCTTTTATAGGTGTGTGTATTTATAATGGAGTGATACAGGCAGAAACAATACTTTTTGTTTTGGAATAATTAAAAAAAATATATACACTACCGTTCAAAAGTTTCAAACAATTTAGTGTTTTCCATGAAAAGTCACACTTATTCACCACCATACGTTGTGAAATGAATAAAAAATAGAGTCAAGACATTGACAAGGATAGAAATAATGATTTTTATTTGAAATAAGATTGTTTTCACATCAAACTTTGCTTTCATCAAAAAATCCTCCATTTGCAGCAATTACAGCATTGCAGACCTTTGGCATTCTAGCTGTTAATTTGTTGAGGTAATCTGGAGAAATTGCACCCCACGCTTCTAGAAGCAGCTGCCACAATTTGGATTGGTTGGATGGGCACTTCTTGCGTACCATACGGTCAAGCTGCTCCCACAACAGCTCAACGGGGTTCAAATCTGGTGACTGCGCTGGCCAATCCATTACCGATAGAATACCAGCTGCCTGCTTCTTCTCTAAATAGTTCTTGCACAATTTCGAGGTGTGTTTTGGGTCATTGTCCTGTTGTAGGATGAAATTGGCTCCAATCAAGCGCTGTCCACTGGGTATGGCATGGCGTTGCAAAATGGAGTGATAGCCTTCCTTATTCAGAATCCCTTTTACCCTGTACAAATCTCCCACCTTACCAGCACCAAAGCAACCCCAGACCATCACATTACCTCCACCATGCTTAACAGATGGCGTCAGGCATTCTTCCAGCATCTTTTCAGTTGTTCTGCGTCTCACAAACGTTCTTCTTTGTGATCCAAACACCTCAAACTTGGATTCATCCGTCCACAGCACTTTTTTCCAGTCTTCCTCTGTCCAATGTCTGTGTTCTTTTGCCCATCTTAATCTTTTTCTTTTATTGGCCAGTCTCAGATATGGCTTTTTCTTTGCCACTCTGCCCTGAAGCCCAGAATCCCGCAGCCGCCTCTTCACTGTAGATGTTGACACTGGTGTTTTGCGGGTACTATTTAATGAAGATGCCAGTTGGGGACCTGTGAGGCGTCTGTTTCTCAAACTAGAGACTCTAATGTACTTATCTTCTTGCTCAGTTGTGCAACGCGGCCTCCCACTTCTTTTTCTACTCTGGTTAGAGCCTGTTTGTGCTGTCCTCTGAAGGGAGTAGTACACACCGTTGTAGGAAATCTTCAATTTCTTAGCAATTTCTCGCATGGAATAGCCTTCATTTCTAAGAACAAGAATAGACTGTCGAGTTTCAGATGAAAGTTCTCTTTTTCTGGCCATTTTGAGCGTTTAATTGACCCCACAAATGTGATGCTCCAGAAACTCAATCTGCTCAAAGGAAGGTCAGTTTTGTAGCTTCTGTACCGAGCTAAACTGTTTTCAGATGTGTGAACATGATTGCACAAGGGTTTTCTAATCATCAATTAGCCTTCTGAGCCAATGAGCAAACACATTGTACCATTAGAACACTGGAGTGATAGTTGCTGGAAATGGGCCTCTATACACCTATGTAGATATTGCACCAAAAAACAGACATTTGCAGCTAGAATAGTCATTTACCACATTAGCAATGTATAGCATGTGTTTCTTTAAAGTTAAGACTAGTTTAAAGTTATATTCATTGAAAAGTACAGTGCTTTTCCTTCAAAAATAAGGACATTTCAATGTGACCCCAAACTTTTGAACGGTAGTGTATATTTGCAAATATTCCTGTTTTAATTATCTGTATGACTGAAATTCAATTGCATGTTCATTAGACCTTTAAAGCGTGTCATAAAATGTGGATAATTGTTATGGGAATTAGTACTTTTTTAAAGCAAAATGTGCTCCATGCTGAATTATTTCATGACATATATTCATATTTAAGTGATTTCTTTGTCAGTGTTGACCAATATTAATAATATACCTTTCTTCCACTTCTGTCCACTTCTTTGCCTTATATCCTTTATCCCTAAAAACATGAATGAGCAGAACCACTGCAAATAATAAATGTAAGTCAGTGTTTTCTTTGATTTAAGAGGAGTTGAAACTTAAAGTTTGTTCCCCACTCTCTTTGGCTTGTTAGTACACACTTACCGTCTAATTGCGACTCCCACATGGAGACAAAAACAGTTAAAAGATATAAAAAAGGGACATTTTCAGAGATAATTGCATCATTTTGTAGTCAAACATACTTTAGCAGATTCTGGTTCTCTTGCAGAGTAGAAATAAACTGTAAAAAGAACATTTACCCACTGCTTTATCACTTTAGAAAGCTAGGATGACAAACTTGTCTGCTTGCATAGCAGTTATACAGCCACATAAGCACTCATTATCAGACAACATGACAATGTTGCAGCCAGTTAAATGTACAAAGTTTACTGAGAATGTTTTAAGTAAATTTATTTTACATTTACAGTGTAGCTTAATGTATTTTGTGAATGTTATGTATTTGCTAATTAGTGTTTCAGTTGTGCTTCATGTTTTTTTATAGTGATTTTGTTAAATATAATTACACCTTTTTTTGCAGGTGGCAGGTTAAGAGGCAAAGTTTTAGATGTGTTTTTAAATGTTTTTTGCTTTAAGAGTATTTGTCATATTTAGGGTACTTAATGTGTTTGTGGCAAAACGAGGGAGTTCACTAAGGACTGTGCACTGAGAAATCCAGCCACGTGTGAGATTTGATGGAGGTTCAGATGGGATGCAGAAAGCAGACATGTGTGAAATTGATAGCTCATAGCAGTTCAGTGGCATTATGGACTATTTTGGATTATTTTAATAATGCATTATTAAAAGATATAGCTTGGCTGCTCTCTCTAACTACTGAGCTCTATGTGAGTTTTAAAGTCTGATTCTTATATTCCATCAGCTCTAAAGGTTATTGCTGGTTACACATTGTCCCAAAAATGTTTCAGCACTTTGAGTCGTATAATGTGCAGAAACAGTGCAGTGAGAATTTTTTACCCCCTTACAGAGTTTTTCTGTTTGAGATTATCAAACAAGTTTCAACAGAAATTGATCATTTAAATAAATAGAACATGCAAATATAAATAACTTTTTAGTTTCTTAAAAAAGTGCAATCCAAACCATCCTAATACAAAAAACGTTACTTGCTCCACACACCTAACCTAATACCTAATAACTGACTGTTATGTTCTGTTTGATCTTTTATTTCAAAAACAAGGGATTTCATTTAAAAAAAGTTTTACTAGTAATTATTCAATTTTTTTACATTAAAAAAATAATATTATGACCTTCACTGGCTATTTTATTTGGTCCACCTCTTCAATTGCCATTTAGACAAATCAGCCAATGACATGGGAGCAACTCATTGTGTTTAGGTATATAGAAATAGTGAAGATTACTTGCTAAGGTTCAAGTCGAGCATCGGAATGGGGAAAACAGGGGATTGAATTGGCTTTGAGCAACGTATGACTGTTCCTGCCAGATGGACTGTCTGAATATCTCCAAAACTACTGTTTTGCTGGTGTTTTTACACAAGAAGACCACCGTATCTCAAGAAAAAGTATGTTGAACCCTATAACAGATGGATGAAGCAACAATGGCCATAATGGGGGCCAGACCCATCAGCTAAGAACAGGAAACTAAGGCTGCTTCTTGCACATGCCCAACAAAATTGGACAGTTGCAGATTGGGAAATCAGACATGACATTTAGATATTAGGGTCTGAATTTGATATAAACTAAATGAAAAAAATGGATGCATCCTGGCGTGTTTCTCCGGTTGAGGCTGGTAGTGGTATAATGATGTGGGGGATAATTTTCTGGCATCAATTGTCCAGTAGCCCTATTTAGTAACTAAGCATCGTTTTAAACGCCACCGTATTTTTGCTTGTCCATCCCTTTATGACTCTAGTGTACCCAGCTTCAGATAGCAAGAGAAAACGACCATGTCACAGAGGTAAAATAATTTCAACCTGTTTTGATGAAAGATGACACTAAGTTCACTTTACTCCTGATACCTCAGCTGAATGGAATCGTGGATCATACGCTAATAAATCTGCAGAAAGGGATGCTGTCATTTCAACATGGACCGAAACCTTTGCCACAAAGAGCTGATTAAGCTCTGAAAGACAAAGAGGGTAAAGCAATAACAAGGTTTACCTAATGTAGTGGAGAATGTGTTTTGATCAGCTCTAGTATTAAAAGTCTTTTGGTCTTATGAACTCGTGAAAACTTAAATAAAGCTATAAAGCTCCCTAAAAACCAGGGTTTTTCACTGTGTGCTGTTAGTAGATCAGAGCATAAGAACCCTATTCGCTGTCTGGCTCATTATTTAAGTCACCAAAGCTTCTTTCAACCTCTCTTAAGCCTAAAGATTGAGACTTCTTACAGTATTGTTGTGAGTTGAAGAAAATAGAAAAATCAGGGCAAAACCCACTCCACTCTCAGGCTCTAAGTGTCTAAATACAATGACAATTACAGCACAGTAGGTACAGTGAGGGGCAAGTCAATAACTTTAAATCCTCATAGGATGTTTTTTCTCTGAATTTCTTGTGTACTGCAAAACGTCCAAACTTTGAGGGACAAAACTTTGTTATGCCCAAGAAACATTACCATTTATCAGGGTTCCTACGCAGCCTGGGATGGACTAAACTGAGGAATTATACATTTTCTGGGCTTTGTTAAAGTGTAATGCACCCCCAAATCATTTTTTTTTGCTGATAAGCTGTATAAATGAATTTATCTACATGTCTGTCATTATGTTTTTATTTTAATAGATTTTAGCAAAAATATACATTTTCTACCAAAAATCGTGAGTGTAGTGCCCTCTTCAGTTTACAAATTTACACTGCAGTTGAATTTGAATCAGGCTTTCATACTGGCTCAGTACTTAGTGGAGACATTTACCATCCATTTCTGTCCCTGTCTAGATTATTTCTTAAAAAATGTTCAGCTACAGAAAATGAATTGCTGTTACTGTTTGTAATAAATACAACTTCAAAAGCTCTTCTGGTCTAAGTAATTTTGATGATACTAACATCTTTCCCAACAATAACACCAAAAGTTAATAAACAGACTAAAAGCTAAACAGTAAAGCTCCCATATGTCCATGCTTTACAGCTGACCAGCAGCACCACGGAGCAACCAGCAACATGCATTTATTTAATCACAAGTTTATTCAGTAAATGTCCGCTAAGACCGGGAGAACAAGAGGAGCGCTAATTTCGGTGTCACAGAGTCGCCTATCTTTTGTTCTCTGTAAAGTACATGTTGATTAATGTGAAATGACAAGCTGAGAGACGCAGAACGTGGGCTTCAGCCTAAGCAATAATGAAGTGGGCTGAGAGTGACCCCAGCACCAAGGCAGACAGGCTTCCAGCTGCCAGCGCTCTGCGCCTCTTCCCCTCCACCCCACTCCCTCCTTTTTAATTACCGGCTAGACTTAATTAAAAGTTTCTGTGACATTTCTTACTGGCTGCTGCTCACATCCATTTAAACCCAAGCCTCAACCCAAAGAGGAGAAGAGAGGATTCCTCTCTCCTTTTTTCAAAAGAAGAAAAAGTCAGTTCCATTTACTTGCTCAACATAGTTACATTAATTTGTCACATGCTGTATTTGTGGTTTCTTCTCCCTTGAGGGCAGCCAAATCTTGACAGAGCCTGCTTGCGATGTCATCTTCCGTGACTTTAATGTACGTCTGAAAGCCATGAAGCATCTCTTGGTTTCTCAAAACATCAATCAGGTTTCCATTTCAGGACCTTCAGGAGGAGTATTATAGCACCTTAAGGGCCGGCTGGCTGAATGGCATCTTCACCAGGCTTTCACATTACTTTGGGGAAAAAAGTGAAGTCACAGCCTCTATTAAGGTCTCATTTTAGGATCTCGACTTCAAATGCCTCATATTGAGATTCTCGAAATGGACGCTCCTCTTTTTCTCCCGCACCTTTTTATGAAGCCACAGAGCAAATTTTCTCATCTCCAGAAATAGCAGCTATTCAGAAATGCACACATAGTGTCACATATTGGATGTCGGATCCATCAAAAGTAACTCCTGACTGGCTATTTCTTGTATTTAATCCAAAAGGAGAATATCAAATGGATTCACTTTGAACTGTAAATATATAAATGCTTCGAATGCATGGGTGAGAGAAGTTTCAAAGCTACAGGCATGAAATGTTAAAATGGAAAGGTTCTCCTATGTTATGTCCACATATATTTAGAGACGTGCATGTTAAATGTAAAATACATACTGGTACTTTCAAGAGCTCAGCATTTCTTTTTGTGTTCTTTTAGTCTATTTGCTACAAAGGAGTGTTAGTCACTTGGATGGGAAAAAATGATGGATGGATTGGTGGTGGATTTGTTTTTGTTTTTATTTTGCTTTTTTATTACATTGAAGTTAATTAGACATCAAGAACAAAAGAAAAATTGTGAGAAAAACGGCTCAATTTTGTTTTCTTATGGAAGTCAAAATATTGGCAAATAGAAAAGCTCTCAGAGAGCACAGACCTCCACCAAGGCAGTTCAGTTATATTTTTCATGTATGTCTCAAAAATGTGCTTAAATTTGACAAAGAAATCTGGAAGCTCTGAGTCAGGAGAAGTATTGAAATCTGAAAGAAAATATTCACATGTGCTATCGAGAATCATGGTGGTCCAAATCATGCTGTGCGAAAGCTAGACAGATGGAGATAAATACTGGGTCGACATAAAAGAAAATATTTTAGAGAGTGCAGAGGAGGTGATTTACCTTCTGACCGAACAGAAAGTAACAAAGAAAAATTCTAAAGGGCTATGAACTTACACTCTGGTATAGGACACTTCCACTGTCTTCAGCAACTCATTGGTTATTTAGTGGTGGTTTGATTAAAGGAATGTTTTTCCAGTGTGAAGGCAGTCATGCAGATACTACACTTTAAGTACTCACCAATGAATAACATTCACTAGGATGTTTCATTACAACGTATTGAATTTTGCTCTGATCTGATGATACAGAATAAAGACACAGCTGCAGCGCAAAAAATGCACAAAGTGCATTGAGGTATATGTAACATAAAAGAGCAACAGGCCAGTTAGTGGCTACGTGTAAAACACCAGCCTGAATAAATGTGTTTTTAACTCCGATCTAAAACACGAGAGGTTGGTGGCAGATTGTATGTGGGCTGGGAGAGCGTTCCACAGTTTGGGGCCTAAAACAGCAAAAGACCATCCCCCCAAAAGCCTTGTACTTAGACCTTGGGATGACCAAGGTGGTGTGATCTGCGGAGCGCAGATTCCTAACTTATCACTAGTCTTTACACTGGCTCCCTGTAGTTTAGAGAATTAACATCAAAATAATATTAATAGTTTTTAAATGTAGCACCAAATTATGTTGAAGATCTGTTGTGAATATACCAACCCTCGCAGACATCTTGGGGCTTCTATCTCTTACGTCTACTAATCATCCCTACAATCAAAACCAAAATTGGAGAAACAGCGTTCAGTTTCTATGCTCTCCTTATCTGGAATGAACCTCCTACAACTGCAAAGCTGCTGAAACACTGAGCTGCTTTAAATCAAAGCTAAACACCCATCTGCTTACAGCTACCTTTGATTAATTGATTAATAATATCTGGTATGTCATAACAGTTGTATCTTATTTCTTCAGTGTTGTCTCTGGTATTATTGTTGTTTTATCATTGCTTTTATGTTTCCGCCGTGTTTGTTTTGCTTTACCTGGGCCCTTTTTGCTATTGTCATATCAGAACATCTGCCCATGTTCCCGCCCCAAAGCACAATGCTAACAAACGACTGGTCCACACCACCAGTGGAGTGCAGTTAAAGATGGATTTTCGTGGGTTTGGAAAACTCCAAATCTTGTGAGAATCCAGGTTGCAGCGCAAGGTTTTAAAAGCACCTCGAACTACTTTGTTGCTGAAAGTGTGCCATACTAATGAATGTGCCTTCCCTTGTGTCATTTATATACGAACGATTTCTGTTTTTGCCGACCACTGTGAGGACATCACACAAAGGTTCAGTTCTGTTTTTAAAACTATGTGAAACAATCCCATTTAACAACAAAGCTGAGATTCAAGTGGTGACGATAAATTGGGAGGTTTGACCTGTTCCGGTGATAGGTCTAATTTAGTGGAGGGGGGGGCGGTTGTCAGCATCACTGGGGCATCAGGCGGGCACCCTCTATCACTGGTGTTTCGATGATAGCAACCGACTTCCACAGGAGAAACCTTGGCTTTCCATCCATGTTGTTCTGCATCAGCTGCCAGCTCCATATACTTAAGGCTCTAATGCGTTCTAATGCCTCCTCCACAGCAGCTTCCCAGGAAACTGTAAGCTCTATGATGTACACTGTGTGGAGTGAGGAGGACCAGAGCACAAGGTCTGGTCTGAGATTTGTTGTAGCTATCTCAGAAGGAAAGCAGAGCCGTTGGTTTAGATCTGCAGCCAACTTCCAGTCGCGAGCCCCACTGTGCTGGCCAATGTCTGATTTTGGATAGACTTTCACTGGCTTTGTACCTTCTCAAACAAAATTTCTTACGGAAAAGAATTCTGATTCTTTGAGTTGTGCTGAGACAACTATATAATTGTATTATATATTCACTGACCTGCTGTGCATGCACATTTCTCCTGCTTTCCCTACTCCATCATTGCTTTATACACTTCATTTCAACAACATCTTCAAAAGCTTACAGCTCTCTTTGGTCAATAGGTTTATGCGCGATATGGTGATGTGCACTTATCTGATGCCAAATACATACAAAAATAAATACAAATACATAATGCCGGTGTGAACTTGGGTGTGTCATGGATTACTCATGAGTAACAAGATAAGTTCCTCCATGCAGCACAGAGAACACAGATACGATGCCATAATCTAACTACAAGTTTTGCCACTGCTCAAACGAGTCTCTCATCCTTTATCTTGTTATAATGAAGAACACAAAGTGAATTCAAACTGCTAATGTATCATGTAAAAGTTTGTAGACCCGCAAAGGCTAGGATAAAAGCAGCGGTTGTCTCTGAAGCCTGTGAAGGACCCCGGGGAAATAAAAGCAGGGCGACTTTCACAAGTTTAAGCAAGTGTGTAAACAATTTCAAAGCCTCAAGGCCAGGAGCCTTTGATAATGAAGGCCTCACCAAAAGTGGAGAGGTGTACTCCCTGGCCAGTGGGGACCTCTGAAACACTAATGTAAATAAAAGAGGAGCACAACCGACAGAATCAGTCCTTTTTTTCTTTTGCCAACTCTGAAAGCACTCAAAGATCAAGAGTCGCTCACTCCTCCATCAAAACGGGGAAGGAACCAGTGGAGTAAACACATCCTCCATAGAAGGAGTCAAAAAAAGAAGGGAAATAAAAACTTTTATCTGATCTTAGTCTCAGATCTTAATGAAGCCAAACAAAAGCTTCTGAAAGAGAATCCATTATAGATTAAAGAGCACTGATGTGGAATAAATACATGGTGTGCAGAAGATATTCTATTTGTATAGTATGTAGGATAGAAATCTCTACCATTATGGCCTGAAATTAATTGCAGCAATTCAGATTTCTTCAAGAGCTTTCACAAAGTTTCACAAAGAGTGAAAGTGTTGTACTGGTTCTTAGCCAAAGTGGTCAAATCCCATTAACTTTTCACATTACAAACACAAAATAAGTGATTTAACGATAAATGATTTTGGGGGCATTTTATGTGACCGGGCAACACAAAGTAGCAGATAATTGAGAGTGAGAGGAATGATGAGGAGGGATGTTACAGCTAAAAGTCTTTCTGAGGCGTCTGAGGGTCTCTCCTTTTTTAGATCTACTGGACTTTTATTAATTTTCCTTGTGGAATCGCTCAATTTAAATCACACTAGATTAAGGGTGTATGTGAAACGCAGTCTTCTCAATTATATCGATGTCCAGATCCTAAATTGGCAGTTTTAACTATTCCTTTGTAGCTCCGGTTGTGGTGAAGATGGACCATTGCCCCAGTCTCAAGTCTTTTTTGAACCTTATAGGTGTTCTTCCAGGAATGAACTGTATTTATGTCCATCAATCTTCCCCCTTTATCTCTGACTAGCTTCCCTGTCTTTAATGAGGGAAAGTATCTCCACAGAATAATACTGCCACCACCCTGTTTCATTGGGATGATGCAGTTTTCGGTGTAATGTGGAGTGTTACTTTACTGGTTCAATGACAGACTTAATATGAATATCCTTTTAAAGTCTGCTCCCTAATTCTCAGCTCCCAAAATGACTTTTCACAGACAAGTTGTGACCCAAATCTAGGAAATTATTCAGCTTTTTAGAAATGTTAATCCACCCAGATAAAAGTTTTCTAAATATATTTTTCATGGATTTTGTTGTGACTCTGATCCATTTTGCATTTTGCGTCTAATGACATGACTATTCTTTTAATTAAAAGATTATTATATTATGCTGCAGCCTGCCTCAAGGGCTACAATAGATTATGGTCATAGGATGTATAAAACTGATTAATTTATTAAATGCATGTAATTCCCTAAATGTGAGATTTGTAACTCAGTGCTATGTGTGGTGTGCAGGGAAGTAAAATGTGTGTGCAAGTGTTGTAATCTGCAAACGATAGAGACTACGAAACAGAAAGTGGCAGCATACCTGTGGAGGAAAGCAGAGAACAGTTATTTTATACTAAGGATTTAAACACCTGAGGGCCTTTCTCTACTGTACATCCCAGTAATCAGTGTATCAGAACAAATACAAATTCCCAGCCTAAGCACGAGGAGACCTGCAGGGGTTGTAACACAACACAGTAAACAAGCTAAATAAGAAACCAAAACTGCAGGCATCTGATAATTCCACAAAGGGAAATATTCTCTTATATGCACAGCTGTTTAACCTGGCATCAGTCGGATCTATGTGTAGCCCCGCCCTGTGTCCAGCCTACAGATTTTGATCTGGAATCTTCGCAACAGAAACTGTCTGAAAGAGGCGGGGCCATCTTGTAGAATACTTTGATTTTGATTGGAGGATTTACAGAGTAGTGCCCGCCTGGCACTGCCTTCTACGCGAGCATGAACCGGCGTGGCCACGTTTGTTTCGCTCTTAAGAAATGGCTTCCCTTCGCTCAGTTTATGACAAAGATATAGTATCCAGTCTCTCTACAACCGATTCAATTGTTGCTTCTATGCAAGCTTCAACCGGTGCGGCCATGTTTGTGTCACTTAGCTGGGCACTTGATACTATTATCACAAAAGAACTCTCGCCCCAAAGTGGAATGCTGACAAACGATTGGCCCGGGAAAATATGGGTTGGAGATCGGACTGTTTAGAATGGAGCGGTACAAGATTTATTCTCTTGAGTTTGGAAGACTCCCAATCTCATTAGAATCCATCTTACAGAGCAAGGTTACCAGTTGTTTACATTTTATTAAAACCAAAAAAACATTCTGACGCTTTAGCCTATTTTAAAAGACTCAGCAATAGGGGTGTCACTATTTTCAAAATCCTCAATTCGATTTGATTTTCGATTTTAGGATCACAACTCAAATCGATTCTCGATTATTATTAATTTTTCCTGTTCTTACAGTACCAAGCCCTATGTTATTTTTGATACTAGTCTAGTTCATGATCATTGTTTTTATTCATTATATTTTGTACAGTAAATCTTATTTCAAAAGACATATACAGGTATATGCAGTAAGAGATCCTCCTGGATCTCTTATTTTTTGCATGCTTGTCAAACAAATATTTAACATATTTTATCAAACAAATATATAGCAACAAAACCAACCTAAGTAAACGGCAAAATGCCATTTTTAGATTAAAGACTTTTATTAAGGGAAGAAAAACCTCCATAGTATCATGATTTAAGGTTGTTTGACTCAAAGGCAGCACAGAGCTTGAATAATTCTAATAAAAATAATTTATTTTACAAGGAAACAGGTGTGTGTTGGTTTCAAGATGGTATCCTAACACGGAATTGATGGACCGGAGGCAGGTGGAAAGTGCAGGGAGATGAAAGGAGTTAGAGCAGGAAATGTACCAGAAGAGGAGATGGTGAGGATTAAAGCCAGGATTTACGGAGGTGAAGCTGAGGACTGACAAAGGAGGAGGTCAGTGGAATCCAGAGGTTTGAGATTGGCTGGAGGCAATGTGTGGCTTTGTGTTTGTCTAATTAATTTTTTACAATGAACCACCTTTTTAAGATCATACCGTAACATCTCAATAGGATTCAGGGCAGGTTAGAGACCATCAAGATGTTTTCTGGCTAAATTCAGACAAGCCTCAATGTTCTTTTCTTCAACAGTGGTTTTTGTCTTGCAACTTTGCCGTACAGGCCATTTTTTGCTCTGCCTCTCTTTCTTATGGTGAAGTCATGATCTCTGATCTTAACTAAGGCAAGTGAGGTTTAAAGTTCTTTATATGTTTGTACTTTTGGCTAGAAAAATTGAGGTGTTATGCTTTAATGGGGGGGTGGGTGGGTGGGGGGGTGGGTGGGTGGGGGGGCAATCAGTCACTTAGTCACCCAGGGGCATGTGGGTTTGGATATTTTTTCTCCTTGAAGTCCTCTTCTATGATGTTAAAAAGCGGGTGTTAACCTGCACTGAAAATATTGCTTGACATCTACTGTACTGAATTGATGTGAAATATATATATTTTTTTCTTTTCCTGAAATAGTTTGGACCACACGAAGGCCACAGCCGACTAAAAACAACCGTGGCATCGACTTTTGAGTGCCAGCTAAAAACAAAGACCATATATGGATATCTCTTATTGTATTTCTTCCTTTCACTCTTCTGTAAAACACATATATTTCCAGTACATGACTTTAGTTTGTCCTCTGGACAAAATGTGGAAAATATAAACTTTTGCAGAGATTGTAAGGCTAAGGGCTGAGTTGTATTGCACAGATTTAAAGAGCTGCTGTTTTGCTCTACATTTTCATAAAATTTCCTTTTAAGATTTGTTGCTGAATTGTGTTTCTTATCAGTCCCGAGTTTGAGCAATGCGTTATGCTTAATCGCAGTAGTGCCTCTTGGTTGCCCTTACCAAAGGTTCTGGATGTGAACTCAGCTGCCAAGCGTTTCTAGCCAAGTTATATTACACAGAGCAAAGATAGTGGTGAATGATTAGAAGGTGTGGATTCTGTTCAGTATGTGTTTGTGTGGGTGTGCATTGCCACGAATGGGGCTTGATGAATATGAGAGATGAAATACATGAGAGTGGCATGCAGTAATGGTGTGTGGGCATTAGTAAGCATCCATTGAGTCAAAAGGTGCGTGTTTGTGGGTGTGAGCTTCTATAATTTGTTAATGAATCCCGTTTGTTTTATTTCAAGTAAAAATGAAAAGTTTTAAAAAATCAGTGTACAGACGTCTGCCAAGGTAGCGCACCCCGAGATACGCCCAAATTCAAATCATTTGTTCCTTGTCCCACTGATTAAAATCTGACTAAAACTTTTTGATTTATGTAGCTAACTGACAGAAAGACAAACAAACTCTGGCAAAAACATGACCTTTGTGGCAGAAGTAAGTAGAAAGGATAGGAAGTTAGGTGGAGACTTAAAGTAAAATAGGAAGGGATGAGAGAGGGGTGGATGCTCAGCTGCATAATGTTTTTGCTCTGGGATGTAGGAGAAGGTTCACAAATGAACAATTAGACAAGATAAGGCAGTTTACCAAAAAAGTGATTTTTTTTCTTGGGTGTCATCATGAGGTTAATTGTGGCAGCATTGCAAAATTAACTTTTTGATGAAGTATTACACAGATATACCCCTTTTGATTTTTATCTTACATGTATTAGATCATCAAACTCATCTTATATGAGAGATTTTCCTGAAACCAAGCCTTGACCATCTTCCTTGGGATTATTTTCCTGTTTGAAAGATCAGTGATGCCCAGGATTTCCTGATAGTTGATTGAATGCATGTTGTCCTGCCTACCGATCAAATTTTTTTAAACAGTTTTGCTTTATTCATAAAAAGTTGACTTGTGGTTCAGTATTTTCACATTTCTCTGTAAAATTTTACTTCAAATAATTTGTGGAAAATTTAGCAAATTGTGAATTGATTTGAAAAGCATTTCTAAAATATTCAGCTGGGGAAAGCAACTTGGAAACCTGAAATGCCTAGGCGATCTATGAATCGAATCGGCTGTGAAGCAGCCGATTCATAGAGTCCTTTTTTTTTTTCTTGGCACTCAATACTATAGATGTTAGCTTCTGTGGTTGTTCTAAGATGACTTCAATATTGCACGTTAAGGGTATATTAAGTTAGGGTACTTAAAAGAACTTCCAAAGTTTTAGGCAGCATTGCAAAAATGCTGTTAACAAAAATTTCTTATAGAAATACTTTTATTTTTTATCAATTTACATTTGCAAAGTGAGCAAACCAAAAAAATAAAAATAAAATAAATGTTTGGTGTCACTACCTTTTGCCTTCAAACCAGCATCACTTCTTATAGGTACATTTGCACAACGTCAAGGGTTTTAGGATTATAGTCAGTCAATCACAGGAATGGACTGGTGACCTGTCCAGGGTGTAACCTGCCTCTCGCCCGTTGACAACTAGAGATAGATACGTATATTGGATTTGCAAGGTCTCTCCCAGAAAAAGATTTCAAAGCATACTGGGGTTTCAAGATGTGCTGTTCAAGCTCTTTTGAAGAAGCACAAAGAAATGGGGAATGCTGAGGATCATAGATGCAGTGGTCAGCCAAGGACACTCAGTCCAGCAGAAAGACAAATAAAGCCTATTAACCTTCGAAATTGGAAGATGTCCAGCAGTGCCATCAGCTCAAAATTGGCAGAAACCAGTGGCAACCAGGTACAGTACACTCATCTACTGTCTGGAGAAGTCTTACCAAAAGTGGTCAAAAAGCCATACTTCCAACGTGGAAAGAAGACCAAACAACTTAAGCATGCAAAAAAACACGGGCACTGGGATGCAGAAAAATAGCAGCAGGTGCCCTAGACTTATGAGTCAAATTTGAAATGTTTGGCTAAAGCAGAAGGCTGGAGAGCGGTACAATAATGCGTGTCTGCAGGCAACAGTGAAGAATGTTGGAGGTTCCTTGAACATTTGGGATTGCTTTTCAGTAAATGGAGTTGGAAATGTGGTCAGGATTAATGGTGTTCTCAATGCTGAGAAATACAGGCAGATACTTATCCATCATGCAATACCATCAGGGAGGCGTATGATTGGCCCCGAACTTATTCTACATCAGGACAACTACTCCAAACATACAGCCAAGGTCATTAAAAACTATCTTCAGCGAAAAGAACAATTAGTCATACAGCAGTCACACAGCTCTAGAGTAGATTTACATGGAAAATGGGCCAAAATAAAGTGAGATAACTGCACAATGTCTGCCAAATATTTTTTAAACTGTTTAATCATTTCGCAGTTGTTTTATGCATCGGTCATGTTCATTCATGTAGAAGTAGTGTTTAGTATTTAATTTGTCATATCCACAGATGTGTTTGCATGGATGTTTGTCTGTCTTTTATCTTTCTTGTCTGCAGGGCGTATCCAGCAGTGTGGTTCCCAGCTGAACCTCAGCAGTGACAATCAGTAGAAGCAGAACCCCTGAGGCAGATGCCATATTGTTTTCTCACTCTTCAGTGCTAATCCAGCCTACAGCTCAGGTGTGTTTTGTAAGTAGTTACCGTTTTATTACTTACCTTTGTCTCTGCTCCTCCTTCTTGTCAACTCCATCCCTTCACGGATGATCCACCTATTGTTTTCCATGACCTCATTTTTCATCTCCATGTCTGCTCAAGATTCTCGCTGAGGATCCTCATCCTATTCTCCTCACTGCTCCTTTGGCACCCCTCCTGAAACCACCTTCCTGGCTCTCCTACCTTTTACTTACCTTCCTATCCACACTCTAACACTCTTCACTCTGGTGCAACATTGTGACAAAGACAAAGACACATGCATCCGTTAAACCACTAATACGGAGAAGTATAAACTCAACTACTGTGGACACATTCACCTCCTCCTGGACCATTTGCACTTTTGTGTGTAATGTTTTGCTATCAATGTATCAGTGTTTTACAGACGTCAAAGCCTGAAGATATTTACACAACATTCTGATCTTGTGAGACTGCTACACGCTTCATGGTGCCTAATGGTGCATTCACACAGCTCACAAAGTGACTAGTTTGACACCTTTAGGTAGGGTAAAAGAGGTGACTGACACAGCTGCTCCACATTGCAACAGAGAAGGGATGAAGAAGCGAAAAAACTTCGGACACAGTTTATAACTTTCGGGAAGCTGAGTTTGATTGGGAGATTATTCCATTCCATGCATTAGTGTTAATGTCTGCAGTCTGATGCTTTCATGTTTGCTCCGTAATGTAGACAATATGCTGTTGACAGAGTAATTTTAACCTTCGTCATTTGTTAACTTAGGCTGTAACTCCCCACATGGATATAGGGAACCAAATAGAAAAGTGTGTGTCTGCTGCTGAGCCATCTCTTGGTCCTCCAGCTGCCAAAAAAAAAATATTGCTCAAGTTCTGTGGGGAGCACATTTAATTGTCAGTCCTGCAGATAAAACCTAAGTGATATGTATGTGCAAAAGTAAAAATCAGCAGAAGCAGATGTAGCAAACATCTGTCAACATATTCTATGCATAATCACATACACAAACCAATCCTCCCACCAACACCAATATCATCACAACCATTTTCTGTCAAACCCTCCACAAGCATCAAATCATCATCAGAGCCATGTTCTGCCCCTGTTGGATGAAGTAATAGCTGTTATGTTATATTCTTTTCCATGACGTTTCTTGTTACATGTTCAATGCTGGATTTAAAAAAAAAATCTACCAATATTGCATATCCATTGTTATTATAATGGATATTTTAAATGTAACATAAATTAGAAGTGTGACAAACGATTTTTATGCCTATTTTGAATTTTACTTGAAAATAAATACTTTTCCCTCTCAACAAATACAAATACCGGCTTTGTACGTACTCCCCTACTGGTTATACAACATTGACCATGAACCTGGAAGTAGATAGGCATGACTTCAACTCACCATCAGAATGATGTGGGCCTTCGTGTTGGACATGGTGTATTAAATATCAAAAATCCCAGATGACTTCAGTTTCACCTTTGTTTAAAAATTAGCTATTTTTCCATGATATATGTTTTCATCTGCTATCTCTTTCTGTTAGTGTGGACCTGGACACCAGCCTCTGGCATCTGCTTTTTATATTATTCCATCAAGTAATAATTTCAGACGATTCATTCGTTTCTGTAATGTTCTTTGACAGGATTTGGGTTAAAATCTTGCGTAATACGCATTTGTTCGAAAGTTTAAACTGTTGTTGTTTATTGTTAACAACCATACCTCGTTTACATTGAGGGTTCGCTAATTTTAGGTGCAAATGGCTACCACACCACAACCATGTGTGCTGACACTTTATTTCAACAACAGCTTCCACCAGCCTTAGTAGACTTAGAATCAGTCAGAGCCAGAAAATTTGATTAGGACCTTGTGTGAAGAAGGCAGTTTTGCCTCTGGTTTTAATGTCTTAATGAAAATCATATGATCATTCTCAAAATGACTGACAAAGATTTTATAAAGAAAAGTGAATATTTAATTTATCAGTATTAGTAGTTACCAAGTACCTGAACCCTTTTTACATACCATCTGTCAGATCTATTGTGTGACTAAAACAATAAAAACCTAATCTGAAGCCAGCAAAATATTTGCTAATTATATTTCAAACAGACAGTTTTGTTTATGGCCACATTAATCTAATTTAAGCTCCCCAGTGTTTATCACACTGACACTGAATCTGCTTCACAATTATGCACTGCTTTGTGTTTTATCACAAACTTTGGACTTAACATCGTTGCCACTTGTTTTACAATGGTGCACCTGTGGTGATGACAAACAACCGCTTCCACCAGGACTAAATAAAGCAGGATGTTCACCTTGCGAGTAAAAATGCTGCGCCCGCCTTCGAAGAGTTGTCACTCTGGGCCAGGCGAACATAATTGCAATGAAGAGGTGCTTTTGAAGTTGGAAATATCAGACACACTCTTCGGTTCCTTGGTAGCAGATGTCTACTTCACCATCTGCTGTAGGCTGATATTGTGACAATGTCCGCCTCTTCACAAGACGACTTCTGAGACCCTGCACTCACCCACTGAATACTCTCATATTAACTTGCCGAGAATATCTTATCAATTTTTTTATGAAATATGTACAAAGCAATGGTTGGGGATGTTGTGAAAATAAAACAAGAACATAAATCGTCTGGTTTAAGCTGAATCCATATTTGTAGCACCTTTGCAGATATATTTGTATTTCTTGAAAAGCTTTAGTTTTTATTATCAGACTAAAACCACAATCTTTAGTATATTTTATTAGGGTTATAAGCAATTTTAAAGTGAAAAAAAATCCTTGAGAAAATTTGTAATTGGTAAACATAGTCCACTTGTTTGTAATTTAATCTGGTAAAATGAGAGATTTGAAGCTTTTGGGCAGGAAAAAGCTAGGCAAGGATGAAAGCATCACACGGTGGTGGTAGCATCATACTGTGGGGATTTTTTTCCTCATCAAGGACAAGGAACCTTGCCAAATTTCTTTGGAAAAGGGTTAAAGCTGAATAAAGGGTAATACTGAAAGTAAGCAGCTTTAGGTTTTTGCAATTATTCGTGTTTTACTCTGTAGGCTATATGGGTAGTTTTCTTTTTGTATTTCGGATACTATATGTAAGTGTGATACTTATAAATATATATTTTGGTAACCTCACAACGTTAGCACAGACAAAATTGCGCGGACTCCAAGGGAGACTCAGACCCCAGCTTGGGAAACATTGGTTTCAATGAGCAAAGCTGATTATATAGCTTAACATAGATTTTTAGCTGTAATTACAGCAGAGGCTGGTTCCAGAAATAGATGAGTCAGGTGGGCTTAAAACATATGCACAAGGTTGACTGGGGCAAAATGATGTCATTAACAGTCATAAATGTCCATATCAGTAAGTATCAATACATTTTTCATTTATAGCCCAGCCCTAACTCATAGCATAATTGTTTCTATGACAAGCCAATCAAACAATAAAGATTATTATTTGAGCTTCTACACAGTTAATTAGTCAATTCATTTAAATTATATATTGTGAGAAATTAAGAATGTTTTATCTTTGCTGAGACTCTCAAATCAAATAAACATGTATTAAACCTTTAGTCTGTGTTAAGATTCACGCAATTATGGGAGGGTCATTAAGCATCGGCTTAGTTACCTTATGCCTTTGGCCGGCTCTCTTGGTCTTCAAAATTAAATCCCGCTTCTAAAAATACATTATGTGAAGAAGTTTAAAGGTTAAAATCTCATTTGGAAAGTGCTTCTATATTACAGACAGAGCCGAAGATAACCTTGACAGCAACTGCTTAGACTGGTTGGACCTCTTCTTCCATACCATTGTAACCCAGTCTACATGGAGCAGGGTTTGGAGAGTTATGAAGTTAAATATAATCAGCGAGGGAGTAATAGTGGTTTAAAAGGTTGGGAGGAGCGTTCTCCCCAGGAGCTATGTGAAGGTGATGACATTTAGCTGTCCTCCGTTGAGTTATGACTGGATAAGAGCGGCTCTGCGCTGCAACATGATTCCCAGGCCCCGGTCTTCCTCCCTACAGGATGCAGAGGTTAACAGTGAGTTCATAACAAGACCTTTTGAACGGCTTAGTCAGCACACACTCCCTCCACCCTGACCTCTGCTTCCCCGCCTTACTCCTTCACATTGTTATCCTGCAGCTCAGATGGGAGTTTTTTGGGAGCCATCTCGGGTCCTAGATAAAATGTTACCACATCTTCCACTCTCAGTTCCCTTTCTTATTCATTTTATAAACTCACTGTGGTTTTAACTTTCCTGGCCCCTTGACTATTTGAGTAAATCCTGATATTTTCCTCTTTTATACTCCAGTCTTTTCTGACCTTTTAAACATCAGACACTGGTCTCTCCAAAGTTGTGGTTCCAAGTTGTGAAGCTGAAGGAAAATTGCATATGTTTACAGATGTATTTTAACTGTTCTTCTTGACAAAGAAAGTTTTTGGAGATCTGTAAAGGCCTCATGGGTTACACACAGGATTCAAATAGGATAATGATAAAAGGCTAAACACAAGCAAATTAAGCATATTATTCCTTCCATTTACACGCAACATTCTGTACTATCTACTCCTTAACAATTTTAAAAACAGCCTAGCTAGTAATTTTAGCTTGTCATTGGGTTAAAAAAAACTCTGATTGGGTTGTGTGTGCCACATTCTACGGATCAGGTTAACCAAATATTTTTGGAATGTTGACAGAAAAATCTTATGGCCATTTGTTATTTTAATAGATAACAATTCCCACCCCTGATGACTTGATGCAGAAATGTTTTTTAACTTTACGCATGGAGTACAAATAACTATCTCAATAAAATAATAAAAAATTATCCAAAGAGAGCATATAATCATCATCTCAGATCTGGACACTATATTCAAAGCATCTTGCTAACCGACATCTGATCACAACAACTGGATAAAAGTAAATTGATTTCAAAATGTTTGCTGAAGTGGTGCTTTTATTTCCAATCCCTGGTGTGGCAGCGGAGTGCAGATCAGCAGAGCATCCATACAATTTTGTATGTGATTAAGCTGTAAGACTGTTAATTACACAATATTGAATAAGTTGAACTATATCATTTTTATTATTATATATGTAATATATTATAATTAATATAATATATTAGGTTAATATAAAATATTAATATGCTATGGTATAAAACTTATAATACATTAAATATAAATTCTGCATAATCTATACACATGGTGACACAGAAAGAAAGAAAGAAAGAAAGAAAGAAAGAAAGAAAGAAAGAAAGAAAGAAAGAAAGAAAGAAACCTGTGGAGATACTGTTCTACCTTGAGTTATTATTATTATTATGCAATGAGGTAAAATAATAAATAATTAAATTGAATTAAACAAATTTAATAAAAGGGCACTTGATGACTTAAAACAGAGGAAAATTATTTCTACAGCCTAGTGTAAGACAAACACAATAAGAAAAATAAAAATGTTTTTATTTTTTTACAAATACAAGTTTGTTAATAGTAATTTTTTTTTTCAGTGTATGTTGGTAGGAGGTACACTTGGGGGCCAGAGGCAAGAGGGTGCTCAAGAACAAAAGTTTCTCTAAGGCAATCCTCTAAGGCAATCCTGATACTGGATTTTGCAGAAATGTATGAGCATTGCAGTTCAATGCAAAGCAGGAAGGACTTGTTAGACTGTGCGTTTAGGCCGCTGAAAGCAAACTTTTTACTTATTACTTAATTTCGTTATTCATTTGTAGTTCTCTGTGCATCTGGTTTATGATGAATATTAATGAAAATGCATACAAATAAATAATATTTAATATGTTAGCATTTTTAAATTGACTGGTAAAAATAGATGACCATATATTTTTTTGACCATGTCATTAAAAATGACTGACCATAAAAACATATAGCGCCACATCTGACTGCTAATGGCACAAACCACTTTACAGCCCGGCTTATTAGTCTACATCTTTCCTTGATGTATTTGCATTGGACTAAAATGTTTTCAATTTATAAAATTAGGTTATTTTTTAGCTGTACTGCAATTCAAGCTTTATTTCATAATGGGATTGTTTTAGCTTACATTACTTTTACTTTTAAGTAGGTTTGAAATAAGTACTTTCTTACTTATACCTGAGTAAAAAATACTTGATACCTCAACTTCTATATAAGTCTTTTTAAATACCAGCATTTATAATTTTAACTTAGTGATAAAATAGGAATGCTTTCCTCTGCCTTGATGAAGGCAGGCCTAATCATCATCTGGCCTAAAAGTTGGCCAGATGATGACACATACAGAGCTAAGGGTTTAGATTAAAGCACGACTGTCAAGCTCTAGTACTCGAACTGCGCCTGCCAGTTAAAGATGGTTCTACTCCAACATAGCTGATTCAAATGATCCAAATATCTTTTAATCATGTCATCAAGTGCTGTAGAGGCCTTCTAATAAACCATCATTTCATTCAGTTGTGCTGAACTGCGGAAAGAACTAGAACATGCATCGCATGCCGTGATGACTGACTTTGGACAACACTGGGTTAAAGGCCAGGGGTAAAGCCAATTCAGAATCTGTGACAAATATAGAAAATGTATAATCATAGACCTTCCATTCAGTCGGACAATACGACAAAATGTTAAAAGGGGTAAAGGTTTAAAGGGACTATACCATGCTATTTGACAGCTTTCAGCTTCTGGGATAGACATATATATGATTAAATGTTACTGTTGGTGTTATACAGTATTAATTTGTCCTGAAATTTCAATTGTATCCTGTAGTTAATGTTAGACCACGAAGTGAAATGTATCCTTTCTTTATAAACCCGCCTCCTGCACCCCAACGCTACACTCCACTCCGCCACGCTGCACAGCCGGGAGCAGATCAAACTGAAACAAACAGTGCTAAGCTTCATCACAAACAGTATTCTCATGAATAACTTGAAATGTACAGAGTACCACAATGAAACTCTGTTATATTAAGGGCTCAGACATTTGGTTTATTTAATTTTTTTATTTTTTTTAAAGGAGTCAATAAAGCCTATTTCATTTGCTAAATCTCCAGGCTTTAGACAGAGTCCAGACCAACACAGCTGCATCCACTAAGCAAATCTTTCCAGCCCAGTATATGAAAAAGCCATGGATGTTGTTTGCACCCGTTTACTGTACATTCTGAGATGCTACAGATCAATTAATTAACCACATAATGCTGTTATAAGGGCACGTAACCAGCTTGATAAATGGCTAACCCACATTAGCATGTAGCCACTTACTTCTCTGTCCATCAGGCATCTTTGTTCTTTGATCCAGCTGCTGTTCTTTAGGAATGTAGAATAAACTCCTGTAATCCATGCAGCCAAACCGGAGTTTTCACAGATAAAGTAAAAAATCCAACAAAAAAGTGTTTTGAGCTGCCAAAAACTGAAGCAGCATTTAGCTGTGAGAACGACGAGGGTGTATTTAAAATCCTACCAGGGGTAAGCCGCTCTCCCTGCAGGGGCGGTGCAGACACCTCTACCACTCAACTTTCAACCAGTGATGTCACTAGTTGAAGACTCAGTCGATTTCTGGGAGAGAGAGGGGCATCTGCTCAGAGAGCAGAATTAAGGAGGAATACTCAGACATACGTGAATTAAGCCAAAAACCACTCTGGTGGGGGGTTTTTTTATGAGAAAATTGCACTACCATATGGTTGAAAACTCCAAAAACTTGATTTTGTATGACATAGGCCCTTTAAGGTTTAGAGCTTTCAAAACCAACCGTCCACTCGTACTGGAGAAAAGACAGCATCACCTCGGCCTTTGCCCCCCAGAGGGTAGTCGGTGGGATCTTTTACATGCTTGTGGTTTTACTGTAAAGTGTCTCTCTTTGTGCGCCGCCTGTATGTCAGAAAGCAAGAAAGGGGCTTGTCTGCGATTTATTGGCAGCCATGGATCTGCAGATGATGACCGGATGGTCCTCAGAAGCGCAGGTCTTGTAAAAGGCAGAGATCGGGATAGTTTATTGAAATGGCATTTATTTCCTTCATGCTTTGCAGGATCACTGTTCCTCTCTTAACATCACTCTTTCCTATGCAGGCGACGCATGTGTGCTTTTCATAAGCCTTTTTACTCCTTCTGGGATTTTTTTTTGTCCATACATGGAGAGCAAACTGGTTCTGATTAATTTCCCCACGATATTTGCTGTTTACCCTGTCTACAGAATAGGGCTTCTGCTGATAGAGCCAGAATACAGGTCTTTATGGAGCTGTTAAAAAGATGAACGTGTAACATTCATAAATTATTCGCTCTTTAAATTTGGTTTCATGGTCCAACAAGCCATCAATGCTCTATATTTAAGTATCTGACTTTGTTGCATCAGAAATTCCAGTCACAGTTTCAAGATGATACTGCATTCAGGTGGGACAGAAAGAAAAATAATTCAGAGGTCAGAAATGTTTAGATATTCAACTTATCATAGTGCAAGCAATTGTCCAGCACTAGTGTGGGGGCTTGAAAAGAGATTTTAATTTCCAAAACTAGTGTGTGTCACATATTAACATGTACAGCATGCTATATTTATTCCTATTTACTGTAAAACACATCTTGCTGTTAGATGGTGGCAGGGAACAGTTTCCTTAGAAACAGAGTACAGAATTTGTTGCTTAATCACATAAAGACAAATAGACAAAGAAATGCCACTTACCCCCAACAGCTGTCACACTTTTATGGTCAGACTAAATTACAATGGTAGCTGTAGATGGTGTTCACAATAATGAAAAAGTTTATTTATTTCAGTAATTGCATTCAAAAAGTAAAAATTGTATATTAAATTCCTTAATTACAAAGAGACTGATATATATTTTAAATAGTGATGCAAAAATACCACTTTTTTCAAACTGATACGATACCAGTACTTAGATCTGACTACTTGCTGATACCAAATACCAATTTCGATACTTCTACCACACAAAGAAATGCAATGAATTGCAAGATTTTATTTTCTTCTTTCTATATTTCTTTCTTTGTATATTTTATTGTCTTCCCTGCTTGATAAAACACATTATCTTAAATTAGATAAAAAATTTAATATTAATAAAAGTGACCACAAAACAAAATTTTAAAGTGACAAATAAACAATTTCTTTGAAATTATTGCAGACTTACCTCATTTTAAATATTGGTTCATGGTATCGGTTAACTAACCAATAGCGAGGCAAGTACTTTAGTACGGTGTCAGCCCCGATACCCGACACCAGTATCAGTATCGGTGAATATCTCATTTGGAAGGTTTATTTCCTTTAATTTTGATGATTATAACTGACAACTAATGAATGAATACAGTTTCTGTATCTCAGAAAATTGCAACCTCAGTTAAGATCAATTACAAAAAAGGATTTTTTGACATTTTGGCCCTCTGAAAAGTATTAACATGAAAAGAATGAGCACTCAGTATTTTGTTGGGGATTATTGCAGCAATGTAGCGTGGCACTGCTGAGGTATTATGAGGGTCCATGTTACTCTGAAAATGACTTCAGCTCTTCTGAATTATTGGGTATGGTGTAATGCATCTTCCTTTTCATAATACTGCATAGATTTTCTATGGAGTTAAGGTCAGGCGAATTTTCTGGCCAATCTTGAACAGGGATACAATGGTCCTTAAACCAGGTACTGGTAGCTTTGGGAGTGTGTGCAGCCACCAATTCCTGTAGACAGGTGCGTTGATCTTGGACCTCAGAAAACATAATGGACCAACAATGGCAGATGACATGGGACCCCAAACCATCACTGACTGTGGGAAGTTTACACTGGACCTCAGTCAATGTAGACTATGAGCCTCTCCTCTCTTCCTCTAGACTCTTGGACCTTGATTTCCAAAGGAAATGCAAAATGTCCTTTCTTCAGAGAAAATAACTTTGGACCACTCAGCAGAAGTCCGGTCCTTTTTTGTCCTTAGCCCAGGTAAGATGCTTCTGTCATTGGCTCTTGTTCAAGAGTGGCTTTACACAAGGAATGCGACAGCTGAAACTCCTGTCTTGCATAGGTTTGTGCATAGTGGTTCTTGATGCACTGACTTCAGCTGCAGATCACTCTTTATGACTCTCCCCCATATTTTTAATGGTTTTTGTTTTACAATCTTTTCCAGAGTTTCATTATCTCTATTGCTAGTACACTTTTTTTCTACCAAATATTGTCCTTGCCTCTGCCTCTCTAATAATGAGCTTGGACAAACAGCAAGTCTCTTTAGCAAAGACCTCAGCAGTCTTCCTCATGATTGTGTAGCCTAAATTCTTATATCAGCTGACAGAATGTAGAAAAAGACTGATATATCTGGTATTATAAATCTAAAGTAGACTCTTTTTGCACCAGAACAAAGGACATGTTTGGCATACTCTACATACAATGTTCTAGGAGAAGAGCCTCTAACCAACTATGAAAGATAGACCTGGAACTGTTGTTTTTGGGGATTCTTTGCTGCTGCGGGACATGGCCAGCTCAACTTTAATGGAATCCAACATAAACAGCGCTGATATAGAAGAAATATTCAGATATGTCTAGACTATCTGTAAAGAAAAGAAAGGTGGAAAAAGAATTGGACCCTGCAATATGATAATTACCCAACATAAATACCATTGAATCCACCAAGGACTGTCTGAGAATAAACTGGAAAGTCATATGCTGAGACCAAGCCCAAATATTCATTATTTTGTGATACTGTGTAGTTGAACATCAAAGAAAGAAAATATCTCACAGCTGAAACTGAGGTTAAGAATAGACCTTCCTCAGACCAATGTCAGAGAGTAGCAGATGGCTACAAGTAGCGTCTGGCTCAAGTTATTTCTGTTAAAGGGGATAAAACAGCACAATCAGAAATAAAAGTGCAAAATTGTACTTTTAGGGGTACAATATCTTGTCACTGGGTACCCTCAAAGTACCCCTATAATCTATACCTTTTGTCAGCGCTACCTTGACAGCCAATCATTAAGGAAAGGTTCATCCCACAAGGATAGGTTCATCTTGCAATTAAAAACTTTTTTTTCCAATCTATCCAAATACTTTTGCTGTTATAGCAATATTTCTGGAAAATGTTACAAAAATCAGTTTAAAATTTTTAAAACACAAAAAGATCCAAATTACTTGTTTGATTAAAAATTCAACAAGGAAATTGGAAATCCATTATTGGAACATTTTATCTAGTTGCTCGCTTTTTTTTTTTTTGTGAAAAAGATAATCAACAGAAAATGTAGCCTACCCTATCTAAGAAAGGGTACAAAAATGTATTTTTTAGTACTTTTTTAAAAACGTGTCCTGTCTGGCAGTGTGGTTGTCAGAATTGGTATCTAAGTACCAACAGCCCAACAGATTTACTTTCTCAAGCGGAGCATTAAAGCTTTTGCTATAGTACTCCATCTGATAAATATCTATTTAAAATCTTTATTAGTGATTGCTGTGGTTTTAATGTCATATCCCGCCGTCCGCAGAGCACAGAGAACAGGCACCTAACAAAAGTCAGACAAACCCAACAATGAACCAACCAGGCTCGGAACCCACAGAACAGGCAGCGGAGTAAGCGTCTGGTCCGACCCCAGCCGAGCCACCTGAACGGCACCACCACACAATCCAAAACCGGCACCCCCAAAGGAGGTGCCCCAAGCAATCAAAGGAGGACCATGGCCCGATACACACGCCACCCAGCCGAACGGCCTGGCCCGGCCAGGTACGCACCCGGGGCCCCGAGCCCCAGACAGCAAGAGCCACCAACGCACCGGCGGGCAGAGGAATCAGTTACTGGTAGGGAGTGACAGAGGGGCAAAAGGTCCCCACTAAGTGTTGGGCCTGATACACGCCAGGCGAGAAGGGAGCCTTACAGGTAGACACAAACATACAGACACGTTGATACAAACCCTCCCTCTTACGCACCACATTTACACCAGCACACTAAGACAACAAAGAGAGGACACTATACATTCATTCGTACACCCAATGTACACTCTATACTCCGAGGTCTGGGGACCCGGGCCCCAGCAGAGCTACCTGCTCCTGTATCCAGGAGAATTACTCCCTACCCTCTAGGATGGAGACAAGCAGTTCCCCAAAGCTCCACAGCAGCAAGAGCAGCCAAACATACCCAGCCCTGGACCAGACAGCTTGTCCTACCTCCCGGAACCCAACCCATGATGGACGGCAGCGAACAGGGGTGTGCAAAGACCCCTAGTCTCTCTCCCCCGCTTGAATGTGGTGTTGTTGCATGTTTTTTCTATTGTGCAGTTAAAACAGAGGGGTGGGAAATGGGAATGCTATCAGACAACCCCATCCCAAGGGCCCTCAGTGTCTAAATGCAGTTAAGCAGTTGGCACCGGCGCCAGAGGTGAGACTCATTGGAGGGCCCCTCCTCTGCAGCTTAAAAAGTGTGCCCAACACAATGTCTCTACATCTGTGTGAAAATGTTATAACTGGGAGTGTCTAAGTTGCACAATAAAATTGGGACCGCCTGACCGCAAAGAAGGAAATCCTTCCTCGCACTCCAGTAACATGCCCATGTCCCGAGACTCTACATGAGGCCGGGGTTGACGCAGGCAAGACCCTCGCTTCATTCAGTCAGAGCTTTGGCCGAGCTCTGATCGGGAAGACCCACATCAAAGAACCTTCCTTCGCGGGCGAAGGAGAAACATCTGAGTTCGAGGAGGAACTGATTCAAGCAACACCAGTGGACAACCAATCAGGTGACTGAAAACTATTGATAAACAAACCCCGTTGTTCTGCCTGAACTCTGCAGACCATTCCTGAATCTGCCTGTGGCCGGGAGAGAAACGGGAGCCTGAACTGCATGCCTGAACAAGCAGGAGGCTGCGTCACTTTGTGCCAGAGCCGATAACAATTTCCATGCTGGAAAGCTGCCAAACGTAAATGTTTCTAATGAAAGAAGTTGGAGCTGATTGCCGCCTAGTCAAATCGGAAGACAGACCATTGGCGTCTCCATTAGCCAGCCGCCACGAAGCTGAGCTCAGAGAGGAGGGAAACTAAGCTCCCTGTGCTACCAGGCCGCTGATTAGATTGGCAACCCCTTTGTTAGCCCATCAGCTAACACCAATCGAGCTTCCCTCTCGATGACAGAGAAAACTGGAAAACTTTACTCATTCTGTGAGGTCTGTTTGGGCAGAGGCAAATTAGTTAAGATAGCTAATGTTAAAGGTGTTCCCCTTTTATTGTTAACTTTTATACGTTTTCAGTCTGCTATCTTTGGGTAAACCAGGCCTCGGCCTGAAACTTTAATCAGTGTCTTTAAAATACTTTTTCTGACAAAGAGTCATTTTAAATCTTGTAACAGAACACATTTACCGGCGTTACGTATTTAGAATACTAATTATGAGTAGCTGTATTCTGTTACAGTTACTCTTTTTAAACATGGTATTCAAAATACAGTTACTTTCGTAACACCACTTGTGTGTTTACCACTTTTATCCTGAAAGATGAAGATATAAGTTTTTGGAAATGTGTGTCTGCGTTGTTTAGACTATCCCGTAATACCCCTAAACAACATGCCACCAAAACCATAGATATCCTATGGCCGAAACACTCCCGACTGCAAGCACCAACATTAACGTGAGATTTCTTTTGATTATTCCTGACAAAAGCCTGACTAAAGCTCCGGTGGTTAAAACGGGGGAAAAGATCAAATCTGGCAACACTAGTCATCGAGTTGCACCGCAATGCTTCTGGTGTCAAACTGCAAAGAATGCAGTGAAACTCCAGTGACTGCTGGAGCATCTGTAATTCGGCATCTTCGTATTACCACCTAAAATATTTTTTGCAAAGGTTAGTGATGATCCAGATGGTACAATTCTTACATTTTTGCATTACAAAATGCATTTTAAAGCAGGTATTCAGTATTCTGTAACTAAATACGTTTACAAAGTATTCTCCGCAACATTGTTCATATTTGCGTTTTGTAAACGTTTCTTAAATTGGTTTTAAAAAGTTGTGAAAGGGGTGTTGCGTGGCGCAGTTGGTATAAATCAATGTTGAATCTTCATCCTGATTCAACTATTGAAGATATTGGCTGCTGTTTTGATTTTCAGAAACCTGATTGAAGGCTGTAAGGCTGCAAAATCTGGATTTGGAAAAAGTAAGCTCCAGGAGGTATTGGTTTTTTTGGATCAAAAGTGAAATCTTTATTTTATTTTTATGCTTCTCCTAAATTCCTGTTTTCAATCAAATGCTAAATATTTTCTTTCATTCATTCTAATGTTTTCTGTTTTAAATTTTTATACTACTGCTGCTTTTACTTTTCATGCTTTTATTATATGTTTGGTTTATTTACCACTGAATCATGTAAAGAACGTTGAATTATCTTGTGTTGAAAGTGTGCTATACAAATAAAATTGCCTTGCCTGTTTTTCCCAAACGGGTCCCAAACAGAGGTGAAAACCAACAGGTAATTCTTAGCCACATTGTTAATTGTTAGATATAGCTGGTGTTAGTGTTCAGACATGGGAACAAGCAGAAGTGAAGGACAACAGGACAAACATCCGATAAGAGACCTGCCTCACAGCTCAGGTGATTTATTCACACATCGGATCCGCAAGCCGATCCAACGGGAGAACTGATTACAAGTGGGGTCCAGTGGCACATTTGGCAGCAGGTAGGGTGATGTTGAAACAGTGGCAGGTGGACAAGCCGGTTCTTGTTGGTTCTATGAAAACGAGAAGAATGAAACGCTAAACGTGCTTGCCTTTTGTTTGGGTACATGAAACCTCTGTGTCTACTTTGAAGGCACACTTTGAAGGTTTGATTTACGTGGAATAAAATAATTTCCCCCCCCCACATAGTTCTTGCTTTTTTATCATCACAGGGAAGCTGAAAGAGATCAAGCATTAAAAGATAATAATCTTCAAAAGTTCTCTCTCGGTGACAAAGCTGAATTTACATAAGTGACCACCCCTTCAAATTTGTCACCTCACTGGTACATCGCTGCTTCTTTCTTCTTGTAGGCTGATACTAATAATATCTCCAACTTGAAGCATCATCTGCTTGTTTCAAAGGTGATGACAGTCTTAAACTTTTAGAACTCAAATATTCAACAAAGAGACAATAACTTTCTTTTTTGAGCAGACACACTGACTGGTGCATAATTCCCCTTGCTTCAAATGGTGCTCCTGCTACAGTGACAGTGGAGAAAAGTCTCAGCGGGGCTTCACAGCAGTGTTCAGGCACCGGTCTAATCATGCAGCAGGGGAGACATTTCTACCAGAAAAATATTCAAAGGTGACAAACTGGAACCTTCTGAAGACGGATCATCTCATCGCTGCGAGTAAAACTCCAAAGAGCAAAATTCAAGAGTTTATAAAGAGCAGCTTTCTTTTAAGTGCGAGAGAAACATTTACCACAACTTTAAAAATAAGAATTTATAAAGATAGAAAATCAATTAATAAACATGAAGGTAATTTTACCCTAAGGCAAGGGAAGGCATTTTTTTTTGTAGAGCACAATCCATACACAAGGCAATTCAAAGTGCTTCACAGTTGCATAAATTAAGAAAACAGATAAACAGAAAAACAAAACAAAAAAAAACAGTGATGTTTCCTTTTTTGTTTCTCAATATAAAATCATAAACACTTTTGTTGTGTAAACAATGTCAAATAGAGGTTGAATTTATCATGGAAAAAAATGAACATGGCCTTACATAACAAAAGCAATTCAACAAATTAACTGTGATTCAGGTTTACTAATCACACCCTAGCCAGATTACTCCCTTATTCATAAAACAATTCATTTCAGTTTGTTATATATTGTGTATTTCACAACACGTCTTCACAAGGCACTTTACAAAAAAGTCAACTCCATCCAACCAATTGCAACTGATCCTAGTTATCAGGCTGTGTAGTCAAGTTAAGTTAATTATTTAAATTGGTTAAAAGTTTTTTATTGAAATAAACTGGGATGTTTGCATGGAGTCATTATCTTGCAGACACAGTGGACAATCGGTGTTAACGGCCATCTGACATGACTGACTGGGATTTGAGAAGACAAAGCATCGCACAAAAAAGAAACAGATGCACTAAAATGGGAGTAGGCCTTTTTTCTATGTTAGAGAAAAGTAAGAAGTTAATGGCAGTAGAAGCTTCTTTTGGTAGCTTCATCTAGGAGAAAAACACACCTAATAGTAAAAGACAATAGATCAGGATGTATTGATGAATCAAGCTAAGTATGATTAACATTACAAGGGAATTTTATCCCATGCTGTTTAATGATTTTACCAATTGAAAGCATATATATTGTAAAAAGAATTGGCCTAAACACTAAACCCTGTGATACTCCATAAGTAACCCTGGAGTGTGAAGATTTATAATTTTTGTGACACAGAAGGGTGTGATAATTTGGCTATAAATATTTATGAGTGATTGCTTATGACAATTATTAATAAGATTAATCATTTTGAGAAACATTTTTACAAATGTGGCATCACCTGATATTCAAGAACTATATTAATAGCCAAATATTTCAGTCTCAGTTATTGTTTGTGATTAACTGCCTGAGGCTGATTTAACTAAACAAAGATGAAGGAGTGAGCTCTAGACTTTCATCGAACCGCAAGTTACTACATATATATGTGGAATAATAGACAAACGACTTTCCAAATTCAAGAGTTTATTTAAAAAAAGAAAGAATTAAACCGAACATTTAAATAAACCAAGCTAGTCACACACACACTACTAATTAAAAGAGAAAAACAAACTAACTTCCAAAATAAAAAAACAGAATGAATGGATAAATATTCAAATAAATAGAAACCATGAATCCTGTAGTTACAGTTCAGCAAGAATCTCGATGCTTAAAGACCAAGGCTTATATTGAATTATTTGGAAGTAAAGCTAAATTAGTTTACCCACTGTGATTAATTTAACAAATTAGCACCATTGGTTTATATCTAAACCAATAAATAATTCAAGGAAAAATAAAACACCTTTTTCGGATCATCAATAACCATAAATCACATAATCAACAACTTTTTGAAAATTGATTCAATTTATGGATTGATCACCACAGTGACCGATCTAGTTTTAGTATTCTGACGCACTAAGAAGACGGTTTCAAACACGGCTTATAAGATTCGTTTCTGTGTTTAAACGATCTATTTTCAAACCGATCTCTATTTTGAATACCATCACTTATTTTTTATGAAACACAGGCAGACAAAAGCAGGACACATGGGATAGCTTAAGCATTTGGCCTACATATAGGCCAAATATGTAGGTCATATATACAGAACCTGTCCAAAAAAAGTAGGCTAAAAGAGCTCAAAAGTCAACAAAAGTATCTAAAATTCAATAACAGATGAGAAAAAAAGCACTTGCATCTATCAGTCTTAAAAGGTTACAGAGCCATTGCCAAGGTTTAGTGGTTTAAACAAACAACAATAAAAGTCATCTAGAAGTTATGAAACAGTTTGAATGTTCCTCACAGCGGCTCCAAGAACATCTTAACAACTGCAGGCTTTCTCTTCTTCAGATAAAATTTGTATTCATGTTTGAACAATCAGAATGAAACCGAGCAAAAATGGCATCCACAAAATTGTAAAGACTAAGGTCCACTACTAAGTTAAAATTATTTTTTTCTACACATCATTTGAATCGTTCAACAAGAAAATCATGTATACTGCAGAAACAAAGGTGAAATTTTCTGAAAGACCCTGTCAAGGATAAACGGTATAGATAATGGATGGATGATCATGTGATTAACATGTATGTGTGACAAAGAAAGGGCAAAAACAGAAAATAAAAAATAGCAAGGGTTACTGCATATGTCTGAGTCAACTATGAACAAAGTCTTTTTTGTCTAGGGAGTTTCATAAAAGTTGAATTGTCTTACAAAACTGCATGTAATTTAATCGTGTCAGTGTTGTGCATTTTGTTTCATAGTCAACATAGGGAAAGAGACTCAGATAGTCAAATGGGTCATTCATTCATGCTGTTTTGCATTTTAATGGTAATTGATATGCTGTGTTTACTGTTCAAATATCATATTCTTATAATACCAAACCCTGAATAAATCCACTGCGTGCCCTTATATGTATTTATCTGTTTAGTAATACACCACGGTGCATAAATAAATATAGGAAGGTCTTCTGTTTGAGGCCAACATAAGCACTATATTACAATGTGTTGTAGCAGGATTCTGAGAGCTGTTTTAATTGGAGATTAGACACATGAATTTTAAAGAAGAAAAATAGTTTTTATATTTGCCAGGGAAGCTGGAGTGTGCGCTGTATGCTTATGTCTCATTTCTCTTAACCTACAACTGAAGGGGGCCTAGTAATAGTGCGGTACTGGTTAGTTATATGAGCCATTTTAACAATGGAAACAAATAGCAGACCCTACCGCACTGACTTATGTCATTGGAAACAAGGCATTAGAATAATTCTGTCAATCATTTTTAAACTACAATAAAGTTAATATGTTGCTTAACAAAAGATTCATCAAATGATTGCTTTAGCACCAGATCAAATTCTCTCTCTTTTTTTTGCTTTAAGAAAAAAAAGGTGCCTTGCTGCTCAATGCTTTTCTGTTAATGGGTTGTAGGTTTTATGAAAAAGTTAGCTAATGATGCATTGGCTAGAGCTCCTAAGAGCATAACGACTGTTTTATTGTTTTACAAACAAACAAAAAAAAATATGAAAAAATAAGTCTTGCTCAAATAAAATAGCCACAACAAATAGATAAATGTATTGTTATTGGTATTGTTTGGCCTGTAGCTGCATGGGATTGTCATTGAAGTGCAAATTGTCACTTTCCAGTTGGTGTATGTCTCCAGTGGTCAGTGGGGAGAGGTTAGGTACAACCTGGAAAGGTCGCCAGAGAGACATACCACCATGCAAACACACTCACTCATTCCAAGGGGCATATTAGAGTAACTCATTAACCATAACAGTCATATTTTTTTACTGTGGGAGGAAGCTGAAGTACCCAAAGAGAATACACTGGGAAAACATGCAAACTCCATTGAGGACTATCTTATGATCATAATTATGTCTTAAAATGCTAGTAGCCTTTATTAAGTCAGTCATCACTGATTAAAATTACTTCATAATCAACCAGCATTTGCAATCAGAGATCTGAGTGCTAATTTATATTAGTTTGTTTCTCTCTTATTTACTTTCCTTTAAAGTATATAGTGAATTTTTGAGCTACACCTTTACCACTGGAGTACAAAGCTCCTGTGATAAAAGTGGATTGGTAAATGATGGGAATTCCATGACCCATCATATGGACTCATCATGTGGACATTTGTTTTAAATTGGGTTTCGTCAATTTGTTGGGGTTTCTTTAAACTACAGTACTTAACATTTCAAATTTTTGCTGATGTCACTTATGTAGTCATTTGTAAATGCAATGGATTAAGATGGTTTATTAAATAGTGTGTCATGAGCACAAACCTTTTTTTTTGATCGGACTCGCAGCTTCAAGAGTTGCTGGAAGTAACTGGTTTGTGAATTCCTGTGAAATGAGAAATTATCTGTGTTTGACAGGTCGCTGTTAAGATGCCTCTTCTCATAATTTTTTTTAAAAACCCATCAAAATTCAATCTTATTATCACTATTTCATTATCTTGTTTAATTATAATGGTAATTTTAAAAATTTCAGTGATAAATTATTTGGTATTTCTAATAAATTCGTTAGAATGATACTGACAAAAAAATTATTTCATGAATGTACAGCATTTTCTTTCTCAGCAACAATAATTTTCTTAGAGATCAGGTTTATTCTTAGCACGGCTCCAAATAGCCATTTATTCTCAACCATTGTAGTTACATGACTGTAGATCTTAAAATAATCAGATTAAATACATTTGTACGGCTTGCGGGCCAATTTCTGGATACTCACTTCTATGAACCTATAGTATTTTATATAATTAGAAAGCTAAGAGTCTACTGAATACAAATATCTATGCCATTAAAGAATACAATCATAACTCTAGGCACAGCAAGCGTTTTTACCACCCAAACCCCCCAAACAACACCACCAGGAGATAAAATGTGCATCTTACCCCTTTTTAGACCAATAAACATAAAAAAGCTAAAATGCACAGCTGAAATGAATACGTCATAATTTTAGATCTTTATGATCTTTAGATCTGATGATGTCAATTCCGCGCACAAACGCATATAAAAAAAAGAAAAGAAAAAAAGCTTTATATTGGAATGACCTTCAAAGGTGATCCTGCTGTCAATGGCTGATGAATGGAAAGTCATGTTAACCTTTTTTTTTGGTAGGTGTTCCAACCAGTCACATTTGACAATTCTGATGACGGACCCATCGAATAGCCAACAAAAATGTTGTAAACGCAAATAGATGACATCACTCGGTAGCGGGGTTTTTTGCCATTGTCACTGGTGAGCGAAATGCCGTATCCAAACAGAGAGATGTTTACTTAAGGGTGCACCAGTAACATACCGTTTCAGAAACTTGTCAAAGCAGCCTTTGTTGTCAAAATACAACACTGAAGGAAGCTGTGGTTATGAGAAAAGAAAAGTAATGATTCCGACAATGTTTTTTGTGCAGTGAAGACGCAGTTACCCAGGAGATGGCGCATATGGCACACTTTTTGGCACATTTGACCTATAGTAACACAAATATTTTCAAATTATTCATTTTAAGTTATATTGCTGTCAAATTTGATGTCACCATTTCATCCTAAAGCCACTTTTAGGGCATGCATTCTTAGAAAATAGATAGGCAGACATAAAATTTAATATTTCAGTGTATTTGGTAAACAATAGATCTTCCTCAACCTCAATAGTTACTTGCGGAGTACCACAGGGTTCAGTGCTTGGGCCGATTCTCTTTACTATATATATGCTTCCTATTGGTAAAATAATTAGGCAGCATGGGATAAAATTCCATAGTTACGCAGATGATACACAGCTATATCTATCCATTAATCCTGATGAATCCAATCAGTTAGGTAGACTACAGGCATGTCTGGAAGACATAAAAACTTGGATGACTCTAAACTTCTTGCTTCTAAATTCTGATAAAACAGAAGTTGTCGTCTTTGGACCAGAAGCTCTGAAAAAGAAACTACTTAGTCAGCCCCTTCACCTGGACGGCATTAAATTAGCCTCCAGTAATAAAGCAAAAAACCTCGGTGTCATTTTTGACCAAGATATGTCATTTAGAACTCACATTAAAGAAGTCTGTAGGATTTCCTTTTTTCACCTTAGGAATATTGCAAAAATTAGAACCATCCTGTCCAGGACTGATGCTGAAAAACTAGTCCATGCATTTGTTACTTCAAGGCTGGATTACTGTAACTGTCTATTATCAGGTAGTCCACAGAATACAATTAAAAGTCTACAGTTAGTTCAAAATGCTGCTGCTAGGATTCTGATGAATATTAAAAGAAGAGATCACATTTCCCCTGTTTTAGCTTCTCTTCACTGGCTCCCAGTAAAATCTAGAATAGAATTCAAGATCCTCCTTCTGACATATAAAGCCCTTAATAATCTAGCTCCATCATACATAAGAGACCTGATTGTTCCATATGTTCCTAACAGAGACCTTCGCTCTCAGACTGCAGGTTTACTGGTAGTTCCTAGGATTTCTAAAAGTAGAATGGGTGGCAGATCTTTCAGCTATCAGGCTCCCCTCCTATGGAACCGGCTCCCAGGGTTGGTTCGTGAAGCAGACAATTTGTCTATCTTTAAAACTAGGCTAAAAACTTTCCTCTTTGACAAAGCTTACAGTTAGAGATATGTTTATAGGTAGTTAGAGTCAGGTCAGACAGGTAGATAGGAAGAGACAGGTTAATGTTAGTAGTCAGGCAGAGTGTCAAAAGTTAGGAAGAGATAGGAAGAGGTAGAGTAGCTAGGTAGAGATAGATTAATGTAAGCCAGGTAAAGATCCGGAGCCGGTCGCGGCTTACCGCCGCGGAAGAAATGTGCCCCACAGGGGCCAGCCAGCGCCGGAGAGAGGTCCCTCAATGGGATCCTCCCGCACAGTGCGGCCGCCCATTACCTGCCGGGTTGAATCCCCCGGGCAGACTGTGCGGACCCCACCCGTTTATCTCTTAAACGTTTCTCGCCCTCTTCAACTCTGTCCTCTCAGTTCTGTCTATTTTTCCTTAAGATAGTTGTCGACTATCGGTCTCGTGCCGGTATTTAGCCTTAGATGGAGTTTACCACCCACTTTGGGCTGCATTCTCAAACAACCCGACTCCGAGAAGACCCCGGCATGACGGGGGCCGTTACCGGCCCTACACCGTCCACGGGTCAGGAGGACTCAGACAGAGTGTTGGTAGCCAGGTCTCCTAGTAGCTAGGAGACAGGTTAATGTTAGTAGCTATGCTGCTTTAGGCTAGGCTGTTGGAGGACATTATTAGGGTCTGTTCCTACTTTCTCTCCTACTTCTCCCCAACTGCATGATGTGCTGTCAATTCAAGCACTAACCTGTTTTCTATTATAGTAGGTGCTCCGGATTAGCCCTGCTTGACGACCCTGACTAAGATGGCATTGCAGTGACGGAAAATTCTCCACGTCCTGCAACAAACTTCTGCATCAGTTCTATTGCTCTTTCTGTGTCTCTGTTATGTATTCTCCAAGCCACAGACGGTCGCGGCAGATAACCGCTTGTGCTGAGCCTGGTTCTGCCGGAGGTTTCTTCCTGTTAAAAGGGAGTTTTTCCTTCCCACTGTCGCTGCATGCTTGCTCAGTATGAGGGATTGCTGAGAATTCCACGACGCAATCTTCTGTGGTTCTGTAATTTCTACACTTAACATTGTATTGTAATAACTCTTTTTGTAAAGTGCCTTGAGATGACATCTGTTGTGAAATGGCGCTATATAAATAAACTGAATTGAATTGAATTGAATTATTAAAATGTATATCTCAGTGACAATAGCACTCAGACATAGTATCACAGTTCTGGGAGAAATGTTAGAGTGTTTGCTTTCCAAATAGACCCCAGTCATGTCTCTTCTTTAAATGATTCAAGAAAAGCTTTAATTTTTACTTTGGGGACGTATTCGTAAAAAACAACAAAAAAAAAAACATGATGTAATGTTAAAAGGTTAAATAAACACATAGAACTCCTATTCCACCCACAAACTATAACCACTATAACCAGAAGTTAGACCCAAATCCCCAAGAACAATGTTGATCCATTAATACTCTTTTGAGTTGTATTGCATGTCACATTGTGCAGGCCCTGCAATTTTAAACAGCTCTTATATTGGGAACTCAACACAATATAAAAGAGCATAAAACCAGATGGCAGAAATAAAACAGATGTGACAGCGGAGGTCAGCTTACATAAAGGAACTGCTTTCAGTTTGGTTTAAGAAAAGAACAAAATGAGAATATTAAGCCAATAAATTCATTATGATTAACTTTTAGGTATTTTTTTTTTTCTACAAAAAAACTTTTTTTTAAAGTAACCTTGACTGGATGAATTTGAATGTGTTGGAAATATATTTGTTTTTCCATTTGTGTCCACAATAAAAAGACTCTTATGGCTGGATAGTTTGAAAAATACTAAATGCCTTTAAAAGTCTTCTGGATTTTACTTAAATTCCAATAAACTCTTTTTAAACTCTTCATTTAACTCCAATCCCCATACATGCTAAATTAATGGGGGTTTTTATGATCCTTCATTTCTATCTGTAAAGTGGCCAAACAAACTATTTTATTTCTTACAACAAGCTTCTTACCATTTGCATAAACTCTGTGGAAACCTATAAATAGTATTTCTGCTTTAACAAAATGTTTTGAGCTACGAATATCACCTTCATCATTTTATTATGTTCACCACTAATCTCTTTCTTCATTCCAGAGTAATCCACTGAGTTAGAACCTTGTCGGGGGTTAACTTGCCTCCGTTGGCGCAGCAGTGGACGACATGGTTCTAATCCATCAAAAAGGTTTATCTAGCTCACCAGACAGGACTCCTACTATTAGAGCACACTGAGTTGTAGCCTCATAACATAATCCATAGAACTGTGGTATAAGGCTTTTAGGTTGTAATGTTTTTTTTGTTTGTTTTAACTATTATGAAAACGACAGGGTCAGATACTCACATAATCTTACATCACCACACATTTAAGCATTTTTAAGTTACTTTAAAAAATAGAAACTATGTACCTCAATTTTAACAGCTTTCCATCTGCATATAAAAACAATGAAGAGGCTAGATGTGACTTTGCCATATGGTGTATGCATTTTCTTATGTTCAGTTGGCTTTTAAAATATTAAATTAGTACAGCAACAGTCTCCTGGTGCCAATGGTTGAATAGAACATACTTGGCAGTCACTTTTGTGGGAGGAGCTTTGGCGACAAAGCTAAAACACAGCGGAGAGAAGGGAGGAATTTGTATCTGATCCAAATTGTAGCTTCACAGACTTTAGGATGTTCTAGCTCAGCTAACAAAAATCCAAAGAACAGCTTTAGATATTCAAATTTGTTCAATGACATATATTTATTCAAGATCAAATTTTATTTAAAGTTTAGTGATTGTGGTGGAGTGAAAAACATACTTGTTTGTCTCATTTCAACTCCCCTGAGTCAGTAGTCGTTGAACCCCCATAGTCTTTTAGGATGTGTCACTGACTTTGCACATCTACAAACTGATATTTTTAGACGTTTCATCTTCACAAAACAGTTCAGGCTCAATTATATTGAATAGGAACCATCTGTGAATATCAATTTTCATGTCTGGCCAAGGATTCTTATTTAGATAAAGTCTGGACGTTGACTAGACCCACGATTCTCAAACTGTGGTACGTGTACCACCAGTGGTACGCAAGCCCTCCCTAATAAATTTCTAAATAGTTTTTGAAATGTATAAATGTGTAATTCGCAAACAGTGTAGCTGTGGCAACAATTGACATTAAATAATCCTTATTAGGAGTAAGTAAGCCTCCTTTGTCACTTGCCTATAGTTAAAAGGGGTAAAGCCTTCTCTACTGTATGTTTAGGTCGGTAATGATCGTGGTACTTGGAGAGCTGGATATTTTCTCAGGTGGTACCCACTGTAAAAAGTTTGAGAAATACTGGACTAGGCCATTCGAACACATGGATACAACACATAACCATTGTTTTGTTCATATGGCTCCATTTTTATGCTTGTTATTATGCTAGAAGGTGGACCTCCATCCTAGTCTCAACTATTTTAGCCACACCCACAGCATAATGCTGCCACCAACATCTTCCACAGAGAGGATAGTGTCTAACTAATACTATTTTAGGCCAGCAAAGAACACCCATTTTATATTTTGGATGAGGGTTTAATACCATTTTCAGATTTATTTGTGTAAAAATAAGAAACCCATGTACAGTATAATTTGTGTTGGCCTATAACATATAATCTTCGACTTATCCTAGCCTTCGCCCCGTTGCACTCCTCACCAGCCAGCTCACCTCTGTGCTCCACACTAGCACTCCATGTTTTGTGGAACGCCGACAGATTTTCACTCCATCTCACCCATCAGAGTGGCTATGACATACACAACATCTGTGGATGTGAAACATAAATGGTTCAAACTATTTAATGCTTTATTTCATGTAAAGAGGAAAAGGCAGATTTTTGCTCCATGCACAGTTTTAAATCTTTAACCAGTCTAATATAGATTTGGTTTGACAATTCAGCTCTGGTTATTTTACTCTTGGACTATGCCCTTGGCAAGTGTAATGTGTGTAAAACAGGTGTTTCACCAAATCCCACATGAACTCCGTTTTAAAACTTTTTACCTAAATCTCCTGGCAGCCGGTCAGAACGGATGGTGTAAATTAGATCAGAAGGACCGTGTTTCTCCATGGATTTGTTGCCATGGCACCTTTCTTTTATTCTGCATTTTTCAGGTTGTAAATGAGGCCACTTCTGACCCTGAAAATAATTAATAGGGTAGACAAAATGAATGAGTAATTGGGTCAGTCTGTAAGGTCACAGCTATTGGGAGCAAGCGTGTTAACAAGACAAAAGAAGCTACCGCTGTGTACAAAGTTTCCTGCTGTTCACTGCCAAGTGGTGAGAGGATGCTCATTTCACCTCACCTCTTTCACAGTGTGACCTCACAAATCCACATACGTTTTCGGCCGTCACTCTCGATTGAACCTGGAAGCGAAGCAGCAAACGATGGGCTCTCGCTCCAGGAAAGAAAACCTGCAATTAAGTCAGCTTTGTTAATGAACTGCATTGTCCTCAGAGCAGAGTCTTCGATGGTCTGCACTTCATGGAAGCTGGGAGGTTTTGGCAGAGTCAATCTTTCTCAGTGGGGGTTTCTTTAATTCTGTTCCAAGACTGCAGAGAAGTCAGAAGCTTGCTACCGTCCGTCACCACTGGAGGAAAGCCAAGTGTGACTTCAGAGCACACCAAGGCTAGTTTCAGTTTCATGAACTACACTTTTTTCCATTTATGTAAGCTTCACCAGGCATCAACACATGCAATTTCTTTGTACATCACATGCCAACTTCTTCAAACAATTAAACCACTGATGAGCTAGTTAACATTACCAAGAAAATATAAGATCAAAGTACCTCTTAGGATATTCTGATTACTGGTCAGACAATGTTGGTAATTTATATTCACTGAGCATCATCTCTGTGAAAATGAATCCTTGATTAGAGGTCAGAGGAGAATAACAGAAAGGAATACATCAGAACAGATCAGATAAATCAAACTGTCACGTAATTCTCACATTCAGCCCCCGCAGTCGACCCCTCCTCCCAACCAGCCTGCCACAGAAGGAGTCGCCATGACTCACACGTTCATCAGATTTTCCTACATTCAGTTTGCCTCATTTCTGTCCGTCTGTTTGTGCTGAATATTTAATGCAGAGTCACAGAGTTTCATTTCCTAATGTCAACACCCACACAAACTGTCACACAATTGCTCAACTGGGAACAATACCAAGAGCCAGACACACAGGAAAGAGAAACAGTTTTCCTGCAGTGGATTTGAACTGTTATGCCTTCATTGAGCTCCCTGGTGTTTGGTTAACCACGGCTCCATATTGTAGTTATTTACAGGGTCGGATATGTGCAGCTGCATATATAAGTTCACAACTTTTATTAGATTAGGATAAGAAAAGATTTGACTTTACTTTTTTTAGGATCTCATTTTTTAAAAAACCCAAACAGTATTACAAAACATTTAAAAATGCATGACCATTAATACATTACAAATAGTTCAAACTTCCATAACGATTCAAGAAAACGAAAAGAAATAAAACAAAAATACCAATAAAAAGTAAATGAAATTAAAAATAACATAACAATTTGTTAAACTCTTTATTTGGAGTAGGTACATCTGTTAATTATTTTTTTTTCATTGTGTGAGAATGCTGGGTTTTTGGTTTGTGTAGTGGTTACTGCTTCGACGTAATTTCAAAGGTTCTCCACTGGTGGGGCACCGTAGGCACTGTCATCAGTTCTGGTGGGTAGAATTCTGCAGGGAGTTCATCTACATCAGGCCTGCCCAATCCTGGTCCTGGAGATCTACTATCCAGCAACTTTTAGGTGCATCCCTTCTCATCACAGCTGAATCAAATAAAGTTCTCACTACCAGGCCTCTGCAGAGCTGACAGACTACGTATGAGGGAAATGAACAATTTGATTTAGGTGTGTTGGAGCTGGGATACATCTAAAATTTGTAGGGTAGTAGATCTCCAGGACCAGGATTGGGCAGGCCTGATCTACATCAATTGGAGGATAAAGGGAACTGGCAGCCGGTCCTCCAGCGCCTGAGTGTTAACCTTATCTGGTACACCAAGCCATAGAGTTCTGAGGTACTTACCTTTTGATTATTTATTCTCTGATACTTACCTTCCTCGTCTCGTCTCCAGGGCCTCTCCTTTATTAAACGTCAGTAGAAACTGTCCAATAGTATATCCTAAGAATGACATTTGAAAATGTTCATACAAGTAATCAAAAGCCATATTAATCAAACGTGTGGTGGCCACTTGTATGTATGTTCCCCCGCAATCATCTGTTAATTAATCCCACATGTGCATACCTAGGTGCTCATGTGGGATTCACATAAGCACCAGTTCACAGTGATCTGCATACAAAAATACCCTCAGTTAACTAAGGCTACGTCCACACTAAGCCGGATAAGGTTATATGGGGAGTTAGATGCCTAATGTTATCCACTCAACACGAGCATTTACACCCTGTTTACGGTCCGTTTAAGGTCCCATGATTGCGCAATCCAATGCCTACCTATGCATGTACTGGGCATGCGCGGGGAAAAACAAAAAGAACACAGATTGACGCGTATAATCTATGTCGCTGTCGGCGCCTCTGCGATCGCCTCCTGTGTCGCCTTCTACTACGCAAGTAGGTTAGGGTTAACTTTGCAAACATCTGAATTTGCAAAAGAAGAAGTAGCATAGCGAGACTCGTCTCCATCTTTGCTGTTGTCATTATATGCTGTCGCTCATCAATTTAGGACGCAGCATTTGATTGACGTCGCTGCTCTGATTTAGCCAGTGACCGGATAAGTTGTGTCAAGACGTGCTCATTTAGCCGTTGAGATAACAGTTAGACGGCTCTCTTACACGGCTAATACTTATCCGGCCACAGACCACAAACAAAGCCGCCTTAGTGTGGACTATAGGGGGGTGTAGACTAAATACTTATACGTTTAAGGCATTATCCGGCTTAGTGTGGACGTGGCCTATGTATGGTAACACTTCATGTTCTGACACGTGTAAATCATTGCATTCTTTCTGAAAATAATGGCCAAGAGAGCGAAAAAGGAATTTCAGTGAGACCAGTCGAGCTGAAACATAAGTGAAGAAAAAAAACATCACAATGGACAGACTTTTTGAAAATTGTCATAGTTAATGTAGTTTTATTAGTTTTGCCCTCTGTTTTCAGTGGTTCTTCTGGTTTGTTACCTTCTGTCCAAATCTTTATCTTCTTTGAACAAATTATGTCCGTTTAATATGTCCTGAACACTGCTGTTTGTTTCTTTCAGCTCAGGGGTAACTAATGAACAAAAGAACACTTCCCGGGAGAAAGTTACAGAGGCAGAAAATGTGCTTGGATCAGTGGAGAGGTTCCTGTTGAAAATAAAGGGGATACAATGGTCAGATATAAAACTAAATACAATAAAACATCCCTCAGCACGCAGCTGGGCCAGATCTTTAACCGGGGTTGCACATTTCACCATATTTGACACGCATGTGCCTAGTGTTATTTGAGACACTGACAACATTTTATTTATAAGTGTAATAACAACATTTTAAACTGAAGGGCTTCATGTGTGTAAAAAAGGCACCTTGCAACCCCCAACCTTACCAGATTGTGATTCACATCTCCATCTCCATGCAGGATCACCCCATAAATGTCATCATGTATTCCTTTGCAAATTTCTACAACTTCCTGAAAGTATAATCAAAATTCGCCCATAACTTTTTGAGATATTTTGCTTAAAGACAGACAGATGCAAACATGAGCTCCTTGGTTCAGGTGATAAACTGATGAGATCAAATGTTTCAGTTTTTCAGTTTCCCTGTTCTCCTGTGCGTAAGTACTGTTGATAAATGAGGGCCTGGATTTCCATGCCCTGGTCTTCCACGTTCCAAGAATCCTCACGGCCCCGCTGCAAATTTCAATCTGGTTCAATGCCCCCGACTGGCCATGGTCTATTTTTATCCTCTAGTTATTTCACTACCCACACCATTTGAGCCCAAAACAACATTTTCATTGTTCCTGTGCCTCTTGTCCGCCCTCCACCACCTACCTGTAACCTCACCTTCAGCTTCATTCAACTCAGAAGCCAGATCTATACTCACCTCTCAGCTTACCTTCACTCTCTAGATCATATTCATCATCTCTTGCTCAGCCACTACAAAGATGACCTCCCAGGTTACTCTTTCCTACTTTCAGTAGGGTCAATCTCCTTGATCAGAATCTCAGTATCGCAGTTTCCCCTCACATTTTCCTCCTTTTCAGTGTTTCAGCTCTTGGTCCACAGCAGTTCTTGGCTCCAGTTCTCTCTCAACATAACCACCTTCAATGAACCTTGGAAATCTGATTTGTCTCCTGAGAGTTTGTGCATGTGGGTCAGTCAGCCTAACAAAACCATGATACGTTATGTATGACTTCTTAAGATTAGCTTTAACACTGCCATGATAATTAATTAATATTTCTGGAGGCATCATTTTCCAGTAAGAAATTGCTCTATTTATGGATTTTTTTAAAAAGTGTATCAGTTCTTGGTGAAGGGAAAGTAAAAGTTACATGAAAGGCTCTATGTGTGTTAAAATAATGACTATCACAGGTAGGTAGCTGGGAGAATCAACTGAAGGGTTTAAGTAACGTAAAGACAGAACCAGACATGCTAGTCTGAACTGTAAGAAGTTTGTGAAGGTCCTTTTTAGCCATTCTCGACCAAACCTCTGGACAGTAGTCCAGATAACACAGGACTAAGGACTGTAGAAACAATTTTCTTGTTTCTGTTGACATACTGAACATTGCATCTATTTTCTGAAATGCTACACATTTTATTTATAATTGTATCATGTGTGGTCCATGACATTGTTTGATCATATGTAATTCCCAACAGTTTAATCTCTTTAACTTGTTCATTTTTTTGACTCTTTGAACCATTAATATGTGTAACTTTTGGGTTTCTCTGACAGAAGGCTTTGAGCATTTTTTTTAACATTCAGTTTTGGCTTCTTCCCCACCACCCACTAAGAGACAGACATTGGCAGTCCATGTTTAACTAGTGCATATGGTTTTTGTTAAGACTGTGCAATCCTAAAGTGGTTCTGAAAGCAAAATAGCTTTAAAAATATTCATTTTTTAAAATATATTAATTCTCAAACAATGTTTAAAGCATTAGTGCTTAATGTAAAATTATTTAAAAAGTAAAATATCCCTTTATTTCAACATAAATTGTAAGATTTGAAACAGATGCAAACTGTAGTATTGCTTTTGGCTAACGATTAGACAGCCTTAGTGCTGACAAATTGTTAATGTGTTCTTTGTCACACTTTTAGGTTTTTTAACAAATATTTCACATAACAATGCAAGTGTGCATTTTATTGTCCATCTTGATTGTCCTTTCAATGGGGAAGCTTCTCCAAAGCTAAGGCAGGTCTTTCAGTCGACTGTCAATACAACAGGGCAACCTATTTAAAACAAAACTTCTTTCTTACTTCAGTATGAGTATAAAACATGGATACCAGGTGTCAAGCAAACAACTGTAATATTTTACACAATTTTGTCAGTTTGCTTTGATATCTAGTTTTATTTTTATACCATCCCTGAGTGGGGAAAGTTCAGTCTTGTTTCTTCAGTGAATAAAATAATATTTTAAACAATATTCTCTGTAACAGTCATGAAGGCAGAACTTAGGTTTTCTTTTTATAACTTGCTAAATTTTAAAGCCAAATTAACTCGATGAACTAGCAGATGGCTCTCTCAACAGTAAAGTAATGGTTTAGACTTTTGCCCAAAAGTTTTTTGATAAGCTTTAAGCAGAGGTGACAATTATTCTGCCTACTGGCTAATCAGCAGATGGTACCTTTATAATGCTGTTGGCTGTATAGAATAACTGCTTTATCTTTTAATTAAGTTGAACTTCCAAACATTTCAAATGCTCAACATTATTCAACCATTTTAAGTCACCAGTGGTGTGATTTATATTGTTAACTTTGTAATCACTCGTACCCTTTTTATTGTGTCAGTCTTGTATTTCTTATGGTATGAAAAGCTGCTGGTTTAAATTAGAATTTTGTTTTGTTTTTTGTTGTTGTTGTTTTTTACTTGGACCTTGTTTTTAGCAAATATTATGTTCAATTACTCACACAGACAAGTCTGGAGCCACTTGGAGTCCTTCAGGAGAAGCCAGTCGCAATCAGTGTATATCCATATAATTGGAGTCAATCAGGGCAGGAGATTTGCCGCCTGTGGTGAGGCATTATCTGCTCCAAAATGTATTCTGAACTCACAGGGGTATATCGCTTACTATTCATAATCAAACATTTTTAATTGAATGAGTGCTGGGGCAGATAATGCCTTATTACAGGTGGCAAATCTCCTGCCCTGATGAACAAAGATGGTAAAAATAGGGCAACTAGGGGTCATACTTTTAACTTTTAGTTTGAAAAAATCTATACTTTACTTTTAAATATCGATACAAAACTGTGACAGAAAGTTTTGTGATAAATTGGTGCATCAATATTTTCTTACTTCCTTAAACAGGAGCTGACATCATTTTGGTCATTTTAGCCCCTTTCCTCTGAGTACAGCAATACAGACAACCAGAACACAATACAATTATTACACATACATAATCAGAAGTTGTTGATGATAATCATTTTTAGAATTTGTTAAGAAACACCAATAAATGCTATGATAGAAAAAAAACTTGCTTGTGTACTTCATATTATAGATTTTCCTAATATGAATAATAATAATAAATCAATCCCCTTTGAAATCTATTTAGTGGACAATGCTGTACTATGGCATGCACATACTGAAATAGTACCTATTGTGCCTTTCACACCAACTTTGCTTTTCAACTCAGCAATGTCTTCATTGGCACCTCAACAAGAAAATATGACAATCTAACTTAAACCCATTTCAAAAAGACAACTGTAGCCCAGATATGTAACCTGACTTCACAGAGCAGATTGCTGTGAATTCCACACAACTGATTCCAGTATACATGCACTATTCAGAACATGAGTACATTAGAGGCATTATGCATTCTTTAAAGACTAATCCTGTCAATAAATCTTTATTCCTTCTGAACACGTTAAGCTAATAAACATTTATATTGGACAGAGTAAGAAGGACAATGTCTTTATTGACTCCAGAAAATATGTTGAAATTTGTAGCCAGTAGGTCTATCCAAACTAAGTCACACTTGCCTGATTTTTAACGAAATCAAAAACCAGGCAGTGCTTTCAGCAGTTTATTACTAAATGAAATGAGAAGGAGAAAGAAAACAGAAAGCTCAAAACATAACAAGTCATGTAACAACTACATGCCATCTGAGAAGTTTAAGCTAATCAGAAATTTGCTAAAATAGGTGAAAAGTTAACCTCAGAAACCCCAAGGAGCAGACCTCGCTTTTAATGTAGAATACAGACACTGCCATTATAAAGCAGTCCTGCAACCTGATTTGGGGTTGAAATATGAGAGGTTTCCAACATACAATGTTGATACAATGTTATTTTTTGCACATCTGCAAAAGCAATTTAGCTAGTCGTCAGCTCACCCCAGGTAAAAAAAAAATGTGGTTTGGACAAATGAGCTTTCACTGCAGTCCCTTGAAAACTGGATTTGTTTTCCACTGTGAATTTACACAGAAATATGTAGAGACTAAATCCAAATCAGTCGGCTGTTGACCAACGCTGGGGAGAGATAACGAGTTGGGCCAGTATTTAATTTTCACTTTGGGTGGGTGTGTTTCCTCAATTGTGCCACCACAATATTCTCCATTCAGGAAAAACATGATAAAATATCAAGGTTGTTGGAACCGGTATTCATAACATGGACCTATGTGCAGACCAAAGGAGGTTGATATTATTTTAAAGGCTGTGGTCTGAGTTAGGAGTAAGGTGTGAACTGAGTTTAGGCAATGGCTGGATTAAGAATGATGTGGTTATGGTTTAGGGTAGAGTTTGGGGGAAGGTTGTCAATAAAATCTCCTAATAAGGATATATATGCTAGCTTGGCTGACGCCGGCACCACAGGGTTCCCGGTCTTTACTCCCCAACCTCTGTCCCCTCTTCCTCTAAAACACAGACACAGAAAGCAGCCAACACACAGATATTTCCTGCTAAAGCATTAATCCTATTGCAGTGCACATGGCAGTAGTTCCACAGACACCCCTAACGCTCTACCTGTCATCCCCCTCAAGATCAACTCTCCAGTGGATACACGCAAACACATGCAGCCCAGTGGGGAGTAAAATAATCCCAAAGTCTCATCGCTGAGAGCTTGTCTTTGCTTTAGGACGGCAGCTGAACCCAAAACAAAATGTACAAAAAGTATACATACCCCTTAAACATTGTATTATGTTTTAAGCACATATTTCATGTTGCCATACTGGGTTATATGAGCTAGAGCTGTGAGCTTCTTCTTCTAGAGGGCATCTACAAACAGCTCCGGTAACTTCCTAGCTGGATGAAGGTATAAACACCCTGCTGTCAGATTAGATGAGTCATAATTTTCATGTTTTCTACACGTCAATCCTAATGTCATTTCAAACTGTAGAGTAAATGCTTTTTTCTGCATTTAGCAGGTTTCTCTCTGGGATTGTCAGTGTCTGTCAGTGTAGTCAGCATTTAGCTCTATCCATCTTCCCATCAAATCTGCCCAACATTCCACTTCCCACAGCCGGATTCTGCCTCCATCATGTTTCACAACAGGACAATGTGTTTGCTAGTCAAAAAAGTAAAATTCTAGTCTCATCTGACATGAGCACCATCTTCCTCATATTTGCTGTGTCCTATACACTGTTTGCAGCAAACTGGTGGCAGAACTACTTATTACTGTCTTTCCACATTGCCTTTCTTTGGCCACCTTCCCCTAAGGGCCAGGTTTGTGGAGTTCTTGAGTAGCCAATGTCCTGTGGACAGATTCACCCGCTTGAGCTATGGATCTCTGCAGCTCATCCAGGGTTCCCACAGACCTATTGTTGTCTTGTCTTATTAGCATAATCTGCATAGCCTGTTAGTTTACATGATGATGCATGTTCCGCTAGGTTTGAGCTCTTTGTACCTTTTACCTTTAGAAGGTGTATTAGTAATAACTTAGGGGTGGAACTAGACCCTTATACAAGGGGTGGCCAGAGGGTGGGCAAAGTGAGGGGACGAATACTATTAAAGGAAAATATTATGTTTCTCAAACCTGTTACCTAAATAATTTCCTTTCTCGAGAACTCTTTCGCACCACTTGGTATTGACATATAAATGTAGCCCTCTCTCTGTTACAGAATTCATGCTTTTATTATTTGATCCAACATGGCCAAAAGCTGAATTTATTTATATATAATTTATTAATGTTATTGTCAGCGGTCAGATTCTTAATGACCTCCTTTAGCAATATTAAAAGATGCAGTGAAAGTAGAACCTCTGCATTTATTATTTTTGATTTTCCTCATATTGTATTTTTCTACTCACATTTAATGAGTAAGAAATTAATGCAATTTTTAAGAAACAGCCCTACTGCGACCAGACACCAGAGTTGATGGATGGATGGACATTTTGGTTATAAAAACTTTTGAGGTACAGTTTAAGGACTGTAGTTCTAGTGTTAAACAGTGGGTGGCGCTGCAGAAAAAAAATCTGCTTGTATGAAATGACGTCTAGCAGAAGAGTCTGAAGAGAAGTGCATTCCTAATACATCCCTAGCTGCAAACATTAGCCTTCCAACTGTAATGTTTTATACTTTCTCATAACATTTAGCAATGATGATTCCCTCCTTTTTTATTCATATCTGCATACGCCAATAAAAATGGAAGTGCTTTCAGACTCTACCTCACTGCTCTTCCTGTTTGGTGAGTGCAATTTGTGTAGTGTTACAAAAAAAAGGATGTTTGCGACCGGCTGAAAGGACAAGCCATGCCCAGTCTGTGTGGGTCACCATGTGTATGGACAGAACGGAGATCCCAAAAAAATTTTGTCTGTCTTTGACTCTAAATGTGCATCTTTTGAAATCAGTTGTTGTAACCCATCAACTACCAGGCATGGAACCTGTGGTGTCCAATTAGACTCCAGAGGTGGCCAATGCTGTCCCTGTAGTTCTTCCCCCGTTTCTAACTTCTAAAGGCAACTGTATTTGAAGGTACTGGGCTTTATTTAAAAGGTTCAGAATGAAGACCCCTTAAAGCAAACACCCTTTTTTGTATTTTTAAAGCAGTTTGAGAACTGTATTATTTTCTTCAACCTAACCATGATATATTACTCTTCAGTTGGTCTTTTATATAAGATCCCAATAAAATATATATATACTCTGAGGCTCTTAATTGGGCAAATGTGGAAAGCTTGAGCGCTCTGAACTCTTTTGAAAGGCACTGTGCCACATGTGTAATTCTCAAACATTGTGCTGGAGAAAATATCTGAAACAACTTTATATCTCGCTGATGTTTGTTATTTCTGTTTGTTGGACATCGTCCACATCATGTAGGCAATAAAAACATCTACACAATGCAGACAAGCAGAAATGTCATCTATTGTTGTGTCTGGAGAGCATGAAACAATCTCAAGTCCCTGAGTTGTAATGAAACGGAAACTGACTCTGGCAAGTCGATTCCCATACAGTAGACTGTTTAAATAAATTTTGAGACGCAACAGCTGCAGATTAGACAGCGTTCCATATCCGCAATAAAATAAAACAAATCTGAGATCTGTCACTCAACGTCAGTGACGCAGCCACTGGATTTTGTTTATCTTGTCTAACATTCAAATCCAATAAAGAGAAAGCGGAGCCAGCCAACGCATGAGTGCAAAACAAATGCAGTGTTTTCATTCCCATTGCAGCGAGTGACAGGGGGAACAAATAGCAGGGATTTCTAAATGCTCCATCTCGCGCCATCCGCTCTCTTTCCTCTCCCATTTTCCTCCCCCTCCTCTCCACTCAGCTGCAGATGGTGTATGCCATATTAGATGTTTTCTTTTTGCACATCAAACCGGAGGTCACAGCTGCAACGCTCCCAAACCAGACGCAGATGTGTCGGCACAGTTACCTGACAACCAGTGCAGATGGAGCGCTCCCTCTATAGCTCTCTCTTTCAGGCTGGAACTGAAAAGCACGAAAAAAAGCAAGTGTTGTTTTGCCAGAAACTATTTCGGTTCCCCCGAGAGCAGCACAGAGATCAGAGGAAAGGAATAAAGACAAATTTGCTAACTTTTCTGTCGAGAGTTTTTGCCACCTACAGCGGCTGGAGAGCTGACATAACTCACAAAATACAGAAGCAGGTGGAGAGCTGGGGATGTGTAGCAGATATTAACAAAACCGGAGACAATGTAGCACAAAGAAAGACACGGTCATGCATGAATATTGATGAATAAGATGATTTATTTATGTTTCATCACTGACAGAGGCAGAGAATGCGTGCTACAAAGCTTGGCCTACAGAGCACTAAGGGGAGAAGGCCTTGTCAGCATTATGTTTGGTCTGTCAGAAAGATTAACATGGTAAAATATGTACATACTAAAACCATTCAGCAATTTACATGATCAGGCTGTCCCAGTGTGGAGCTGGAAGCAGGATTTCTGCGACGGCTCTGGAAAATAGATACAAACACAACAGAGCAACTACAGTAACGAGATTTACATCTGTAAGTTCGCAACTGCTTATTATAATCTACAGCATGTGAAAGCTGAGACTCTAATGAACTAATCTGAATATGGACTGGACTTGTATCCTGATATATGTTTTTACTAAAAAGCTAAATGTGAGAATATATTATCAGCTGGATTTCTTAATCGTATACTGCTTAAAGGAAACTCTGCCACACTTCCGCTTTAATATGTGAAATATTTACATAACTTAGTCAGTTCATGGAAGTGTGATGCCTACTTCATACCCGGTGGGACTTATAGTGACATGATTATTATTGCTTCAGTTATTGAAATGCATAGAAAAGCTGTGTAATTCATGATGGGGAAAAATCCATTTTCATGTTTTTTTTCTGTTACTTTGGATCATCAACATACAGAAATATTTATTAGGATGGCTGCTCAATGTAAAACAAAATATTAGAGAAAAAGAAATGTTTTATTAAAATAAGCGCAACACATGGATGGACACGGTGGATTATTTAGATGCCTACCAAGGCATTCAAGGGAGAGACAGACTAAAAAACACCAGGATGTTTGCGTTTCAGACTGAAGCTCTCTTTTTTCAATCGTAAGTCTCTGTCAGTGGTCCCAGTTTGAATTCAATTACCAAATTAGGGGTAATTTTCCTTCTAGCCGGCTACAAAATTCTTCTCTTCTTGTTTCCCACACAGGGAAACAATTTCAATTTTGCTCACACATTGCAAATACATTCTTACAGTCTGACAGTGTTACAGCAGCACTGCAGCCTTCCTGTAGCCTGGACAGCCTTGAAGTTTACGATACCTCAGAAAACCCACCAGTGCAGTGCAGATATCCAGTTATCATGGATATAATTATAGAGATGTTTCCAACATCTGCGATGGGCAAAGTGAGAGACTCAAGATCCTCCAGAATATACCATTGTGACCAACTTACCAGAACCAGATCCATGGTTGATTCTTCCGGATGAGAATTCAGAAAGATGCTCCAAATAGTTGACGAGACAAAAGGGTGCGGAAACCAGACAGGTAGGTGGTGAGAGAGAAAAAGTTGCCATTCTTGCAGAAAGCAGGAAGTTAAAAATGAAAAAGAGGAAGAAAGGAAGGGACAAACATTTTAAAGGAAAAGAGGGAATTGAAGAAAGGGTATAAAGAAGATACAAAAAACAACCTGGATGTCCACCTCCACACCTGCAAGATGGAAGAGAGAGGAACAAAAAACTATGACAAACCAAACAACCAATGTGAACTGAGGATCACACATCAGCGACCAACAGATGGATACATAAATGCAACAGCAGCATGATTGCAAAGCATGACACCACTTATTACAAGATGTATTAGTGGCAACATCAGCCAAAGAGTGTATCTTTTAATACCTGTATCAAAACAGTTTGTATCTATGTGTGAACATGCTGGAGTATATAAAGTTTCTCCATATGATTGTTTAATATCCAGTGTGAGAAGCCATAGATCTGCCACCCAGGACTTGATGTAGACATGAAGGAGATCAGAGCCACAAACATGCTGAGGACCCACAGAACACAAGAGACCCAGGGGACCACTCCACACACATGCCAAAGTGCTGCACCAATGGCCACAGCAGACTGACAACTCTCCTCAAACCTAGCCCAAATTAATATTATGATTTTAACAAAACTCTGCAACAGACTGTGTCTCCCAAATTCAGGTGACTGCATTGTGGAGTAACATCCTTTGCTTGGCTTGCCAATAAATAAAAAAAAACTGTCTGTGGTGGCTGAAAAAAACTGTTCTTCCAAAATAAAGATGAAACTGAAACTTCAAGGGGATTTAAGTATTTAATAAAAAACATGTTGGGCCAAAAAATAGAGGAACAGAGGTTACTCTTGTATTCCCTACCAAACCCTTTTGATTAACACCTAAAATAGTATTCAGCAGCACTGTTTATGTCTCGACCACATCTTCTTGAATCTTCTTGTTCAACTACTGAATAACCACTTTATGCCAGTCTGTCAGCAAAGCATGAAGCAGACCCTCAAGGCTAGAACATCCAGTAGATATCTTGCTGCTCTGACATCTGTCACCCCTTTGATCTAAAACATCTTTATAAGGAGCATTATGCTACGTCAATAAGCTTGTTTTCTCTGTCTAGGTCTCTTGCCCTAGATGCATTCATTAAGGGCGTTTTCACATGGGACTCGGGTCCGTATTCGTGTACCATATTCGGTCAAAATCCACTGATTTCGTATCATGTGAACACAGCCTGGACCGTGCCAGGATGCAGCCGGAGAGACCTGCCTTGGAGGTAGTATCGGAGTCCAGGTACGAGTGGATACGGATCAGTTGAACATAGGCCGTACCCTGGCCGTACCTAAGACAATAGACATGCTACACACGGAAGTGACGACACCGCCGACCGAAGTTACCAAATCACCACGCGACCATAAAGAGATTTAAACAACGCTATTCAGGCATCAGAATTGGTGTCTGAGTACTAAGTACAAGCCTGACAGATTTATTTTGTCAAGAAGAGCATTACAGCTTTGCTATAGTGCTCCTATTGATATAAATGTGTGAGAAATGTTTAATGATTACTGTGGGTTTTATTTATTGAAGTTATGGACACAAAAATGAGAAAACGAAAGAAAAGAGAGAAAGAAGATGAGCAAGAGAAACAGGACAAGTAGGAGTGTGAACTGATTATACAAGATAGGGAGGTAAATAAAAAACACGAGAAAACATCTCAGTACTCCACCTCTGTTGGATGGCAGAGAAGTGGGAAAAACAAAACAAACAAAAACAATCAATAGAACAGAACAACATTAACAAAACACATCCAGTAATAGGAACTACAAACTACAAGTTCACAACACGCAAAACTGATTCATAAATAAAACACCAATGGAAAGCTCCTGGCATCCAACTATCTGTTGATGATAACCTCCGCCCAAGAATATGTCCATGCACACCAATGTCCCCATACCTACGTGTGTGTGTGTGTGAGTATGCGGTTGTAAAAAAGGTTTCCACATGCAAGTGATTGATAGCTGGTGTAAGAATGCTAACACACCGAACACGATAGACGCGACCAATAAGCGTGAAACGCCGCTAGCTGGTAAATTGCACATTCGCACCTTGAAGCTTGTCCAAAGCGAACTAGTAACGCTTTAATATATGCCATTTTCAAGCGGAAATGAGGAAGGATCCTGGCCGGGACCGCACGCTGCCCTCCTCCTCCTCCCTCCCTCTCTTCTTCTCCCGACCCTCTGAACTCCCAGTGGACTCTGGTGTATGAGCTGACCAAGTTAAATGTCGTCACCGCTCCTGCGGGGGTGGACCCATTCGAGCAGCGGCGGAAGGATCAATAAAAACCCCGGCTCCTCGCCCAGTTTGTGCCGCGAAGGTCCAAGCTTTGCCCACCGACACACCAACTACCAAGAGGAAGCTGTCCATCTGTCTGCTGTTAGTAAAAGTTTGTATGTGAGCGGCGTGGGATGTGCTTTGGAGGAGACATTACCAGGGTGAGGAAATTGTTGTGCACCACAACGGCTCTTTTAAGACATAAATTGTGGTGGAAATCATAGTGTCTGGGAAGCCTCGGATGAGAGAAAAAAGGATCAGCCATTTTCTTTATTTTAGTTTACAAAAGTTTATTTTACATTCAGCATGGAGAGTCCATAGGGAGCTCTGAAGCTTCAGTACAGATGCATGGATATATCAGGGCTCTTAAGTTTTCAATATTGCTTGGAGTGAGATTGTGATGGGGCAGGGGTAAATCGTAGAGCAATCGTAGAAGGGGGGGGGTGTTGTTAGGTCTGTCTTCGTCAAGCTTCGTCAGCCAGGGACAACACTGCCTATTTTGGATCTTACCCGGCTAGCAACAAGACATTCTGTTTTCTGATTGGTTTAGAAATTCTATGTTCTGATTTGCTAACTCAAGACAGCTGTACGACGAGCTGTGGTGGGCATTGACTGTTCATAGTAACGCGCCCTCTAGGCGCCAGAGGTTTTTTTCCGAAACGTTTGACTATTACATCTTAATTTCAAAAGGCTATACCTTAAAAGTGATAAGAGATAATGACTTTCTGTAAATTAGAAAAATATTATGGATGAGCCAAAGTTTATATGGGGATTAAATTCTCCCATCTAATTTGCATTATATGACGTCATATGACGTGGTGGCCATCTTGGATTATAGAATTTTCATGAAAAGGCACATGTTTGGATTATAAAATGCAGCACTTCTTTCTCCCCAAAATGTCCCTCACCTTCTGAATGCTATATTGGACAATACTGAATGCTCAGGTAAATAGTAAGTAGTAAACAAACTATGTAAATCATTACTAATAAATGGCAGAAACAAAACGAATGCAGGTAGCGGTAGGCTAGCGATTTTCCATTTACTACATACATTAGGAACTCTGTTTCCATTTATGGGGTCCCTGTCTATTATTTATATGATATATACTACCGTTCAAAAGTTTGGGGTCACATTGAAATGTCCTTATTTTTGAAGGAAAAGCACTGTACTTTTCAATGAAGATAACTTTAAACTAGTCTTAACTTTAAAGAAACACGCTATACATTGCTAATGTGGTAAATGACCATTCTAGCTGCAAATGTCTGGTTTTTGGTGCAATATCTACATAGGTGTATAGAGGCCCATTTCCAGCAACTATCACTCCAGTGTTCTAATGGTACAATGTGTTTGCTCATTGGCTCAGAAGGCTAATTGATGATTAGAAAACCCTTGTGCAATCATGTTCACACATCTGAAAACAGTTTAGCTCGGTACAGAAGCTACAAAACTGACCTTCCTTTGAGCAGATTGAGTTTCTGGAGCATCACATTTGTGGGGTCAATTAAACGCTCAAAATGGCCAGAAAAAGAGAACTTTCATCTGAAACTCGACAGTCTATTCTTGTTCTTAGAAATGAAGGCTATTCCATGCGAGAAATTGCTAAGAAATTGAAGATTTCCTACAACGGTGTGTACTACTCCCTTCAGAGGACAGCACAAAAAGGCTCTAACCAGAGTAAAAAAAGAAGTGGGAGGCCGCGTTGCACAACTGAGCAAGAAGATAAGTACATTAGAGTCTCTAGTTTGAGAAACAGACGCCTCACAGGTCCCCAACTGGCATCTTCATTAAATAGTACCCGCAAAACACCAGTGTCAACATCTACAGTGAAGAGGCGGCTGCGGGATTCTGGGCTTCAGGGCAGAGTGGCAAAGAAAAAGCCATATCTGAGACTGGCCAATAAAAGAAAAAGATTAAGATGGGCAAAAGAACACAGACATTGGACAGAGGAAGACTGGAAAAAAGTGCTGTGGACGGATGAATCCAAGTTTGAGGTGTTTGGATCACAAAGAAGAACGTTTGTGAGACGCAGAACAACTGAAAAGATGCTGGAAGAATGCCTGACGCCATCTGTTAAGCATGGTGGAGGTAATGTGATGGTCTGGGGTTGCTTTGGTGCTGGTAAGGTGGGAGATTTGTACAGGGTAAAAGGGATTCTGAATAAGGAAGGCTATCACTCCATTTTGCAACGCCATGCCATACCCAGTGGACAGCGCTTGATTGGAGCCAATTTCATCCTACAACAGGGCAATGACCCAAAACACACCTCGAAATTGTGCAAGAACTATTTAGAGAAGAAGCAGGCAGCTGGTATTCTATCAGTAATGGAGTGGCCAGCGCAGTCACCAGATTTGAACCCCGTTGAGCTGTTGTGGGAGCAGCTTGATCGTATGGTACGTAAGAAGTGCCCATCCAACCAATCCAAATTGTGGAAGCTGCTTCTAGAAGCGTGGGGTGCAATTTCTCCAGATTACCTCCACAAATTAACAGCTAGAATGCCAAAGGTCTGCAATGCTGTAATTGCTGCAAATGAAGGATTCTTTGATGAAAGCAAAGTTTGATGTAAAAACAATCTTATTTCAAATAAAAATCATTATTTCTAACCTTGTCAATGTCTTGACTCTATTTTTTATTGATTTCACAACGTATGGTGGTGAATAAGTGTGACTTTTCATGGAAAACACAAAATTGTTTGGGTGACCCCAAACTTTTGAACGGTAGTGTATATACATGTAGATCACCAAAAAAAAACTGTGCATTGGCCCCCTGCCCCGCCCCAGCGCAACACCGACTCTGCTCCCTCCACCTCTGCTCCCACTGCCTCTGCTCCTGCTGCGAGTAGCACGGCCAGATCTGCTCGGCACAGACCCCCTAACTGTCCTAAAAACACTACGACCTCGTCTTACATCTCAGTGACCTAGACAGCTGCTCCACCACGTTTCTGTCACCACGATTGCAGGGAGGCACATGGTCAGAAGACAAAGAAGCGAGCTGGCCAGCGCGGTAAAAAGACTGGACCCCCGTGTAATTTCCATGTTTCCCACACCACAAACAAGCCTACTGACTTTCAGTTGAACACCCGACCCCGTGAAACATTGTCCCCACCATCTACATCGGGCAAAGGAGTTTGTGCTTGGGCTAAACTCTCCCTTTGTCCAGCCGCAAGCGGGGGGCGCATCTGATGCGCAATCACTAAATGAATCACCGTCATGTTCTGAAGGCAGATATTCCCCTTCAGAATCAGGGTCAGCAAAGAGAAAATCCAACACTTCATTACGGTTAAACTTGCAGGTGAACTGTGCTGATGCTATTACCCAATAATATAATGTAAATACTCACTGATGCAGTAATTGATTCAATGCGCTCAAATTTTGTATAGAAGGATTATTTTTTTGACTCAGTGATGACGTATGACATGTTTACCGACCTGTGGAGTCGAGTATGAATAAAATATGACAACCTATTTGACACAATCGGCCGTTTTATTCAGTGCAGCATCTTGTCGAGAAAACTTGACCGTGGCGCCAAGAGGGTTAATTATTTATCAGCATGAGAAATGGCATGTGTGGCGTGTGAGCGTGTAAAGTCGGTGAAATGCGTGTGTCTCACCCTCATTGCGTGAGACTTGAGAGCACTGGATATATCAGCCACACCCCATTGGATTAGCTTTTGACTGATTCATTACTCTTTTTCTGGGAGAAAAAAACACATCATTCTTGTATGGTTAGATAACTAACACTCTGTTGTATACATCAGAGGATAACTACAAGATTTGTCATGAGGCAACACAGGATGTGTCATATGAGATAACTAGCTTCTTGCAGTACATGTATCAAACCAGAACAGCAATATTTTATCAAGGCACTGAGTAACAGAATCAAACGTATAAATGCATCAGCACTAATTCAACATAAATAAGCAATGTTCAGTTAACCAATGCTTTATCTAGGTACTGTGAGTAATAAAATAAAAAAGCTTATAACTGCAATAATCATTCCTACAACATCCACAAACCTCTTAAAAGCATTCTTGTCTAAATAGTTTAACCTCTTTGTAGCGCCCTTAGAAGGGACCAGTATAAGTAGGCATTACAAATCTACTAGGTTCTATTTACCAAGAGGAATAAAAGGACTTACTGAACTTTGAAAAATTGAGATTTATTGCTTCACCCACTTAAAAAATCACAATGCGTGCTTACAATAATTTCCAAAGTAAAATACAATCTCCAAAATAAAAGAAAGCTCTATTTCCTTTCCAAAAAAAAAAAAAATGTAAGTCTTAGAGTTCAGTTCCTAATGAACGTTGCAACCCAGGTAGTGAAATGTTTTTGGATCTTCTCTGAAATCTTATAAGAATTTCCAATCTGTAAAAGTTCCTCTACGAAGGGATGTCTCGGCTGGCCACCGCTTACACCTGTCCGCAGTCCATATGGGCTCGGCTCGCCATCACGTCAAAATCCAGAATCACTATGACACCAATCTACATGAAATGCAGAAAGTAAATAATTCTGTTTCTTTTTCTATTCTTATGAGATCTCATATTCATGGGAAATAGGACAACTTCATCATAATAAAATAATCGACATGTTTCTCCAAGTCAGACTTTAGCTTTGTCAGCTCAAAGTTGTAATTTAGTATACAATTTTAATAGTAGACATGTGCTAAAAACTTAATGAAGTGACAATTTTAACAATATAACTTATGAATTACCATATTTATGATTAAAATGGGGTTTCCATCGTCACATTTAAACATTTTTATCCTTTAATCTTTATAACGTATAGACTGAATGAATTTCCCCTTTAACGTTGAACAATATTTATGCATATATATATTTTTTTTTAGAAAAAAAACCCAACTAATTATAACTGTATTTAATATGCGTTACAATCATGAACAGTAGCTATTTTACCCCAAAAACAGAAATATTATAGTGTGGAGATGGCACACTCACTCTGGCTATAATGGCAATGACTCCATTTAGATTAGCATAATATGCTAGCGCCAGCATCGGGACTTTCAGCTTACAATTTACAATGATTTGGAGTACACCAAACATTCAAAGATTTGGGACAATGTCCGAATAAACTCCCGATTGGTTTTATCTGAAGGTTCTGATCAGTTATCTATGCAGAAATACCACATTAGCTGAGAGCCAAAGCGAAATAACTGAACTTCTCACTCACCGGGATCTCCACAAGCTTTCTCTCACAAGTGGTCACTTCTGCCGCTCACAGGCAACTCAAAAGGTTCCAGCCTGTTCACAATATATAATCAGTATATCATTCATCAATAAGTATTTTTATTTAGCCATTTTCCGCGACTTGCTCGCTCTATTGAATACACAGAAGAAAACAGTGCTTCAAACGAACATGACCAAACCACACATGTAAATCTTAAGCACTTCAGGCAGTGTTACCCTGAACTCTAGCGCACACTCCCGATATTACAACTTATATAACATACAGAGGTTTAGTAGCCCAACATTTCATGTGGGTTACATCTTTATAATGTTTGTTTTTTTATTCCTGTCTCTGTATAGAAAACAGCTTGTGTCATGTAGCTCGGGGTGATATGTTTACATGTCCTGCTGTGACTAAATTCACTCAGTCATGGCATCACTGACACCCATCAGCTGAATGGTTGTGGCGGCGCAACTTGAAGCTGTAGTTGAGATTTATCCAACTTCTGTGGCAGACATAAAATTCAGCTCGTATTTTCGGTCATGCCTGAAACGCACCAGCCGCACTACTTGGTTGTGATAATCAGGCAGAAAAGCTCCTCCATTGTCTCCATTTACTACATGTAAACCGGACTGTCTGGTCGCGTCTATCACGTTTGGTTTGATTGACGGAGCCGTCAATCCGTCTTACAGAAATTGACGCAGACATGAAGGATGTTGGAGATGTATATGTCCAGAGTTCCCCATAGTCAAAGAGCCACAGGCGGACCATCGCAGGGCTCCGACCAGGAATCGGCCGACAAGAGTTCCCCGATGCCACTGCAAGGCAGGAGGGACTTGCACCCGGCCGAACCACACCGCCAACAACCCAGCCCTCCCCCCTGGATATCCAGCACCTGGACACCAAGATCTACCAGCTCCCGAGTCTAGATCCTGCCCCATGCAGCGCGTCAAGACCAGGGACCCAACCAAGGCGAAACAAACCCCTAAATGAACTGACCAGGAAGTGGAACCCACAGAACTGGCAGCAGGCCTAGGCACCAGATCCAACCCCGCCAATACATCAGCCGCCTGACACACTGGCCCACCCAAGACCAGCCAGGTATACTCCAGGGCTGCATCCGGGCCTCAAGCCCCAGATATCGAGAGCAACCAATGCACCAGTGGGAAGAGGCATCAGTCACCGGCAGGGAGTGATGGAGGGGAAAAAGGCCCCCACTGGATGTGGGGCCTGAGATGTACCACGCAAGAGGGCAGCCAAAGACCCAACTTGACAAGTAGACAGAGACATACAGACACAATCACACGTACCCTCCCTCTTACACACACACATTCTCACCAAGACATCAGGACACCCAAGAAAGGACGCTGTACACACATTGATATGCCCTATACATACTCTATACTCCCAGGCCCACTGATGCCCCAGTAGAGTAACCTGTCCCTGCACCTGGGAGATGAACAGCCTGCCCGCTAGGATGGGGACAAGCAGACCGCCAAAGCCCCCACCATGGCAAGAGTAACCCACCAGCCCAGGTCCCCGACGAGATGGCCTGATATACCTCCCAGACCCCAACCCCTGATGGTCGAATGAACAGGGGCGTGGGAAGACCCATAGCCTCTCTCCTCCCACTTGAATGTGGTGTTGTTGTGTGTTATTTTAATATGTATGTAAAAGAGAGAGGTGGGACACAGGAATGCTGCCAAGCACCCCCATCTCCCACCCCGGGCCCTCACTGTCTAGATGCAGTTAAGCAGTGGGCACCGGCAAACTGTAGGATGTATCTTAGTGTCTGAAATATCATTCACCAAAAAATAGTCCAACGTAGAATAAGAGTGATGGACATTGACAAACATGTGTTTTCTGTCGTTGGGATGAAGAGCTCGCCATGCACCTCAATGTCCATAATTGCTCATGTACTGTTGAACTATATCTATGAATTGCCATCTGCGCTGAGTCCGTGCTGTACCAAGCCTATCTATTTCTTAGTTTAAACCAAAGTTGAGGTTGCCCCAAGAAGAATTGAGCAATCCACGTGTTCAGCCAAAACCGAAAAAAAGTTATGAAAGAATGAGGGATCATCAACATTTGGGCCATATACATAAACAATACATAACTTTGGGTTATTTATAAATAGATGTAATATGATAAATCTACCCTTTGGATCTGTAACTGTGTCTATTACTTTAAAATCTATATTTTTTATTTATTAGTATTGCTACTCCCTGTTGTCCAGAGTTATAGCATGAAGAAAATACATCAGGATACTCAGGTGATTTGGGATCATCTGCAGCTGAGCTTGATTTATGAGTCTCCACAAGTACGACGACATCTGCCTTCAATCTTTAAAGATGGTTGAACATCTTAATTCTTTTATCTCTGGTACCAGATCTAAGAACATTCCGTGTTAGAAATTTGACAGAATTAATAGAGCTAAGATAAACGTTAGACATTTCATATCACCAAGGAAGCTGATAAATACAAGTGTAGTCTCGGTTTGTCCATGGGGTTGCCTGATTGAAAATCCAGAAGCAGAGATATAGAAACAAGAAATAAAATTACAGGTGTGTTAAGAATGAGAGTGTGATTGAGAAACATAATTATGCTATGTAAAAAGTGTATGTGTATGTGTGTGATAGAGGAAAAAAGAAAAGTGATAGAGAGATTTGGTGACACAAATATGAAATAGAGAGAAAAGAGAGCAGTCATACCAGTGCACAGGCTTACCCTCGCCCACATCTACAAACGTAAACACCTTGCTGAACTGTGCTTACCTTAAACTATAGTTATCGGATAAAACAACTCTTATCTAGTCTATGTTAGATATTAATAATAAAGCCAAGGCGTAAGCTTGGGGTCCCTGAACAGCTGACCATTAACATACAGTTTATCTACAGTAACTGTAGCCCTGCTGCCTTCACAGATACATTTCTTCCTAATTGGAAATAAGACGCACCTTCTGTCCAGGATTTCTTTTGGAAATTGATAATTAACGCTGTATTTCATCCCCCGCAGCTCTCTGCCCCGTCCTCGGACTTGTTCTTTCTATTTAAAATGTTCAGATTTAGCAACAATTGGGCGTGGGTGGGTGTTGTTGGACATTTTAAGTCCGAGTGAACATGATGAAAAGTGATGTTTTTAACCCTGTCGCTTGGACGTTTCAACTGATGTTGGAGAAATTCTTAGACAGCGGTTTCATTGTCTTCCTCTGCTTGCTCTGGGATTCCAGAAAAACAAGATTATTTTGCATATATCGAGCTTAGATATCTAAGATAGACTCCTCAATCCTTTTATTTTCTCCAAACATATGTGTCATCCCCTCGGTGAGTTTATTTACACTGTCTTTCAGCATTTGATTTTCTGCAACAAGCGAATCTTCCTGTTGTTGGTTGAACTCCAGAGATTCCCTCAGAGCCTAAAATTATTTTGGTAGTACTACAACCAACGCAAGAAGGGTGTATAGACTGGTTGACTTCTTATCTATTGAGTCCAGGACATTGCTGTAGGTTTTATCTGGTGAGGTGGTGGATGTGCTGGCCTCAGGTGTATTTGTGGGATGAAGTGCTTGACTGCTTCTCAGATGCAAGTTTTTGTAGCTTGCCCATTACAATGTTTACAAATCACTCCTCTAATTAGCACTCCAGGCTGTCAGGCTGTCCAAAGTTTCCTCGTCCATTTTGTTTAAAAGAAAGATATTAGTGGTTAGTTTAAAGAGAGAAAAAACATTTACTGCATTTGGTTTGATTTGATTTGTTTGTCTGTTTGTTTTACCAGTATACCGCCATTTTTACTTACGCACAGCTCTCGTAGCTCATCTCTCTCCCTCCTCTCTTGGTTATTAACAAATTCAATGTATGCTTCCTCCTACTCTAGTTGAAACACAGTTAAATGTGTTACCTCATACCCAAATCCAACTTCAGAGGAGTTGGGAAATAAAAACAGACAAGATTTAAAATGTGATTTCAAACATGTTGTGTCCAATAGACAGTGAAACACTCACTATTAAAGAATAAACAATCACCTTAAAACTGTGGTTAACTTCAAGTTATACACAGTCAGTATGACTAAACTAACTTATAAAACTCTAGGTTTTAATATAACCTACCCTATATTTTCTAAATACACTTCATAACTCTGATTATGTAAAATGATTGTTCAGATTACAGACTGGTTGAAAATATGTCTTTAAGATTGGACCACCATTTTCAGACATTACAATAAAGTCAAATCTCAATATCTGGATATGACAGAAGTTGGATTTGTCTCTACAATTATTCACTTTTTGCAAGGAGAAAGAGCAGTGCAGGTTCCCTACAAACACCGCCTCACTGAAAATGGTTCTTTATTTGAGGAGCAATTTAAGCCCCCCTCTATCAAACACTCAGGGGCCAAGGTAAAAAAAGGCAGAAGATAGTGGAAGTGACAGAGGCAAGAAGTTCTTCTTTAAAATGTGAAAATCAAAAGTTACACCCTTAAAACACTTTGTGGAGGTAAAGTCCTTCCCACCACTTTCTGTGTCTATATATCAAAAAATCTTTATTTATTGCAATCCACTGGAAACAACTGTAGCCATTTTCACTATTCAGAGTTTTTAATCACTCCTCTATTCCTCAGTTTACTTTCAAACTCCAAAAAGTAAATTGTTTTCAGTAGTGGCCGTGTCAAGAGAAACGCATGACATTTCCTTTATCAAACCCTCATTTTATTAATCTGACAAAAACCATTTGGAGCATCTTTGTGTCAATAGAAGCTCATCAACTGGAGACATTGAACACATTGTGCTGAACCCAGACAGGTTACCTGGGGAAAAAAAACAAGTTAACTCATTTAAAATATTACAGATAGATTAATTGTTAAGTCACTTTATTTCTTACATCCTGAAACATTCAGATTACAGTAATCTATGTAAAATTCAATAATACTGCTTTAATGCATCCTCCAAGTTGTATTTTCAGAAAGCTTTAAAGTGGAGTTGTGTCTACAGATCAGGGCCATGCAGAGACCGTGAGAGGGGCAGGTGCTCAGAGTTCAAAAAGGGGCACATATAGCAAGAGTTTAAAACAACTTACAGCTACATAACTTACTCAGTACGTTTACTTAGAAAGTCGAATTAGTACCTTATCTGACTGAATCAGACTTTTAAAATGCATGTATACACAATTGTCCGGCTTGAACTGAATCAAACTGGAGTTTCAGAAGCCAGACTAAGCTACCCAGATAATGCAAATGAGAATCGGACAACTCTACAACCATCGCCCTCGTCCTCGCGCATGCCCTGGGGAAGTTAGGAGACACGGAAGTGTAACTCAGCAACAGTAATATTGTAAGAAGAAAATTGGGCCTAAGACAAATGTAAGTGGCGGATCAGTGCATGTTTGTACTGACAAAGAGATGATGCACTTTGATTATTAATATCCTGCTTTTACTCCGTATGCTTCACACCTGCCAGCCTATGTTTACTGCCTGAGTGCAGCTCGAAGCTAACTGCTATAAGGTTAACATGTACTGGTGGATATCACCATCTATCGTCGGGGAGTCAAACGTACTTCATTTAATAGCCCTTAGTGTGATTACTCCAACAAGCTCAATTTAGATGTGCATGTAAATGTATTTAGTGTATCATCACGAATAGTAGCAACCAATATCCATCAATAGAATAATAGAGTATCACAACATACTATATCAATGTCATCAGTAGAGGACCATGCAAAGCCAAAGTAGCCTTTTTTCTTTGTCTGATGGGATGCAACATTGCTGTTGAGATGCTGCTTCTGGGATGTGTCGATCAAACATAAGCATTAAAAAGACCATAGAATAGCTGGTAGCTAATTAAACAAGTTTTATAAAGTGCATTATGGAACAATTAATCTTTAAGCTGTGTCTCACTAAATAAACCCTCTTATCTGACTGGTTAACCTGCAGAGCAACTCAGGTGCAGTTTTACAGGGATATTCCATCCCTAAGTAAAAATGTATCTGTTGCAATATTCCTCAGAGCTAGATAAGTGATAAAAAAGCTTTTTGTAACCAGCCCAGTAATTATTACCCTGATCTGAGAGCAGTCTGTTTCCTTAAGCTTAGAAGAAACCAATGCAAGTGAATGGGAGCTACTAGCATTCACTATTTTATTAGAAGTGAAAAATGAGATCAAAACAACTCAGAGGGGCAGAACTATACTTTTCATAGTAGTGTTAGCTACTCTGAGGGATTTGATTTTTTTAAGGCAACAAATAAAATACATTTGATATATTCAACACATAGCAATGAGGTAAATTATTTAAAAAAACTACAGACATTTTCATTTAAAAATAATGAATATATATTTGGAAATGTTTTATTAGCAATCCCGCCTCTTACCCATTGACAGCTGGAGATAGGCACTAGCCCCCCGCGACCCCTTGAGGAATAAGAGGATCAGAAAATGGATGGATTGATGTTTTATTAGCATTTTCACATATATAAATATAAATTTTGGGACGTTTTAGACATATCTAATTGTGGCACGTCTGGATTTCTATGATGGTTACAGGGGTTAAAATTAAATAAAGAAATAAAACCTAATGAAATATGTCTAGATCAACAAACATCCTTTCAAACATAAGTCATTGGGAAAAAGACCATGGATTTAAAGCTAACTTTGTCAAAAAGATGTTTTGAAATAAAAACTAGCTGAAATAAATCAAAATGGCTCAAAAAAGTACATTTGAATTGTTGAAAATGAAAAATATTTAACACTACGAAGGCTCACTCACAAAGCTAAGCAGCTCAAGAATGGAGGCAGACATAATGAGCCATCATGTGGCTAACAGCTGCCAGATCATTTTATTTAGCTAAAATGTTATTAATAATTAAATGTTGATGTTGAAGGACAGAGACAGATGTTGATGGTCGCATTCCAAAAAACCAAAAAATGTTACCCCCAAAAGGGCACTTGGGGCATCTTAGAGAAAAGGGGCAGGTGCCCGGGATTCCAGCCCCCCACCACCCCCCGCACATGCCTTCTACAGATGTACTGCAGGTTATGTTTATTGCTTGATTTCAATTATTCTGTATCTGGCCACCTTTATTTAACATTGTTAACCACCCTTGTGTGTTGCTTAAGGCAAAACTGCTGTAATAGGTTAATTAGTGCATATCAAGTGTTAATGCACATAGCAAGTATTGTGTTTTAAAATACAGATTAAGAGGTACTGTTTGTCTTTCAAGGTTCCTTCAGAAGTCACTCATTTACTCATTAAGCAAATTAACAGAAGAAGTCACATTACTTTTTAAAGAGATTTGTAGGTGATTAGTAGATTATTTTGTCAGGTGATCAATTTGAGGTCTGGTTTAATACGGCAATGTTTAGTTTTAATTTCATGGATTATCCTGTTTATAATCACCGGGATACTACCTTAAGGGTTACCAGACACATCCTGGTAGGCGATGGGTCTGTAGTTGATGTCTGGTTCCCTTCTATAGCAGATGTCAGTTATTACCAGTGGTGGAAAGGGAGAACTACATCTATCAGTTCCAGAGATCTAGTGAGAGGTTCAGTGGAAGTTTTGGTGTTAGTTTAATTCCTATCAAGATTTTAGCATTCGCCCTGTCAGGGAAAGTTTTGAATAGTCTTCTGTTTGCTGAAGACTATGAAGATGATGCTTAAGAATGATGTCTAAAAATCATGCTGTTTGTGTCAGCTGGGTCCTGATCTGGAATTATCAAATTGTCTGGGGGTTGTGCTTGTGCAATAGGGAGTGTGTCTTCAGTATTTGCAGTTGTGAATGCCTGGATGGAATCTTATATGCTTGTACTTCTCTAATAGTGGCTGTTGGGGAGTCAGGGAGTTTCTGTTTAAGCTTTTTTGTTCAGATAGCAGAAGAGGTTTGATGTTGTCAATTTCTGTGCAATTTTGTTTAGATAACATTTATTACTTGTGAGAAGGTGTTTCACATCACTAAATATTTGAAATTATTCATATATGCTCTGCTATCTTGGTTCTTTTTTTTTTTTTTTTTGCTTAGATATACTGGATGACCCCCTCAGAAATGAGATGTCTCATCTCAAGGGGGTTAATCCTCCCAATAAAGATATGTTAACAAACAAATACATATGCAAGTCTATTTGAGCAATCAGCACAATAGTTCTTCAAGAATCTGTGAAGCATATAAAGGCTGTGTTACTTCCTGTATGTAATTGTCCTGTGGCAGATAAAAAACCAATCATTTTTAAGAGTTCTGATTGATTTTTGCCAATATTGCAAGATCCTATGTGGATAACAAGCTTTTGCAATCTTGGGTTATGGCTTGAGATTGTCTGGATTTTTCCTGAAACATCTATTTACAGTATTGTGGAAACAAATCATAAAACTAGTGCTCTTACTGCAGAAATCTTAAATTCCATTTAGTGAACCGTCATGAATTATATAACTTTTGCTGTTGGGTTTCTTACTTTCTGTTTCTTGTGGCTGCAATTATCCTGGTGACCTTGAATGATCCAAGGTGCCAAATCACCTTTCGGGGAGTCAAGGGCTACATATCTAATTTTCAGAGGGATTCCAGGGGAAGAGATATCTTAAATCTTTTGGGTTGGAGTCAATTTGCTTTTTCTTCGTGGGAGCAGGTGTAGATGTTTTGGTGCACTTTAAAGCTAACCAGTGTTCATCAGTGTTCTACCCAGTAAGCGCTTTGGGGGCAGAGTACTGTTGTTGTGTGGATTGTGTTTTAGACTTTTGTACCAAGTGAACAACAGGCTGCAAGGTTCCTGTTCTTTACTGGTCATCGGTAGCGTCTCATTTCCATGTCCAGCATTAACCTCCACATTTACCTCAATGTGACGTGTATTTGTTTCCAAAACATCCATTTTCTGGAGCTTTACTTTCAAAGCATCCAATCTTTTGAGGCATTTGTCAAAGTCCTCAGTTGAGTAAAACACAATTTTGTTAAGCCAGAGTCAGTGCTTCAAAAACTAATCCAAGGAGTAGTAATATCTAGTCTAATACAATAATTCCAGAGGCTGGGTGTATAAATAAACTAAGAAAAAAGCCAAACCGTGAGTGGCTAATAAAAAGGCAAGAGATGGTGAGAGCCTGCTCCTCCTCCACCAGCCAGGAAAGCCACAAGGAATCATCCAAATTCCCTCTTTGGCTCTGTTTTGCTGCTCTCAAGCCCAGTCAAACTGTATTTTAAGCTATGTTGAAACAAATTTGATGAAGAGAAAAAATCTTGACTATATGGTGAGATAACATATTTAATTGTCATACTAACAAACAGGACAAGAAGATTTAGTAAGATATTGTGTTTAACTAAGCTAAACTAATTCCTGTCCAACAATAGTAATTATACATAATTATATGTCATGGTAATCTGTTTTGTTCAGGATGATAAACTGTGACTTCCATTTTAATTTCCTCTATCTATTTTGCTTCATGAAGTTTATGTTGATTCATTGTAGTTTGGCTTGTACATGTGCTTAGACAGACAAGGCAGAATTGGAGCCAAATATGAGCCGGGTCTTATTGTTGTTTCTTCCTTACCGCTTGCCCCACCTCAGCTGCCAGGAACACTGATCTAGCTTAAACGTTGACCCCTAATGCTTAAGCAGAGCTTGAGGGCCTCCACAGGATCTCCCACTGTGTGGTCGGGGCGGAGACATCAGTAACCGAGTGGGTCACTGATCTTGTGTGTGGGTGTGCTCAAGTGAATCAGCTAGAGGAAATAAAATTAGAATGCATGCACCAGTGTCTTTATTTGCTCGTGTGAACATGTGCAAATTTAACTCCAGCCAGGATTATAGACTTTTTTCCCCCTCCAAGGGCTTGCCTGTGTTCTATTTATCCCCTGGCATATCTCCAAATTACATCTAGTTAACTGGAAATGTGAACCCAGGAAGCCAGACAGTGCCAAGAAGGCTTGTCCTTTGATCGAATCGCCAGCAGAGCAGCGGTGGTCTGCAGTACTGTAGAGCAGGTTGAATGGGCTTCAGTTACCTTTACTGTCATGGATTAATTTGAAAAATTAGCACAATAAGAGGATTATAATCGGAAATGGGTTTTTAGAGTAGCAGGGGAAAAAGCTGGACTCTACGTGTAGATTTTAACCATGCTGTCTAGATGTTACTAGGCTGAACAATTTGTTAAAGAAACTCAACGGAAATACTTTGTGCAAGTATTTGTAATAAGAAAAATAAACATTTTAATATATATATATATATATATATATATATACACTACCGTTCAAAAGTTTGGGGTCACATTGAAATGTCCTTATTTTTGAAGGAAAAGCACTGTACTTTTCAATGAAGATAACTTTAAACTAGTCTTAACTTTAAAGAAACACACGCTATACATTGCTAATGTGGTAAATGACTATTCTAGCTGCAAATGTCTGGTTTTTGGTGCAATATCTACATAGGTGTATAGAGGCCCATTTCCAGCAACTATCACTCCAGTGTTCTAATGGTACAATGTGTTTGCTCATTGGCTCAGAAGGCTAATTGATGATTAGAAAACCCTTGTGCAATCATGTTCACACATCTGAAAACAGTTTAGCTCGGTACAGAAGCTACAAAACTGACCTTCCTTTGAGCAGATTGAGTTTCTGGAGCATCACATTTGTGGGGTCAATTAAACGCTCAAAATGGCCAGAAAAAGAGAACTTTCATCTGAAACTCAACAGTCTATTCTTGTTCTTAGAAATCAAGGCTATTCCGTGTGAGAAATTGCTAAGAAATTGAAGATTTCCTACAACGGTGTGTACTACTCCCTTCAGAGGACAGCACAAACAGGCTCTAACCAGAGTAGAAAAAGAAGTGGGAGGCTGCGTTGCACAACTGAGCAAGAAGATAAGTACATTAGAGTCTCTAGTTTGAGAAACAGACGCCTCACAGGTCCCCAACTGGCATCTTCATTAAATAGTACCCGCAAAACACCAGTGTCAACATCTACAGTGAAGAGGCGGCTGCGGGATTCTGGGCTTCAGGGCAGAGTGGCAAAGAAAAAGCCATATCTGAGACTGGCCAATAAAAGAAAAAGATTAAGATGGGCAAAAGAACACAGACATTGGACAGAGGAAGACTGGAAAAAAGTGCTGTGGACGGATGAATCCAAGTTTGAGGTGTTTGGATCACAAAGAAGAACGTTTGTGAGACGCAGAACAACTGAAAAGATGCTGGAAGAATGCCTGACGCCATCTGTTAAGCATGGTGGAGGTAATGTGATGGTCTGGGGTTGCTTTGGTGCTGGTAAGGTGGGAGATTTGTACAGGGTAAAAGGGATTCTGAATAAGGAAGGCTATCACTCCATTTTGCAACGCCATGCCATACCCAGTGGACAGCGCTTGATTGGAGCCAATTTCATCCTACAACAGGACAATGACCCAAAACACACCTCGAAATTGTGCAAGAACTATTTAGAGAAGAAGCAGGCAGCTGGTATTCTATCGGTAATGGAGTGGCCAGTGCAGTCACCAGATTTGAACCCCGTTGAGCTGTTGTGGGAGCAGCTTGACCGTATGGTACGCAAGAAGTGCCCATCCAACCAATCCAAATTGTGGGAGCTGCTTCTAGAAGCGTGGGGTGCAATTTCTCCAGATTACCTCAACAAATTAACAGCTAGAATGCCAAAGGTCTGCAATGCTGTAATTGCTGCAAATGGAGGATTCTTTGATGAAAGCAAAGTTTGATGTAAAAACAATCTTATTTCAAATAAAAATCATTATTTCTAACCTTGTCAATGTCTTGACTCTATTTTTTATTGATTTCACAACGTATGGTGGTGAATAAGTGTGACTTTTCATGGAAAACACAAAATTGTTTGGGTGACCCCAAACTTTTGAACGGTAGTGTATATATATATATATATATATATATATATATATATATATATATATATATATGCAGTAGATGTTACATAACCTTTTTCCAGCAAGATTTAACAAAAATATAAAATGTATATTTGGTAAGACATGAAACAACACACAAATCCTGGGTTTCAGAAATGATTACCATGAGTTTATTACTAATAATTTTGAAATTATTTTCACAAGAATTAAAAATAGAATGAAAGCATTTTTTTTATCTTGAAATTATGCAATTCATTATTTTGCCAATTATTTTTTTTAATGGTGAGGGAGGATGAAACATATTCTATTCTAGAAGGAAAAAGTAATAATTCGCAAAACCTAATGACTGGTTGTGCAACCCTTGGCAGCAATAGCTGGTAGAATGTATTTGCATTTGCAACTGTCAAGAAGCCTATTTCAAATAACAATGTCAACCTCTAAGTCTAGTTTATACTTCTCTGTCAGCAAGTTTGCACCCATTTGCACACGTATTGATATAAACAAGGCATGGCAATTTTATTTGTATAGCACACTTTCAACACAGGGCAATTCAATGTGCTTTACATGATTACAAAAAAGTGAAAATTAAAACATATAATCAGTTAAAAAAAAACTTAAATAAACATTTATAATCAACTGGCAATAATAAAATAAAGAAAGCATAGACAGTAAAACAATGCCATTTAGCATTTTAGCTAAATAAAAGCAATTGAGTAAGAACAATAATGGGATAAGTTACTCATAAGCAAGTCTAAGTAGGTAGGTTTTTATTTTGAATTTAAAAGTTCAGTGTCTCTGCAGTTCTGCAGTCATCCGACAGTTTGTTCCAGATATGGGGAGCATAAAAACTGAAAGTTGCTTCTCCATCTTTGGTTCTGGTTGTAGGGACAATCAGTAGACTAGAGCAGGAGGATCTAAGTGATCTGGAAGCTTTGTATCATGATAGCAGATAGTTAATATAGTCTGGTGATAACCCATTCAATGATTTATAGATTAATAAAAACACTTTTAAGTCTATTCTCTGAGCTACAGGGAGCCAGTGTAAGGACTTTAGAACTGGAGTGATGCATTCTACTTTCCTGGTTGTACTGAGAACATGAGCAGCAGCGTTCTGGATCAGCTGCAGCTGTCTGATTTTTAGGCAGACCTGTGAAGATACTGTTACAGTAATTAAGGCGGCTGGATATAAATGCATGGATGAGTTTTTCCTGGTCTCCTTGTGTCATCGGTCCTTTGATCCTAGAAATGTTCCTTAGATATTACCTTTACTTTATGTGACCTTGGAGGTTCTGAGTCCATTATTACACCTATATTTCTGGCCTGGTTAGTAGTTTCTAGTTGGACCAACTGAAGTTGTGTACTGATATTTAATCTATCTTTTTTGGGTCCGAAGATAAGTACTTCAGTTTTGTTTTTGTTCAGCTGGAGGAAATTATGGGACATCCAAAAGTTGATTTGCTCAATGCATTTATTGAGGATTTGGATGGGTTCAAAATCACCTGGTGACATTGAGATATAAAGTTCAGTGTCATCAGCATAGTTGTGGTAGTTAACATTATTGGTGGTTATAATTTGGCTTAATAGGAGCATGTAGATGCTAAACAGGAGGGGCCCTAGGATGAAGCACTGGAGGACCCCCGCATGTGATTTCTGTGTTTTGTGATGAGAATAACTAATCGACACAAAGAAGTTCCTGTTTTTGAGGTAGGATTTGAACCAGTTGAGTAAAGTGCCAGAGAGTCCGAACCAGCTCTCTAGACGTTCCAGTAATATATCATGATTAACGGTGTCAAATGCCGCACTGAGGTCTAATAGTACCTTTACTGTGGTTTTACCACAATCAGTTTTTAAATGGATGTCATTTAAAACTTTGACAAGGGCTGTCTCAGTGCTGCCGTGCCTACGAAAACCAGACTGATAAATATCAAAGCAGTTGTTCATTGATAGGAAGCTGTTTAACTGATGGAACATAGCTTTTTCAATAATTTTACTCATAAATGGGAGATTAGAGATTGGTCTGTAGTTTTGCATCAACGTGCTGTGTAGGTTCTTCTTTTTTATTATTGGTTTGATAAATGCTTTTTTTAAGGCTTGGGGGAAAACACCTGATAAGAGGGATGAGTTAACAATTTTTGTTCAGATCTGCCCTGATGGCTGGGAGGACCTTTTTAAGAAAACTTTTTGGTAAGATATCTAAGCAGCCGGTGGCAGAGCTTATCTGTTATTTTCTCAGCATGGGTGTTAATTGGGCTCAATGTTGGGATTGGTATTGAAACTGATGTACTAATTGACCTTCTGATGTTCAAGATCTTTTCAGTAAAGAAGCTGGAAAATTCATTACAGGCCCTGGTGGAGCCTAGTTCAGGGGCTACTGTCACAGGAGGGGTAGTTAATTTCTCCACTGTAGCAAATAATGTCTTTGCATTATTGTTGTTTCTGTTAATAATCTCACAGAATGATTCCCTTGCATCCTTCAAAGTCAATTGATACTTGTTCAGTCTCTCTTTATATATATCATAATGAACCTGGAATCGAGTTTTCCGCCATTTTCTCTAGGCGCATCGGCACCCTTTTTTCATTACATACCATTGTATCGCTTCTCCACTGAGACTTCTTTTTACTCATGACAGTTTTACCTTAAGAGGTGCAATCTTATCCATCATGTCTGAGATTTTGAATAAAAAATTATCTGTCAGTTTGTTTACTGAATGTGTGTTGGTGGGTGTTTGGGATTGGGATCGGGTTGGAGTGTACATCAGTTTAAAATTTTCAGCTGAGCTTTCTTTAAGGAAGCATTTTTTTCAATAGTGGTCTTACTGTGGATGATGCTGAAAAACTAGTCCATGCCTTTGTTACTTCAAGGCTGGATTACTGTAACTGTCTATTATCAGGTAGTCCACAGAATACAATTAAAAGTCTTCAGTTAGTTCAAAATGCTGCTGCTAGGATTCTGATGAATATTAAAAGAAGATATCACATTTCCCCTGTTTTAACTTCTCTTCACTGGCTCCCAGTAAAATCTAGAATAGAATTCAAGATCCTCCTTCTGACATATAAAGCCCTTAATAATCTAGCTCCATCATACATAAGAGACCTGATTGTTCCATATGTTCCTAACAGAGACCTTCGCTCTCAGACTGCAGGTTTACTGGTAGTTCCTAGGATTTCTAAAAGTAGAATGGGTGGCAGATCTTTCAGCTATCAGGCTCCCCTCCTATGGAACCGGCTCCCAGGGTTGGTTCGTGAAGCAGACAATTTGTCTATCTTTAAAACTAGGCTAAAAACTTTCCTCTTTGACAAAGCTTACAGTTAGAGATATGTTTATAGGTAGTTAGAGTCAGGTCAGACAGGTAGATAGGAAGAGACAGGTTAATGTTAGTAGTCAGGCAGAGTGTCAAAAGTTAGGAAGAGATAGGAAGAGGTAGAGTAGCTAGGTAGAGATAGATTAATGTAAGCCAGGTAAAGATCCGGAGCCGGTCGCGGCTTACCGCCGCGGAAGAAATGTGCCCCACAGGGGCCAGCCAGCGCCGGAGAGAGGTCCCTCAAGGGGATCCTCCCGCACAGTGCGGCCGCCCATTACCTGCCGGGTTGAATCCCCCGGGCAGACTGTGCGGACCCCACCCGTTTATCTCTTAAACGTTTCTCGCCCTCTTCAACTCTGTCCTCTCAGTTCTGTCTATTTTTCCTTAAGATAGTTGTCGACTATCGGTCTCGTGCCGGTATTTAGCCTTAGATGGAGTTTACCACCCACTTTGGGCTGCATTCTCAAACAACCCGACTCCGAGAAGACCCCGGCATGACGGGGGCCGTTACCGGCCCTACACCGTCCACGGGTCAGGAGGACTCAGACAGAGTGTTGGTAGCCAGGTCTCCTAGTAGCTAGGAGACAGGTTAATGTTAGTAGCTATGCTGCTTTAGGCTAGGCTGTTGGAGGACATTATTAGGGTCTGTTCCTACTTTCTCTCCTACTTCTCCCCAACTGCATGATGTGCTGTCAATTCAAGCACTAACCTGTTTTCTATTATAGTAGGTGCTCCGGATTAGCCCTGCTTGACGACCCTGACTAAGATGGCATTGCAGTGACGGAAAATTCTCCACGTCCTGCAACAAACTTGCTGCATCAGTTCTATTGCTCTTTCTGTGTCTCTGTTATGTATTCTCCAAGCCACAGACGGTCGCGGCAGATAACCGCTTGTGCTGAGCCTGGTTCTGCCGGAGGTTTCTTCCTGTTAAAAGGGAGTTTTTCCTTCCCACTGTCGCTGCATGCTTGCTCAGTATGAGGGATTGCTGAGAATTCCACGACGCAATCTTCTGTGGTTCTGTAATTTCTACACTAAACATTGTATTGTAATAACTCTTTTTGTAAAGTGCCTTGAGATGACATCTGTTGTGAAATGGCGCTATATAAATAAACTGAATTGAATACTGTGATTAGAAATTTTAGAAATGATGGTGCTTTCAAATGATAGGCAGAAATGGTCAGATAAAGCAATATCAGTGACCGCGATGTTAGAGATATTTAAGTCTTCACTAATAAGTAGGTCTAGAGTGTGTCCTCGGTTGTGCGTTAGTTCGTTAATATTTTGGGTTAAGTTGAAGTCATGTAGGATATCGTTTAATGCTTTAGTCCCTGTATTTTGGGGATTTTCAGTATGGATGTTGAAATCCCCCACAATTATTAACTAGTTATAGTTTATTCAAATTGCAGAGTAAAGGTCATTGAAGTCATTAAAAAAATTGTGTTAGGTTTTGGTGGTCTATATATATATGGACAAGTCTCTATGATTACTGTTTGTTCATTATACATTTTTCTTCTACCTACCATTGCAGTGATGTCTGTAGTCAATGAGAATAAATTTACTTAAGCTTATAAACACATTTTCACTCAAGGAGCAATGGCTGACAGAGAGTGAGTTTTGATTGAGCTGGAAAGCTTTTTAATACAAGTGCAGCCGAATAAGCTAAAAATGCATGTGTACAAAGACAAAGCTCCATTTTGCTATTCTCTACACCTCCTGATGTTCAAAATCACCAAAAGTCATTAGATAAACTGACCTTGCAATATAAGGCACGTAGTGCCCAAAGGCTGCACTGACTACTAATTACATCGACAGTTGAGCACCTTTCTAGGGAATTGATCTTAAGCTTGGGCTGACCAACCACAGACGTGTCCACCTTGCATCAAAGGATAATAGTGTTGCATGTCTCTGTACCTATGCAGAAGGTGGAGTATGAAGTAGGCTTTAGCAGAGGTGGCATCAGGGAGCCTTTTGTCATTCACAGGTAGTTGAGTCCAGCGTTGCCGTAAAATTTGTCAGGATTATAATGTGTTTCTGGACGAAATGATGGCCTCAGGTGTGGATGTGGATTAAGGTGTAAAAGAGGAGATTTATTAGAGATGACTGATGGCTGGAACACACGAGGATATAGTGACGTAGTCTACACAAGACATGTCAATTCATAATGATCGGGCGTGGAATAAGGAGAGAAGATAGACTTAAATACACAAGGCAAGAGAGAGGAATGAGAATCAAGTGAGGATGATAGTCAATACAAGTTGTAGAGCCATGAGGCTCGGAATGGACGCCCCCTTTCCAGGTCAGCCAACGTGAAAAGGAAAAAAAAGGCATCCCTCCAAGGTTGGTGGAGCGGGCCCGAGACTCAGGAAGAATGCCCCTGGTCGTTGGGCGGATGACATCAGTGGGACGGCCGGGTGGGCAGCCCGATGGTCCTCCTTCAAGGGCATTTGGAGTTCCGGCTGACTGCCAGATGAACATCTTCTCACAGGAAAGCAGCCGAACAGCATTCCCAATGGTCTTGCCTCGGGGATCTGGAGATGAGGGAGGAGCTTTATTGGCTGTACCACACCACTGACAATCATGGCATCTGGTTCTGGCTGTGGTGAAGGATCCTCATCGCCCCTCAGTGGAGGCTCTGGCAGCAGAATCTCTGACAGCGGAAAGGGAAATGGCAGAATCTGGATTGCTACCGCTGTGATTGCCAGGAAGACTGCAGCCAACGCAGACACTGCAAGCGGAGGTTCCAGTGAGGGAGCCCGAAGAGGAGTCCGTCTGGAGATGGGGGCGACTTTTCCTTGAGCATCCATGGGAGCATGACTGAGGGGGCCATGTGGGGTTTCTCGCTGCCAGGAGTGGGAAGTTCAGGCTCTGTGGACCAGGCAGTCGAGAGGGCAGCTAACCTGGTGTTTAAGGCTGCCATGGCAGCAGTAGGACAGTGTGGGATGGGAACCACTGGAGCTGGAGGTGCTGGTGATACTGGAACAGGACTCTGCAGTGGAGTGGAGCTTCAACGACTGGAACTGGAACAGAGCAAACAGGAACTGAACAGGCTGTAGCTATAGAGCAGAGTGGAGCTGGATCAACAGGAACTAGAGCAGAGCAAACTGGAACTGGGCTGAACAGAGTGGGAGGAGTTGCAGAGAAGTCTGAGACTGGGAGAAGCTGCAGGTCCGACTTCTCCACCAGAGGTAGGCCTGTCTCTGCAGCGTAATCTCCCACTGAGCTTGGTGATGGGCGCTTATGCCTTTATGGGCTGGTTCCAGGACGACAGTACTCGGGCCTGGAACCGATCAGGGAACACTACTGCCCAACATACTGCTTTGGGCCAGACACGCCAGGCAAAACAGAAACGATGCAGATGGTGAAATATGGGACAATGTAGGTTCGCTGGATTAAGGTCAGCGCGCTCCTCTTCCTCCTCTGGCTCCAATCAGTCCAATGGTGTCTTAAAGGGGGAAGCCAGATAAGGAAAATTGTGTTCTGGCTTCGCTGCTACGCTGGCTGCTGGAGGAGTGACTGTTCTCGCTGCCGAATCTGCTATTCGGCCACCGCTACCTGTTGACCATCCTGATCAGATGGAGCCAGGATGGAGTTGAAAGAGGGCAGGGTCTCCAGAAAAAACTAATCCGCTCCAGTAATTGAGCCGAAGGATCAGTGAAGGAGGAGATCTGATTTAGGTGACAGCATAAAGCCTCCAGCAGGAGATCCGGAACATCCACTTAGTTCTTGTCTTTAGGCCAAATCATTCTGTCAGGATTATGATGTGTTTCTGGATGAAAGGATGGACCTAGATGCGGGTGTGGATCTCAAGGTGCAAAGAAGAAAATTTATTAGAGGCGACTGACAGCTGGAAAACATAAGAGGATATGGTGACATAGTCTACACAAGACATGACAATCCATAATGATCAGGTGGGGAATCAAACAATAAATACACAGGGTAAGAGAGGGGGATGAGAATCAGGTAAGGTTAATTGGCACAAGTGCAGGTGGTGATTGTCAATGAGGAGCAGAGCCCTGAAGTGCTCCAACAATATTACTATCAACCTCGTTGGCATGAATGGCACAATATTCTTGCCTCAACATGTCACCACATCCAAAGGATACTGTGGCGGCAGTATTACCCTGAAATGACACTACCGTCTTTTGAAACAGGCTAAAATGCTGTAAACAAAGAATGCTTTCAAAAATGGAAGTATTAATCATTTATTTTTTATCAATCAACAAAATGCACTGAATGAACATAGAAGAAATTTACATGTAAATCAATATTTACTGTGACCACCCTTTGCCTTTAAAACAGCATGAATTCTTTTTGGTGAACTAGCATACATTTTTTGTAAGAATTCGGCTGGGAGGTTGTTCCAAATATCTTAGATAATTAACCACAGATCTTCTATGGATGTTGGCTTCCTTAAATCTTTCTGTGCCTGTATGTAATCCTGGACACACTCAATGATGTTGAGATTAGGGCTCAGTGTGGGCCATACCATCACATCGTAAATGTTGTGTTCCCCTCAGAAAGCCTGGATGTTTGACATGATTGCAACTAAGAGATTTATTCTTGGGGACTGGAAAGTTAAGTGCACACCATCTTTGGGGCCCTCTTATCAACTACATAAATTCAAATACAACAAAGTCTTTAATAAAGCTGACTGTAATGTTGTTTTATGTATCTTATAATTAATAAGGTTTGTGCAACATTTTACCTTTTACCAATTCTGGACTCATGGACACTGTTTATTCCTGTTACCCTGCTCATTGTCACACAGTAGATCAACTCCTTGTCGACTCTATTATGTTTTATGTACCTGTGATTCAGTCAGACTATGTTTAATAATTTGTAGTACTTTAGTAGTCTTTTTTCAAGTGAAGTAAATACTGGCTGTTTTAAAAGTATTTTATTTAATTTTATTTATTTTTTTCGCTTTGGTTGTTCATGTTTCTTGTATATTTGTGTATGATTGCATGTGTTTTTTTCTTCTTTTTTTTTTTACAATCAAATATCTCAAAGGCCTTTTTGAGTGCCGGTTGTGTTGTGCAGTTGTACATTTACATGGTGTGAGAGCTTCACAATTTAAACTATGGAGTTTTTTCTATGTTTTTTAATATGTTTGGCACAACAAGCAAATTATGAATATATGTATGCTTAGATGTATTATAAGCATAGGAAAGTTATATAGGAGTGTGTGTTTTTTTTACCTCAGGCTCCACATCGAAACTCAGTAGAGATTCATAATACTTAGCTGATAGTATGCCAACCCTCTTATGATAACAAAAATACAGATTTCTCTCTATAACAGTTTCATGACCTGTATTCCTAAAGTACCTGTATTCTTATTCTTAAAGTGTTCTCTGAAAGGAACTTCATACCTCACATCCACCTCCACCTCTTCAGCCATTTATTAAATACAACCTGAAATTGCTCCATTATCCTCTAACCGCATTCATGAGTATTTTAATTTTTTAATTTGCAAATGTTGGACAGCTGCAGGAGCCTTTTGATTGTTCAGGAAAGGTTTGCAGAATCTGAGTATTTGGGAAAGCATTAAATTTGCATCAAATGTTAATGAACTTCCTGCAACATTCAAAAGGCAATCAAGGTCTTGGTAAATGTTATCCAGGAGAATGAATTCTTAAGTATGCCAAAAATACTTAAGGCGCTGATCACAATGAACACAGTATAAAACTGGAAATCATTTTTCACAGACCTTTTTTATAACCAAGGTGATAAGGTTTGTCTCACAAAAATTATCATCTTAGTACTATACATATATCATGATACATTGTCAGATTCATGTTAGCCAAAGAGTTCAACCTAAGTTTCTGTTGAATATTTGCTATATCTTCTACATGATTTGTGGCAAACAGATATTTTTTATTTATTCATTTAAACACTGGCTTTATTCTTGCTGGTTAAAACTCCTGCCGCCCGTGGGCGAAAGGTGGGGTCCACCCGGGACAGGTTGCCAGTCCATCACAGGGCAATGGAATGGACTGGCATAACTTTGACTTTGCTTTCGTATTGAGAAACTGGGAAATACACTTGTTTCTAAGCAATATAGATAGGATTATTATTAGTTAGTTGACTTTTTCTGAGAGACCTGAAGAACTTGCACCTGTTCAGGCGTAAAACCCCAACAGATTTTCTGACGAAGTTTTTTATGCTTCCGCACTGGTCTAGAGCGAGAGGGTGAACCTGGGTGGGCCAGGCCAGTCCATTGAGGTATCCCCCCCCCCTCAAGACAGATTACAAACATAGACTGTATATATAAATGGACAAACTCTCGTTGACGACACCCATAGGTTTCTGAAGATAAAAAATGAAGCCAACTGGGCAGTTCCCACTGCCGCCATCTTGTCACTCGCCTCATCACTCTCAGAAGCTCCAAAAATTGATGCAAAGAGGTGGAGCTGAGAGGGGCGCTGTTAGGCTGGGGGCGGGAGCTAACTGAAGCTAACATAGGCTGCAGCCGGTTTCAGCCAGAAGACCGCGGTTAAGAGACTTTTGCCCCGTTTTTCAACAACGATCACTTTAGACCCAGAAACATGTCGAGTAGAGGAAACATATCGATATAATAAGACCCAAATGGGTCAGGTCAATGCTGCTTAATATGGTGTTATTTCCAGGATGGGGACATAGATGGGCTCATCTTAACAACACATCCAGCAAAAAGCAGTCACAAAGTCATTATGAAAACTCAGATCCTCTCAAAAAATAAAAGGCTTTTGACTCACCTCACATCTCAGACATCCATTAATTCATGCCTCCAGCTGTGTTCCTCACACCAGTACTGATCTAACCATCGATCATCCAGTCTCTCTAGAGTCCAACTCTGTAGTCTTCCAGCCTGATGAAGCTGACTCCCACTCTCTGATGCCTGCAGTTTCTCGGTCCTGTCGACTTTGCTGCTCTGCTGTTACCCGACCGATTGCCAGCTCCAACTTGCATGTAGAAAGAGATAAAAGCTCAGACCAGAACAGTATTCCTCTCTGCCACCTGACAGAACCCCCCCACAACTGGTAAGGCATCAGTCGGTATAAAGCCTCCCCCCCAAAGCAGAGACTTCTTGGAGGGTCTGTTACTGTAATCAACACCACAGCAAGCCGTCTTTGTCCAATAAGTGCAGATAAACATCCAAAACCGAATCAAAACTGCAGAAGCAACTGATAGTAGACTTCAGAAACACGAAATGACTGCAGTCTTTATGTTAGTGCCACTTCCTGGTTGGCCTCACATTCTGGAGGTGGAGTTTACCCCTTGATTACAAACCTAATTTAAACCTTTCAGTCAGTGGAGGTGCAGAGACACCATATACCTTTATCTGTTGACACAAGGGCTCTCTGATTGGTATTTTAACCATCCATTGAACAAAATGGAGAGCACACGTCTTTGCTTGGTTAGCCCAAGATCATTTCACCAGATCAGTGCTTTATAGACAATGTAATTAGTATTCAATAGAGCTTTTGGGTACTAGATGCTTTATATCGCAAGGCCAGTTAATCCAATATGTTTTCTTTTTGCAATTTGATACACCAGGAGGTGTGGAGGGGGGGAAACAGGCCACTTTGTTTGTTTGTTTCCATATGTTTTGTGTTCAGGGAGCTGCACTTCTAGTAAAGTATTCATAGCTAATTAGGCTCTGTTGTCTGAATGTGGAGGTGTTCAGTTTTTTTTTTTTATGTGGTTAGGTGTGTTGCATTTGCTTTTCTTTGTACTCTGTGTAATATGTACTTTGTAAGACGATATTGGATGTAATGTATAGTGTATTGCATTTTGCGTTACCTGCCTTAAGACTGTGTATGAAATTCAGCTATTGCGCTAATTCTGGGAAATTTACATTGATGCTTATTGCTGATTTGTTTATAAATTAGCACTGTCATATTTCAAATAAAAACTAATTCAATTCAAGTAGCTTTCTGGCTTAATCTAAACAAGCTGTCTGTCGGCCATTGGTCATTGAGAGGATGTGCATTTACAGACTGAAGGAATAAACCTTTTCCCAACCAGAGACATCACGGTAATGGTAGGCAGGTCCACCAGAAAAGGCCTGCCCCCTGCTGTCCTATTGAGGAATGGCTTTGAAAAAACAGAGAAGTATAAACTAGGCTTAAGATGCAACCATACAATGCATTGACCCAAGACATTCAGCAAATAGAACCTTGAGTGACTTGTCCACACTCCATACCAGTTGGTGGCAGAAATACACCAATTTGTTGTTTGCCAGCTGCCAGTAAACACAAATAAGAAAATGATGTGTGCTGTGTTATTGTTAACCCTTACCCTACCCTACTGCATGTACGGAGGCCTCAGTCCTCTACGCGGTCATCCCTGGTTTGAGTCTTGTCCGGTGGATGTTTATCATATGTATTCCCTCACTTCTCTCTCCCCTCTTTATCGACTGTTCACTTTCAAATAAAAGCGACTGGTCACAACACCATAAAAATACAAATATATGAAATGCATCAAAGTGTCTACTAGTACAAAATGAGAGAAAATTGAAGGTAAGTGAATACTTTTGAAAGGTATTCTACATGTTTAGATTGTTCTACCTTTATTTTTTCTGGCTCCCCTTATTCAATGGGTGATGTTCACTCACACGTTTAAATACAGCATTTCTATTTGGTAGGTATGAATGTATTTTTCACACCCATAAACAGGATTTCTTATCCACTCAAATTTGAAATAAGGTAAATATTCCACAAATTTGCCATCTGTTGAAATCTGAACTGAATGGAGTTGTTTCAGTTCTCAGTTTTCTCCACTTTTTTAATAAGGACTGGCTGAACACAAAGCATGTCTTCATCCAACAAACTTCCAAATAACAAGCCCCCTAACCATTCCGCCTCCTCCTGTTGAACAATTAGCTCCAGTATTAGCATATGCATTTTATTTGCATGAGCAACGACTATTCCTGGTGTCATCACACAGCTGTCAATGCAGATTAGCCAGACTAGAAGTCAGAGAAATATCTCTTATCTTGTGGCTCTGAGTGAAATAACTGTTGATGGAATAAAATAAAATATTGAACATACTACTTATCTTGTCATGTGGGAGAAAACTTGATGCTGACAGAACTTCAAGCCACTTGGGACAACAGGATTGATTCACATCAAAGCCACAGACCAAAGTCTGGATTCCTTTTGTCATCATTCAAAAAGGGTTGGGATGCATTCTGAGCGTGTGGGAGTTAGGTCCTGTTTGCTTGTGCTACAAATAATGCCATCTGTACATGTGCCTGAGAAAATACAAATAAAGATATAGAACTTCAGCAAAGTTTTGGCTCTATTTCTCACAATCTAAAGTGAGATGTTGCTAGCAGATGAGGAGACTCTTTCAGGCTCTAAAAATGTGAGCAATCACCTTTACAAACAGCCGCACTCACTGCAAAAATGAGTGGAAGGCGCATCGGTTACAGTAAAGATTGATGTCCAATATGGAAGCCTAAAAGGATTATTCTTTCAAGAAAAAGAATGTAATAGTACATATTTTTTTGCTAGTCAGGAAAGAAATGCTCTGGTTCAGTTCTGGTCTGTACACTCATTTTAAAAACACACATGACCGTTTTTTCCCCCTCCTACCATTTTGTAAATGTAAACTAAAAAAATTTTTATTCATGCACTAAAATCAGTGAGTAAGGCCGTTTTCACATGTGTGGCCGTACCAGAAAACGGCCAGAGAAAATGCTAATTTTTTCTGTTCACATGGCACGGATCTCTGACCGTATTGGGATCCAGTCTTTTACTACAAATAAACAGCAGGTGGCGGCATACAAATAAGTCTTAGTTCTCCAACAAACAAGGGAGTGAGAAGTACCGACGTCATAAAACGAGCGACAGCCTAGAATGTAAACAAACTGGTCTACTGGTCAGCTGCTACCTGAAGCCATCTACAGGGTGAGTGTTGTAGTAAACCCGCCGTTTTGTAACCTGCTGTGTTGCTGTGGGATGCTTGAATCGTGTTGTTTTGGTATTTGTATGGTCGCGAGGTGATTCTGTAATTTTGGCCGGCGATGTCGTCATTTCCGCATGGAGCGCGTCTATTGTCTTGAGTACGGCCAGAGTACGGGTTGAGTTCACATGATACGTGGCCGCTCGTACCTGGACTCGGATACTACCTCTAAGGCAGGTCTCTCTGGCCGTATTCTGGCACGGTACAGTCTGTGTTCACATGGTACGAAATAAGTGGATTTTGACCAAATACCGTACCCGAGTACGGACTCCCGTACCATGTGAAAGCGCCCTTAGTTTGACTTTGTTTGTACTTTACTGTTTGATGTCTTAAGTTAATTTGCCACTGACTCCCATTTTTTCTTTCCCGAATCCAAGGAAGTGTGACACACTGAAAAAATGGTTATATCATATTTTATAATTATTTCAACATAAAATCCCATTTGCTCACAGTGGATCATGTAAACATAAAAATTATTACTTGCCAAAGCTCGTATGAAACATCCTTCTGGCAGCTAGTTGTCGATGTATGCCTGGTATGAATTTTTAAGCAGCTGATGTGAGATACAAATATTAAACAACAAAGTAATAAGTAATATAAATTCCATTTATTCAAATAACATCTATTTAAATGTCAGATATAAGTATATAAAAAAAACTATTTTAAATTTTATTTTTGGATTTAAATCAAAACAGTCATTAAAACCTACATTTATGTAAAAGTAATTTGGACATAATTTTTGGGTATTGTAGGTACAGCGCATTATTGGGTCATTCTTCCATACCATGAACTTTAAATGGTTCAACAACTTCAATGACCACTCTAAAAAATTATCTACCACTGTCGTTGGTCGCCTATGGGAGCTCAGTGACCAGTTGATACCATGATAGGATCCCACTTGAGTGATAAGTCCAGTTTCAAAATTTCTAATGCCATGATTCTCAAACTGTGGTATGTGTGCCACCAGTGGTAGTCAAGCTCTCCCTTGTGATACTTGGAGGAAATTTCTAAATATTTTTTTGAAAATAAAATTAATTCAAAAGTGTATAATTCACACAGTGCGTGGCTGGCAACAACTACTAATAAATAATCCTTATTAGGAGTAAATAAGCCTTCTTTGTTAATTGTCCATAGTTAAAAGGGTAAGCCTTCTCTACTGTATGTTTAGGTTGGTCATTATCATGGTATCTGAAGAGATTGACATTTTTTCAGGTGTACCCATTGTAAAAAGTTTGAGAATTACTCGTCTAAATCAAAGCTTTGGATGCAGTGTGGTAAAGCACAACATCACTGAACTCAAAGCAGTGGTAGTAGTAGAAAAGTGTTCTCTGAATCTTGAATCAGTCCTCTTTGTCTCAAAATCCAATTGACAAGTCTTGGCTTGGCAGTTACTAGAAGAACAGCACTTTCCCGACTACACTGTGCTCAGTGCAATGTTTGGTGGTCCTGAGGAGATGATGATACGGGCCTCTTGTTCAAGAGTTTAGATTGAACAGCTAAGCCTAGTTTTTACTTCTTCGTCAGGAACTTTGCACCGTAATGACAGATGTTTGCCATTTGGACTTCGTTGTCTGAGGAGTCTTTCAAAGCAATTACCTGCCAGGACAACAGGGGGCATAGCCAATCCTGCCATCATGGTCATCAACCATGCCTCTATTTAACAAAAGCGTATTTACTTTTTTTTAAAAATCGTAACTCTTCTTTTGAACAACTTCTGCCTATTTTCACATTCAAAAGAGCTATTTGTGCGTAAAAAAGACAAAAAGCTTCTCACTCGCTATTGTAACAGATGCTGAACACTCATGAGCTGCCTCATGCAAAAACTTCTTCGATCTGCTCCATATCTCTTGCTATATATTTTCAACACCCTGTTTTATTTTTTTGTAAATGGCGTTGCTAATAAAGAATTAGAAAGATTTGGTGTACTGACCAATCACAAGCATTTAAAAAAATTGGGCATGTCTCCATCAACCTCTGCAGGCCTCTTGCAGAACACTTGCAGTTGACAGAGAAGTATAAACTAGGCTGTAATTTCAGTAAAAAAGATTGTTAATGCTTTAACATACCAAAATATTTTTGATAACTTAGAGGGGAAATTGCCCCTTCCTTTTCAAACATGAGGACATGGACGAGCAAAATTTGGTGTTCTTCACTGACGGGACCTGTGCAGGGTTCTGATCTCAGATGTTTGCAATGAATTAAAGCGAAAAAACGTGGCCTTCTTGTCCAACAACTGTGTCCGACCTCTGGAATGTACTTTGAGGAAAAAGGTTGAGAAGTTTAATGAACACATAGCTTATACGCGACTAATTTGAATTTAGGAACTGTAAATATGGTGGATACCTGTTGTGCCCCAGGATGCCATAACAGATGTGCATGAGATAAGGTAAGATAAAAGCGTTCAACAAGATTCCCAAGGATCCAGAATGCAGTAAACTTGTTGATTGCAATGAAACAAGCTAGCAATCAGGCAAAATGACGCTGTGGGACCCTGCAAGCAAAGGTTTCCACTTATGTAGCGACCACTTCATATTAGAGGGTGACACGGGAATTAATTGTCGCTCCCGTCCCGATCCCAAAAAAATACTTCCATCACGTCCTGATCACGTGTCAGCCCCCCTCAAAAATCTTGTCCCGCAAAAATCCCGAGAGAAAGACTCCCGTCCCGACCCGAATCCCGTAGATTTGTAATTTACCTCCTATGGCGCTCGCTCCCCCTGCCCCCCTTTAAACCATAGCGTAGCACAGTATTAAAGATCCTCTATTTAGCTTTATCTGCCATATTTAACCATATCCTGCATTCTCATTGTTTGGCCAACTTACCACGTCATGAATGGACTCCATTCGTCTGACTACCAAACTATTAAGATACACGCATTTTCAGTCGGATATCATATGCTTACCAGTTTATCCAATGTAGCAGTTTCAGTTTTGGTGCGTGCAGTGTAGTAGACCGATGGAATTGCATTTTGCAGCGGAGTTAATAACCACACAAATTGACACCGCATCGCCATTTTTTAAAGCTAATTCCCTGATATGTGACAAGATGAAAAAAAAAAAATTATAATTTCCGTTTTTCAGTCCGATCCTGTGCATTATTTCCTGTCCCGTCCCGATCACGTTACCAACAGTGAAATTGACTCCCGTCCTGCATGACCCGTGGCAATCCCGAAAAATTGTCACCCTCTACTTCATATGAGGTAAATAAACCAACGTTTCCGCTACTTTATACGGTATTCATCCTCTTATTAAGACTCTTGGTAGACTTCCTATTTGTTTTGCTGTGGATTTTTTGTCGTGTTGTTGACATAGGAACAATAAAACATCTTGCAAAAACTTTTCAGAATCATAACATTCTTGGTGATGTCTGCATGCTGCTTTTAACGAGTCTTGTGATCACAGCAAGGATCAGACTAAAGGTACAATTTATATATTTTTTTTTAAGCAATGACTGATAAATAGTCAGATCCTGACACACAGAATAAGCACACAGACATAACCTAGTTGCCTGTTGCTCAAAGTAACTAAAATCAGGACTTACAATCCGAGAGCGAAATCCTTTGTAGGAAGATTCCAGATCTGGATCTCGATAACAATATACAATATTCTATACATACATGACTTTACTCTGATCCTGTAGAGTAAACATATGAAGGAATAGCCCAGAATACCAGTGCATAAATGGTATTTAAACACTTTTAAACCTAGAGTGATTTTTATTATTTTTTTGGTTTGCACAAATATAATAAATATCAAAGCTTTTACTGTGTCCTAAACCTAAAATGATTAAACAAAAATATGTACGATTCTGTACCAGATATAGTCTAGACACCTTAAGAAAATATAGTTCTTTATTTTTTTTCGGAATGATGAGCTTTGAATCAGATACCAGTCAGTTCGCAGAAAGCAATATTATCCATATTGAAATCTGCACTTGGTTGCAACAACTGACCCCACTGCATAATTACTATGCTACATAACCTTTTTTCTCGTTGTTTTTTCACATATTGTTTAGACCACTATTAGTAGACTATTCTTATATCTGTATGGATTATTAATAGGTTTATTAATAATACTATATTTTAACGTGTTTCTAAGTTTATGCATGTTAGTTCTTCTCACTTTCTGATTTTTTAAAACACAAATAAACTTCAATTTGTCAGCCTCCTTTCTAGCATCTTCCAGACAACCCAAGCACCCAGAAAACTTCAACCATATTTCACTACTGATGTCAAGCCAATGAGGATTTTTTTTGTAAGCACATTATTAATGTGAAGGGATTGCTAAATGCTTCTGTGATTGATGACATTATGGCTAAAATCAACAAAGTATTTGGCCAGAGTTCGGACTTATCGCATGAAAGAAAAACAGAGATAAACAGTAATAGCAAAGGGTGAGCCCTGCTGGCTGCAGTAACCAATAACTTATTTGCTGTGTTTGTTAAAACATGGATCTTAATAAAAATGAAATATTAGGTTTAATTTAGGTTTGTTTTTATGTCCTAAAGGGCTTTCCCCTCTGTCACATTTAACAGATCTCAAACATACTTACAATAAATCATTACAAAGGGGAAACTATTTCCCAGAATTTCACCCCTATTTCGACAAAAAAGAAACATTTTTTTTCACCCTCATAAGTATTTGAGGGTTTTGGAATGCAAACCAACAAACCAGTGGCTTACTGGCCCCCATCCACAAAAATGTATGTGCACAATGACCACATGGAGAACAGGAAATTATTGAAACAACAGCACAAAAAAATATATTTCTGTAACACTGAGGAGAGCCTACACTGTAAAAAGAATAACCTCACTCAAACTAACAAAAAAGATGTTCAACTAATATGTGCTGATTCTTTTACATTGATGTAAACCATATTACTGTACTTGACCAAACCTTAATTCTTTGCCTTGATCCAAATAAATTTCTTCACATACAACCGTATTTCAAAATTGCAATTCAATGCAAATATAATTCATGTTAATTTGGTTCAATCTAAATTCATTATATTGGTTCGACAGCAGTTAATTCATTTACATATAAACAAACTATATTTTTTACTTCAAGCATAATTTGTATTTCATATATTAAACAAGATAATTGGCCATCAGATTAAATTAAACGCATTTACTAATCTTGGCACAGGAATAAGAACAGGCTAGGAACTACACTAAAAGGTACCTAGGTTTACAGTTGTCCTGTGTTCCATACACCACATGAGATCAAGATATTTTAGGGTGTATTCAGACCTACACTGTTTGGTCCACTTTAAACGGACCAGTGTTGGTTTGGAACGCTGGTCCGGAACTTTATGCAGGTGTAAATACACACAAACGAATCCTGCTGTGGATCAGAGAACCGGACGGTCCGGTTCCAAACAGACAGAGGTTTGCTTCAGGTCTGAATACAAAAAGACTCTCGCATTCATCCCTGCAGCTCTGATATCCATATGATTTCACAGCTGTTTACCTCCTTTTCTGGGTCTTTGCTTGTTCCGCTCATGTCATCGCTGACCTTTAGCAGTACTGAAAGAATTTTTTTTTTATTTTGCCTTGGATCTGGACTAAACAGCCACACCAAATGACTTTTCTAGTCTAAATACACCTTATACACAGCTATTCATTTGATTCAAAACTAAAAATATTCCCTGCAGGTCATGAAGAAAGAAAGAAAAAATAGCAAAGTCAAAAACGTTGTTTTGGGTCCTTTGGACAGATATTTAGTTCAGTATTAATCAAACTTGATGTCTTTAAATGGAAAAATAATGAGTTTTACTATCAAATCAACAATTTTATCTTTTTTTAAATGGCAAAAAATCAATAATACAGTATTGCCTTAACTGCGTTCATATTTATTAATTTTACACCACCTTTATTGCTGAATATAACCCCATGAAGGTTTTCCGAAGGAACATAATTTGAAGCGCAACACCTCCTACCTCTCACCTTTATGTTTGAATGTAACATCGGTTTAAAAGTTTCTAAAATATAATTTTCATAAAGTGCTGTGAAGCCACTGCTTCTTAGAATTTTGTTTGAACCTCACATCAAAAATTCCAAACCCTGCCTTTAGTTGCTCTTTAAATTTCACCTAGACATATTTCTCCACCAGCTAGTATGCCAATACACCCCATATCAAGCACCACACAATCTCCTGGGAAAGAAATCTTCTATCATCATCTACTCACATTACCACAAGTATAGTTAATATTACATTTGGCATAGGTGTTGGGCTGACATGCAGGGAGAAACAGCATTCCCTCTCCCTGCATTTGGAACATTTCAGTGTTTTTGTGCGAAGCCTTAGCTTTTGTTCCAGGCTTTGCTTTTTTCAATAATAAATAATGCATCTGGTTCATTAGTTTGCTCAGTCCGAGGTGGACAAGGGAAACTCTGTTTCACCTCCAGGTCATAAATCAAGAAGAAATAGCTGTCAGGAATAGGAACTCAAGGTTAAAACATGCCTTTACCAACTTGTATTGTTGGAACTCATTGTATTTTTTTGTTTTCTTTTAAACCTGCATGTCCTCACAGGCACACCAATGTATGTTAATGCTCTAATGTGGAACAAATAGGGGTGTTACATATTTGGCAGGGGTTTAGCTGTCACTTGAAATCCAAACCTTGCTTTATAAAAGGCTGGCAAGATCACTTTGGCAACAAAACACCGAGGTTTTCCCATACAGTGTTCACTTACATTGATGGGAAACAGGCTTGGATGAATGCATCAGATGCAAAAGCTTTTTTTCTTTTTTATATGTTTATCTTCCCGATTATTAAATATCCGTTACACCTGAGAACATGAAACTCCATACTTTAGATTTTTAACTTGCACATTGTGATAGAACTTCATCTTCTCTTTAAAAAAATTCCAGAGTATGATCAAGTTGGCAAGTTCCAGAACATGATCCAGCTTTTTTTTTTTTTTTACAGATGGATCATGTTGTTGGAGTTCTTTGAAGTTCTTTTTTTTTTTTTTTTTTTGCATTAATGTCCTAAAAAGCAGTTTCACAAGCCACCCAAACCTGTCCCCATAATGGGTAGGATTCTGATTGGGCTGTCCTTTGTCGCCTTTTTTTTTTTTCTTGAATCCATGGATAGAATCACTATAATACTAGACTCGAGGCAGTGTCTGGTTTGAAAACCAAAATGTAAAATCCTCCATCAACTACCTGCTACCGATTCTAAGCAATCTTTGTGACACATTTCTGCAGTATTCTGCAGCACAATCTTCCTGGGTTTTCACATGAAGTGAGGCTTTCTTCACCTCAACTAAACTAAGATTTTAAGTTATTGATAAAGTGACAAAGTGTTCTTCAGATTGCAACTTACTGGTAGAATGAAGACAGCAGTTTTCATTGAAGCTAACCATTGTTAACAAGAGAGGACAATGTGTTCAAGGAAGGTGCCTTGGAAAGATTAAATTTACAATAAAAAAAATGTGTTCTGTTCTCTTTAATTTATTTATATAGCGCCAATTCACAACACGTCATCTCAAGGCACTTTAAAAAAAATTTATTTAAATTCAATAATACATACATTACAATGAATCCTTCAGTTTATTTTTTTCCACTCAGGAAAATAAAATAATAGTTAATATCTGTAAAATGAAGTGAAAAGAGCTGCCTTTAGAATTCACCTAATCTGTAAATGAATCATACACAGCCAAGACAATAATGGAAGCCCATGTTACTCTGGAGGAGCTACAGAGATCCAATCAATTGTTTTGTTTATAGAGGGTAGTGTGCTGATTAGATTATTACCAATAATATCAGTTGAATTCTTTTACAGCTTCAAATGTGCCCTCAGAAATTAAATACAACTCAAATATAATGTTGATTATCTTGTAAAATTGTATATATTAAATGTAAACTTTAAAGCTTGGAACAATTTACGACAGTTGTGTTGCTTCCAAAAGCTTTGGCTCCAAAGTTGTGGACGTGTCGGACTCTCTTCTGACCAAATCAATACATCTGCCGTTTCTCCCGGTGTGTAAATAGAGCTGACATCCAGCAACAAATTAATCAGACAGCATGTACTAGATTTAATAAACCTGTTCTATGGAGTTACTTCATTCAGCCAGAGTGAGTCTAACTCAGCATGTGCTCGCAGTGATAATTAACAGAGGCAGTCTGCTTGCATTGCTCCACATGATTAGATCTGAACCAAATTAATCATTTCAGAGGAAAATCACAGCATTATGAGTGGCGCGACTGCCAGGATAAACAAGCAGATGTATGTACAGTGCTTCGGGCCCGTGTCTCGGTCCATGTTGAGTCCCCTGATGCCTCTCCGGGTCCAGTTGGGTGGCAGCAGCCCAGGGAGTTTTGCTCTCATTATAAGTGCAGCGGGCCAGCTCAGCATTACTCCATCCAAGATGGGAAAAGAAAACAATCCACAACATGAGAAATGTTGAGAGCATGCAGGAGAAGGAGCCAGCTGGTGACATACATGCTCTCCACAGTCTGAGCACGCCTTGTGTTTGACCGAATGTCTGCAAAGCTTCTCATCATAGAATAGCTTGAGCCACAATGTATAAAGGTAAATTGAGAATCAATCATGTTGATTAACACATTCCAGGAATTAATTTGTAAAATAAACAGTTCATTTATAGAGCTTGACGTTTTTCATTGCAGTGATCAATGCAGGGTTGTTAAAAGGCAAAAGTCCTACACTTGCTAATTTTTTAAACCCAGAGTCCTAGCTGCAGAAACCCAAAAGTTGTTTACAGCTGGTTTTAATCTAGGAAAAAATTTAAGTCACAATAGGAGTGTTTCCCCTATCAGAACTTCAGGGTAATTTTACCAAACCTTCACAGCTGAGTGGCATCACTTCACAGGGTAATTTTCTGGGACATTTTAGGAAGCAACCAGGCTTGGGTTACGTACTCAGAGATGGCCTGTTATAGTCAGTATGCGGGAGCTGAGGCTAACTCATGCTGATTGGTTGTAACACGGAGGGAATTACATCAACAGATGTCACCAAACAACCGTCTTTGTAAAATTGGAAGAGTTGCTGGCGATACAGTATATACCAACATATTGAACAGAAACACAGCATCAATACCTGCTTTCTTCATTGTCGATCTCTTCTTAGTCCCTGCTCCGGTGGGCACCTTTTGTCTCTGATCAGTGTCGACAATAACTGCTGAAACAATTTTTAAATGCTGATGTCTTAGCAAATTCCCTTAAGGAGCAATTTTGTATGGAGACAAGACGGCTGAGAGGACCGGGAGGACTGATTTAATTAAATCTGATTGAATTACCTTGAAGTTCCCCTAGTGAAAATGTGCCTAGTGTGTAGCACAGAAGTCCTCAGTTTAACATGTGTGGATGTAACTGTAATAGGTAAAGTGCATTTAAAACGTATACATACAATGCAAAAGAGTATTTAGTCAGCCACCAACCGTGCAAGTTCTTCAATGTAAAAAGATGGGAGAGGCCTGTAATTCTCATGGTAAGTATACCTCAACTATGAGAGACAAAATGAGAAACAAAAATCCTCTTTACATCTTTGTCTATCACATAAAGTCACTAGAAATTTTAATGAAGTTTGGGGCTGTAATGTGACAAAATCTTAAAACCTCCAGTAGGTAATTTATATTTGATCACACCCGATTGGATGACCAACAGTCAATAAAACACATTTCTGGTGTTTGCTCAGTATTATTTGTCTTATTTCAGATCTGTAGTGATCTGCCATCTTCCTGGAAAAATTAAAGTTTATAAAACTAATTTATCAAAGGAGATGTTGTATACTTCTGGGATTTCTGTACAATTGACAGCATTTGGTTCATATGAAAAATAAATAAATAAGCATAACTGTGTCTGTCATTACCTCTGCCTGTCAGTGCCCCCAAAAGTTTTCCCCATTGTCCTCATTTTTTACGTTATTGCTAAACCATGCAACTGAAGTATAACATTTTCGGGTTGGCTCCATTTGTTTCTCACCTGGATAGCAGATGTCTACAGAAGGCTGGGTGAAGAGTGTGAAAAAAGGACATTAATAAATCAGAGTATGTTTCTTTTCTTTTCTTTTTTTAAACACATAAATCTGTAATTATTTGTAACAATTTAGGGTGTTTTCTGTCTTTTCTTAATTGCAGGTGGGAAACTTAGAAGGTCTGACTTCTCTTTGTTTTTGTGTTATTTGACAATTATTGAAAATTAATTCATGGAAATCCCAAACACTTTTTTTTTGCTGCTGAATATTATCTCTGAGCCATATGCCAGCACACCTGTTTAGTATTTTAAGACCGATCAGGTGAGACCAGCCATTAAAATGCTTCATCTTAATCTTGCTTTTTAATCCACATGTCTGCTCTCTGCTTCTGTGGTCGTTCCACTCCAAATGGGAGAAAACCTATATTTGATGGTGGCAGCTTTAGTTTACCATAATCAGAGTTTTTGCTTAATCATTGCAACATATGCTGACAGCTAATGGAATGACAAATGACTAAGCATATTTGACTTTAGAAAAAATTAAATTCTCAAGATAAACAAGACAACACTGGGATGAGTTGCAAACTTAATGGATTTCATCAACTCTAATGAAACAACTCTGACGGTGTTCCCATGGCATTACTTTTACAGTGATGTTATGTTTTAGGCCAGGCATGTATATCAATGTGAGACAATATGGATTTTAATATACAGGTTTAAATTAATATTGCCTCTGGAGTCATTCAAATTTTGTCTATGTTGCCCGGAAATTGAACTGTAAACATATCATGACAATAATGAGCAGTGTTGTAAATGTTACTTTTAAATAGAAATTAGTTCGAGTTACTCACTGTTTGATCCAAAAAGTAACTGAATTAATAACTGAATAACTCTATAATAAAAGTTGCATTTTAACAGGGAAAGTAGCATAACGTTTGCATCACTGTAGAAAAAATGAGAACTGTTTTATATCAAAGGAATTTCTGAGCAGTTTTTTAGAAGTAATTTTGAAATAAGTAGAATAATCAAGTCTTCTACTCCATCCATCCATACACTCTCAACAGGTCATAATTCCATCACACGGCAGTACAGAGACACACAGGACCCAACTTCTACTTCTACGACTCAACTTTTTACATTGCACATTAAGAGACCACAAGAGGTTTATCTTGCAAATAAATTATTATTTTCTGACAAAAGTTACAGTTAACAATATAACGTTTTTTAGTTTTTTTTTAACACAACTCATTTTAATGAATTTCATATTAAATGTATGATATATGTGATATAACAACCAGTGTTGGACAAGTTACAAAAAAAATTTAAAACACATTTCATATTACTTGTTACAACCACAAAAAAGTAATGTTTGCATTACATATTACTGTCTAAAAATTGTAACTGAGTTACACTACGTTAAGTTACTTTTGGAAAAATATCATAAATATTTAACATGACTTCTTAACACTGTAACTTATCAATTTACATTTTACATAAGTGTGTACAACATCACAAATGCTGTATTTTTTAACACTTTTATTAAACTTAAGTCTGTAGTTCCTTTGCATACCTTCTCTCTCATGGTAACGTATGTTAAACTGCCTCAAAACTAGGCACTGAAAGCACTCATCACAAAAATGTTTGACAAAGATGAGACTCCTGAGACTGAAGTCTTTCAACAGGTGGATAGGTGGTTAGGAAATTACTGTGAAAAATGCCACCAAGTAAATGTACAGTCAGTTTTTTCCTTGGCGATCCTGATTCTCTGATGTTCTGGTTTTGAGCAACAGGAAGTGGATGGTGGATCTTGTTCTACAGTATCCAAATGGATTTGGTCTGTTACCATTTTAAATGTGCTTGTAACTTGAGTTACTGAAATTGTAATTAGTAATAAATTGCTGTATGTTTGGTAAGTAATGCATTACATTACTCAGTTACTTAAAGAAGTAATATTTTCCTGTAACTCATTAATTTTACAATGAGTTACTCCCAACACTGTTAACAACTTTATACAAATCCGTACATATCCATGCTTGGTATGGTAATGAGTGAGAGTTAACTTAAAAACTTGAGGGGTGAGCTAAATGGCAAGCTCATTTAGCATATAATTGTAAAGTAAGCTATTCAAAGAATCTTATAGAAAAATTTTTTTCTCCTTATAAAAGTTGTTTAACCTTATATAACTCTTTAGAGTTCATACTCACAGTTCACCACCTAAATTATATTTAAAGTACATGACTTAGTTTAAGTTACTTTTGGTTTATCGTGCAAATTATTATTTTTGGAACAAAAGTTACATCAGCGCCACCTCATCTTACTTCTCTTCCATACACCCTCCAGGACCCTGCTGAGGGTGTAGAGCTGGTCCAGTATATCACGGCCAGGACGAAAACCACATTGTTCCTCCTGAATCTGAAGTTCGACTATCCGTCGGACCCTCCTCTCCAGAACCCCTGAATAGACCTTACCAGGGAGGCTCAGAAGTGTGATCCCCCTATAGATGGAACACACCCCGGTCTGCCAATCCAACAGAACTCTCCTGGATGTCTGAGCAATATTGCAATAAAGTTTTCCCCTCCAATATTCGAGAATGGAAGCTTGCTCTGTTGTACAAAATTTAGGATTCCTGTAAAATATGACACAATGAATACATAAAACAGATTTACTGTCCTAGTTTTTGATGGCTGATGTTGCTGTTTTGTCTAAAATAATATGCTGTAGCATATGTACTATTTAGGTACTGTGACATATGAGAACACATTTCCTCTTTTTTATAAAGCAACATAAAGGGGAACAGAAAAAAAAAACCTTATGCATACCTAGTGGTCTGACAGAAAATGAGAGAATGGATTAAAGTGCAGGTTTATTTCTGTTCTGGACCTAGAACTATAAACTGCCACAGCTGATTACACTCCTTGCCTATAACATACTACTGCATGCACAAACAAACATCCACTCCGCAGTCTTGTCTTTTTTTGTAAAATGCAGCCAGACAAAAGATCTAGATTTGCTGGACATTTTGTTGGCTATAGTCAAAACAAGTAGTGTTTTAAATGAATCAGAGTAAACCGAACTATAGTCCTCCTTACTGAGCGCGAAGCAGCATCATGCGTAGCCCAGCCAGCCACAGGTGCGGTTTCTAGAGAGTTCTACCCGGTGCGCCGAACTGTGGTGCTGTTACACAATAGCGTAAATTGAAGCACTTAAAGTTGGGAATAAAACATGAGCTAATTATATTTAGAATAAAATAATATATAACTGCTTATTAATGAATAAACACCAAGGAGTAAATCAATGAAAATATCTTTTTTGTTAAAAAAAACCAAAATTATGCAACTGGTGGAAATGAAATTATGCAACTGGTCGACCAATGATAATGTTGGTCGGCCGAGACAACACCGACCAATTGGTCGACCAAACGACTAAAATTGACAGCCCCAGTTATACCAACACTGACATGCTGGACAATCTTCAGTCAGAGAACTTTTCAGATTTGTGGCAAGACTGACTGCTACCACAGATTCTTCCTCCCCATAGCATCACATTCACACCAACTCATGACATGTAACTTCACTTTGGGATGAATACAGAATTTTTTTAAATGAATTGAATTGTTACTTGGAATCTATATAAGTTAAGAATGAGTATGTCAAAAATTAAGAGCAGCAAAAAATTTAAATCCAAGCCAATCTTTGTTTGTTTGTCCAGAGATAAGAAATAAGAGTTTTGACAAATCAAGATGTTGATCAGATAAAGTAGAGAATATGTGCAGCACATCACATAATACTGTGTAAATGCTTGGATACACCACGGCCGGAGAGTGAACAGACGCTCACATACAAGCTCGTCATATGAGCGGCTTGCCTGTGCAGCTGGCTCCCATCGCCGCCATGACCCTGCGAGCCCTCCGACAGCAGGGAAAACAGAATTTGTCAAATCAGAGCCGCCACTGATGAGGAAAAACAAAGATCCATTTCCCATATATCAGCTAGCCAATCAGAAAACAGAACTGCTCTGGGAATAAAGGCAGAAAGAGAGCAGCGAGGTGGCTTTGAACAATCGTGTGCTCACACAAAAACTACAATGGGCCGAGTGGCGAACGCACACCCACACTCCACTCCCCCGGATTTGGTCGGAGACATTGGGTTGCGTCGGGCGGGGATGTGTGCACATATGTGTGGGCGTGTGCTTGTGAATTGTGGTGGGTATCCTTCAGTCATTTCTCAGCCTTCATTAAGCTTGGCTTTTTTTACCATGTATTCTTTTGAATATGTGCAGCCAGCAGGTCAGGTTCTCTCCCCACAATAAGACACAGAATGCAACAGCAAATAAGAGTCTGATTAGTTCCTTCCTTCCTCAGCAGCACAAAGCCCAACCTAATCCCTGTGCAAACCTACCGTCTGTGGGTTGAAGGGGGAGTCAAACCTGTGGAGTGTTTGCCTTTCTGAGGGAGTGATGGCAAGGAAGAGTGGTGGGCAGCTGGATCGATGTGGAAAATAGGAGAACTGAAGGGTGGATTGAAGAAAGGGAGATCAATGCAAGAATAAACGGGTTGGAGAATGGAGAGGGAAGAGGGACATGTAAACAACACGGAAAAAGAACAACGATGGAGGAGTCTGAGAAGAGCTGGTGGGGATTAAACACGCAGGACCTCCAAGGACTGTCACCGCCTGACTGGGGGAAATAAAACAGGACTGCTTCTTGATGGATGCACAGTCCTGTTTTCCAGGGCTAATAGTCTCTGCTCAAACACTCTGCGGTATGTTGGGCGTGTCCGCATGTTTGCAGAAGTGTTTTAGGTGTCCATGCGAGACTGTAGGCAAACAAGCCTGGAAGCCGGCCTCGCAGCGTCTGTTTCCGACCACAGAATCCATCCCTGACATGCTTGAATTCATCCGACTGATCCCATTTCAGTTTGATAAATGATTCTGGACTCTGCAAGGTGTTCGTTTATGCAGAGTCATGTTTTGTTTACAAGCAATAAACACACACTTGTCCCCACACTGAAACCATTTAAATACACGGTAAAAATAAGGATAAATTGCTGTCTCAGTAATAAGATGAGCAAAATTATTTATGTTTGATAAAATGCTAGATTAACGACAGGAATTTTCTTTTCAAATTCTGAAATTTTTATCTACATTTACATTTACTATATATCTGATAGAAATAAACTGCAGGACATGTGTTGTGTGTTATCTTTTATCCCTACGAATTCACCAAAAGTAATAATAGTCTTCCTGAACCATAAACTACCATAAACATAAATTTCCCCGTTTCAACTACAAATGGAAAGCGACATTACTGTCAGTCATGTTCTTAAAACCCTCACTGTCTGTTCTCATCTGAACATCTCTCAATCCTTTAAACTCAAATAACTGTGGCATGCTCCTTCCCAGTTCCAAACAAGGATCTGGTGCACAAGTATGAATTTAATGTTCTCTTATTGAAGAAAGTTAAAGATCATACATCCCAAATCAGTAATCATTTGGATAAATGTCTCTCCTCCAGTTGACAAGAATAAAAACACTTTTTGTACACATCAGCAAGCTTGGAGGTTAAATCTCATTGGAATATATACCACTCTCTTTATCAGAAAGATTAGAATGTAATGTCTGGGTTCCTGGCATCGAAAGAGTTTTAAACATAGGTCCTATTATTTGTTTCCATTATCTGTCCTGTGTCCATATTTCGTGGTTCCGGGGCAAATCATATGTGAGCATGCAGTGTCTTCAACACAAATAGTGCGTCGGCACTTGTAGTCTGACTCCAACTAGAGCATAATGTTGAGTTTACAATGCTAGCAGTAAATTAGGAAAAACTATTCAGCTCTTAAAATATCTCAAGCTGCTTTTTTAAATTACCATCAACTCTATATTGCAATTAAATTAAATTCAGTTTATTTATATAGTGGCAATTCACTACAGAAGTAATCTCAAGGCATTTTATAACAAGTTATTTTGATACAATTATACAAACATTCCAATCAGTTAAAAAGCTTTGTATTTAAGAAATCCTAGCAGATTGCGTCAAGTCATTGACGTGAGGTTGGGCCCTATACCTGCAAACCCCAACCACAACAATCCTCTCAGCAATCCCTCACACTGAGCAAGCTTGTAGCGACAGTGGAGAGGAAAAACACCCCTCTTACAGGAAGAAACCTCCATCAGAACTTGGCTCAGTACAAGTGGTCATCTGCCACAACTGTCTGACTCACTCACTCAATATACAATCATGTTTTATTTCTGTGCAGATGCTGCTGTTAAGAAAAAAAACCATCCTAGTCCGCTCCAAATATGTTCAGCGCAGAGTCCTGCAATGTCCCTGGTACCATTTTTTAGATGGAAATAATACATAATCTAGAATTCGTGGATCTGGAGGAATTTTCTTTACTGCGGATGGGCTGAAAAATATTCAAGTAACATTTTTGTTTAAGACTCCCTCAAAGAATATTTCCACTGTGTGGAAAGAGCATGCCAGAAAATCCTCATGTTTATACACTTGTGCGCTTCTGGTAATTAAACGTGAAACAGAGTAATACCAGGGTATGAATGGTTAATAATGATTGTCCCCTGCAACCTTCAAACCACACTAAAGTTTTGTGGTTATTGTTCCCAGCACTTTAAAAATCAAAATAATGCCATTGGCTAAAAGTATGCCCCTTTTCCACTGGGGTCAGAATGGTCTGGAATGGGTAGATTCAGACTTGTCCTGGCATGTTTCTATTACCTGTGTCCTGTCCGCACCGACCCCTTTTTTTAGAATACCTCTACCTTGGTCCAAAGCTTGCTGAAGTGTCCCAACACGCCCACCTATGGTGTGATTGGTCCAGTTTGCCAAAAGGAATGGAGCTGCAATCCCAATCCGCCACTGTTTTTTGTCAAGATGTAACGTATACATTTATTTCATTCATTAATTGAATTAATTGCAACGAATTAAATAAATGATAAAAAAGCCAAGCAAGATTTTGAGCTCCATTTTTACTAGCTTGAGTTTAGCACTTGCTAGGTGACAGGACATACAGCGAGGAACAAAGCTTAAGGCTAGACCCTCAAATTTCATAGCGGCTCACTTCCACTCTTCCTGGTCAATGAACAATCAAGCCTGTGTCGACTGGGTAGTGTTGGGCTTTTCAGAGGATGCGATCCCTGAGTTTGGACACACCCATTGAGGAAATAGGAAATCAGGAAACCATGAATCCATCCAAATACAAATTAAATAGAACAATAAAACTCACTACAAAGAAATTACACTATTAATTGAGAAAATATCTCTTGTGACTGAAGCCTACTCTGTTGTTATTGACATGCCGTAAGCAAAAATTGATCTCGTACCATGCTTTCTCTCGAAAACGATAATATTTTTTGATTGTCATTTGAAACCGCAGTTGTCCATTTTCCTCATCTTTAATCTATACATTTTATATTGTATCTTTTGGGTGTGGAATTATACAAAGTGTTCTTTCATTCCTCTCCTTTGAATTGAGGATACAAAGAATACTCTGGGACAGTGTGCACCCCTAGGCACTGCTTGCTTTCTTCTCTTGCCTTTCTTTGTGTGCGTGTGTCTCTCTGTAGCTGCCAACCATTAAAAAAGAATCATGATCTTTACAAACATCCTACTGTGCTTCAATGTGTCCTCTGTGGTTTGACATGTTTGTAAGGGATCACTAGCTCCTGCTGTAAGTGTGACTGTTTTTATGAGTTTGTGTATGTGTGTGTGTATGCGCGCGTGTGTGTGTGTGTAGGGCGGCAGTCGTTAGCCGTGGAAATGAATTGTTGCCACCACCGTTCATAGTTCCCTAATGAGGGGACTGGGCCCCTACTTTTACTCACATCTTCTTATTTTATGTGTTCTGTGTGGCCCGGTCGCCTTCTCATCTCATGTCCTCTGAACACCCAGGGGCCTCATTACCCTACCGTTGTTGTTTATTTGAAGGGAAGAAGAGAAGAAGCGAGAAAGGATCAAAGAAAGCTCTGTGATCGACTGCTTCCCCTTGCATAACTTTCCACAAGACTAGGTTTCCTCTCGCCGTCTGGATTGAAAATAATATATTTTTTAAAGCTACACTGCAGAGTCTGAGGCGGTGAGCTGTTGATGACATTCACTTTATCAGCCCCAGATTGCTTCTCTGTGTCATCTAATCCTTTCTTAGGATTTTTTGTTTTGCTATTTTAGGGTGATCCAGCTTCAGTCCTCACTTTGAAGAGAGATGATGTCATGGCTCAAAGCAGAACCCCTGTTGTAATTAGAAATGAGGCCTGTGATCACATTACAGGATAATGTTGTTTCCCAGGAACACAGTTTAGAGTCTGACTGGAAGAGGGGGTGGGGGGTTGGGCAATATGGAAGTATATCCACCCTTGGAGTCTTGGTGTTATTTCAATGTGATGCATGCGGACAATTTTAAATTACTTTTTAATATTGATCATGACCTTAATTTAAACTTCTACAAAGACCTTTTGCCAGTTATACAATGTAAGTGCAAATAATTTAAGCACTCTAGAATGTATTTTCAGTGACATTTACTCTTTCTTTTTGTCAGTCTAGGCAATCCAAAGGTCTGTGTGTCCAGTTCTCTGGTTTATATTAGCTATTTTGTCAAACAGTAGCTTGTGGAGGGTTCATCTGGTCTTTCTTAACTTCTCTTTAGGGGCCTTGGGCTACTTATCTTGTTCTTCATGATACCTTCAATGGACAAAAGAAAGGCCAGTAGTTAAAGAACATTTTTTTCTTCATTCATGCTATGTTACAGTGGCGTAACCAGAATTGTTTTTTAGTTGGAGCCAACAAAAAAATGGGTGTGCCATATAAATTTGATTGAAATTAAGTTATTTCCACTGTTCCACGGTTGCTTCAACAGATATTTGTCTGTGCACATCAGAAACAAAGCATTCAGCAAAAATAGAAAGTACGGCAAAAACTGCAGCCTAAAACAGGCAGCTCATGTCAGCTTTCTGAAATAAACAACGGTTGTTTTTAGGTAGTAGTTCAGACTTATTAGGCTTCACTCACCATTGAAACAATGTGCTTGTTTGCCTATGTTGCATAAGATCAGCGGATGTCAAATGGTAATTGCAAAACTCTACTAAGTATAAACATAGCCACTGTTAGACACCCAATAATTTAAATTATGTAATTCTGTTAAGGGCTAATATTTGGGCGCCTCACTACATAGCAACAGATTATTAATTATGTTTCTGAATCGCAACATTTTTGCTAATAGGAAGTAGCACCAGAATTTACACGGGCCATAATAATCTAGACTCTGGAAAAGCTGACCAATCACTGGTCTCACAAAGAGACTATGGGAAATGTAGTAGCAACATGTTTTGAAGAAAACTTCCTAAAATTATAGTATTTTAAAACAATTAACTTTAATGCAATCATACTTAAATGGATTAGTCTGGAATATTAAGCTAAGGATAGTAATATTTTCAATATTACTTTGACTTGGTTACACAAAGCAATCCCACAGCTTGCCTTAGCTTGTCTGGAGAGCCAATGACAGAAAGTCTTTCAAAGATGGATATGTCACATCAATTTTTATGTTGTTTAATTTTATGATGACTTTAAATGATGCTCCTCAAAAAAATTAAAATGTAAGTCTTAATATTATTTATTTTAAAAAAGAAATTCAAATTGATGGGCCCTGGTCATAATAGGACCAGGGCCATAACAGAACCACCCGAGGACCATCCAAAGCCATTTTCAGGCTTTTTAACCAATTTTATTAATTTTCTCAAAACTTAAAAGTTAATCTCAAAATTATACACATCTGAAAAATCAATTTAAAATGTTTTCCACATATAATGTATCATTTACTACATCCTGTACAATTCAAATGAAAAAGAAACAAATCCGTTTAAAATAAAAAGTTAATAAAAAAGCTCAAGTAAACTGGCTGCAGATGAGGATAAACCCGTATTATATACCATAGGATGCAAATTTAATTAAATTTAGGATTTTTATATAGCACCAATTCACAACAGATGTCATCTCAAGGCACTTTACATCAAATTTAATTTCAGTGCAGTTATACAAATTGTATAATTATACCACAATCAGTTTAAAGTTTTCTATAAAAGGAATCCCAGCAGATTGCATTGAGTCATGGACGTGAGGTTGTGCCCTGAACATGGAGACTCCAACCACAGCACTCATTCAGTAATCCCTCATACTGAGCAAGCATGTAGCGACAGTGGAAACAAAAAATTCCCCTTTAACAGGAAGAAACCTTCAGCAAAACCTGGCTTAGTACAAGCGGTCATCTGCCACGATCGTCTGGGGGTTTGAGAAGACAGAGAAGAGACACAAAAAACTAAAGGAATGGATGTAAGAGTCCTTTTGTATTAAAGAAAGTAAAAAGTTGACAACAGGACATGGAGGATGCTGGGGGCATGCCCCCCATTCAACAGAGCATTGTAGCTGAGCAGGATACCAGACCATTTAGTAGCTTCTATGGAAAGAAAAACTGAGAGAAAAAAGGTTAATTGCTGAAATAACAGCAAAAAATACATCTGAAAGTAGTAGAAGAGAAAAGTAGAACCGTGAAGAAAAGCTCTCAGTCTGTTCTTCAACAGTCTAATGCTGCATTCACAACACCCCAAACGGCAGCATCAGTTGCGGCAAAATTACATGTAAAGTCTATGGTCAAGTCCGTCAGAGTTCTGTCAGAGTTCTGTCAGACTCTCTGCGGTGCATTGTGTGCGCTGGCTCTGTCAACTTTTCTATCGTTACTTGTGTTGCAAGCAGCAACGAAGCAAACGCAAGCAACGCAGAAGTTCAGCTAGTTGAAATTTTGATGGACTTGACACACTTGACGCAGTGCGTCAACCAATCAGATAGTCTCACTGTAGTGATGCCACTACATGTATCTTGAATGAAGCGCGAGCAGTAAAAAAAATTTAGACAAATGCAGATTTCAAAAATCTGAAATAACTCTTACCAAAGACGGATGGAAAGGCACTAGTCAGGAGGAATAGAGCATCTGTAGTTGGTGTCCTGGTAGGAGATTTGAGCTCCGATGCGACCTAAGAGGTCGTAAAATTGGGTGCGGGACAGATGAAAGCAGTGCTGAAAGCGAACATCATCGATATGCAGCTCCTGGAGCAAATGCTTAAACTCCCCAAACTAAGAACACAACTGAAGAATGGGGTGTATCCACAAACGGCGCTGATGCACCTGATATCAACGTTTTCTAGCTTTATCTAGCAAATAAAGCCAAGCCACTCTCTCAATCTGATCCACCATAGTTCAGAACGTCTGGCAACAGAGGAAGCCCTGCCCAGGTGCTCTTTTTGCTCAGAAGCAAGCCTTGCAAGCTTCAACCTACATGCGTCAAACAACATGTGTTGGGAGCGTTGCTTGACGCAGACTAACTGTGCGGTGTGAACACAGCATAAGTCTATAGCACCATAATTACAGAGATAGCTCAGGATAATCTAAGACATTCTAGCCATTCTCAATCTGCTGGGATTCCTACATAGAAAACTTTTAACTAATTGGAGTGTTTGTATAATTGTATTGAAATTACTTTTGTTGTAAAGTGCCTTGAGATGACATCGGTTATGAATTGGTGCAATATACATAAACTGAATATAATTAACTAAAAATTTAATCAAAAAGAAAGGATATAAGCCTAGCATTCAAAATAGAGTGTCTGCCTTACAAACTAAAACTGGGACCTGGTTCCACAGGAGAGGAGCCTGATTACTAAAAGATCTGCCTCCCATTCTACTTTTAGAAATTCTAGGAACTACCCGTAAAACTGCATTCTGCAAACGAAATGCTCTGTCAGGAACATATGGAACAATCAGATCTCTGATGTATGATGGAATTTGATTATTAAGGGCTTCATAAGTAAGGAGGAGGATCTTAAACTCTATTCTGATTTAACAGGGAGCCAGTGGAGAGAAGCCAAAACAGGAGAAATGTGATCTCTCTTTTTAATATTTATCAGGACTCTTGCTGCAGCATTTTGGATCAACTGAAGGCTTTTAATTGCATTTTGTGGACTTCCTGATAATAAGGAATTACATTAGTCCAGCATTGAAGTAACAAATGCATGGACTAGTTTCTGTGCATCACTCCTGGACAGGATGTTTCTAATTTTAGCAATATTCAAGATGTGAAAGAAAGAAATCTTAGAAACCTATTTAATATGGGATTTAATTGCCATGTCTTGGTTATAAAATTACACCGAGGTTCATTACACAGGTTATTTACATTATTATCAGAGGCCAAGCACAGAACCCCGTGGTACTCCACTAGTAACCATTGAGTGTGAAGAAGATTTATCATTTACATGAACAAACTGGAATATGTCTGACAGATATGATTTAAACTAGCCTAGTGCTGTTCCCTTGATTCCTACAACACAATCAAGTCTTTCTAAGAGAATATTATGATGGACTGTTACAAAAGCAGCACTGAGATTTAACAAGACCAGAACAGTCACAAATCCATTATCTGAGAGCATTATAATATCATTAGTAACTTTCACCAGTGCTGTTTCAGTGCTATGATGAGATCTAAAACCTGACTGAAATTTTTCAAACAGGTTGTTGTTGTTTAGATTCTCACATACTTGGTTAGCAAACATTTATCAAGAAATTTGGATAATAAAGGAGGGTTAGATATAGATCTGTAATTAGCTTAGTCATCTTGATCGAGGGTGGGTTTCTTACGTAAAGGTTTCATTACAGCAAACTTAAATTGCTGTAGTACATATACATTTATTAAAGATAGATTCATCGTGTCTAAAATAGGATCAATAACCAGAGGCAACACTTTCTTAAATAATTTGGTTGGTATTGGGTCTAACATACAAGTTGAGGGTTTAGATGAAGCTAATATTTGTGATAATTCTGAATGTTCAACAGACTCAAAACGGTACAGACATAAACATGGTTCTACAGTTCTCTCCGATACTGCCTCATTTACTGAAAGAGAGTTAATCATGTTTGTGAGAATGCCAATTATTTTATTTTTAATAGAATTTATTTTATTTATGAAGAATCCCATAAAGCCATCACTACTGAGAGAAGGGGAATGGTTGGCCCAACAGAGCTATGACTCTGTTGCCCACTGTAGTGAAAAGAAACTTAGGATTGTTTTTATGTACCTCTATTAATGACAAAATACATGTTGTTTTAGCTTGTTGAAGGTTCTTTTTATACAGCAGTATACTGTTTTTCAAGGTTAAGTAGGAATCCTCGAGGTGTGTGGAGCGCCATTTTCTCTTCAGTTTCCTAACTTTCTGCTTTAAAGTACGCAACTTTGTACAAAACCACGGAGCCAACCTCCTATGACTAATTACCTTCTTTTTTAGGGGGGCTACACTGTCAAGCGCCAAGCACAATGAGGAATTAATGCTATGGAACAGACCATCAATTTCTGAAGGGTTAGTGATGGAATTGATGCCTTCCACTGTGTCATTCTAAGTCACAGGGAAGCAAGAACGGAACAGATTATTTAAAATTTGTTACAGCATTGTCTTATAAAGTTCTCCTGTAATGACATTTTCTTTCAGATCAGGTCAAGCAAAATAATTCAAAGGTTATCAAAAAGTTATCAGAGAAGACCAGGCTATGTGGGACGACTGTTACTTCCTCACACTCAATGTCATATGTTAGTACAGCATCCACAGTGTGCTGACCTGAGTTTGTGGCTCCCTTCACCTTTTTAACACATTACTCAAAAAATGAAGCATTGGGTGAACAGTTTATTCTTTACTTACAGTAGGCGGGGAGCTGGTGTTCCACCTTTTAGTACAGATCCTGGTTTTAAATACAGCTTTGAGGCAAAGCTGTAAGGTCCATAGCTATGAAGCCACTGTGTTCAAAGTGACTGAACAAATCACAAACTGAGTGTCACGTTTTCCCGGTGGTGCTCCAAAACCAAATTCTAGCCATTTCAAAAGTAGCGTTGATGTGTTATCTCCACAAATACCAAAGGTTTTCTGCTGTGTTGCATAGCTGCTAATTATTAGCTTCTGGTACCTACAGCTCAGCTCTGCTACCTGGCCAAAACAATGTGGTCATAAAGCCAATTGACATTTGAGGGACATGCTTTTTAGACTCAGCCTTTCAGGTCCACGGAAGCAGGGAATTGAGTATGGGGAAAATATTCACATGCAGCATGCTTATACAAATCAGGGTCACTGATTGTATAAAAAAAAAGTTTTTCATGATTTCCAGTGAAGGAGACCTTTAAGTGGAGCTGCGTTTCCGTTATAATTAAGCATTAATTGGAACAATTCATGTCTGATCTGCCCCCCAAAAAGGGTGCCTATGATATATATTCTGTAAGTAGCAGGATATTTTCTGTCCATTACTTTTAGTTACCTGATAATAAAAAGAAAAACAACTAAGACAGCATGCAGACCACTCTCAACACATTGATGTAGATTCTCAGTCATCCAGGAAATGAAAGTCTTAAGAGTTTAAATGACGAAAACTTAACTTTTCTTCTTGTCTTGAAAACGTTTCATCTCTCATCCAAGAGGCTTATTCTGTTCTGAAAAGACTGGATAGGGAGTATTGCATATATAAATCTAAAAGTTAGAGTCGTTAAGGCTCACTGATGAGGCTATTTTTATGCTTAAAGAGGCTATTACTGTTGTGTAAGCTCTAAGCAATGTTGTAAGGTAAGTGTTGTAAACAGTGAAACAACCCTAATTATGTACCTATGCGCTTTGTTGGTCACCTGCCTTAAGGTGTGAGTTTCAAGCCCCATCAGCAAGCCTTAACTACCCTAACTTTTTAACTTATATATCTAATACTCCCAATCCAGTCTTTTCAAAACTGAGCCACATGAATGAGAGACGAAAAGTTGTCAAGACAAGAAAAGTCCAGTTGCCTTGATTTAAGCTCTCAAGACCACTATCAACAGTCTTTTTTTCCTTTTTTAATAGTAGGAAAATCTATACAAAGGAGACAAAGATATAACCTTTAACTTTAAACAAAACCATTGCACTCTTCTTTGCCTTTAGGATTTAGATAAAAATAGAATAGGTGTCCTTGCGAATCCTACGTTTAGTGAAAATGAACATTACTTAACTCCACAAAGCATGAGAAAGGTTTATGAAAACAGAAAACAAGTTTTGTTTTTTTAAGTCTGAGTTTCCTCAGTTGCTAATCTAATAATGACGTTGTAGGTAGTAAACTGAGGAGGTAGCCCATAAGTGCAGGAATGCCTTCAGAGATGTCTGGATGAAGCATTACAGAAACCAAAGCAAAGTCCCTGACCAGCTGTAAAAGACCTCCAGGAGGACGTTGCAGACTCTGGAGAGAAACAGTGCAGTTCTAATATGCAGTGACACCTGTACAAATATGACAGTCATGGGAAATTCATTAGAAGAAACTCCTTCCTGCATCTTCCCCCAAAAGAGAAAAGAAAAACTATCCGGCTACAGTGAACAAACGTACACTTGGAGGAAGATGGGTACCAAATTTCATGAAAATCCCCGTCTCCACCTGCTAAGCATGTCTGTGTATAAATCATGGTACAAGCTTCAGTTGCAAGGGATGACATGGGAAACATTTCACTGGTAAGGGAGAATGAATTCAAAGGAAAAGCTGCAAATTCTGCAAGTAAACTACACACTGTCCATAAATATGCTGAGGATGAAAAAGAGGATTGGTTCTACAGCTGGATAATGATCCTAAAGTCAACTAAGAAATCCACAAAAGGCTACCTCCAGAGGCTTTAGCTCAGGGCTTAGTCGTGGTCCCGCCAGCCCCTCTAAGACCCTGAACATCATCAAAAATCTCTGAAAATACCAAAAGAGTCTTTCAGCCCTTTTTTTGTCAGAGAGTATGGATAAAGCCTCAAAACAGAAATTGAAAGACTCTGAGCTTCTGCGAAAAGCATTACAGATTGGGATTCTTGTAAAAAAAAAAAAGGGGCATAAGCAAGCGCTGACTTCTCAGGGTGTCTAAACCTTTGCATGTTGCTCCCATTCTTTTCAGTTGGATCTGTTAAAGCAAGAATGAAGAGTCAGGAAAGAAATGATGACTATCAGATTCAGCAATTTGCTTCAACCACGGGTAAAGTTGCACGGACATTAAAATCAGGGTTAGGTTTTACATCACTGGGGCAACTGTGGCTCAGGAGTTGGGAGTTTGTCTTAATGTAATCGGACGGTTGCTGGTTCGATCCCCGACTCCAACTGTCTTGGTCTTGTCTTGTGTCCTTGGGAAACACACGTACCCATTGCCTACTGTTGAAGATAGTGTACGGCAGCTTCACCTCTGTCAGTGTGCTCCAGGGCAGCTGTAGCTACGTTGTAGATGACTGAATGACTGTTAACCTCTATACAAATACACCCAGGATGGTAATTAAAATATTGGGCTGCACAGTTGCAGCAAAAAGATTCTGGGTTTGAGTCCTGGCCTGAGGTCTGAGTTTGCATGTTCTCCCTGGGTTCAATGCTGGGACTCTGGCTCCTTCAACCAGTCTAAAAGGTTAGTTTAATTGGTCCTCCAAAATTGCTCTTAGGTATGAGTATTTGTGTTTGCTTAAATCGTTTTTCCTATAGATGATGATCTACTTGACCGCTGGAGATGAGCACCAATCAACCCCGAAGTGACCCTACAAGGATAAGTGGGTATCTAAAATGAATGGATAGATGATTATTGCATCATTTGATGTGGATACATTGGACCTGATGTGCATCTAAAAGTAACAGGAGCCCCACAGGTTTGGACTATGAAAACCCTGAATTTAACAGAGTATAGAGGGATTTGTTCAGAGAAGCAGCAAAGTTTGTGCATGCTGCAGACATTCACAACTTAGAGGAAAGCACCTGCTGACAGGACAACGCTTTGGTGGAAGAATTGAAAGTAGACCATAGTTGAAAGAAAATTGTATTATGTCCCATTTCTTTTGTCTTCCAGAAGCCATGTAGGTGACATAGCAAACATGGAAGAACATACTCTCAGATGAAGCATTAAACTGAATCACCCTGAGCATATCCCCACAAGAAACCACAATGGATAGAGCTAAGGTGATTACAGGAGAATACTGGAAGAAAAGTTTTAAAACAACTTTACACTTGATTCGAGCTACAATTAAATGGTTTAGATAAAAAAATATTAATGTTTTAAATGTTCAGGTCTAAGTCCAGATCTAATGAAAACTGAGAATCTCTGACAGATGTTGATGCTGACACTCATTCTCCATCATCTGTGGCTAAAGAAAAACAAACACATATTTCAGTCTTTGGTGGTCCAGGAGTTGTTAGGACATACACTAAGACTTGCATCTTAATTTCCATATCATATTGCCCGAGGAGAGACATGGCAAAACAATTCAGCAAATAAAAATCTGCATACATTTTTCCTTCCACTGCTTATTGATGTTCACCTTCACTAAACAAAGTAAAGAACATATTTGGACAATAACTCCCAGCATTCTGCTCTGTGTTCACAGAGACAAAAAATCATCTAAAATTCATTAAAATATTTTTTGTGTGGTGATAACTGCTGTGTAAAGTGTACATTAAATGCCAAAGCCCCACAGGAAACTCATTAAGGGGAATGTTTACAATGTCGCAGCTGACAATGGCAAGCAAAGTGACATTACCAAAGAGTCAGCTATCGATTTTCATGATTCATTCTTCCATTTCTCACAAATAAAAGCCCTGTGTTTGTCTGTCAGGGAAGTGAAACCGATTTAATAGGAACATTTGCATTTCAATAGCTATTTGCAGATATAAAAATGTTTAAAACATCTGATAAATAATGTACCCTTTCTATAAACTCTGAGTTACTACAACCCTTTTTCTTCACCCCATTTGGCAATGTTGGATCATACAGACAGAGGGAACTATTACCGTTCCTCTTCACACAATCTTATTAGATCATCCATAGTCCTGATTCCTCTATGTTGCGTTCTCCTTAGATGAGAGAGGAACCAGGACCTCAGATGTTGTTAGATACCGTAGACAGGCATTGTTAACCTACAATAATTTTATTTAACAAAGATCTGGGGGTCATCTCTGGAGGAACCAGGCAACAAGAAACCATTGAACCAAGTCTAAACTGCAAGAGGAATGAGTATAGATTAAGTTGATGAAGAGAATATGGAGATTTCACATTGTAGGTTTGACTCTTACTTGTTGTCCAGAGATGAGTTGATTCGAGGAAGGTAATTTAGAAGCTGTGGTTGGCTGGAGGTGGGTGTGTAATGTCCGATTATATTCTGTAGTTTCTGCATGTGGATGAAACGAAGGGGTTCAGAGGATTTCCGGGACCAAAGGTGAGTTCTGGCTTTCTCTGCAGGAGGAGATTGGGAGAGCAGCTTGATAACAGTAATGGAGTGGGTGACATGAGATGATGAGATTACCGTGCGAAAAGTGGTGCAGAAGCTGACCAGGCAGGAACCAAGGAACCAAGACTGATCGACTGTCTATGGCTTCAAAGGTTCTGGAGGAAGGTCACAGGAAACCCAGAAGGGATCTACAAGTAGAATGGAAGGTAAGAACTAGTTTAGTTAATCTTGGGGAGCCGCTCCCCTTTTAAAGTGGATGATGATGAGGATCAATGATTAACACCTGGTTACTGCTGCCTAGGGTTGTAAAAATTTAACCTCACAGTTATTGTGACCAAAATTATCACGGTTTTCGGTATTATCATGTTGTTGTTTTTTAAAGGGTGTGGAATATGTTTAGAAAATGTTGATAGTCCAACAAAAACTGAAATATTTTTGGAAAAGTGTAACAGCGATTATTTAAAATAATACAAAGCTTTATCAAAAGTTCAACTTTTCACATCAAAGTAAAGGAATTTGCTTATACATTTTATTTTATTGCTAAATCAAAAGAAAAGAATTCATTATCTTACAGGGCATATAATAAGTTCAAGGTATATTTGCTGTTGATTCCAATATTTTATGATAATTATGTGTTGTTGGTCGTTTCGAGTGTATTACATGTACTAATTATAGTGCCAGAAACGTGTTATAATATTTTCGGACAACTAAATAAACCCTCTATACCAAGAAAATATTGTCTTTAGTTTGTGTCTGTAGTCGGAAAAACATTTTAAATAAAGAGGTGAGAAAGATTCCTTCATTTCTTGGAGGTTTAATTTGAACTTGTTTGTACAAGCAAGGAGGAACATCATCTCACAGTACTGTCAACATCTGTGTAACAGCTGACCTGCGAGAGTCAATCTATTGCGTTGGTGAACAACTCATATCTGCCCTCTGAGAGCTACATAATGCATAGCGTCAATTCAATATGGAGGTATTCACAACACGACTTATATGCTGGTGGTGGGTGCTGCAGCTGCACTATAGGGTGACTCGTTGTATTCTCCCTCAACCCAAAGTCCTCACATCATGCATTTCAGCTAAAAAGCTAACGTTAACGTACCTTGCATTGACTGTATAGTTGTGGCTGACATTCACACAAATGTGTGATGAGGTTCAAAGTGTTGCTGCCTTTGGCAGACACTTTCTTTCTGCATGTTCTGCAAACAGGATAGCTGTCTTCTATCAACTGTCCCTTGTTTTTTTCAAATACCCAAAATACATTACAATACTTCCGACTTTGTCTTGTTTGAGGGTTGATATATCTCCTGAGTGCTGCCGTCTCCTCCTTCTGCTATCATTTCAGCTTAGAGAAAGTATTGGTTATTAACTACAACGTGCGCATGTGCTGCAACTTTAGCAGATGATACAGTGGCTGTTAAGGCTCACTGTGCCTACACCGTGGACGTGGTAATCCACCAAGAAATTATTTATTTATTTTTTAAACAAGACGGTAATAATGATTGTCAACATTTTTACCAGGGTTTACTGCTACACCATAAGCGTGACATCTCTACTGCTCCCTGCCTGCAGAGAAGGTTGGAGAAAGAACATCAACATACCATCTCTCCAGCACACAGCCACAGAATCCTAACAATTATGGGGTAGGGAAAATACTTTGGGCTGCACGGTGGCGCAGTGGTTAGCGCTGTTGCCTTGCAGCAAGAAGGTCATGGGTTCGTATCCCGGCCCAGGGTCTTTCTGCATGGAGTTTGCATGTTCTCCCCGTGTATGCGTGGGTTCTCTCCGGGTACTCCGGCTTCCTCCCACAGTCCAAAAACATGCATGATAGGTGAATTGATCACTCTAAATTGTCCTAGGAATGAATGTGAGTGTGAATGGTTGTCTGTCTCTCTGTGTTGGCCCTGCAACAGACTGGCGTCCTGTTCAGGGTGTACCCTGCCTAACGCCTGATAATTGCTGGGATAGGCTCCAGCTGCCCCGTGACCCTGAATTGGATAAGCGGTTAAGAAGATGGATGGATGGATGGGATGGAAAATACTTTGAATAATGCCACTGTGTAAATGTAAAGTCGCTCTTTTCCTCAGCCATCCTGATTCTCTTTTGTTTTAATTTTGAGCAACAGGAAGTGCACCATGGATCTGCTTCTATATCCAACTTGATTTGGCCCGCTTCATTAGTTGGGCAGAAAACCAATTTTAAATGCATTTGTAACTTGTGTTATTGAGAGTGTAATAAGTAATATATTGCTGTACATGTTATAAGTATTGAGATACATTCCTCCGTTACTGAAAAAGTTATATCTTTCTGTAACCCGTTACTTTTGTAATGCATCGATCTCGACACTTGTTGTCATATACTTGGGAGGTCTCTCTGTAAAGGAGCTGTTCATGATCTGTTTGTGACACAGACAACGCCACAGTTGGGAACATGGAAGTTATGTTGAACGTTCTGCTTAGTCTGCCAGTGCACTTAAAAACTCCGAATACGCTCAGTTGCTGTTGTGAGTTTTTGCCGACGGTGGCTCAGATTAGGGCAGGGCATTATGATGAAATACATCGTCAGGACGATAGAAAACGTTTAATGCTTTATATGAATCTCCATCGTTTAAGCCACGATATTGTTTTACGGCAGTAAATTACGTCAAGATGCACCTTATGGCATCCCTGTGAATGCTGCAATACATGAAAAAACAGAGGAAGACGATAACCAACACGTTTCAGATCAGGGATCTAAACAAGATTGTCAGACAACCCAAAGTTAGTCTCCCTGCACGTCTCACCTCTACTCCCGACGCGCAGCTTGAACATAAAAAAAGCGTCTCTCAGGTAGAAATACACCGGCTCTAAAAGCCGTTTCGTTCACTAGCAACACAGCAGTGGTGTGCTACAGTGTCTGTGTCTGGAGTTTATCAGAGCTTACGCCTCGACTCGATGCTGCTTTTGCTCATTGAAATTTCTCTGTATTCATAGTTGTGATTCTTCAACAGCTAAAAAAACAAATGTGTAGTGTTCGAGTCCGTTGGTCGGACTGGGAGCAGGCAAACTTTACCAACAACTGCTGTCTGATCTGCGTCGGTCTTCTTATATCCAAACAGCATCGATAACCTTAACTTTACTATTTTCCTAATCCTACTATGTGGTAACCAGTGCCTAAACCTAACGTGTGTTTAACATTTACGAGCAGCAGCTGCCTCACGTGTGGGTGGAGTCGGAACACATCTTGAGGGGACAAACACATATTGACATAACACCCCTCTTTTACATAGAAGACATGCAGATAGTGAAACAAATAAAACACGAGAGGGTGTATGAGGAGAGAAAAAAAATGCTACTGCCAAGATGTACTGTAAAATTAAGAAAATGAGTGACAGCAGGTATCGCGGCAACATGTGGATGCTTTTAAAATTACATGTTTAAATCAAAGAGCGTAGAACTGAGCCGCTTTCCTAAAAGCTCATTGATATCCATTGTTCCTGCAGATGGAAGGAGATCACTACATAAGTCTGGATGGTGTTATCGTCATTTGTCATTTCAAATTGCATTTCCACGTTGTACATTTTTATAAACTCATAAATTCATGAGATAAATTAACAGAAAAATTGCTATATCATGAGGTATATCGTTATCAGGATCTAAACTGAGCTATACCAGGATATAAAAATTTGGCCATATTGCCCAGCCCTAGCTCAGATTATTGTAAAGCCTACTCTACAATAGGGCTTAAGGCTGCGAAGCGTAAAACCCAAAAAATGCCGATTTCTGATTGATTAACTATAGAAAAAAATATATATAAAAGGCTTTTAATAGGAAGGGACATGCTGCTGAGCTTGTAAGTAAAATGTGTTAACGCGCCATTTACATTTCCAGTGGAAAGCAGAGGCAAAGCGCAGTCTATATTTTTCCCTCTATATTGAAACAGACACAAAGCCTTTATCCATCTATGCAAGGGATCTCCATCACCTACACAAGGACAGATAGAGAAAGGCTCAATTTTCTAACTATCTGTCCCTATCAATGAACATATTCCTGTGATTGTTCAGCTCAGCAACAGTCTGAGATCGTTTCACCAGAACGGTGCTCCATAGTCACTGTAATCTGTAGTCAATGCAGCGTTTGGACACTACATGCTATATGTTGAAAGGACGGTTTATCTGTAATGCTCTTTTGGCGATTTTGAACACAAGGAGGTGTAGACAAACAACAAAACAGAACAGAGTATTTCTTTACATGCATTTTTAGAGTATTCAATGAGCATCTCTTCTAGTAAAAAGCTTTACAACTTAATCAAAACTCATTTTCTGTCATTCTTTGCTCCTTGAAGGGGGGATGCATTCACAAATTTAAGAAAATAAAGTCTAGTTCCAGAAATGACTCTGCAATAGTAAGCAGACATGCCATTAAAACTTAGCACCCCCTCCTGTCCCAGTGGGGAATAGCTTTGCAACATCCATCCATCCATCCATTTTCTTAACCGCTTAATCCTTAATGGGTCGCGGGTGTGCTGGTGCCTATCTCCAGCTGTCAACGGGCGAGAGGCAGGGTACACCCTGGACAGGTTGCCAGTCCATCACAGGGCAGGACAAACAACCATGCACACACTCACACCTAAGGACAATTTACAGTGATCAATTAACCTGACAGTCATGTTTTGAATGTGGGAGGAAGCTGGAGTACCCGGAGGGAACCCACGCATGCACGGGGAGAACATGCAAACTCCATGCAGAAAGACCCTGGGCCGGGATATGAACCCACAACCTTCTTGCTGCAAGGCAACAGTGCTAGCCACTGCGCCACCGTGCAGCCTAGCTTTGCAACACTAACACAGAAATGGAGAACTATAGACCAAAAACGTGTCCGTCAATACGTCTACGTCTGGGTGCAAACTTGCTGATGGAGAAATATAAACTAGGCCTAAGGGAGTAATTCTTATAATGCGACCAGTGACTTCATCACCTAGCCAATTGGTGAATGGTTGTCTTCTGACATCATGTTTAATCCTGAGTAGGCACACTTGGCACTACAGATCTGAAATCTGTTCTAAGAAACGTCCTTGTAACGCCTAATCGTTACTAGTAGAAAAAGGCTATAACCATTTAGAACCAAGTCGACCAACACGGAGTAGGCACTAGTGGAAAAGGGTAATTTGTTTCTCTTTTGGACAACCTTGCCTCAGGAGATAGGAGCACTGTTTGTCCCGTAACCGGTGGGTTGCTGGTTTGAGTCCATTCCATTTGCTGTGACCTTGGGCCAGACCATTTACCCTACCTTGCCTGTTGTTGCTCACAGGGCCTGTTGGCCCCTGTGTGCGGCAGCCTCACTTCTGTCAGTGTTCTGTAGGGCAGCCTTTGCTACAATGTAGTTTACCACAATCAGCATGTGAACGGGGAAATGACTGAAAGTAGAGCAAAGTGCTTTGTGATCCTTTGACTGGACCGTTTGTGATTTGATCTTTTTTTTTCTTCTATCAGTAATAAACTAGCGAACCCAATGCCGACCATTTTCCGGTTTTATTAACGATCTCCAGTTGTGTCTAAGTAGTCATGATGCAAGGGTCTTCAGAAGAGATCCAGGAAATCCCCTGTCCTACCATGAATAACATAATCATATACTCTTTTTTTGTGTTAAAAGGATGTGGTCTTTTTGATGTCAGAAAACTCAATTTATTTGGTTTCTCATCTGGTAATGTACTCTCACAGTCCACAAAGAATCATTTGATATGTAAATAGCATCCTGAATCCAGCGTAACATTTGTCATTTCACTTTTTCAAGCAATTTTCAGTGTGAACTGCATTCTTTACCATTCTGATCACTCCAAACAGTGAAAAGAATAACCTAGATTGTCTTCCAGCTGTGTCTTTTTGTTCAAATAGCTTGTGCCTATCTCCAGCTGTCAGCGGGCGAGAGGCGGGGTACACCCTGAACAGGTCGCCAGTCCATCACAGACATCCAAAATAAATTTTTGAGAAAAACATGAATTTTTAGTAAGCAAATATTTTTAACATAAAACTTAACCACTTTAATTTAGTACTACTACTACTACTAATGCTCTACATTTGTAATTTTTGCTATTATTTCGGCTGTTAATGTTTTCTCTCAGTGTTTTCTTCTCCATAAAAGCTACACCTGGTCTGGCGTGCTGCTCAGCAAAAATGCCCTGTTGGATGGGGAGCATCAATTCAGATGATGCTCCCAGTGTCCGAACATCCTCCATGTTCTGTTATGAACTTTTTATTTTTTTTAATAGAGAAAGTACTCTTACATGAGTTCCTTTTGTGTCTCTGCTCTCGCCTCTCCACTGTCGCTATCTGCTTGCTCAGTATAAGGGATTACTGAGGGGTTGCTGTGGTTATATCAACAGGGCCCAACCTTACATCCATGACTTGATGCAATCTGCTGGAATTCTTTAAATAGAAAACTTTTAAGTAATTGGAATGTTTGTACAATTGAACTGAAATTGCTTTTCTTGTAAAGTGCCTTTAGATTACACGTGTTGTGAATTGGTGCTATACAAATGAACTGATTTTAACTGAATTAAAATGTATTTTATACTAGACTTTAACAAGAATAACCATATTTGCATCCAAGGGACACTTATCAAAAAAATGGAAGCTACTGTAAATTAGACATTTGGCTAACATCACAGCAGTGTGCAGAAAAACTCTGATTTGGAGTAAAGAGAACCAAACCAGAAACCCATTCATAATCTGTCAGGGAAACAAATCACTAAATTGATCCCTTCAGCCTCAGAGAACTGATGATCATTACAGCACAGGAGTGAAGAGACGTCATGAAGAAAGACCTCCAAAAATATTTCTCGGAAGAATGAAATTGATTATAAAAAGGAGCTTTGCCATCAAAGAAAAGGCCAGATTCAGATAAGACAGTTCCAAATGTATCATCAACATATGTGGTCCTGTGCTGTGATCATTTATTTATAGAAAAAACAAGATCACAAACTAGGACTAAATATAAAAGCATTGACCTGAGTGATCTTGATATTGTAGTTTGTTTTTCTGAGCCTTTTCTGATGCCAAAACATAAATAAATTAAAAATCCTCTTTACAGGTTTCTTAACAATTATGTAAAATAAGAAGTAAAACACCACATTCATTATTTTCTTAGGAAGTGTGTATGAGTATGGTCGTACTAATATGAAATGCAAAACTCATTAGGTGCACAGATGTCTCTTTCTTCTATTTAAGACTTTCCAGTCAAAGGAAAACAAAGCACTGTGGCTTCAAATGGTTGCTGAAATCTCATTTCATGTCACAATACTTTTTTTAAAGTGTAGGTTAAGTACAAGTTAATTGATGATTATATTTGTCTGTTTAAATTAAATGTAGACTATAGAATGACAGGGGTAAACTAAACGCCAAGCTAGTCTTTGAATTACGTTTGAAAATAAGTTTTTATTAGCGAAACTGAAAATCTAAATGGTTACTCTTGTTAAAATTGCATTGCTATTATCATTTTAATACATAGGCATGCGTACTTAAATAGAAAAAAAAATAGTTTGTGAGTTTAGTTTTTACTGTTCCACTTCTTAAAGAGTTAAACAAGTTGTTAAGAGCTGATTCAATGATCGGACTATATGTTTGAGTAGCCCTACACCATGACCAAACATGTTTCTTGGCAATAGAAATATTTCCAAGTAGTCAAATTTGTATTGCTTTTTATCAAGCAAGTCATTACAAGAGATTTAAGCTGTAGGAGGAGCATGACAGAAACCTTTACTAGTTTTAAACCTATTCCAAACTAGCCTAATGGCTAGTTTACCCCATTAGCTTTAACATTAGCATGTAGCAGAAAAAAACTGTGATGCTGCAATTACTGCAGCTACAGTGCTGTGGAAACAAGTAGCCTATTTCTGCCCCTAACACATTTTTTCTCTGTTTTCCATATTAGGACTGCAGTGCAACATAAGCACACAGTTATGATTAGTGTTTATTAAATATGGAATTCAGCCAATGATTGAGCAGGTGAGAAGTAGCACAGGTGGATCAGGATGAAATAAATTACTTTCTGACAATTAGCTAAGGCGTCTGCATATCACAACTCTCTCGGCAGTGAGTGGCAGGGCCGGAAATCCCATTTAATTTTGGGTTAGGGGAACTAAGATAAATGAGATTAAATTTCAGAGAGTAATTTTTGGAGATACATGGAAAAACATTGGTCTCTCCCAAACCTTTTCAACCTGTGTTGAAGGATGGGTCTTCAGCATGTCTAATAATGTTATGGGATGTTACATAATAATAGAGTTTTGGACATCTTACATTAAAAAAGTAATTACTTATAGTTACAAATTACTTTTTCCAAAAAGTAATTGAGTTAGTAACTCAGTTACGGCACTGTAAACATATTTATTTTCTCAGGTGTGTCACGTTACCCAGGTGTCGAGCAGCAATTTATCAATGTTTTTGGGTTGCTTTGTTAGTAGATATCCTATTGATTCATTTTCTGTGATGTATTGAGAATTATCGAAAACCAAACCTTAACCAAAACCTCTGCCTTCAGGAGTGAACATTCGGAGGAGCCGGATGTGCTCTATCAGTGCAGTTCTCTGTGAGACATTGTGGGGAGTCTCTGCTTTAAAGAAACTAATGTCCGTCGAATATCCAAATTAAAACTATGTTCACCGCGGTCGTACAGCACGAAGTGAAACAGCGTGAAGAGAAACAGTGAGAACGCTCAGGGTATCCGCCCACCCAGCAAATCATCATCATTACCGACTCCTCCTCTGTCCCTGCAGCTGAATTGTGTCTATCAGAAAGCCTGACAGCGCCACATTGTAACGCGCCACTTTACATCTCCAGTAACTTTAACAGCGTTGCAATGATGCGGTACAAGTAATTAATAAGCCTTAATTATATTACTCTGTTACCATTGTTCTATAGTAGTCCATGTTTTACCTATGTACCGTACAGGTTTTTCTATATACAACCAGCAATGGTATTTAGGTGGAACCTGATAATGATACATCTGTATGACCACATCTAACAGCAGTTCTTTCACCCTTATCTAATTTCTGTTATAGCTGTCTTACAAAAATAAATTAAGCTAGGAATAATGTTCCAAAACTAGAAATACTTTTCAAGAATAATCCAACGTAAAACATGTCTTGAAATACATGGCTACTTTTATGATTAGAACAATAACTGAGTAGCACAGGTGTGGAGGGATGTGAAGCATAAATATAAAGTTCTACAGCATGCCTGTAATCTTTTACAGTAAAGAGGGATGGCATCAACAAAAAAAAGACAACATGACTGGGATACATGCTGTGGAAGGTATTAAAAAAATCCACAATTTTTTATCAACACAATCAAATTAAATCTGATGTGAGCAGGGGGCATGAAGTGAAAGCTGTTGATTTTTTTGTCGTCTGTCACTAAGTGACCTGCTGTGATCAACAGTAACACAAAGAGATTAGAATTAGGCGTCACTAAAGCCAAAGCTCTGAAACTAGGGAATATTTCTACAAGTGATTGACCTGCAAGATGACTTCTGATTTCTGACCTGCAAGCTATCGCCTCAGCAGGAGGAAATACCAGAATAGCCGCTACCTCTGCACCGGTTGTTGGCACCAGTGGCACTGGGTTCTTTGGAGCCCATTCCAAAACCTTTGTAACTTTTCAACACAATAAGAGGCCATGAGATGATGCTCAGATGCTCTCAGGAGAATATTTTTAGTTTTTTATTGATTTGATAATCTGTCAAAATGAAGTATCACTGTAGGTTTTTCCATCCCACCTTTCAAGAAAAATCTGGTTAAATACAGGAAAACATTCAGTTAACATGAGCCCTGGCGCTAATGCAGATGTTTTAAGAAATATATATATAAATATATATTTGTACTATGTAAAAATAAGTAGGGCATATTAGGTATGCACCACAGCATAGTATGGTTTGAAAGATGTCGGTGAAGAACGCTGTTCATATGTGGCTTATGAAAGAAACATCAGTCTTACATGACAATTTAACTTCCTTCTATGACCCATTTCCTTAGATTATCTTTGTGTGATATACATTTTTTTGATAATCTGAAATATTCAAGTGTGACAAAACAATAAAAGGGGTTAATATTTTTTTCAGCACCTTAATTTTTGGACTTCCTTTGCTGCAAATCAATGAATAAATGTATGCCAGTATGATTTTCATCATTGGGCAGGCTGAGACATTCTCAAAGTCAATGAGGTACATACTTAAGATTTGTTAGCAGTATGCCCCTGTGTTAGTCTTAAATCCTCAAAGAAGCGCATGTTGAATGCCCTTATTCCCTCCTCTGTCTGACAGGCAGTTCCGTTTCTTTTGTTTCAGAGTAGAGTCTGTGCAGACAACTGGAGCTGCTTTTTCTAAGAGGGCAAGTGTAGTCACCAGGCACTCATATCTGCACCCTGTTCCAGTGCAATGACAATAGATGGCAGGCTGTAAAACCGTCAACTGTTAATAAAATGGAGTGCCAGGTGACTGGCGAGCTCCTGATTTAAGGTGTCCTCGAGCTTCCAGTGACCTGTTCCTTGGAGCACTGTTCTGCTGCAGAAAGCTCCATTATGTGCCTGATCAGTCCAAAGTTGGTTTTTGCCAAGTTTGCTGATTTTCATAAACCAACAAAGGCAAAAGTGTGCATCAACTTTTTAAACTAGCTGGTTCCCCGTATGCAGGCAGGAATGCAGGCTTGGTTCAAAACATCTTCTGGCAACAGATTCACTAATCAACTGCATTCCAAGAATGGATTTCAGGAGAGTATTTGCATTTCCTGAAACAAAGGACATGCAGTCATACAGAGTTCTGTTTTTCTCCTAAAATCCTGTTTTTTAAAGTTTCTCTTTTCCCTGCCAGGCATCCTCCTGCTTCCAGCTCTTTAATCATAAACATACCTAACCACAGTGCAAGTCTTAACTAGCCAGTAAGTAGTTTTCTCAAAAGTGGATTTGATGTGTAGAGTATTTTACTGATAAATATCCACTTATAGGGCTCCAGCAGGGGTTATGCTCTGGATCAAATCCGTTACTGATTATACCAATATACCTAATGATAGTGGAGAAAAGAAAAGAAACAGACCAACTTCGATATCCATGTTAAATTGAATCCATGTGGCAACGAATGATTAGTACAGACAAGATCAAGCCGCACTTTGGTACTATGAGTCTTGTGCCTTCTATATCACAGCAATTCAGTTTACTTTTATTTATATGGCGCCAATTCACAACAAATGTAATCTCAAGGCGCTTTACAACAAGTCATTTCAAAACAATTATACAAACATTTCAATTAGTTAAAAGTTTTTTATGTAAGGAATCCCAGCAGATTGCAGTGTTTGATACAGTGGAAGACAGTATTTTTATTTCATGCACGAAACACTGGGTTGGGATTAAAGGTGCAGCATTGCAGTGGCTTTGTTAATATTTAAGAGCCAGAATGTTTTAGTCTCAATATTGAAAATTCTCTGTCCACCTCAGCTTCTTTGTCTTGAGGGGTACCTCAAGGCTCAATCAGTGGTCCTCTTGTTGTTTCTGTCTACCGGCTTCCATTAGATTCTCTTTTAGAAAACATGGTATTTTCTTCCACTGCAACGCAGACGATTGCCAAGTCTACTTGTCTCTAACAAATAACAGTCTGTGCTCCATCCAACCACTTTTAAACTACCTTGAAAACATGAAGGCTTATAGGGCTCTGAACTTTTTAAGCTTCAGTGAAAACTAAAACCTAGGTAATCCTATTCAGGGCAAATAGTACCTCACAAAACCGACCTTTTAATTTTGGTTTGCTCGGGTCTTTCAATAAACAGCATGTCACAAATCCAGGAGTCAAGATGGACTCAGATTTCAAATGTAATAAAATTATCAGTTCAGTGGTTCAAAAACGCTTCTTCCAGTTAAAGCAAATTGCAGAGCTTAAGCCGGTTCAGGATTTGGAACATATAATACATGCTTTTATCTCAACCGGCCTTTACTATCGTAATCCACTTTATTTTTGTGTCAGCCAACCATCCCGTACATGTCTTCAGCTCAGCCAGCAAACATCACAAAAAAAAGGCTGCTGTGTTATTTTTAGGCTAATATGAGCATGCTAATGGTAGTTATGACAAAACCTTTGTAAGAAATACACGCAAGTAATGCACTTGCAAATGTTTTCAGCATTATATTGTGTTGGATTGTAGATCTAAGATTAATTGTGAACCAGCAGTACATTAATTGGACCCTCGTGAAGGTAAAATACCTTTTTTGTTCAAAATGACTGTTCTGTCAGTGGAAATAAGGCTTTTAACAGTGAGATGCACATTATTTGCTTTCAGAGTTATTTGACCAAAGATTATACAATTTCTACAGTTATGATTATATCCTTCATTTGGCATACATCATTGGAATAACAACAAATTTTGCTTTACAATTATGAATAATATGTATATGTCCATATTAACCGTGGCTTTAGGCTCCAGTGCCAATATCTGGAAGCTGTTGCTACAACGTAGCTTGCCATCACCAGTGTTTGAATGGTTGAATACCTGAATGTAATGCAAAGCACATTGGGGTCTGTAGGGACTGAGAAAAGTGCTATACAAATGCAGGCCATTTAATAAATGGTTGTTTTTAATCTGTTTTTCAATCATAATATGACTGAATCAACGCTTGGACTGACAGTTCAAAGATAAATACACAAACTCTTATCCCTCAATTGGCCAGATAATTATTAGCCGAATTAATTAGAGTATTTAGAAGAATATTGTAATGCACTTCATTTGGAGACATTGCCAATCATACCTAGGTGACTGAAATATTCATAAGTGCAGATGGTGCACAGCATTTAATCTGTAAATGATGTGAGGCCATTGCTGCAAAATTTCTGTAGTTTACATAAATGTTGTCACGATGACAACCATGTTTGGTCCAAATAATCTCTTAGCCAGGCTTAGCTGGAGGCCAAATTGTATATACTACTGTATCTTTTTTGTATTTTTTGTTTTGTTTTTACTGTAGGTTCACAATAAAAACTCTTACAGTCACAGTATTGTTCTTACCTGTTTCCCTTTAGAAAAATACAGTGACAGAACTTACAACTTTGTAATTTTTATAACACCACATAGATACTGAAATTCCTGTGATGACGTTCATGACGTTTTCGATGACAATGTGGCTGATGCAGTTAATCAAGTGGGGAAAGTAGTCCGACTACTATACAGGAGACCATAAGTTACAAATCCATCCCACATGATTTTTTTTCTGCTTCCTTTTTGACGCTTACATCATTCTCCCTCAGGATTAGTTAGGGTGGGTAATAGATTTGGAATTACAGTGGTATACGTTTATATGATGCAAAATACATGGTTAGCATTAGAGAATTACATAGTGGTTGGAGGTTACACCCTTAATTATTCATGGCTCTGGTTTTCCATTATGCCATATGAATGGTACCCTAAGGAAAACAGACAAAGGATGCTTTTTATGGACTGTGACACTCCTTGGACTCAGACCTGTTGACAGAAATAAAATTACACACTTTCTAATAAGCCAGTGCTCAGCTTCAAACCTGTTCCAAAATGACTTCTCTTGTAAACTGCCTTGAGATGACATCTATTGTGAATTGGCGCTATATAAATAAACCTGAATTGAATTGAACTGACTGTGTAAATAGGGAGACTTAAAAGACTTATATTAATATCACTATAGATTTTTAAAATAAATAATAAGCCATGAATACCCATTAACTTCAGCCTCCAAGAACCAATAATCAGGATTTAAACTAAATACAGAGTTTCAATTACTGCAAGTTGGATATTAACTGCTTATTAACTTATACCAGAACATAACGGACTGAATTCTAGACTATCCTTTCAAGTTGTGTTTGACATCCCCAGCAAGATGAGGCCTTTGGACTCTTCCTCAGTACCCAAAGCCTAAATCTGACCCTGTGTGCTTTGGTGTGATTTAAAACTGTCCAGCTTTCAAAAAGAATTAAACTAAATACTGCATTTTAGTTGTCTCATATGTAATTTATAAGGGGACAAAACTGGAGATTTATCTTGAGACATTTGCTCTGGAAACTTTGGATTTTGAAGTTTAAAGTTTAACTCATCTGCAAACAGGGTCTGCATGTGATTAGTAACCGGCGGGGATGTTAACCATTTTTCTGTACAGGTAAAAACTTTGGTCATTCGGAGAAGAAATAAAGAAGCTGAAGTATTTTTGTTGCAGGAACTAGAGTGATTTGCTTTACTTTCCTGGTTCTAGTAAGGAAGCAAGCAGCAGCGTTCTATATCAGCTGCAGCTGTCTTTTTAGGCAGACCTGTAGAGACACTGTTGCAGTTATCAGTCTAACTAAAGATAAATGCCTGGATAGGTTTTTCAAGGTGCTGTTGCGACAGTACTCCTTCAGTCCTGGAAATGTTCTCCAAATGATAGAGGGCAGACCTTGTTATTCCATTAGGACTACATTAAACTGAACACTGTAATATGTAGATGGATCATACCTCAACTTTATTATTTACACTGATTACTGATGATTTACACACATGAAAAGAGCTAAAAATGAGCAGCAAAATGTCACACTGACAAGAACCGCAAATGGTTCTAAAATAGCTTTTTTTTTTAGCTCAAACCTGTTAACACATTTTGTGTGAATCTGGGTATATAACCTCAATCAACCTTTTTGATGACAGCCTGAAATACAGAGGGGATTACTATTCAAAGAGACTTTTGAACATGCTTGTCTGTATCCTAAATTATCGTCCCACTAAGGCTCATTAGGATCAGCGAGGAACATAAGAACTCATTAAGTTTGGAGCTGAAAAGGATTAAGTCTGACTCTGCTCCCGAATATCCTGCACATCCTAAGAATTTCCTACAGACCTAGTAGGAACAAGAAGAACTTACCAAAATTGGAGGGGGGAGTGGGGGTAGAATGGCAATAAAAAGGGGAATTTAGCGCAGAGTGACTTTGCTCATCACTTCCTGTCAGGTCCTGTCAGGATTCAACACAAACGTCAAGCTGCAGCCAAAAAGACTGAGGAACATTTCAGTGAACATTTTCAGAAAGAGTTTGGGGATGCTATCCTGCTGGAATCTTGTTCTCCGACTCGGCTTCTGCGTATCGGGGGGAGGATGGAAGCAATTACCAGCGCCAGCAGCTGAGAGAGTGCCAGGCCTCTGCACATCAATCAGCGTTACTCATCCGCCTGTGCCTCAGTGCGTGTGCTCTGAAGAGGGGGTGAAAGAGCGCACCCTTGTGGTTACATCCCTCATAGCAGCCAGCCCCACTGAATGCCATCACAACCCCAGTCTGCTGCAAGCTCTGAATGGAGCCCCTTCCCTCTCGCTATATTAATCTTTACCACCTAATTGCTAATGTTATTAGCACTGCACAATAAAGTAAGAAAAAATGTCCTGATTTAATTTCCATGGCTGAATGTGAAATGAGTCTGAAAAAGAGGCAAAGAGCCGCTTGTCATTTAGTTCATGTTGAACCGCAAAGCAGAGACAATTTAGGTTAATGTGGAATGAGCAGCACAGAGAGGGCAGAAAAAAGCAGAGGGTAATTTGGTGTGGCAAATTGATGAGTCATCTTTTGTTCGCGGCCTCTGATTGACAAAAGAGCTGCGTACATTTGCATTAAAGGAGCCAGAGATAGTCCCGGCATAAATTTGTCATTGTGTCGTTCCTTTTTTGTCATGCAGCAACACACACACACACACACACACACACACACACACTCCAACTCAGACTTTATGTCGCGTGGTCCTCCTGTGTTTAGGCTAATTACACTTCCACTAAGCCTGAGTGTGTCAGCTGTGACATTTCCACTGTTGGCGTGGCAACATTAGCTCTGCTGTCCCATTATGTCTGCATTAGGGACATTGCACATTAGCTAAACTCTCCTCTGGCTTTCAAAAAACGGGAAAACAAGGGATTAAGTGTAGAAAAAAAAAATCACATTATCTCCTCTGAATTTCGCATTGGCACTTGATTTAATGCCCTAAAAATGTGCAGCCAAAAAAGTGAGCAGGAACAATCGTCCGCCACTGATTTGTTCCTTCTCTGGAGCATGGTTACCAAAGCCCCCCTTTCACCTCATACATACTAAACCAAACAAAAAGCACAGCTGAATATTTATGCTCTGCATCCCTGAGGTAGAACAGGTTAAAGTGAGAAGCCATTGGTTGTGAGTTTGTTCCGCGGTAGATTGGAGCGAAGTGAGGGTTTGTGTGTGTGTTCATCATGTTCAAGTAGAACTTCAAGGCCAAACTGGAGGGAGATGAAAGGGACAGGCAGGACGCTCCGTTCTGTAACGAATGATTGTTAGATACAACTTCGCCCTGAGGGGAAACAAAGAGGGCCGGTCTTCCACAGGGTGAGAGGATCGAGGGTCTGGATGTGTTGCGAGAGATGAGAGAGTAAATTGTCACAACATCAAGGCCGCTGCTCTTTGAGAATCAGCTGGAATATGGATCATTATGGGACCCTTGATTTACAGTAACTAGTCATTTCATTGTGCAATTCTACATAGAGCATCTTTGCAAAGGTACCTGTGGCTGCTGGATTTTGTCACATTTTGTCCCATTCAATCAACGAACTATATTGAATTTTTTTTGTTACAGTTTAACACAAAGTAGAACAGGATTTGAGGTTGAAGAATGTATATTACAAGATATCCAAATACTTAAAAAAATAGAGTGTGAACTTGATGCTCTGCTTTTGTATTTAGCCACTTTAAATTAATACTCTGTCACCTTTGTTATTTTGGAGAATATATCTACCATTTCTGCTCAGAGACTGAATTTATGCCGATTATTCTTTGCAAGATAACTTAACCTTACATTTTCAACTGAATTTGAGCCGATACCTTGACTGAATCGCATTTACACACAAATATGCGTTGATCTATAGCTTTAAATTATTGCTCTGGCTGTTTGTTTAAGGTTGTCTTTTACCTCTGACCCAGTGTCTAGTCTTTTGCAACCTTTATCTGATTTTCTTCCAGGATTATTCTACATGTTTACTGTTACTTTAACCGCAGCCCTGCCACGTACCACACACTACTCTCCATGTTTTAGATGTATTTATGCCTCAGCATGCCTGGTTCACATGAATCCCTCAGTCTGCCAGAAGCATGTTAACAGTCCATTCATTTAAATTAGATGTGTGGCAAACAAATAACAGATCTTCGGATGGAGTTCTTTCAACAATGGCTTTCTTCTAGTCACAATTTGTGGTGGAAAACCAAATGTCTGTTTAAAAGGTTATCCCTCCTGGACCGTGGATATCTGCAGCCCCTCCAGAGTTATCATGAGATTCTTGATTATTTCTTTGATTGACACTCTCCTTGCCTTTTGTCAGTTCAAATAGACGGGCAATCTTTGGTATTTTTGCAGATCTGCCATACTCTTTCCATAGATTATGCACTTTCAGTTCTAACCTTGTCTCTGCCATTCCAAAATACCAGCTGATCTTTTGCTGAAACTAACTATATTTGCTCCCTGTCATACCAATGCCTTTTAAACCAGCTCAGAGTTTATCTTTTTAGATTAGCCTCTCGACTAGATCAAACCGCAAAAGAAGCTATTTCTGCCATTAACTTCTTACTTTGCTCTAAAATAGAAAGTACTCCTCAATCGGTGCTTCTGTCTTTTTCTTTTGGTTTGAATGCTCTGTAATTTCAAAGCACCAGTTGTTTGTGACAGGCGGCAATTTAGACTAAAACCTAGTTACTACTTTTCCGTCTATATAGGCGGAAAGACACGCAATGGCATGATCTGTCAACGCAAGAGCTGTTTGTCACTTATGCAAGCACGGCCTGAGTAGAGCCTAGTTGAACGCAACAGAGACCGCACTTCTGTGATTGGTCTAATATGGTCCTTTGGTGATTTAGAAAAACCAAGAGGTGCACAGAACTGCAAAACAGACAGCAGGCTATTTTAGGGTATACATTGAGATGCACTTCACGTAAAAAGCTTTCTAGATCAATGAAAACTTACTTTCTGTCGGCCACTGCTCCTTAAGTGGAAGTGGAAATGCTTTTACAAGCTGAAGTACATAAACTATCGTCAACGATAGTGACGGCAGACCCTCCAGAAAAGGTCTGCACCCCCTGCTGTCCTGATGGACAATTGCTTTGCAACACTAACAGATCAGTGACAAAGTTGTCCAGGAGGAATGAATGTTGGAGGTCAATAACTCGATGTAATTAGCTGGGTTTCCTCGGAGAGAACACATTTACCCAATTTGAATAATAAGCTGAACTTGATGGCATTGCCTTATTGTAGTCATCAGTTGGAATGTATATATGACTGGACTAAATGGACTTTTTGGTAAGGTGCCTTGAGATGATGTGTTGTTAACTGGAATGAACGGAAAACAATTTCCAAAGTTTGGTAGATGAATTTAACAGTGATTTAGATTTCTGTGAAACTCACTGACCTGATTGTTGATTTGTTTATGCTATTTGATACTTAATATTTAACAATCTAAGTTCACACAGGTGGAATTGACTAATTACATGATGCCAACTGGTCACACAGATTTTTATTTCGAGTTATGAAAGTACAAGGAGCTGGACACAAAAGCAAAACTTTTGCAAGGCATTATAATTAGGAAACACTAAAAGTAACTAAACATTTTAAAATGTAAATGACTGCATGTATTTTGTTGTTGCTGTAGACAGGTTCTTCACTCCGTTCACAATAACTACCCAGTGTAGAAGAATTCCCTGCTTTAATATGACAAAAGTGATGTTACTGGTACTACACACCACTCTACCTCTTATTTAGTCCTCCTAGTCCCACCTAAAAAGCAAATATAATTTTAATCATTTTACCAAGTCTATTGCTCTATTACTAGAGTGATTATGTTGTCAAACAATAAATAAAAATGCACGAAGTAGAAAACTATATCAGGCAGTTAGCTGTTTGTAATATTGGTCATGATTCCATCTTGTCAGTGTTCCAAAAAGGGACCTGGATTTTTTTATTTCTTTTTAGCTCAAACTGATACCTCTGACTCACTATTGTGTTTCTGCCTTGTGTTTCAATGGCATGCATAGTTACAGTGTTTTAAATAAACAACCTTCCAGCATCAGCTTCTTTGTATCTGATCTCCTTGTGTGAGCAATTTAATCTCCAGATCAGCCAAGCAGTCATGGATTTATTTTTTATGTTTTTCAACCCATAAAAAAATGTGTTAGCACTGATGTGGCAACTGAGAAATGTAATTCATAATACACGTAAGCAGAAATGCGATAAAATGTATGCAAATTATTTACAGATGCCGCAACAGTGACCCAGTAATAACACTGCTTAATATGAGGGGCCACATGGGACATTATTCAGGATTATCCTCTCACACACACATGTGAAATTTAATTCATTCACACACTATAGTGAAACCTTTCATATAGCATACTGAAATCATTCACACACTATACTAAAACCTCTTATATAGCATATTGAAATCCTTCACACACTATAGTAAAACCTCTCATACATTATACTGAAATTGAAATCCTCTCATACAACATAGTGAAATCCTCTCATACAACATAGTGAAATCCTCTCATACAACATAGTGAAATCCTCTCATACAACATAGTGAAATCCTCTCATACAACATAGTGAAATCCTCTCATATAACATAGTGAAATCCTCTCATACAACATAGTGAAATCCTCTCATACAACATAGTGAAATCCTCTCATACAACATAGTGAAATCCTCTCATATAACATAGTGAAATCCTCTCATACAACATAGTGAAATCCTCTCATACAACATAGTGAAATCCTCTCATATAACATAGTGAAATCCTCTCATACAACATAGTGAAATCCTCTCATACAACATAGTGAAATCCTCTCATACAACATAGTGAAATCCTCTCATACAACATAGTGAAATCCTCTCATACAACATAGTGAAATCCTCTCATACAACATAGTGAAATCCTCTCATATAATATACTTAAATCATTCACATACTACACTAAAAATTTTGATATCGAATTTCACTAGTATGTGTAAGAGCAATTCTACGTATGTGTGTGAGAGGCAACTTTCACTTGAAACGGAAGTAGTAGAAAAAAGGAGCGCATTTTCAAAACAAACGAAGAAGAAGTTGGAGAAGTAGTGACACATTTTACACCCATCATACTAATGTCTGCTCAGCAGCCTGAACGTGACATCAGCGAAGCAGCTGCCTTACTGAATACCATACTGGCCTCAGCAGAAACTATTAGAACTCTTAGTAATGCGACAGCAGCCGGACAACCACCGGTAGCCATTCTGAATGAGGACACGGTAACTAGCCAACTAGCGTCGCTCTTTCCATCCCGCCGGCATTTCTTTTCATGCCCGATGTCCATTTAGTGAAAGATTGCTGAGCTTGATAACGTGGTGCGCATTCTCTCCTTAATGGAACTGGACCTGAAGAAGCCGGCAACGCACTGCTTTGGCGGCGGGATGGAAAGAGCGATGCTAGTTGGCTAGTTACCGTGTCCTCATTCAGAATGGCTACCGGTGGTTGTCCGGCTGCTGTCGCATTACTAAGAGTTCTAATAGTTTCTGCTGAGGCCAGTATGGTATTCAGTAAGGCAGCTGCTTCGCTGATGTCACGTTCAGGCTGCTGAGCAGACATTAGTATGATGGGTGTAAAATGTGTCACTACTTCTCCAACTTCTTCTTCGTTTGTTTTGAAAATGCGCTCCTTTTTTCTACTACTTCCGTTTCAAGTGAAAGTTGCCTCTCACACACATACGTAGAATTGCTCTTACACATACTAGTGAAATTCGATATCAAAATTTTTAGTGTAGTATGTGAATGATTTAAGTATATTATATGAGAGGATTTCACTATGTTGTATGAGAGGATTTCACTATGTTGTATGAGAGGATTTCACTATGTTGTATGAGAGGATTTCACTATGTTGTATGAGAGGATTTCACTATGTTGTATGAGAGGATTTCACTATGTTATATGAGAGGATTTCACTATGTTGTATGAGAGGATTTCACTATGTTGTATGAGAGGATTTCACTATGTTATATGAGAGGATTTCACTATGTTGTATGAGAGGATTTCACTATGTTGTATGAGAGGATTTCACTATGTTGTATGAGAGGATTTCAATTTCAGTATAATGTATGAGAGGTTTTACTATAGTGTGTGAAGGATTTCAATATGCTATATAAGAGGTTTTAGTATAGTGTGTGAATGAATTAAATTTCACATGTGTGTGTGAGAGGATAATCCTGAATAATGTCCCATGTGGCCCCTCATAGCTTAATCTCAGGATGCATTATTCAAACACTCTGTCTGCACTGCAGAAGAATAACGTCTGTATGCAGGCATGCTGTGGCTGTGCTGACAGAGGGGTCTGGCCTAGGTCTATTTGAATAAATTCTTATTTGACTACTTGGGTTCACTTGTCTTTTATTTCCAGGTGGTCAGGAAATTATTAAGTATAAGAAAAAGATGTCAAATAGATAAATATAAGCTTTCTACTTCATGTAGCAGTAGATTGGAAGTTTAACTTCTTAATGTCAATGCATGTACTATATACAAAAGTTAGATTCCCATGCGTCATACACAAATGTCATAGACATAAAGTGACTGACATGCCCCACTTTTCTTCACATTTAGCAGTTGGTAGTGGTTTTTTATTTTTCTTAGCTTTGTTTTATTTCTATGTCTTTTATATTAATAATTCAATTCAGTTTATTTATACAGTGCCAATTCACAACAGACGTCATGTCAAGGCACTTTGCAAGAAAAGTCATTTCAATACATTTGTACAAACATTTCAATCAGTTAAAAGTTTTTTTATATAAGTAATCCCAGCAGATCGCGTTGTGTCACTGAGATGAGGGAGCACCCTAAACATGTAGACTTCAACCACAGCAATCCTTTAGTCATCCTTCATACTGAGCAAGCATATATCAACCTTCACGAGGAAAAAACTCCCCTTTAACAGGAAGAATCCTCTAGTAGAACCTGGCTCAATACAAGCGGTCATCTGCCACGAACGTCTAAGGGTTTGAGAAGACAGAGAAGAGCCTCAAAAAGATCAAAAGGAACTCAAGTAAGAGTACTTTCTATATTTAGGAAAGTAGAAAGTTGACAATTATTTCCCATTTCCAAATCCCACTTTTCAACACACACACACACAGACACACATCCACAAACAAACACACATACACACCTTCCCAAAACGCGTAAGACCATAGGTAGAGCTCAGATGGGAACGACACGCCATCACGGGAGCCATCTGCCTCGACTGAAGCAGATCCATGGCAGCAGCCGAGGCACCGACCAGGGCTCTCAGGGAGGGAGGGCGGGAACCCCCACCATCCCCAGGCACTACCAGAGGAGCGCCCAGGCCTCCCAACCGAGGCAGAGGGCTCCACAGATGAAACAATTGAAGGATTAAAATACGTAAAATGTAAAATGACAAAAGCTAGTATGGATAATAAAATAACTAATAAAATGTGATAATGGAGAAAGTAAAACTGTAAAACATAAATTGTGTATTAAAACTTAACTGTAATTAAAATACATAAATAAATAAATAAATAAAACGAGCAATGGAACTAAACAGGCTGAATAAATAGTTATCAGTTAAAAGCTAGACTAAAAAGGTGAGTATTGAACCTGTTCTTAAAAACATGAACGTTATCTGCAGCCTGTTCCAGAGGTGAGGGTCGTAATAATGGAAAGACGTCTCGCCGTGGGTATGTGTCCTGACTTTTGGAATCACGACGAGACGGCTGCCAGAGCAGCGCATAGACCGCGAGGGTTCGTATGGTAAAAGCAGTTCCAAAAGATATGAAGGCTCACGACCATTAAGACACTTAAAAACCATTAGAAGTATTGGCAACTCACACCGTAAATGTGAGTTGCCAGGTATGGATTCAGACCCAGGGGGGTTGGAGCCACAACCGCAGCCAAATAAACCTACTAGCAGTGAAGGAAATGATGCATTCAATGGCGCTCTCTTGCAGTGAATTTTTTTTCAAGTGATGCTAGATTTCATTCAAGCATCCCTGATAAAAACCTGACTAAAGCCCAGGTGGTTAAAACGGGGGGAGAGATTTAATCTGGCAACACTAGTCATCGAGTCGCACCGCAATGCTTCTGGGGTCAAACTGTAAAGTATGCAGGCAAACTCCCATGATTACTGAAGCAGCTGTAATTAATTATCAATGAAACCACTTAAAATATTGTTTGCAAAGCTTGGTGATGATCCAGGTGGGAAAATTCTTACATTTTTGTGTAAACTTTTGCTGGTGGGTCTCAAGAAGCTACACCGCACATCGACAATGTCAACAGCAAACATGAAACATAAAACATCCGGCTGGACAACCTTTCAAGGTATGTGAAAGTCACAAAAAAAATTATGACAATGCAACGATGTACAAAAAACAAACAAAATTCTCTACCACTGTTTTTTTTTGTCCATTATTTGACAGGGCCTATATCGTGTTAGTTAAGTAATTTCTCACAGTTACAGTGGTTGATTCTAACATGACGTTAGCTTGATTATATGTTGTTGTGATGGGATTCCCAAAGATTATGGCTACAAGTATAAAAACTTCCCATTTGGAGTGCAATGAATGTCAGTTTACAATACTTTGCATGTTTATAACAGAAAGTCTCAAGTATAGTAGGCTCATTAGCTGTGGCTGATAAACAACTAAACTCCATTTCAAATGACTAAACATAAAATTTCATAAAATGTAAAGAGATATTACTGCTAAAAACAGTTTTTTTGTGTGGTTTGTTGGTTTTGGTCGCTGAGAGGTAGCAGTGTTGTGCAAAAAATAATTAAATACTTTTTTCTTTTTTTTTCGCAGTCAGTACCTAATGGTTAGCATTAATATGCCCTCTGTTTTCCTGCGGGAGTAGCTACCAGCGCATTTTGTGATATTTAATAGAATAATATGTTTTTAAGAAGAAGTATTCCAAGTATTTAGAATATAGTACCAGGATTCAGCGAAGTAACGGAATACATTACAAAATAAATGTTAAAGCAGGTATTCATTATTCTGAAAATCCCAACACTGAATATATGTTTCCATGATTTATTTATATAACACTCTTTCAACACAAGGCTGATAACAACAACATAAAGATACTACTGTAATATGTAATACGAGAGAGACAATGTGAATCAGATATAGGCCTATATAGTGTGCACAAACGAATGACTTGGCTCGACACTGGATGAGCCGTTTGGAAAACGGGAGAAGTCGACGTGATGATGCATTGATGCTCAAAGCATAAAAACCCTCATTTATTCTTTTGTTTGTATACTGTACTTTGTTGTTCAATAAAGTTATTTAAATAAAATTAATAAACAACCCAGGTCCTGAATAAATTGATGTTTGTTGGGTTAATGGATTTTAACCATAGACTGTGTATAGCCCAACTGTGTTTAATCCAATGCGTGGGTTGCACAAAAATAATCCAAATAATTACCAATGGCCCACATAATAACCCAAAATAGGTTACACATTTCATAACCCAGCAGTTGGTTTGATGAAATGACCTAACATTTTTTAGGGGAAAGTGTTCAGTCTGTCCTCCAACAGTCTAAACTTATAGCAACATAACAACAAAATAGATGCGGATAACCTAAGCTATTCTAACAATAAATTGATCAAAAAGGAAGGTTTTAAGCCTGGTCTTATTATTGTGTAAATTGTTCACATATTTTGTGTTGGAACTGTTTTAAGCGGCTTTATAGATAAACTTGGCTTGGCTTGGTTTGAGTGTTGCTAGGTGCTGTAGAGCTGGACCTTATATTTATTGTGCATTATGTTGAATTACTCACCCAGACAAGTTTGGTGTGATCTGGAGTCCTTTGGCAGATGTTTAGATTCATTCCTGATCGGCGTCTATCAATATAATGGAAGCTGTTAGGGTACCCAAACTGCAGCCTCTTAATAAGGCGTTATCTGCCACAAAACGCCTTCATTTCATTGATGTTTTGTTATGAATCACTGGCACTTTTCCCCTGTGAGTTCGGAGCATCTCAGAGGTGCTTTGTTCTTCTCATCCGGGATGCGTTTACAGGGCTTTCAGTCTAAATACACTAACGACGTCACTGTCGTGCGCCATCACAGTTTTAGTCTGAACAGGGCTTTACCTCTGTGCTCTACGTCGGCAGTGAGTTAGACAGAACTCGCTACTGCAAACATCAACAGTTCATGTTTGCATGTTTCCAAATTGCACAAACAAAATGACATCTGCAATGGTGGATGGCAGCAACATCATTGAAATCGCTATTTATTGTAAGATGGAATCGAATGTATTAAAAGCCTGAAAAAAAAACTCCGGATGACAACAGCGAATTAACTCTGAGATGCCCCGAACTCATAGGAGAATACTGCTAGTGATTCATAACCAAACGTTGGTGAATTGAAGGAGTTTTTTGGCAGATACTGCCTTATTTAGAGGCTCTGCTTTGGGTTCCACAACAACTTCCATTATATGGATATACTCTGATCGTGAATAAATACAAGCATCTCCCGAAGGACTTCAAGTCTCACCAAACTTGTCTGGGTGAGTAAATGAATGCATTGCATGCTATAAATATGGTCCAGGTTGAAAAAAAAAAAAAAAAAAAAAAAAAAAAACAGTACTTCCTTTTTAAGTAGTGTTGGGTTCTAAAGGGTTTTAGGGTGGAGGGTGGAGGATGGACTGCTGGCTGCGTTGTAGTGATAGGACCTTTCTTTGGCTGTGGGGAGTAGAGGAGGATTTTGCACTGTGTGGGTGATGATGAAGGTGGTATTAACGGCCTGTTCTGCTTCATGGTCAGTGTTGTCTCTGGGCTCAGTCACATTGCTGCACTGCTGCATGTTTTTGCTTATGTTTTACGGCAGCCCCTTCCCTTGCTTTATTACTTAAAATAACTCAAACTGCAAACATACAAAATTGGTTCAACAGATTTTCTAATACACCCTGACTGTTGTCAAAAAGCCATTGACCACTTATACCCATTGAACTGAACTCCACTTCCAATAAACAGCGGTATAACCATGTAAACCATGTTCATGTTGACAGATTTTGACGAAAGCTACAGAAATTCTTCCAATATCGCCAACTTTTATTTAACAAAAAGTAATTATTTTAACCTGTGAGGTTGTGTGGCTAGTTGTTTGGTCCCAAGTTGGCCATCCAGCAACAAATAACTTCTATTCACTTGCTGGGAAAGATTTAAATCTTCCCTTTTACAGCACATTTTACCTTTCAGCTATACTGCTAAGTGCACTACAAACACTTGCCTTGAATATTCACTCTCACGATTAATGGCTCCATATAAACAGTAGTTTTGCTGTGAATAGACAAAGTTTGGGTCACTGAGATAATTACAGGTTAAACAAAAACCCTATGAAACTGCAAAACAGCCAAACTGAGTGGTTTCTTGGCAAATTACCATTTTAAATCCTTGCTGAATCAAATGGCTCTTCTTGAATAGCAAGGAATTTTTTATCTATATGGTGGAAAGTGCAGCCATTAGCCACATGTCAACCAATGCATGTGATTTGTGCATAACACGTAAAAAAAATACATTCTACATTCAAGCCAAAAGGTCTTTCAAATTGTCTCATTATGGTGTGTATGAAATGGAAAGTGCAAAAAAAGCACAATTGGATGTGACTAATTAATTCACAGGTAGAACTTTAAAATGACAGGTAGTTATTCTGACCTATTAAATTAGAAATCACCTTCCGCAGAGATGGTTTTGGGTTTCTTTAGCATGTTCACTAACTCCATGTCTCACTGTTATGCACTGTATGTTTTAAAAGCATACGCCACTGATCACATTGTAACTCTTTTAAATGTTGTAATTCTTTTGTCTTTACTGCGCGAAAGTCCAAACTAATGGAGCATTTATCAGAGAAAGAGGCAAGGGGCCCATTGTGATACTGAAGAAGCTGCAGAGATGGAAAGCTCAGGTAGGATCATTTGTCAACAGAATAACTAGTAACTACCGAGCTGGTCAGGAACAAGGGACACAGGTGGCTTCAAAGAGAACGGGTTTTATTTACCCACAGAAATGTCCAAACAATTAGAACTCCTAAAAGAGGTCAAATGAACAAACAAAACCAAAGTCAAATTGGTAACTTAACTAAAGTAACTTCAAACTGCACAAACAAAGTAACTGAACACAAAACCAAACTGACCTCCCAAACAGGAAACAAAGGGAACTTAAATACTGGCTGATCAGACCAATTAACACAAGAGGGAATAAACACATACTAACAAATAAGCTAACAAAAGAAAATTAAACCAATTAGCTTTTTAGTTACTTGAAAATAAATGGAAAAGTAACCTAAATAAGTAAAGAAACTATTCAGGAAACCCATCTAGAAAACAAATACAAATTAATGATCTCCCCCCTGAGGGAGCTGCTGTGAACCAGTCCATGGCATTTCCTGTCCACATCACTGTGCTGGCTCTTGCAGGCTTCTGCTCATGTCTGCCCTCTAGCTCTCATTTGGATTTCCCCCAGCACCGGTAACCCAAGAAAAGGAAAGGTTAAAGAAAGCAAAACAAACAAAAGTCGAATACAAATACCTATGTGTGTTAACAAATATTACTAATTTCAACAAAGTTTAAATTATGTAAAGAAAATGATAAACTAAACATAACTGAAATGTTGGTGCATGGGGGTTACCGACTTGTAGCTGTGTGGCTGTAGGTTCAGCCATCACAAGTAGAAAGAAAAGAAAAAACATTGACGAAAAAAATATAAGAAAGCCTGTTTGCAGTTATCTACAAGCCATGTAGGGAACACTGAAACATATAAGGAACTGCTACAACGTTTTTGCATACATACAAAATGCTCTCAATACCTTCTTCAAACCATGTTGGGTAACATCTTAACGTTGATCAAAGGTATTGGCTTCATCATGCTGGGAGGGTGCTTTTCTTTAAAGATTGTAGAGACCTTCCCCCAAAAAACCTGCTTGTAAAAAAGCACTGAAACCTAGTGTGACAACTATCCATCCATCCATCCATCTTCCTCCGCTTATCCGGGGTCGGGTCGCGGGGGCAGTAGCCTAAGCAAGGAGACCCAGACTTGCCTCTCCCCGGCCACTTGGGCCAGCTCCTCGGGAGGAATCCCGAGGCGTTCCCAGGCCAGCTGGGAGACATAATCTCTCCAACGGGTCCTGGGTCTTCCCCTGGGTCTCCTCCCGGTGGGACATGCCCGGAACACCTCACCAGGGAGGCGTCCAGGAGGCATCCTGACTAGATGCCCGAGCCACCTCAACTGGCTCCTCTCGATGTGGAGGAGCAGCGGCTCTACTCTGAGCTCCCTCCGGATGACCGAGCTTCTCACCCTATCTCTAAGGGAGAGCCCAGCCACCCTACGGAGGAAACTCATTTCAGCCGCCTGTATCCGCGATCTCGTTCTTTCGGTCACCACCCAGCGTTCGTGACCATAGATGAGGGTAGGAACGTAGATCGACCGGTAAATCGAGAGCTTCGCCTTTCGACTCAGCTCTCTCTTCACCACGACAGACCGGTACAGCGCCCGCATGACTGCAGACGCCCTACCAATCCGTCCATCGATCTCCCGCTCCATTTTTCCCTCATTCGTGAACAAGACCCCCAGATACCTAAACTCCTCCACTTGAGGAAGGACCTCATCCCCAACCCGAAGAGAGCACCCTACCCTTTTCCGACTCAAGACCATGGTCTCGGATTTGGAGGTGCTGATCCTCATCCCAGCCGCTTCACACTCGGCTGCGAACCGCTCCAACGAGAGCTGTAGATCACGTTCAGACGAAGCCAACAAGACCACATCATCTGCGAAAAGCAGAGACCCGATCCTGAGGTCACCAAAACGGATCCCCTCAACACCTTGGCTGCACCTAGAAATCCTGTCCATAAACGTTATGAACAGGATCGGTGATAAAGGGCAACCTTGGCGGAGTCCAACTCTCACTGGAAACGAGTCCGACTTACTGCCGGCAATGCGAACCAGACTCTGACACCGGTCATATAGGGACCTAACAGCCCGTATCAGAGGGCCTGGTACCCCATACTCCCGGAGTACCCCCCACAGGACACCCCGAGGGACACGGTCGAACGCCTTCTCCAAGTCCACAAAGCACATGTAGACTGGTTGGGCGAACTCCCACGCACCCTCCAGGACCCTGCCGAGGGTGTAGAGCTGGTCCAGTGTTCCACGGCCAGGACGAAAACCGCATTGTTCCTCCTGGATCCGAGGTTCGACTATCCGTCGTACCCTCCTCTCCAGAACCCCTGAATAGACCTTACCAGGGAGGCTCAGAAGTGTGATCCCCCTGTAGTTGGAACACACTCTGTGGTCCCCCTTTTTAAAGAGGGGGACCACCACCCCGGTCTGCCAATCCAAGGGAACTGCCCCCGATGTCCACGCAATATTGCAGAGCCGCGTCAACCAACACAGCCCTACAACATCCAGAGCCTTGAGGAACTCCGGCCGAATCTCATCCACCCCCGGAGCCTTACCACCGAGGAGCTTTTTAACAACCTCGGCGACTTCAGCCCCAGAGATTGGAGAGTCCGTCCCAGAGTCCCCAGACTCTGCTTCCAAACAGGAAGGCGTGTCGGTGGGATTGAGGAGGTCTTCGAAGTATTCCATCCACCGACCCAAAACGTCCCGCGTTGAGGTCAGCAGCACACCGCCCCCACTGTAAACAGTGTTGGCGGCAGACCGCTTCCCCCCCCTGAGACGCCGGATGGTGGACCAGAATCGCTTCGAAGCCATACGGAAGTCGTTCTCCATGGTCTCTCCAAACTCCTCCCACGCCCGAGTTTTTGCCTCAGCGACCATCCGAGCCGCACTCCGCTTGGCCTGCCGGTACCTATCAGCTGCTTCCGGAGTCCCACAGGCCAAGAAGGCCCGATAGGACTCCTTCTTCAGCTTGACAGCATCCCTCACCGCCGGTGTCCACCAGCGGGTTCGAGGGTTGCCGCCACGACAGGCACCAACTACCTTGCGGCCACAACTACGGTCAGCCGCTTCGACAATGGAGGCACGGAACATGGCCCATTCGGACTCAATGTCCCCCGCCTCCCCCGGGACGTGTTTGAAGTCCTGTCGGAGGTGAGAGTTGAAACCCCTTCTGACAGGAGACTCCGCCAGACGTTCCCAGCAGACCCTCACAACACGTTTGGGCCTACCAGGTCTGTCCGGCGTCTTCCCCCACCACCGGAGCCTACTCACCACCAGGTAGTGGTCGGTGGATAGCTCCGCCCCTCTCTTCACCCGAGTGTCCAAAACATGCGGCCGCAGGTCAGATGAAACGACAACCAGGTCGATCATCGAGCCGCGGCCTAGGGTGTCCTGGTGCCAAGTGCACACATGAACACCCTTATGCTTGAACATGGTGTTCGTTATGGACAATCCATGACGAGCACAGAAGTCCAACAACAAAACACCGCTCGGGTTCAGATCGGGGGGGCCATACCGCCCAACCACGCCTCTCCAGGTCTCACTGTCATTGCCAACGTGAGCGTTGAAGTCTCCCAGGAGAATGAGGGAGTCTCCAGAAGGAGCACTCTCCAGCACCCCCTCCAAGGACTCCAAGAAGGGTGGGTAGTCTGATCTACTGTTCGGTGCATAAGCACAAACAATAGTCAGCACCCGTCCCCCCACCCGTAGGCGGAGGGAGGCTACCCTCTCACTCACCGGGGTAAACCCCAACGTACAGGCGCCGAGATGGGGGGCAACAAGTATGCCCACCCCAGCTCGGCGCCTCTCACCGGGAGCAACTCCAGAGTGGAAGAGAGTCCAACCCCTCTCGAGGAGACGGGTTCCAGAGCCAGAGCCATGCGTCGAGGCAAGGCCGACGATGTCCAGTCGGAACCTCTCAGCCTCGCACACCAGCTCCGGCTCCTTCCCCTCCAGAGAGGTGACGTTCCACGTCCCAAGAGCCAGCTTCTGACCGGACCGCCAAGGTCCCCGCCTTCGGCCACCGCCCGTCTTGCACGGCACCCGACCCCTATGGCCCCTCCCACAGGTGGTGAGCTCATGGGAAGGGGGGCCCATGTTTCCTCTTCGGGCTAAGCCCGGCCGGGCCCCATGGAAAAAGGCCCGGCCACCAGGCGCTCGCCAACGTGCCCCACCTCCAGGCCTGGCTCCAGAGTGGGGCCCCGGTGACCCGCGTCCGGGCGAGGGAACACTAGATCCATATATTTTATTCATCATAGGGGTCGTCGGGCTGCGCTTTGTCTGATCCCTCACCTAGGACCAGTTTGCCATGGGTGACCCTACCAGGGGCATAAAGCCCCAGACAACATAGCTCCCAGGATCATTGGGACACTCAAACCCCTCCACCGCGATAAGGTGGCAGCCAGGGAGGGGGTGTGACAACTAATATTTCATAAAAGATGCAGTTGTTTGAATACTTTTCTAAACATTTTTTATTTATTTATTAGAAGCTCTGCCTTTCTCATGCCTCATTTTAACTGGCTGAGTCATCCTGAGCTATCTCTGTAGGTATAGTCTTAGACTCCTGAGGACAGACTGACCACTTTTGCCTCAATTTGCTACTTTTCTCTCCTACTACTCTCCATTTGCTTTATTTTCTGTTATTAGACTAAGAAAAAGCCTACATAGCTCAACAAATTGTTTTCACTTACATACACTTCTCTTTGATTCTTCTCAGTCTTGGTGTGGATGTAATAACATAACCTGGAAAATAATACTGCAAGTGGAGGGGGCTATTCTAATATTAGCCTGATTTATATTCAGTGGTTGTAACTTATGAGTGGATTTAAATATATTAAGTAAACTTCATGCTGATGCGTTTTTCTAATACTTGGGTGTCATGAAAACATTCAAAAATGTTTAAAGGACTCCATCTTTACCATTTATCTAACTTATGAGACATAAGATTTGTAAGCCATCCATACCGTTTTTTTCTATCCATGATATGCCTCATTGGTTTGAGATTCTAATGACTACAATGGAGTACTAAGCTTCCATTGGCATGTTCAAGAAATCAATTTAAAATGTGCAACATGGTGCAAAAGAAGAAGACTACACTGTGGTCAGAAAGGGATTTGATGTGGTTGGACACAGCTGTAAGCCCCCCCACCCCGAAGTAAGAAAAAAAAAAAAAGACCATTATGGTAACATCAGCACTTGATGTTTACACCAAATTCTGGATGTCACAGCTGACGTTCAACAGCTATGCTACTTTCAAAGTCTTTGTGTTTTTCCTCCATTCTCATGCTATTCATGTTTGACACATTTAGATGCTTAAATGCACTGGGTTGTTTTCACATCATTAGTTGTGTTGGACTATTTTTTATTACTTTAGTGTATATACTGTTCATGCATTTAATCTTTCCATACAGTTAATGTATTTTCGTGTCAAAGATCAGGATGTGGGATGACAGTTTCAAGAGGAAACCCCAGACATTCCTTTCCCCAGCGGGATTCTTCATCCTGGTTACCAGGCCAACCAGGATCCTACACAGGGTTTCCTAAATGTGAGACATGCCTTAAAAACCTCCAAGAGGACATACCCACCTGACAAGATATTGGAAGTACTTAAGACCATCATCATCTTTTCTTGTTGGCTAGCACAGCCGTTGGTCATCATGGAAAAATAATCCCAACTGACAGATTTTGGGACAAGGGGTCACACTGATGAATTGGACACCTCATCTGGCTTCTTGGACTGGTCAAAAACTGACCAGTGCTGCTTCCGGTCTAAATATTGTTTCATTAGATACATCTGAAGGAAATACATCAATATCCCATAAACAAAATAAATATAATTTTGTCTCATTTAGGATTTCTGATACAGATTAAATAATAAAAAAGACAACCTGCTTGTTATGTGTTAATTGCCTTTGACAAGACGACTACTTGACATAAGTGGTCCTGTTTGAGAACTGCAGTGCTCAGTAGGAAGCAATTAGATTACATGAATGCTGATATTAAATGTCAACCTAGGCCTAATACCCTCAAATATCTGGGCTAAAAATAGAAACCTATACATGTCCTTAAGTCAATGTTCAAAAAGGACAAGCTCCTGTTTGGAAGGAATTTTTTGATATTTAAATTTTCTACTATACTTTAGCATAGGTCCATCTTCAAATTGAGGAAAGATGGAGTTTAACTGAATGTGGAGAGGAAGATATGAGCTACCAAAGCGGGCATATCCTTCTACGGAATTACTAGCACGCACTCATACCCATAGACACAGGCAGTACAGCCATCATTTCTAACCTGATTACCTCCACAAGCAGCAATATCCTGAGGAGAAGACAGGGTATTTTGTTCCACCCATTAGTGGCTGCAGAGACAAGAGGCAAAGCAGGAGATTAAGAGCAACGTCTCTCTAAGAGAATCTTTGATGAGAGCCCTTTTCATATACATGCTATATCAAGGCCAGAGTGGATATAATAGAAATCAAATGGAATATTTTTCTGTGATGTAAATGATCTAACATAGCAATTTGCATGTGCTTATCATCAATCTAGATCAGAGAAAAGATAACAAACGAGAGTGAGGACAAGCAAGAGGAAGGATAAACAGGACTGACTTGAGATGGGGTCTGGTAGTCTGGGACAATTCAGAGCCACAGCATGTGCGCTATGAAATGTCAGGAAATGCATATGCATTAGTTATGAAGTCAATATATTCTTCACTGACCCTCAAATATTGACTTCTGGGAATACAAGGGAAGGACAGGTCACTGAAAACATCATCGGGTTTTAAAGCAGCTACCAGAATGTATATCAGTGAACATCTGAAAGTTGATATTCAAGGAAGATGCACAGATTGTCCAAATGAAATAATTTAAAAAGAGGTACTGTTGAACATGTAGCGTATCTTTTACTTACTACTGGAAGCAAAGCAACAGTGCTACCAACTGTGCCAATGTGCAGTCAGTAACATTTAACACATTACTTTTTGATAAACTTAAAGTTGAAAGAGTAATTTCTTCCCCTCTGAGTTCATTTCACAATTAGTTGTACAACATTGAGGTTTGACACAAACACCCCCCCCCCCCAATTAAATCAGTTGTGATTTTGACAGGAAAAATACCACTGTCTGAAGTTTCAACCCAAACCACAGACCTGGAAAAGTATAGTCAATGTCACAAAGTAGTCTCCATTAAAAACATCCCACTGATGTATAAAAGCAATGCTTGTAATTCCCTGGTTTATCCACCACATAAAACTCTCCCGGTACCATGCATCACCAAAGTGACATTTTTGGGCTTTTTCCCCTGAACATTTCTACTTTCAAACATGCCATCTTCAAATGGATGGGTGTGCCATTAAAACTGCACCTGAAGGTGAAGATTTATTTTCCCAGTAGGAAAAATAATATTTCAACACCCTTAGAGGAAATGAATGGTAACCAGAAGTGCACGGTGTGCAGAGAATTCCAGAGTTTCTGGGCACCTGCAAATTGTGACATGGTGGTAGAATATCATACCCATGTGAGTTAGAGATATTCTCATTCCTGAACGGCTGGCCTGATTTGCCGAATAAACTCCTGTCCTTGAAGCCATTCTGGTGGAACGTGTGAAGCATTTATGTTGTGTAACTCATCACTTCTCATATACATGCAACAGTAATCACATCCTGAAACTGAAAGAGTTCAATGACGTCTTTTTAAGTCGACAAAAGTGTCACTCCATAAGAATCTTTTTTGACTTCTCAATTCAATAAGCATTTAGTCTGCTGGTAATACAGGCAGGAGAATGGAGAACTCATGTCTAGATCTGATCAAAGATGGAGAGTTAGAAATGAGACCACAGGCAGACACTTGTAAAGAGGGCAGAACAATCAGGGTTCTCTGAGGAAGCTCTGCAGATTTAGGGCAGTATGAGGCTAAATCCAGCCTTGTTTTTCTGATTCTCTTTTAAGTCTTTTAGATGTGTGTGTGTGGTATCAATCTTCTTTGTCTTTAACGCTTTTCCCCACGTTTCCCTGATAAGAGAGAATATAGACGTGTTTCATTAGATTTTTGGTTTTTACTCGTGAATCCACTTGTGCAGTCGGGTAACTGTCCTTGACTGGATCTACTGAACTTTAAGGAGTCACTACTCACATAGTAAAAGTGTTTTTATTAAAGATATGAGAGGAAATATATACAACACCTTACAGAAGTCCTTCAACTTTTTGAACTCCGTCACTTTTATTTGCATTTTATCTGAGACAGAGAATAAAACTTTGGGTATTGTTATATTAAGAATCAAAAAGCAAGGTCCTTTGGGATATGCCTATAGCAGCTTTGCACATTTTGAAGAAGAAGTTTCTGCTCATTCTTTGAGAATATATGTATAACTGAGTCACAAGACTCTTGACCAGGTTTTCATTTAATTTACACCTGGACTTTCTCAGGGCCAATCCATGCTTTGATCTGAAGCGTTCTGGTGCCAAGTTGGCTGTATGTTTCGGGTCATTATCTTGCTGAAAGCTGAACCTCTGCTCCAGTTATAGGTGTTTTGGTAAGTTTATTACCCAAGATTCCTGTGTTTTCAGCTTCATCAACTCTACTCAGCATCCTACTGCGTGCTGAAGAAAATCTTCCTCTTATCTTATGCTGTTGTTTTGCATCTTAAAAAAAACTATTCCATTTTGGTCTTTTGTAGAAGAAGATGCTCATCTCACATTTTTGCTGTGTTCGCTATAGTGGGATTATAGGTCATCATCACTCCCTGTTCTACTGCGCATGCTGTCTACAGTAAGAGATGTGATCATTTTTTTTTGTGTTGTTGATTGCATGAAACTACTGGATACAAATTACTTCTTTTTCTCTCTCAGCTTTTCTCTTCAGGGGTTGCCACAGCAAGTCATTTGTCTCGGTTTAGACTTTTTAAAGTCTCCTGAAACTGTGTAGTGTGCATTCGTACAAGAGTACAAATGCACACCGCACTTCTCAAACCATTTTCACCCCCACACATAATAAAACACAATGAGACACAGATTTGTTGTAAAAATCACAATAAAATGCAAATTTGTTTTAGTGACTGCAGTGTGAGACAGTATGACAAATTCTAAGTACTTTGAATATTTTTTGCATTATTCTCTATTTTAATTGTCTCAAATCATATTTGCAGCTACATAATATGCAAGGGAGCATCCATCAACAAGAATCTATGAATCAAAATAGAACCCTCATGCATTAGAATTTGATCAAACACATACACTCTGTATTCCACTTGCATGCCGACCCAGGATTCGGACCAACTCATCTCGAGAGGGAGTTGAGCCTCTCTCCGGAGACATAATTAGAGGGAAACTTTTTTGATGATGAGAAACGCTTTTAGGCGGATTTTCAGCGCAGTGTATGTGGGATTAACTGTACATTACATGGTCTTCTAATCCATAGGCACGCTAAACCAGGAATTAGGATACATGATTAGGGCTTAAGCCAGCTATTAGATGAGAATTATACTGTAAATCACCTAAAATTGCTTTCAGTGTTTTGACTGCACTAGAGCCTGCGTGAATTTCTCCAATGGGCTGAAACGGAGATCTAAACAGTGTCCAGGTGAAATCCTAATTGGCTGACCTATTCAGAAATAAACCACAGTGTTTTCAAATATTTATTTACCCAGCCCAGGTTTTTCAAGCACTGAATTACCTTTTTACAGATATCAGTTTTTCACGTTCAGTTATACATGTTTGAATTTTGGAGCTGTCCATGGGACAAAATTCCCCTTCTCAAGCTAACAGATGTCTTGCAAGTTTCTTTGACTATGTATCCTTTAATGCTGATTTTCATGGGTTTAAAAGTGAAACCTGGTGAAGGGATAAATCCAACAAAAACGTATTCAATATTCGATACACTCAAAGTTGCAGATTTACATTTATACCATATGTCCATGTAGCTTTTCTTGGTAAACACCTTTTAAATTTGATTTCAGGACTCGGGTAAACTGAGACTCATAATTTTCCAGCTGTAACACCCTGCAGGTAAATCATCATGAACTCGCATTACATACCTTATGTCTGACTTTCTCAAATTTATCTTTGGCATTGTGTGCAACAGACAAAGTCGTGGCACAGTGGATGACTATACACTTAAAAGTCTGGCTTCTTAAACGAGACCATCGCCACAGAGGGGACCCGTCCTGGTTCAGTTCTTTAATATGTTAGATTACTGATTATGCATGTATAATATGAATGCAATTGTGATAGAAGCTGGAGGAGAAGGGAATAATTATTTGAATTATAATTTTGGTAGAATCAATTTTTTAAATAATTGATGGCAGTGTGGTTGGGGGTTTGGAACTGTTATAGGATTTTGCCTTTTCAGCATGTTTTTTTAGATGTAATGTGACTTTGTATATCACAAATTTTGAGATAAAAATGTTACAATGTAATGAGTAGGTCCATGTTGCATCTCCAAACAAAAAGCTTCAAACAGCCTTTTAAGTCAGAGTTCAATTCCCATTCCTTATCGTATTTCTGAGAGTCCAGTTTAGCCAGACATATCAGTTGTCTTTTCACTATCAGAACTTCAGGGTAATTTTACTGGATCTTCATGAAAGGGGTTGCGCTACAATCTTCTGTTGTCAGTCATTTTGACTGATGGTTTAAAATGAAATCCGTCATAATATTTTTTTTCTCACAATTTTTTTAAATGATAACATATTTAATGGTTAATTTTCAGTCATTTTAGTTTATATTAAATCCGAACAAACTAAATAGAGAATCCACATCATGTCATCAGACATCATGCAGATTGATAAGCTAAAGGTATTACAGACGTTTCAACTGCTGTGAAATGTCTCTGTGCATAATTGAGGCTGAAGTAACACTTCAGCCAGAGTTTTGAAATCAGGGAATATTTATCCTATTGAAGTTAACTAACCTATCTAATAGTCCTGTATACATTTCTGGTCATTATTTTTGGTATTGTAGTAGATTTATTTGTAAAAATATATATTTCGTACCAAAAACTGTTGCACTTGAATTTGAATCGTGCTTTGCTACCGGCTCAGTTTGAATTTCTGATGTCAGCATCCTACCGCTGTAGAGTATAAAACGAGCACAGTCCTGGGCACACCTCCACAGAGATTTTGAGTTGGCAAAAAAATGGTCACCCAAGTATTGGTGAAATGTAGAAAGACAGCACAGGGCATGCTCCAACTGCCGGTTTTGTTGAATGTGTTAATGTGACAAAGAGCCACAAGAAGTGAAGCACATCTCATCACTTTCCTCGCCCTTTTTGCCATATATTTGAACAGGCAGATTCAGCAACTGTGAATACATATATATATATAAAATTTAGTTTATGAGTTTGAAAAATCTGCAGTTGCCTGATTTTCCTCTTGTTGCTGATGAACTATTCCACATTCTTTGAATATTTCTTCCTTGGGCTCATAACACAGCAGCAAATAATGTTTCCCGCTGAGAGGTTGTTTTTTTATTGAGTGACAAGAAATCTGCCCTTTTTTACTGTTTATGAATCTCACCTAGGGAAATAAGCCAATAAGCAACAGAACATCCATCGTGCATAGAAAAGTCTGACTGGTATGTAAATGAAAATCGGCTATCTGTTTAAAACAGGTCTCTGTGTCCTGCTGTTCCAGATAACAAAACAATACCCATATATGGTTAAGCCTTCTTGTTTTAGACAGGTCTAGTTAAGAGAGCAGTTTAACATTACTTATCTGCGTAGAAAAGCAATGAAAAGGCTTGCTTTGATACTGTACTTAAATGAACTGTAGGTTTTCTTGCTTTAAAAGAAGAAAGCACATCAGCATGGTCGAAAGCGTATGGTTACGCAGTTGATACTCAAAAACTAAATTTCATGTCAATTTGTGCTTGTTAAAAAAACATGTTTTAAATGTATATAAGTTGTGTAATAATAATAAAAAGTGTGAGAAATCCCTAAAATCCATTGTAGAGGCCTTGAAAGAACTGATTAATTTCAGGGACTCTTAAAATAGTGCTCTGTAGAATTGTCTTAATTTTCCTGCTATAGTCTCAGCACGTTTTTATCGATTTCCTAAAGTTTTTTTTTTTTTAAGTTGAATTTCTGCAGTCATTCTAAAGGTCATAGCTTTTTCACCTTTGCTGCAGCAGCCTCTTCGGACCAAAACTTTTCCCAGTCCGTATATTCCCCAGCGACCATTCCTCAAAGCCCTGCTGTTCATATCTATCCAAACTCATCCCTAGTCCATGTTCCGGTAGCCCTTTTGAGTTATTCTTTCAAATGCCCTGTATTAGTATTCAGCAGATGGAGGTTTTCCTCTTTCTGACTATATGATTGTTTTCTGTCAAGAAAGATCGGATCTGACACGGGTGGCTATAGGTATACAAGCAGTTCCCCCGAGTCCAGCCCACTTCACTGAGCTGATTCCTAAAGCCATGGCATAAGGCTGGCAGATTGAAGTTGTTTTTATCTGACAAGTGGACAAAAAACGGATAAAGTGATAAAAAAAATGTCTCAAACACAAACCCAGACCCACACTGAGATTAAACTATTATATTACAGAGGTTGTAACATTTCTAGTGCTCTGATACACTATATTTGCACTAAGCAATTTGACAATAAGAGCTGGGTACTTGAAGGGGCAAGGTTCTCTTTGCTGTTCAAGAAAGCTCCGTTGGGAATGGCTGTGTGTTGGAGATTCTGTTAAGCATAAAATCTAGATACACATATGTATTGAGCACATGGTGACTTTGGAACATTTATTCCAATCCTATTAACAGCCACTGTTACACCGTGCATTTGTTCACTGTGATTTTCTTCAAAATGCATACAGTATCTGCTGGTTAGTTAATAGGAGTGATGAAACGCCAGGTTTATTGGGTCAGAGACATATTTCTTTGATGAAAAAAAACAAAAAAATGTTTCTTACCAGATGCAGAAATGCATTTCAAAAGATGGCTACTGAAATTTGATTCAGTTTAAACATTCAGGCTTCTTCGGTAGAACAACCTACCACTCATGTTATTCTTTTGTGGGCCTAAATATATTCTTGGAACACGTAGGAAGATAGAAAGCAAATATATTTTTCACCAGACACCTAAAAGTTTTGTCAATACCAAAACCGTACTTCACTTTTCATAATTTTATCCATGCTGATTAAAGCCTCAGTTCGGCTTAAAGAAAACTAATCCCAGAAGATGAGGGCTGCATGGTTGAGCAGTTTGTTGCATTGTTGCCTTGCAGGAAGATTTTCGATAGGATTCCCAGCCAGGGGCCCTTTTGCATGTTCTTCCTGTGCATGTGTGGGTTCTCTCTGGATATTCTGACTTCTTCATGAATTCCCCAATTTAGCTAACATGACTGGTAATCAATCTCTCTAAAAATATCATTATCTGGGAATGTGTGTGCCATGCACAGTTGTTAGTTCCATGTGTCATGGACGGATGGATGAATGGATGGATGGATGGGTGGATGGATAATTACTGAACATGATGCTGCAACCACAGCTTTTAATTGTAGGTAAAGGTGTTCTTCAGGTGATGCTCATCGTTTCTTTTTCTGTCAAACATTTTCAAAACATCAAGTTTATCTTCTTCAGATCATAACATATTCACTTACTAGTGTTTGGGGAATTCTAAACAGATCTGAATATGTTCTCTGGAAGAAAAAATCTCACTCTTCAACCTAGAAAAATTAAGTGTACCAAAGAGTTCCTGCAGCTCTTTAAGTGTTGCTTTCAGCCCCTTGGTAGCCTCCCCTGACCAGTTTTGGTCTTGCGTTTTCATAATCTTTGAAAAAAAAAACTGTTTTTGCCATGCTGATCTCATATGTTGTATGCTTTAGGCAATTATGAATTATAATGAATTATGCATTCACTATTATATTCTATACAAAGTAAGCGAGGGGGAAGACCTAAAAAACTAGTCATGTCCACCATCCATACCTGTGCAGTTCCAATTCCAGGTAAAATCCTGTACCAAACATGGGCGCCGTCGGGGGGGTTAGGACGATTCTGAGGGCCCGGCAGACAGGGGGCCCTTTGAGGGCTATCAATATGTATTGTCTTGTGTACGTTTTTTAAATGAAATATTTCATTTGATCTGTTAAAATAAGCAAATTATATATGGTTGGGATTCTATATAAAAAAATCATCGAATTATGTATGATATTATCATTTCATTTCATTTTTATTTTGGCATTATGATGCGATACAGTTCCAGGAAAATTGTTTGATAGTTTTCCAACTGACACGCTGTCAGTTGTTGTTTTTTTCTTTTGACTGTACTTGTAAACTTGTTCAGGGGCGCTCCATAGAGATTCCCTCATCTGCTTCGGCCGTCGGCTCGGTCTTGCCGATAGCCAGCAGCCCCTATTTCGAGATGCAAAGAGTTCAAATCCACTGTATTTATGGTTATTTATGCGTTTTGGTCAACCATATGGTTTCAGCACATTTCGTAGTGAGTTACCGCTGCATTAAAGTGCGCATTATTCATTTAAAGTGATGTGTTCGGACTTAAATTAGTGCTAACTCATTACCGCAGTAGCTCTGTAGATCTTCACATTATGGTGATGTGATACAGCAGCTTTGCTCAAATTTCTCCACATTAGCTCAAGAACCCCCCTTTTTTCTCTGTTAGCTTATAAATGCAGTCAAACATAAGATGTTATATTGGCTGTCAGTTGACCTTGCCTCTGTCAAAATGAGGTCTTGATCATTCTGAACAGTCAAATACACATTTTGACCCTTTTGAAATATGCATATTAAATAACTTTGTCAAATTAAGTAATGAAGCCTTGTTGGTCCCTGACTTTTCCTAAAACTATGTGAATTTTAATAAAACTATTTTGAATAGTTATCATTTGAATAATAATATGATCATTTCAAAGGATTTGGCGCTGTTTCAATTTAGTTTGCAACCATTCTGGATCAGATAATATTCTGTGAAGGGTGGTTGGCAGAGATGGATCATACTGTATTTGACAACATAGGGGATCGTGTAGTAACACAATTTCACATCATCTTCAAGAGATGCACTGAAACCTCCCAAACAGCACAATGTAGTTTGTACAGTAGCTGGTAGAGGATTTATATCAAAGCTTCTGCCTACAAGGAGTTGCCTGCAACCAGGAGTTGAGTATAGATTTACTTTTTTATTACAGGTAAAATATTTAAGTCTTCTCTGGTTTTAGTATCTTTAGTTATAAACTTTCCCAACGATTTTACCTCATTTTAACTGAAATCCCAAATAAGTCAGTTTGCTCCATATCATGTATTGACATAAGCTCACATTTTTTAAATGTAAATAGAATCCCAATGCTTTACAAATATTCCAATTTTGTTATTATTATCAAAGGGATCTGGACAGTTTTTTTTAGATATATAGCTAATAACTCAGCAGCTAAAATAAATAATTAGGGAGAAAAGGGACAGCCCTGCCGGATTCCACGATTGATAGTGAATCCTTTAGGTGTTCCTTGGGGGAGAGAAACCGAGCTATTAATATCCTCATACATTATATGTATCGCTTTAATAAACTCTGTATAGAATCCAAAATATTCTGACGTTTTTATAATACATGTATGTTCAACAGAATCTAATGCTACGTAAAGATCCAAAAATTAAAATGAAACCCAATTATAATCTACTAAATTAAGGACTAATCTGACTTTATTATGTATAGACCTATCTTTTATAAATCCTGATTGTGTTTTACAATCTGTTTAATACCACTTTTCAAACAATTTGCAAAAATAAGAATAAATAATTTGTAATCCACTTACATTGCTAGTGCAAGCACAAAACAATTAATTTAAGATGGTCTAGCAGTACAGAAGCAGTTATATACGATTCACATATAATCTGATTGACTTAAATATATGAGAATGATAGTAAAATACCATAAAATGCATGATTTTATGTAAATTAATATGAAACAAATCTCAGCTGTGTTGGGGGCCCTGCCAAGATTCTTGTCATGGGGCCCAAAATTCTTAGCAGCGCCCCTGGTACCAACTGCCTATACCAGATACCAGATTGCCTGTCGTCCTGGCTTATTTGTGTTGAGCGTGTTTAACATTTTTTAAAGACACGACCTGATGGGTTCTAGCAAAGAATTAGTTTAGAACTTAGAACATACGTGACCATGTTTAAAAATATATATATTTTAAGATTTTGTTTCTTCAGTGCCCTTATTTCCAAAATATGAACAAAAAGAAAATAAAGGAAACACATGGAGTAAAAGGTTAGAAATTGAACTCTGGCAGGCTTTGTGAAGGAATAATAGCCTCCATATGAGGCTGTACCGCGATGCAAGGCGCAGCCCCATCGCATTTTTCTTTTATATATGTGCTGTATTTTTTTCCCCTTCAGCTGATTTAATTTTCTGTTGAATTGTACAGAATAAATATTAAATAAAAAATGGAAAATGTTTATAAATGATTGATCATGGGGCTTAATTTTGTAAGTCTAAAACACAGGAATTTTGCCAGGGGTGAATTCATTTATACAACATAAACGAATAAAAAAGGTTTGTATTTCTCCAAAGAACTCACAAGCTACGTTGAGTCTTTCTTGTTTCATCTTCAGGCTGACTACAGAAAGCTAGTTGTTCTCTTTGTAATTCGGCATTGAATATACAGACCCACTCTGTGGTAAAGATTTTTTTTCGAGTCTCAAAACACAGTCTAAAAAAGACATGAGCCAGGCTGGATTTTTGAGATCCTCATAACGGTGTCAGTGTTGTTGTCCAGTCCTCAACTGGTTAAGAATTCTGCAGCAGGACCCTGAAATTGGACATGAACATAGCATCACTACACAGGTCTTGAACTGTTTTCATTAAATTTAACTATTAAGGGCCAACAAGTACTAAGCATCTCTGGGAGCTACTTCAAGAATTTTGGAAAACCTTTTCGGGTGACTACCTCTTGAAGCTCAAAAGAATGCAAAGCAGTAATCAGAGCAAAGGGTGGCTACTTTGAGGAATCTAAAATATAACACATGTATTCAGTTATTTCACCCTTTTTTTAAGTACATACAGTAATACAATAATATATAAATATATATATATATATGACCTATGTCAATACAGAAAGCTAGCTAGAAAGCTGTGAAAGCTAGCCTGCTATACTGGGGAGAGCAGGGGGAAACCGCTTCCTTTTCTTCTGTTTACTCAGTGTGGAGGTTGATGCTCTCATATCTAGGAACGTCATATAACCAAGTATTGCAAAGCTGTTTTACAAACAGCTAACTTTAGCCGTTAGCAAGCTTTCTTAGCTTTCTCCATGAGAAACGTTGCCATTTCCACATACGTGTTGATGCCCGTGAAAGTTTTTTTATTTGTGTCCATCTGCTGTGGGCTTCACCTAAACTAACTCTAGTTTTAGATATTGTAAGATCGCTCCACTTCTGAGAAAGATAATGAAATCTATGGGGCTTAGAAATAGCAGTTAAAGTTACAGAGTGCTCCATTTTTCTACAGTACATGCCTCGTTGCTCCAGGCAGTTGTTTACAACGGTATTTGGCAACCTGCAATGACGAGCCGCTGTTTGCTGGAACATATAAACACAGTGCGATGGTCGGTAAAAGTTATCTTTTTTAATGATTGTAGGTAAAATATAAGGATTACAGGAAAGGGTGCACTCAAATAGAGACTTTCATCAAATTGAGATGTTGTGGGATGTTTTTAAACACTTTTCATACCCCAAAGCCCTCCAATGGGGCTGAATTAAAGCAGTTCTGCAAAATGAACCTAAATCCACTGACCATAAAAATCACTTGTTATCATTTCATAGCAATTCCTACTGACAAGGTTAGCACAACCAGTTAAAAGCTTTTGGGAGTAATAATTTTTTCTGATACGGTCAAGTTGTTTTGGATCAATACAATTATTATTAAAATCTGCTCTTTTAAAAGCACTAATGGTACCACAGTCAAAAAGCACTATGAATATGAAGATGATTCTAAACAATAAATGGTGGAAATATGATTTACCGTTCATGGAAAATAAAATGCACAGTAAAGGGCATAGGGGGGAAAAAATGCACTGAAAGCGGATTTATTGCTTGCTAATGATTCCGTCACACCTAAGTGAACAGTTAACAGTATATTACCCTAAGAGAAACAAAGCCCAGCAAGCAGAAGTCATCTCTAGTGTGTTTATAGGTGCAGGATTGTTGATAACATGCCAAAAAGCTGTGAAATTAACTCACTCTCCACCTTTAACTCAGAGTAAAATCCAGAAATGGATGAGAGGGCAATCAAGCAAAAGCGTGCGCTACACTAAATTCAGCTTGTGTGTGTAGTCGAAGAAGTAGGGTGGGGAGAGATGAATGTTTTCTATAGCAGACCGTGTTTAATTACATCCTGGAGAATGGGATATGAGGGCATCAATTATACCCACTCACCTGGCAAATGTTGAGCATTAGGTAAACAGGAGGATACTGTTTACTCTTGACAAATGTGCTCCTGAGAGCCTGAATCATTGTGAAGGGCACAACCTCTGCCTCCCACAGATTAATATTTATGAAGGCAATTTAGGTTTTTTTAATTTTCTCTGAGAGCTCAGCAGTAGCCAGGGTTTATGGGTGTTTATTGGAGGGAATCAAGCCTCTGAGGAGACATGCAGCTATATAAGCTGAATGTGTTGGGTTTACTCCTCCTTAAAAGAAACCGCTCTGCTTGGCTCAATATGCCGATTGATCTTAGCTGGCATCAAATTTTGGTCCAAATAAATTGGCCCTAAGTTCTCCACCTCCTAAATTATTGATTCGTAGCTCAGATGTTCAACCCCCCACAGCAAATTAGGCTTATTGGCAAAATTCTCATTTTCTCAGGTGGTTTCGATAAACAAATTACACGGGAATAGTTTAGGCAGTCAAATAAAACAAATTTTCATCCAAATTAAACTATTAAGTCATACTTTTAATAATTATTGCAGTATCAATGCCATTAAAACACCTGAATATCGTTTTTCTAAATAGCACACATTCACCTCAAATAGCGTACAACACCTCAAATACTTGGACTGTTGATGGGGACATCGTATTTCTTATTAAAATATGGCCAATTCAGACATTTTTCCAAATGTGTCCGAGAAGAGATTGCCCCCAGCAGAAACAATGTAAATGTTACTAAACGATGGCAAATGTCCTGAATGTTCCAAGAAATACAGCTGGAAGAAGAGTTTGCATGTTTAAACTAAAATAAACTGTGTCTAATCCTCTTGGTGGCAGGGAGAAGAAACTATCAATGTCTGGCACCACATTCCTGAAGAGGCTGGTGGTAAACCACCCTTGACTACCCTGCAAAAAGACTTGGCCCATACTAAACAATGAAACAGCTTTGAGCCTGAACTCAAAGACATGGCAACAGAAAATGTCAGTGAGGAAGTTGAGGCTCGGATACAATTGGACCTTCAAACAAGTGAACAATGCTAAACACAAATGAAAGTTCACCCTAGGCCGGTTTCATCAGAAATTCTAGAAGATCATTTAATTAATCAAAATATACTTGATTAGTCTCAAAGGAAAATAAAATGTTATCGTAAATCAAATCAAGCTTTATTTTTAAAGCACTTTTCATTCAAGAAATTAATATCAAAGTGCTTTACAGAATAAAATGACCCAACATTAACCCTATTACCATCCCTCCCCGCCGATTAAAAACATGATCCCAGTTATACCCCACTCCATCCCAACCAACTCTCATGCACATACACAGTTAAAAGCAGTCGTAAAGGACGTTGGGCCAAGTACAGCTATGCCAGGGTAATGCGTATCATCCAAGTATCAATGGGAGCCATTGTGGATGAGGATGATGTGGCAGGATCTCAGGTAGCAGTCAGTCTGGCAACACATATATAGAGGTCTCTGGCTATTGCTGTATGATAGACTTATGGCTGCCATGACATGCTTAAAGCTCCTCTGAGAGACAATGGAGTCGGGGATGTGATCTTTGCCCATTATGATCGATGGAAGAGATGGTTTGACTTCCTGCTTCTCTCTCTGCTTTTTGGTCAGGAAAGCTCCAAAAAGCTGGTATCATCCTTTAAATCATGCTTGAAGTAGATTATGCAGGGGCAAGGCTGCTAAAGATGCTTGTCACAAAGAGGTTAAATAATAGTGATATAGCAAATGTCATTAAAAGTCTTTTGTGTGTAATTTTGAGAGAGCATTCAAGAAATTATTTGTGTTAGATTATTCAATTGTTTTCTACTTTTATTCTTAGTAAACAGCTCTTAGTTTGGACATTCTGTCAATAAATGTAATTTGCAGTGGAAATCAGATAATTTCAGTCAACTGTACTCTAAATGTCATAATCAGTGTGTCACCTTTGTGCAATCAAATAATTTCATACATATTTTCCTTTGTTTTGACTGTCTGTGAAAAAGAGGGCGACTTCCCTCCCCATTTCCTAGAGAACTCATGCACTATGTATGGTATTGATGAGAAAACAAACACGGCACTTTCCTGCCTTCTTTGCACTCCTCACTCACCCCCAGGAGAGGTTGTTTTTCTTGTTTATCTGCTGGCCTGGAGGCTGGAGCTTGGTGAGTCTGTTTGTTGTTCCTTGTCTCTTCTGGCAAAAAGAAAAGACGATATCCAACAGACAAGCGCTGAATGTGGGTAAATCCACATCTCATCTCTATTCCGTGTTGCGTTTCACTGCCAGTCAAACCTTTCACCTGACACTTCAAAAATCCAAAACACAAACATGCACAAAGGACGAAAAATTCTGAGCGTAAGAAGGTAACATACAGTGAAGATGGAATAAGACTGGAGCTGAAAAATTTTGATTTATTCTACTCGTTTGTCCCAACATCACATCATTCTAAATGTCAATGGTAAAAAGTAAACCTTCTACCACAAAGCTGACCTTCCAGCAGCCTCTTTTGGTGTTGATGTGAACAGAGCACTACCACTAATATGGACCAAGACAACCTTACCTAAACCATTTGGAAGAAGTGGTCTCAGAATGGTTCCAAATGAACTCTAGAGCAGTTTGTTTATGAAGTGAATATAATCCAATCTGGAACCAACACTGCAACCAAGTGTTCACTGTGAAGCCTAGTTTATACTTCTCTGTTAGTAAATTTGCACTCACATGCACACTTATTAATGGAGACATTTTCCTTTTATACTTCTTAGTGGGGATTTTTGCCCTCCACATGGCCTTGACAGTCTGCAAAATACACACACACACTTGTTCATTGTTCTTATTTTGATTAGCTAAGTGATAGGCATTTTTAACGATTTGATCTGACTAAAATATCTGCACTGCACATTTTAATAATGAATAGTAAAACCAAAAAATTCCACACCTTGAAAATATATTTTTTACTTTATTTCACTTAGACTTCGACCCAAATGTTTCCACGGTGAAAATAACGTTAGGTTTTAGCGGCAGGTGCAGATAGTGAAGAACGGAGGACAGAGAGGGAGGCAGCCGGCAGGGGGAAGTATGGAGGAGGGGGCGCAGATGTTACGTTCTGTAGCCTCATTATTCTCTGCTTTTCTCCAATGATTGGCTGTGACAGCGTCACTCCGCTGCCGCATCGTGTTGTCAGACACGAGTACCGCACATTTAGCACAGAACTCACATGACCGCAGCTATTTTTCGTAGTTTAGAGGGGCGAGTCGTACCAGCGTACATAGATGTTCAATGATGTACTTGCTGTGCAAAATATGTAGCCTACAGGTTGGCTGGTTTACATTTTGTAGCCGTTGTGCTGGAACTTCTGCCGTGGCGGAGCGCCACGGTAACACCTATGTAAGGGAAACACTGAGCCAATCTACTATAGGCAAACAGCTTGGTGAGAAGCAATCAATTGTTTCAATAATTATTAGAAAATAATTAAATAAACACAAAATAACAGACAAATCTCCCTTGGACTTGGTCCTCCATGCAAGAACTCACCTTGTGGGGTACACATGATCTTGAGAATTGTGAGGAAACAGCCCCAGAACTACACAGGGGGAACCATTCAATGACCTAAAGAGAGTTGGGACCACAGTAAGATAGGTGACTATTAGTAAAACACTATTGTCATGGATTATAATCCTGGAGCACTTGAAAGGTCCCTTTTCTTAAACTGGCACATGTCTGAAGCTGTCTGTTGTTTGCCAGAAACCATCTGGATAATCCAGAGCAGGATTGGGAGACAATTGTGTGGTCAGATAAGACCAAAATAAATCTCTTTAGTATAAATGCAAGAATGCTTAGTTGCATCACAAGAACACCACACCCACGGTGAAGCATGGGGTTGGAAACATTATGCTTTAGGAGTGCTTTTCTGTAACGACAACAGGAGGAATGATCTGCATTAAGGAAAGGAAGAACGGGACCATGTATTTTCAGTTTTTGTGTACAAACCTCCTTCAATCAGTGAGAACACTGAACATAAAAAGTGCCTGCATCTTCCAGAATGACAATGATCTCAACCTGGGCAATGAAGGAGCTAGGTAAAAAAACATTTAAAGGTTTTGAAGTGGCCTAGCCAGTATCCAGACTTCACCCCATTAGAGAATCTGTGGAGGGAGTTGAAAGTCCGTGTTGCCCAGCGACAGCCCCAAAATATCATAGAGAAGATCTGCATAGAATAATGGGCCAAGATACCAGCTACAGCATGTGTAAACTTGGTGAAGACCCACAGGAAATGTTTGAGCGCTGTCATTGTCAACAAAGCTCAAATTACAAATTGTTGAGGTGAACTTTTTTTATTAACCAAATAATTATTTCTGGACCATTATTCAAATAAATTATTTTAAAATGTTCTAATGTGATTTTCGGATTATTTTTTTTACATTATAGACCTCTCACATCTTTTTAAGTTGGACAACTTTCACAAACGGTGGCTGCCAAATATGCATATTGAATAGGGTAAAAAGTGACGGTAAACATTTTCAGCCATTTGTAGTGGTCAGAGGTGTTTATTGTATTCTGTCAAAATTACTAGTGGCCTTCAGATTTTTCCATCACAAAAAAACAGCAATATACCGTAAATATTTGGTTAACACAAACCCTGCTGTCAATGTATGGAAAGCTGGTATAGACATACCCCAATACATCCACATCTTAAACTGTTGTGATGTACATTATCTTAAACCATGGGGCCTTAAAAAAAGTCATTTTTCTACATTTTTGTTTGTAAACAAAACTTTGTAAAATATATCATTTTTCATAACAGTTATGTTGTTATGTTGATTTATCACATAAAATCTAAACAAAACTTGTTGAAATATTGTCTGTAGACTGACCAATGCAGGGTTCACTATTGCACACATCAACATGCAGACCTTTTCGATGTGATTTCATTTGAACAGACTGTGGTTTTAACGGCTTCCCTCAGAAGTCTCTTTGTGTGCCAGATGTTGCTGTGGTCACTTCATTTCACGCAGCAAAAGAAATATGCAATTCTAAACCAACATAAATATGACTTATCACCCCTGGCGCATGACTTTTATGGGGGCAGCAGAAAGTTCCATTTCACACATCATCTCAAAATCTTGTGTAAAACGCTCAATTGAGCACACATCCAGTTATTCAGAGAGCCTGAGCTGAACACTCAAAGAATCAAGGACATATTACTATCACTGCATCAAAGTCCATTCGTGCACAGTTGCCTAAAAGCTTTCTAATCCTCTGTCCTTCTCCTCTTCATTACTTTTTCCTCTTCTGAAATTGGCACAGATCTCATAAAGCAAATCAGCGAGAGAGATAATGGATTTTACCTGGATTCCCCTCACTGGAGTATTTCAAGCAAAGAGCTTGCTTAATGTACGCTAAGTGTGCCGCATACATTTGGCACATGGCTAACTTCCCTTCTGTGTTTGCAGAGTACTTACTCCTCATCAATGCAGCATTGCCTTTCTAGTAATATGAAGCTGTAAAGGCAAAAATTGGTGAGGAAGTGAAGGTGATCATCTGGAAAAGTTATGCTGGATTTAATTAGCGCTCCTGTGGCTTTCTTCAGGATAATTACACTGATTACATGTCAATAAACCCCTCCAGTATTAATTTGAAGGCTTCAAAACTTCAGACCTTCAATGATTGCCTGGAGTTCCTCGCTGCATTTCGTTTTATTGCATAGCTGAAATAACTTAAAGATTGTTTGTTGTAGATTGAATACATTTTTGCCAATACTTACATAGTGGGTAGTAAACAGTATAATTAGTACAAGGCTTAAAACCTTTTAAAAATGCTTCCAAATTGTGTGTGAATAATTTCTTGATGACTTTTGTTGACAAACAACATTACACTGTGCAATTCCTTACTGCAGCTGAATTACTGATGAAAGGACACTACATGACCAAATATATTCACTCATCTGCCATCGCACACACATGACCTTGGGGGGAGGGGGGGTTGTTCTTTATCTAGAAATTTTAGTGTGATGACCCCACCCTTTGCAGCTACTACAACTTAAACGCTTCTGGAATGGCTTTCCACAATGCTTAATGTCGTTTTTGGCCATTCCATCCATCCATTTTCTGAACCGCTTATTCCTCAAGGGGTCGCGGGGGGGCTAGTGCCTATCTCCAGCTGTCAATGGGCAAGAGGCGGGGTACACTTGGACAGGTCACCAGTCCATCACAGGGCCACGTAGAGTTGTCTAGCTTTATCAAGCTAATAAAGCCAGGCCACTCTCTCGTTACAATCCACCATAGTGCAGAACGTGCGGCAACAGAGGAAGCCCCGCCAATGCGTTGTTTTTTCCTCAGAAGCAGGCTATGGAAGCCAAAAAGTATATACGTCAAACTTCATCCGTTGGATGCGTTGCTCGACGTATCCAACGGATGCGGTCTGAATGCAGCTTTACAGTAGTCCAGCCTTGAAGTAACAAATGCATGAACTAGCTTCTCAGCACCACTCCTGGGCAGGATGTTTCTGATTTTAGCAATATTCCGGAGGTGAAAGAAAGTAATCTTGGAAACCTGTTTAATATGGGATTTAAATGTCATGTCTTGGTCAATAAATTACACCAATGTTCTTTACATTATTGCCAGAAGCCAATTTAATGCCATCCAGATGAAGTGATTGACTTCGCAGTTTCCTTTTAAAGCTTTTAGTCAAAGGACAGCAACTTCTGTCCTGTCTGAATTTTAGAGCAGAAAGTTTGAAGTCATCCAGGTTTTTATGTCTTTGAGACATGCCTGTAATCTATCTAGCTGATTGGATTCATCTGGATGTATGGACTAATTAAGTCATGTATCAACAGCATAACTGTGGAAATTCATACCATGCTTTCTAATTATTTTACCAGTTGTAATCTTATAGTAAAGAGAATCAATCAAAGCACAGAACCATGTGATACTACACAAGTAATCCTTGCGTGTGAAGATTTATCATTTACATGAACATGAGAAGTTTCAAATCTCACCTCCTGCAGAACTTGAAACACGTCCTGGGTGAGGTGAGGTACAATGAGTCCGAGTAGGCCATGTTCCGTGCTTCCATTGTCGAGGAGGCTGACCGTAGCTGTGGCCACAAGGTGGTGGATGTCTGTCAAGGAGGTAACCCTTGACCCCGCTGGTGGACACTGGCGGCGAGGGATACCACTAGGTATGGATGCATGGATGGGTGGCTAGGCCATTAGCCAAGTGTCCTCTGTTTCTGGAAATCAAAATATGATCACCCTAGCAGTGGCCTACAGTAACTGATAAAAGATATAGTAAATGAATACCTACCTTAATTTATTAATTAATCATTTGTTTGAGCAATAAACAGGAACATTTACTAGGAAGATAATATACTGTACTGCTAAACACTATGCATATATCACATGTTACATGTGCAGAAGTTATAAAGCTGATAATAGCTGAACTAAGACTCCACAGGATGTTGGTACATGCAACTCGATTTTCCTTTCACTTGTGCATCTAATAGTAAAGCAGTAGGCCTATTTTTTCATACTGTAGGTAAACTAACACTGTCCACCCATGACTAATGTTAAGCTAAGCACCTGAGTTAACACAAGGTTTTATATTAATGGCAACCAGTTGTCTGGTTCATAAAATGTTATTAAGATACCTGAACGTAACAGATTACAGTATTTTCCATGTTCTGGGGCCAATCAAAATTGTAAACACCGAGTTGGAAACTAATTTGCACAGTGTAAACAGTACACAGCTAAGGCTGGCTATTTAGCTATTTGATATTTTGAATGCTATTTATTGTGGTATGATGAGAAATACTTGTGCTGTTTTTATATTTGAAATAAAATCTTTTTTGTTTTTGTTCTTTATCCACTTTTGTCAATAGTGCATGTACGAGATCTAACTTGCACAATTTTCAAACAATTTTAAAATGTTCAATTTTTGATTTGTTATAAACGCCTGAGATGTGGCTGTGTAATATGTCGATTTTGGCTGGGAAACTCTTATTTCCCTCCACTTTCCTGTCATTTGCCCTTATCTTGTCAATTTCCCAAAGACCTAATACCAAACAACCAATTATAGTTTTTAAAATGATTGACAAGGTGGTATTTTGGATTTCTTCTACACCTCTTAAAACATGATTGTTTTCTGACCAAAACGAGAGACCTAACAACTAAAATGCCATGGATACTCAAACTTAGTCTGCTGCGATGGGACATTTTGCTGCAGGCGGCGAAAAATATGCAGGATTTTAAAACCCCAAACTGGTATCCTTGGAGATGTATGTTCATACATTCATTGAAAACTTTGACGAGTGCAGTCTCAGTGCTGTGATGGGAACGGATACCAGACTGAAAATTATCTAAGGTGTCATTTATTGTCAAGAATGTATGCAATTGTTGAGATAAAGCTTTTTCAATAATCTCTGTCTGGATTCTTCTTTTTTAATAGGGGTTTGAATACTGCTGTTTTTATGGCCCGGGGGAAGACACCTGACAGGAGGGATGTGTTAACTATTTGCATCAGATCGGACTTAATGATTGGGAGAACTGGGTAGAATATGGGTAGAATATTGAAGTATGCCATGTTGTTAATCTATAGTTTTTTGCAGTCTTTCAAAGTAGTCCAGAAAAGGTGATCTGGTCTAGCAGGTAGCTGGGCACGAGTCTTCAGCTGAGTAAAATGCAATGTTGTTGATGCACAGTCTTACAGGGGTCCTTTAGAAGTAATCCACAAGAAAAAGCGATCCCGATTAATATTGTACTTCCAGAGGCTCAGCACATAAATTAAAAACTGAAACACAGAATCTAAACCTAAATCATAAAGAGGAGAATAGGGCAAAAATACGGCAAAAATCATACCAATCAGGAGAGCTCAGAGACAGCTGCTCCTCCTCCGGCAGGAAGGAAAAAAAGGTTTTTAATAATGCAAACCGTTTGTAAATCTGTTAATATTTGATCAAGTTAATAGTATTTTGCTTCAACCTCATAAGCTTTCATAACACGCAAATAGGCAGGATAATATGATTGACAATTAAGTCATGTTACGAAAGCAAAAGCTGTAATTTCAACATGTAAACATATCCTGTATCAAGCCTATGTATAGTAAGGTTTGTAATAAGGTAAGCCGTTTGTAAATCCCATTATATTCAATCAAGTTAAGAGTATTTTGTTTAAGCTGATCACTCACCTCTAACTGCTAGCATAGACAGAATGAAAGAACACCAGCTGTCCAGCTACGCTGTTGAATCCCTCTTTTGTCATCTGGTGTTATATATCTACATATGTAACATACATATGTACATATAACATACATATGTTACATATGTACATGTATATATCTGTGCTTGGGATGCCCAGGAAACCTGTGTAAACCGTACAGTCTAAAACTTGGACAGTCTTCTTTAAGTGAGGACCTGTGTATCTCGCACAGTGTTTTCTACCAAATCTGGAGTTTTCTCTTGTTATTAGAACAGCCGAGGACTTGCTGCTTACATTCAAAACGCCCGCTTTGAGCGAGGGCCTACAGCTGCCTGACTGGAAGCTGTCACTGTAGTAATGGTGGGGCTCGACTTCCGGTTATTTCCCCGAATGGGTCTATAGAACATGAATGTCTGAGTAAATTTTATTTATTTTTTTCACAAAAGGCCACATTTCACTTAAATATAGATATCAGAGTTCTGTCACATGAAGTTAGCTTTAACGATGCGGGCTGCATAAAGCCATTACTAATACAGAGCTCTTCGTAGTTTGCTTTATTAAACTTCTTAAATCCCACTCCTCTCAGCAGCAGCTGGACATCTCTTCTATTCAAATGCCACAGTTCCCATGAGCACACATGGCAGATTGTTAATTAGGACGAGTCTGAGCGAAAATTACTCTATTGATTTGCATCAGGCCAGCATTTTACGGAGGGAATACAAATTTGGCTGAGTCTGGTTCGTATAGAAAGCCTCTTCTGTCCCAGCTGTTGTAATGCCTGTTTCATGTCAGTTGTGACAGACGTACCTTTGCTCCAATGACGTATTTATTCGTTATGCATCATTGGTAGTTTGCCACAGAGTCAATCAGCCTCGGGCCACAGCCTACCCCCCTTATGTCTGACAGATTCTGATACGAGCAGCCGGCTGGTCAGCCACAGCACCTCTGGGAGAGCTGCAGAAGTTCAGGGGGGGGGGGGGCGTTTGAGTGATTTGGAGTGGCAAACCAGAGTGGGTTGAAAGAGGGAAAAAAGGCTGAATACAAGGAGAGGCAGGTGGGAGAGAGAGAAATAGAGAGTAAATCTAATGTGCCAAGGCCAAAGGTATATAGACAGAGACACTCTGGGCAATGGAGACATCCAGTCTGACAGAAGTGGCAACAGTCCAGGTGAGTAGAACAAGGAAGACATGCTGTATGGGGAATTAACTGAATGGCCTGAGAGATGGCTTCAGCAGGCAGTTTCTGGGAAACTGACAACTGTACATGAGCCAGTAGACACTGACGAAATATGTCAGGCAATCAGAGGCAGCTGACGAGTGCAACCATGGTGGCCAAAAATCTATTGACTCGATGGGAGCTGACTCCTTTATGGTTTTTGGGGGCTTTGTCTAAAAAGCTCATTTAGAAGGGGTGCAACTGTTGGATCGGTATTTTTTGTTGTTTTTTTATGTTTAGCCATTACTTTGAATATCATTAGTCAAAATGCGTAGCTGGAGAGAAGGCAATTTTATCAAACTGTCCTCACCACTGTGCTATAATTGCTCTGGTTTCCAAACATGGATGCATAAATTCACACCTGCCAGGGTGCTGCTGTAGAGCAACACATACAGATTAACACATCCACAGACGTGCTGTTCTTTATGCTCTTTAATTTAAAAAGTGTGAATACAAAACAAAGACTTTCACCTACTGACATACACGGATTGAGCATTGGGAGAGGCAGGACATTCCCTGGCTGCCGAACTGGCCTGCTGCGTGATTGAAGATGATCCCTTTGGGTGCTGCTTGATTTAAAAAAAAAAAAAAAACAATCCAACACGTGGCTCATTGTGGCATCTGCCGTACTGGACATTGGCATTAAATATGCAGGGCACTTGTGTGACAGGTCTCTCTCACTTTCTGTATCTGTGCCCTCTGTCCCCTGCACTTTTTTTTCAGTCGTTTAATCCGCTAATATGCTGTAACCTATTTTTCTGTCTTTAAACGCATCTCAAGCGTACATAAGTTGGCGGGAAGCAGTTAATCAGGCAAGTGCTGCATATCAGCAGAGCATGACAACCGATCCAGCAAAAGGCAAAAAGATTTTACAGCTTTCTCCACAGAAGCTGTAAGTTGAGTTATGTTGTTGCATGTATAGTAAAATAAATACTAATGTTATCTGTTTTACATCCCAGTTCATGCTGGGAATATTTCCAACCCTCTTTCATTCATGTGCAGAACTTACTATCACTATTGTTGTCCACATATTTAAAATAATTATTTATTTAAAAAAAAGAAAGCAATAGGCAGGGTCAGGGAGGGTCGGCACAGGTGAAAAGAGAATATATGTGTCTGAGAAAAAATTGCTTTGGCACAGAAGGGACTTCAGACTAAATATCACAGTAATTTCACTACCACACATTCTAATTTTGTTTTAAAATTTTGTTTTGCTCATTTTCATATCTTTATTACAATAGAAAAATCAGAGCCAGAGAGGAGATTTAAGCCTAGAGGCCAGAAGCAGGGAAGATGACACAGGTAAGGAGAGATTAGATCTTTCTGAGAGAAAAACATTCATTGGTGGGAGAAACCAGACAGGTTGATAATTCAGAATTACTCTCATACCCACTCCGAAATATGTTTGATTGTATAATCAGTTTGTTATATGTGCTGGCTTTATATTTACCAGTGTTTGTTTAGATTAACTAGAATAATGCAATTTGGTTACAGGTAGGGCTGGGCGATTTGGCCTTAAAATAAAAAAATCAGATTGAAAAAAAAAATATGATTTACAGTTTAATTCCGATTTCCCTTCCCCCCTAACTTTTTCAGAAAAGCACTAAGTATAAAGAGCAGACAGTTTGTGCAAAGGATTCGACTGCAGTTGGTTTGTTGGTCACTGTGGTTTTGTTTGTCTTGGAGAGACTGGCATTTTGTCATATTTCGCTGGATGCTTCTGTTTCAGGTGTTGGAATAGGTTTGTGGTGCTGCCTTCTTTGACGGGAATGGGCTTTAGGCAAATGTAACAGTGTAGGGTGTCTATCAGAGCAAACACATACCAATTCATCTACGGAAGCTCCAAGGGGCCAAAAATGTGACATTAAACAAAAACTCGATTCAGTTTTTTAAAAATCCCCGCAACAAACATTTTTTTCATTTTTTCTGCCCAAGCTCAAGTACAGGTTATTTCAGCAGAAAATAAATATACATTTTTTTGGGAAAATAAACAGAAATAAACATGGGCAGCCCTTGTTTTATTATTTTACCATTTTAAATCAACCTAACTCGCTCTGGGCATTTGTTGCGGTGGTGGCCTGGCATGGTATTAAATTTCATGTCTGAATTATTTTCCTAGTCCGCCCCTGCCTACTGCGTAGCAAAATAAGGGAATTTTAGCTTTGAAGCAAGGATCTCAATATGAAAACGCCATAGTATTTTTTTATCAATGTGAAGTCTGTCCACCTGCCTCTCTCTGTGACTTTCCCTTTTGAAGTAAGTATTATGCCCCCCCAGATATGAAAGCCAGTCCTTTAAACTTACACTTTTCTATGTTAAGACTCAAAGGAAACAGTGTCAGGATCACGGCCTGATTGAAGTGTTGCGTGCGGCTGAGACCCAAGCGCGGGGGTGCACGAGCGAGGAAGGACAGTAGCACGCGGTTTGATATAGTAATCCCTGGACGTAAGGGCTGATCTGTCGGGCGGATAGGGATTACAAGATCCAGCGAGACAGTAAGGATGGGCGATAGTGAGGATTGGGAAATCCGCTACCACCGAAAAGCTAGCGATGCTTGGGAGCACAGCTGTGGAGCTCGGGACATGGGAAAAGTGATGTCAGAGCGGCAAGCAGGTGAGTAGCTCCTCCTTAAGTAGGAAATCCTCACGGATCACATGACCGCCGTCTGACAGGACCCCCCCCTTAATGACCGGCGCCTGACAGTCTAGAATGACGGCGGTTGAAATCTGTAATCAGAGATGGGTCGAGAATGTGTCTGGATGGAACCCAGGAGCGTTCCTCAGGGCCATAGCCAGCCCAATCAACCAGGTATTGGATTCCTCGGCCCCGACGGCGGGAGTCCAAAATCCGCCTGACTGTAAAGGCAGGACCTCCGTCTATGACCCTTGGGGGTGGGGGGGGAGTAGGGGTGGGGGCCAATGGAGAGGTGAAGTGTCGCTTGAGCTGGGACACATGAAAAACGGGATGAATTCGCAACGTAGAGGGGAGGCGCAAGCGATAAGTGACTGGGTTGATTCGCGTCAGCACCTCGTAGGGTCCTACAAACTTGGGAGTGAGCTTGTTGGATTCGGTGTGGAGTTTAAGGTGTCTGGTGGAGAGCCAAACCCGATTACCAGGCTGGAAGGAGGGGCCTGGAAGGAGGGGCCTGGACAGTGTCTGCGGCGGTGCTGCCTGGCGGACTGAGAGTTAGCTCGGGAAATAGCCGCCCTAGCTTTAATCCAAGCCAGACGGCAGCGGCGAACAAACAGCTGGGCCGCAGGGACTTCAACATCAGTCTACTGATGCTCAAAGAAGGGAGGGCGGAACCCCTGGCAGAGTTCAAAGGGACAAAACCCCGTGGAGGAAGACACATGGAGGTTGTGGGAAAGCTCTGCCCACAGTAGATACCTGGGCCAGTGCGAAGGTTGGGAAGCCACAAAACATCGCAGGAATCGACCTAGTTGTTGATTAAATCGTTCGGTCTGGCCATTGGTCTGGGGGTGGTAGCCAGAGGAGAGACTGGTTGAGGCCCCGACGAGACGACAGAAGGCTCTCCAAAACCTGGCAGTAAACTGGGGGCCCCTGTCCGAGACAACATTGTTGGGGAAGGCGTGTAGGCGAACAACATGCTCCAGCAGGAGTTCGGCTGTGCGTTTGGCAGAGGGTAGACCGGGCAGGGCCACCAAGTGGACAGCTTTTGAAAACCGATCCACAATGGTGAGGATGGTATTCAGACCATCAACCGGTGGGAGACCGGTGACAAAGTCCAACCCAATGTGAGACCAGGGGCGTCTTGGAACTGGAAGGGGTTGAAGTTCCCCTGCCAGGGAGGAGGAAGAGGGTTTAGCGCGGGCGCAGACCTCACAGGCGGAGACGAATTAGTGGACGTCGCGGTTCATGGAGGGCCACCAGAGTGCACGTTTAAGGAACTGCAACGTCCTTACAGGGCCAGGGTGTCCTGAAAAGGGGGAGGAGTGGCCCCAGACTAAAGCCTCCTGACGGCATCCTGAGGGGACATAGAGGCGGCCCGGCGGTGTCTCCGGAGGGGCAGGTTCGTCGCGCAGGGCTGCCTGGATAGAATCCTCCAAGGGCCAACGGAGGGGGGCCAGGAAGCGTTGGGTGGGCAGAATGGGATCGGGATTAGCCTGTCGGGAAGTATGGGAGAACTGTCTGGAGAGAGAATCTGCCTTCATGTTTTTCGAGCCAGGGCGGTAGGCGAGGTGGAAATTGTAGGGTTCAAAAACAGGGCCCAGCGGGCCTGTCTGGGGTTAACCTGCTTGGCTGACCGAAGGTGAATCAAGTTTTGGTGATCGGTCCAAATAAGAAATGGTCCCCCAAGAGCCAATGTTTGGTGAGGGAGGTAAGGGGTGCTGCAACAGAGCTAAAACCCCGAATAAACCGCCGGTAAAAATTAGCAAACCCCAGGAAGCTCTGCAACTGTTTCAGACTAGACGGCAGAGGCCATTCAGCGACTGCCCGGACTTTCTGAGGGTCCATGGCCAACCCGTCAGAGGATATAGTGTACCCGAGGAAGGAAACAGAATGCTGGTGGAAGGTACATTTCTCCAGCTTGCAAAACAGCTTGTTCTCCAAGAGTCTGCTCAGCACTGACCTAACATGGTGGACGTGCTCTTCCATGGAGCGGGAGTATATCAGGATATCGTCCAAGTAGACAAACACCCAGCGCCCTAGCATATCCCGGAGGACATCATTAACTAAGTGCTGGAAGACGGCAGGGCTGTTGCAAAGGCCAAACGGCATGACCAAATACTCGTAGAGTCCGGTGGGGGTGAGGAAAGCCGTCTTCCACTCATCCCCCTCCCTAATACGCACCAAGTTATAGGCGCTACGGAGGTCCAGCTTAGAAAAAATAGTGGCGCGTGAGAGAGAGTCGAGGGCAGTATTGATGAGCGGAAGAGGGTAGCGGTTTTTTACCGTCATTCTATTTAGGGCCCTGTAATCTATGCAGGGGCGAAGCCCTCCATCCTTCTTTTTAACAAAAAAATCCTGCAGCCGCTGGCGAAGTAGACGGGCTAATGAACCCATTCTGAAGGGCATCAGCCACATACTCCTCCATGGCTCTTGTCTCTTGGGCAGACAATGAGTAGAGGCGGCCACGGGGAGGGACCACGCCAGGGAGGAGGTCAATCGCCATGTCATAGGGTCGGTGAGGGGGCAAAGTGGAGGCTCGCTCTTTGCTGAAAACAGCGGCGAGATCTCGGTAGGCCAGGGGGATGTCCTCCAGACCTACTGACTCCTCTGAGCCCCTCGAGGCTGCAATGGTCTCGGGGAAGGACCGGTGCTCGCAGCAGTTGGGACCCCAGTTTAAAACGCGGCAAGATGACCAAGAAATATGGGGATCATGACGGGAAAACCCTTGGTTTTCCCCTCATGTAGGGGGCGACCATCCACAGAGGTAACAGGGATGAAGTGGTCAATGGGGGAGAGAGGGACTCCGAGCCGACGGGCCAGGTCCTGATCAATGAAGTTTTCGGCCGCTCCAATGTCGAGAAGGGCAAATAGTGGGAATTGCTGATGTTTGAGGTGGAAAGTAACTCGGAGTTGGAAGCGGGTAGGGGCAACGGAGGGATTGGGACCAGGTATAACTCCCCTAAGGTCTACCTGGTCTCGTCGTTTCCCCGGCGTTGTGGGCATTTAAGAAGACGATGTTTAGATGAGCCGCAATAAGCACAAAGCCCCTCACGCCAACGCCGAACGCGCTCTTCCTTAGAGAGTCTTCCAATCTGCATTGGCTCCTCAGTAGAGGGACTAGCCAAGTCAGCAGGAAAGCCTCCCGATGCGAGGGGAGGGGGAGGGGTAGAGGACCGGCGGGACCTAAAAGTCCTGAACCGACGCGACTCCGGTCGGGGACGAAGCAGGACACGCTGGTCAATCTTAAGAGCTAGATCAACAGTAGCATCTAAGGTCTTCGGAGCTTCATGACCAACCATCTCGTCTCTAACATAATCCGCTAATCCCTCCATAAAGACGGATCGGAGGGCAGCGTCCCCCCAATTCAGCTTGGCAGCCAGGGTACGAAACTCCGAGACGAAATGGCAGACAGACTGGTCTCCCTGACGTAAGTGGAGGAGCTGAGACTCCAAATCAACCTCACTGCTAGGAGGAACAAAGGTCTTTTTCAGCTCCTCAACAAACACTGTGTATTGGTTACAGGCGGTGGACCGGGAGTAATAAAGGGCGGCGGCCCACTCCTGGGCTCTGCCAGAAAGGAGGGAAGTCAGCAAAGCCACTTTAGACCGCTCCGTTGAATACTTGGATGGCTGGCATTCAAAAATCATATCCAACGTAGCGAGCAGCCCGTCGGGCCGGCCGTCGACTCCACTCCACTTCTCTGGTAATCCAATCCCGGGTTCCTCGCTGCCCGGCGCGCACTGACGCTGCAGCGTGGTGACAGAGGCGGAAAGCTGGAGAAGCGTTTCGGTCAGCGCCTCCAGCTTGGAGCTTTGGCAATCGACAACGCCGCGGAGGTATAATACCTCGGACCTAAGCCGCTCGAATTCCGCTGGGTCTACTTTTGAAGGCTCTGACATCCTGTCAGGATCACGGCCTGATTGAAGTGTTGCGTGCGGCTGAGACCTAAGCGCGGGGGTGCACGAGCGAGGAAGGACAGTAGCACGCGGTTTGATATAGTAATCCCTGGACGTAAGGGCTGATCTGTCGGGCGGATAGGGATTAAAAGATCCAGCGAGACAGTAAGGACGGGCGATAGTGAGGATTGGGAAATCCGCTACCACCGGAAAGCTAGCGATGCTTGGGAGCACAGCTGTGGAGCTCGGGACATGGGAAAAGTGATGTCAGAGCGGCAAGCAGGTGAGTAGCTCCTCCTTAAGTAGGAAATCCTCACGGATCACATGACCGCCGTCTGACAAACAGTCTGTTAATTGATAATGCTTTGTTGTCAGATTTAAAAGCACAAAAAAAGTTTTAAAATTGAATGTTTGCCAGGCTTTTTATTTAGGAGCAGAGAAACTAAGACAGAATATCCCTATCCCATTGGCAGCAACCTAGAAAGCAATTTCTCAGTTTTTTTCGATTGTTCGACTGTTTAAAATAGTTAATTCTGCTCTGAATAGATTGTTTAAAATACTGGCCGAGTTTTGAAACCTTGCTACTTGATCAAAACAGAAATTGGAAGAAATGTCAATCTTCTTTTAGTTTTTTGCAAGTTACGTTTTCCAATTAGAATTAGACTATTGTAAAAATCTTATATGAACCACGCAGTTAAATCAGATTAAAAGAGGCCCTCAATATTCTTAGTTTTTCCAAAGTGTTGCTAAGACCTGGTCCCTTTTCCTTCTCGTAATGGCAGTACATTGTAATCACGCCATATAATGTACTGTTTTGTTGTATTGATGTATTTTCACAACCCTTAATATCAGCCAATTAAAATCATGTATATTTTGATAAGGCTCAGGATCCTTATCTACATATCTCATATTGTGATTCTGCTTTAACAATTTACATAAGTTTGGTAACAAATCCTACCTAAACTATTTAAAAAGACTCTCACTAAATGAATGTGCTGGTCATTTCACCTCGTGCAGATTTTACACTAATGTTTTGTATGCAACGTTTTATGACATTCCCACATTATCAAGCAGGACATCTCATTCTGACCCCTTATACCTGCCAGGACAGGACCAGCATGACGTAAAGTATCAGTGAACCTCAAAACTGCCAATAGTTACGTTTACATGGACACTAGTAATCGGATTAAAAGCCTGATCGGAATTAAAATGCTTCATGTAAACACGGTATTCAGAAATTGGTTTAACTTAAGGGGCTGCACGGTGGTGCAGTGGTTAGCACTGTTGCCTAGCAGCAAGAAGGTTGTGGGTTCATATCCCAGCCCAGGGTCTTTCTGCATGAAGTTTGCATGTTCTCCCCGTGCATGCGTGGGTTCCCTCCAGGTACTCTGGCTTCCTCCCACATTCCAAAAACATGACTGTCAGGTTAATTGATCACTGTAAATTGTCCTTAGGTGTGAGTGTGTGCATGGTTGTTTGTCCTGTTTGTCCTGCCCTGTGATGGACTGGCAACCTGTCCAGGGTGTACCCCGCCTCTCGCCCGTTGACAGCTGGAGATAGGCACCAGCTGTCCTTAAGCGGTTAAGAAAATGGATGGATGGATGGATGGGTTTAACTTAAAAAAATATTTTTGCTGTAAAATATACATTAATTTAATTTGTTTTGTTCAGTTTTACCAGTGTATAGTTTAACAAATACAAATATAGATGTTTATCCCTCCATCATCAACCAATCTGGTTGCCATGACAAAACAATCTCCATTCTAAGTGATTAATGAATACAACACAGTTGGTCTCTTTGTGACGCAGACAGAGAAAGGGAGAAATGAGCATTCTGAAAGGAGCAGCTATTCCAGTGACTGATATGATCTCTGATCTTTCCATCTGAAACACTGATTCCATTTTCTGCAGTGTGCTTTATGATCCGTAATAGAGCATTCAGAGCCCTCAGACATATTTTTTACCCTTGTTTAAATTCCAAAGGACGACTCATGGGCAATGGGAATGTCGATGAGAGCCAATTGAATATGCTCGATGCAGAGACACTTGTGACAGCCAGCGATATTTACTGCATGTTTATCTACTACGGAGCAATCTTATTATCCCATTATCTCATTATCTTTGCATTCTGGCGTGACTTCATTTGCTGCTTTGTGCTAAATGAGTCCTATTAAGAGCCGCCTTTGTCCTTGAGAGAATAGTGAAAGAAAGAACAGACTGATGGGAGGTATCACGTTTGATGTCTTTTTTTATCTTGTTTATTCACATTTTCAAACAACGGCGTCTACGGATAACTTGTAATCAGATTAGTATGTAGCATATTATGCATAAGCCAATTACAGTCCAATTTTCAGATATGTAAAATGACAAAGTTGCAGAAAAAATTATGATTCTGCCCAGAATTATAATTTTTTAAGCCATACAGACCCTTTCTAACAGTGATCACAAGGTTCAAGATGGTGACAGAGCAGTAATGGAAAACTGTGGAAATAAAAAGTTTAACATTGCAGCACTTCTTCACAAAGTGCTAACATCTGTCTGTGTACAGTTCACTTTAATTTAGTAATGCAAACAATGATTCAAAAGGATTAGGATTTGATTCTACTTTCCGATTTGGTAAAACAAGATTGCCTTCAGCTTAGGTTTGACGTCACTAAGCTGTTACTTTATTTTCCCAGTGTAAACAGAGCCCTTTGTCAAAGGTTCCCTGTAAGGATACTGCTGATTTTTGATGAGAAACCTTTATCTAATTACACTTATGGATAAAGGATCTGTTAAACATTAACATTATTCAACTCAGAACAGCTGATGTCAACGAAGATCAAATATATTTAGACATATTCACAAATTTCTGAATGATTCAGTCCTAAACTACTACCATTTAATTACCATGCTGTTAACTATTTTGCATCGTCAAATAGCCTTGGATTTTTGAGACATTTCAGACATAAATAAAATGGAAAACATCTTTAATTTTATTCATACTTTAATTTAATATGTTCTTAACATATCAAGCTACCTCCAATTGCACATGATTGGTGCTCTGAGGCCTGTTTGAACCAGTACATTTATAAAAAAGGTTATCCAACTTGAAATAAGAGATTATGAAGTATGAGAGCTGTTGATATCTCGCCCAACTTGGTTTCAGAATTCTTAGTCATTCATGGAGATGGCAGTCATAAGTGTTAAAATAGGAAACAACTGCATTTTTTTTAGGTTTATTTAGGAGATTTTTATCTGTCCAATAGTCATTTTTCAGTTACATCAGCATTGGAGAAGTCTCCCTTTTAAACCCTTTGTGCGGCAGCATTTTGGGTAATGGGTAGAAAAAAAATCAAGCCTAATGTAGCCAGGGATAGGCTGGTGTTGTAATTCAGCCCAGGAGCTTGATTCAGAGAGGCCTTTTATCTGATCGCATAAAGGAAGCAACTAGAACCATTACTTTAACAAATATACTTTTATTAGTAGTATAACAGGTTTTTAGGTTGTTGTTAGGAATGAAGCTGATGTGGTCTAGGCTGACTAATAAACAGGGAGGTGTTCTCTGTATGCGTTAAAAAATTGAGTTAATTTTAGAAATTAATCCACCCACGTTAATACGTTAATTTTGACAGACCAGACTTTTAGCAGTTTTTTTGCAAAAAGTTATCCATCTTTGTTTTTTCTGGTGAGAAAGGGCTTTGCTCTTAGCTGATGGCATGCCCAGAATCCATAGTGTTTGAAATCCCTGGAAAAAATAAAAAAGAACTGAAATAAGGCATCGAAATGTGTGTTGCTTTTCAGTCTGGTTAATACCGTTTATGTCAGAACTGGTGCCATATCGGTACCCATCCTTATGCCTACCGCACATGAGAGCAATCTGCTGAGCTAACAGTAATTCGAGGCCGTTTGCTCAGCAGATAGCTAGCTGTGTGCGACTAAATCTTGGTGATTTTTCTGCCTCATGAGGCACTGAGGTGAAAATCAAACAGGTTTGATATTTTTCGCCTCTCTGTGTGCTGTCTGCTTAGCTAAAATATTCAAGCGACCAATCAAAACGCGGTCTCCGATCACATGATTCCATGATGGCAGCCCCCATCCCTTACCTCAGAAAACGGAATGACACGAAGACCGAGATGGATATGGAGGAAATGCTACTACTAATTTTGTTGATGAAGCGTCGTCGCATCAAATAAACAGGTATAGTCTGGCGAAATGTCCACAAGTCTTTATCTTTTAAAATGTCTTCTTTGTGGGCTGCCATCTTGCAATCATGTGATCGGAGGCCACGTTTTGATTCGTCGCTTGAATATTTTAGCTCAGCAGACAGCTCATAGAGACGACACATGGCGAGTTTCTCGCCTTGCGAGGCAAAAAATATCAAACCTGTTTGATTTTCATCTCAGCGCCTCATGAGGCAGAAAAATCACCAAAAATTAGCCAGACACAGCAAGCTATCTGCTGAGCAAACAGCCTCAAATGACTGTTAGCTCAGGAGATTGCCTTTAACTTTTAATAGCCAGGTAACTACATTCTTGGTAATTTCCCCAACAACTCCCAAATACGACGGCCAACACTCCCCTGAATGTTGCACTGTAGGAATGTCAATTTGGGAAACACATTAGACTGGGTCATTGCAAAAGTTCAATGACTAGCTGAAAACCAATTAACATCAGGATCATTTTTAGTTTTATAGACTTGAGGGGGATGATATAAACTTATTTTATCACAATATATTTGTGGTATTTATTGTGATAAAAAAGGTACAGTGAGGAACATAAGTGTTTGAACACCCGGCAATTTTGCAAGTTCTCTCACTTAGACATTATGGATGATTCTAAAATTCAACTACTACCATGGGTCTCGCCCGTGGTAGTAGTCTAGCTGACTGTGGGGTGGACGGGTGTCTTTAATGATTCGAGACAGGTTTTACTCATTTAGATTAATAACTGGAGCATATATGGTGGACTTTTTAAAGGCAGATTAATAGGTCTTTGAGAGCAAGAATTCTTTCTAATTGCCAGATGTTCAAATGAGTAAGTGCAATAATAAAATACAAATACATTCTTTAAAAAGTCATACCATGTAGTGAAAAAGTGTATTTGGCTCTATCAATGTAAAGTAATATTTTCATAAATTCAGTATACAATTTTGAGTTAAGGATCCTAATGCAAAAATTTTGTGGCAAACAACTTGAAAATGTCCAAGTAAGGGCAAAGTGAGTTCCTTATATGATCCAAAGTGCTGAAATTAAGTAGAACCAACCAGCGCATATCCGAGGGCCAGTATCCTGCAATCTTTAGTTTTGTCTCTACTTCAATACACCTGAATCAAATAATCAGGTCATTAACAGGGCTATGGATTCCTGAACTGCATACTGAGAAGGTTATTAAGCCATTTGATTCAGGTGTTTTGAACCAAAGACACAAATGAGAATTGCGGTACTGACCCTCAAGGACTGGAATTGTAGACCCCTGATATATTGTTCAGTCATTTTGTACTGAGAGTTAGAATTTTTCAGTTCCAGCTTAAAATAACATGTTGTGAGCTATTGAATTTATCTTACCTCAATAGTATTTCCAAAATATTTACAATATGGTGTAATGTGTTTGTATTTTTGATATATTTATATGTCATTGTTTTGTTCAATTGTGACAGAACTTGTATTGAAGTGTAAATTATTACATTTTGTGTATTTTCTAAACATTTCATTTATTTAGCACTTATTTTAAAAACTGTTAGAATGAAGCAAAATATTAAGTACGATCATCTTAAATTGTAAAATGTGTATAGTTTTAGACCATAAAGTAAAAATTAGAAATATTGAGTTGATTTTGTTTTGTTAGTGTTTAAGTTGGACCAAAGTAGTTAAAATTAACTTAAAATTTAACTGTAACCAGACTGAAATCATAACTTTAATCAAATCTTATATTTCACTTTGAACAAACTTGATTTGATTGTGTGTTACCAGTTGACCATTTTGAAATAGACTTCTTCAGATCACCAGGTACATAAAGATGTCTGATTCTATTCTCTAAACTGCACACAGAGACTGCATGTAATCATGAATTTGAATTTATTGATATTACTGATGGTCTCATAGAAGCATCAGTGGAGAAAATAAAAAGTAAAATAACATTATAATTGTATTATTTTGTTTCTTTCAGTTTTGGGGTTTCACACTTTATTATTTGGAGTCTCTTCTGATGATACGTCAAAGTTCCTGTGAGAACAAAATATTCCCGATACACAACACAAGAAATACATTTATATAGGTGCTATTGATCTATTCCAAAAAGTTAGTTTCATGTTCTAGAATTGCCCTGTTTATCAATCTAAAGTTCCTGAATGCAACTTTCACGCTTTGGTCTGAAACATAGGTTTTACTTGCTGCTTATTAATCTCCTTGCCAACCTTTCTCCAGGCTAATCAGACCACTACCTGATATAACAAACATGTCTCCCTATTTTCTGACACTAATGTTTTAACAAATGGCTCAGGACTATTTATTGTTACCATCACTTGGGGAGTAATGATACCACGTCAACAATCACTCTTTTCCTGTCTTTACAGCCTCCCTAGTTGTCCTTTTCCTCTTACCATTAATCCAAAAAAAACACAACAACAGGAAAAGTCAAAGTAATTAAGTATTGATCATACAGCACAGGTAAAAGCATTCAATATCTAAGTATGACTGAGTATTTGTCATGCAGTAAGAGTTATGTGTTTTGATCATTTTTGCTCTGAGTCAGGCTTAAGATATGAAAAGTGCTGGTCTTTGTTAGGTTCATGATGGTTTGAAAATTTCTCTGCTTGAAGAATGGCTCTTTCTGTATATCCAATGAATCTTTCATTTCCCTACAAACTGTGAGAGCGTCCTTGGATTTTTTCTTTTTAATGAAACCTCTCTATGAATTGCGCAGTATTACATTTTGCTGAGTGATGAAGTCAAAGAGGCTCGTGAAAAGATGCCAAACACACAACTGAGTCTGTTTGTGTTATCATTGAACATAGTCAACAATGTAGTCTGTGTAGAGACTATGATTTTTTTGAGAGTGGCCTTGACTTGCGTGCACACTGTTGAGAATTTTTGACTGCTGATTGGATCACAGCATGGCTGTGTTTTTCATTATTTTACACTCTGCCTCCCCTCCAATTAAGTAAATCCACATTGATACACCCACAAGCTGAGTCCTTCTGCACAACCACGTGAATTCAACCTCAGATATTGCAAACTATTTTGAAAATAAAAAGAGGATACAAGTTTCTTGAACCTCTTTACAAATAAAAATCTGAATAGAATGGTGTAGGTTTCTATTCATCCCCGTTTACCCTGGGATCCATTTGTGAATGGGGTCCACCTGAGTGTAATTGCATCTCTGTATGAATGCAGCTGTGCATACCTCGGAGGTTTGGGAGATAAAATTAATTAACAAACAGATTCCATCCACCTCAAGCCCTCAGCCTGCCCACTTCCCAACTGACCTCCTACACTTCCAGAAATCCTCACCTTCCCTCACCTTTGGAGCATCCACAGGACCTCTTCTCTAAGCCGGAATGAACCTCAGAACAACTTTCACATCTAAACACAGTAAGTCAGCTCAGCAATATCCCCCCCCCCCCAAACATCACATTTTGTTTTTAACCCAGAGACACCCAAGCAACCCAAACCCGCTTGTTTCTATTACGATGAAACATCTTAAATGAATAGAGTACAACCTGCTTGTGGGTCAGATATTAATGTTCTGATCAATGAGGTGTTGAGATTGTGACTATAATCTCATGGTCAGGTTTCAAATTTTTGTTTGATAAAATCTTCACTTCTTTGTTTGACTCTCCAAATTAGGTAAATACACAGTTCAATTTAAAGACTCTCTCTCCTTTAATGTCATACAGTCTTTGCGTTCACATGCAGCAAGAGAAATGCTAATTTTTGCCTTAAGCCTAGTTTATGCTTCTCCGTTTTGACGGAGACGGATTAATGCAATGCCATTTTCCGTCAATGCAAGGGCTCTCCGTCATCTACGCAAGGACGCACCGAGTAGAGCCCCAATTTTTAACTATCCGTCAACGGAGAGCGTATGCATCTGATTGGTCAGTTTCAGCAAAAGCCAGAGATCGCTTCACCAAAACGGGGCTCGGTAGGCACCGTAATCGGTAGTTAATGCAGCGTGTGGCCACTACATGCTTTATACTGAAAGGAGTATTTAAAATATCTGTTCTATTGGTGATTTGGAACACAAGGAGGTGTAGAGAAACAACCAAAAAGGCTTCTTGTTTCCGTGTGTTTTTAAAGAATTCCATCAGCTGCAGCTCTTGTAAAAAGCTTTACAGCTTAAGCAAAACGTATTTTTTGTCGTTCATGGCTCCTTGATGAAGAAATGCGTTCACAAGTCTGAAAAAAACCCAGACACCGCGCTGTGATAGTAGGCAGAGGCACCATGAAAAGTTAGCACCCCCTGCTGTCCTGGTTGAGCAATGCTGAAAAACAATGGAGGGTGGATAGGAAAAAACGGACTACTATAAACGACAAACGTCTCCATCAATATGTCTGCGTCTGAGTGCAAATTCGCGGTTGGAGATGCATAAACTAGGCTTTAGATGCCCAATTTTTAACTATCCATCAACGGAGAGTGTACGCATCTGATTGGTCAGTTTCAGCAAAAGCCAGAGATAGCTTCACCAGAATGGGGCTCTATAGTTGCTGTAATCAGTAATTAATGCAGTGTTACGCCACTATATGCTTTATATTAAAAGGATAATTTATCTAATATGTTCTTTTGGCGATTCTGAACATAAGGAGGTGTAATAGCGCATTCAGACCGCAGGCTTTGTCAGCGTCAACCAACGCTCATAAAGATACTAGTTTGACGCATATACACAGAAGATATATTTTTAAGATGAAACTTGCAAAGCTCTTAGGCACACATTTCTCTGCTGGATGTTTTAAACACTCGCGGATCGTGGTTGGCTAGGCAGCATCGACCTCAGGCAACGTCACTACAGTGATACTTACAAAATGTTCTGTGTTGCAGTGTTGTTCTTGTCCATGTCATTGCTAATTGAGCATATCCTGCTTTTACTCTGTTTGCTTCACTAATTTAGCATTTGTTTAGTCTAGTGGCACAATGTAAGTGTGAAAGGGCGCGTGTCATCACCTAGTGTCGTGGAGTGTAACACAATTCATTCAATAATTTGATTTTCTGAGTGCCATGTAAACCGGGACTCGATCCTCAACTCTGGCTAAGCCATTAGTCTGGTTTAAGCCAAAAGCGCGATTTATATGTGCATGTAAACGTACTGACTGTTTTCAAGCAACATCAACTGTTCGATTTGTGTTTTAACCCATTTCTGAAAATAGGACAATCAACCCACCCTGCTGAGCCAATGAAGCTGCAAAATCCTAATGTGTTTGTATTCCCCAACTTTCCCTGCCTCTTCAGGATCTGAGCAAACAGCAGCAAGCAAATGAAAGTTACGCAGCAGGGAGGAGCAATAACATGCATGCTTCCTGTGCTGCTTCCCGTTTTTCTGACATGTTTATGGCTGCACCCGCGGAGGAGTGTCTGCCTCCTTGTTTGCTTTCTTCATGAGAGTTTGTGTGTGTGGTGCATATGCAGATAGAGTGCTAGGAAACAGACTGTTTCCCTGCTGTTCCCCACAGAGACTGTGATTATCTGCTCTCTCCAGGACAGAGACCTCAGCCAGTAGCTGTTCTGCCGCTCTGCGACCTTATTGATGAGCCGCTACCAGCTACGATAAGCATGCCTCATGTCACGGCACGCCTATTGATGAAGAATAATGGACAGTACCAGAAAAGAAGAGAAGGCCAAATTAATGAGTATAGAAATAGTAAAAATAAAACTCTAATTTCATGAAGATTACATTTAGTTTCAATTGAAGCTGCATTTAGTAGTGTAAAAAAACTAGACCAACTCTGTCTTAGTGAGATAATCGTGAAAAATAGAGGGCACCAACATAAAAATATTCCCACATTGATGCCTTATCTTCTTTCTTAGTCATTGAAAATATTTTCATTGCACTTAAGCGACAAAAAAATAAATTATGTTCCTTTTGTTTAAATGAGTAGAACAAAGTTAAGAGATATTATAGTTAAGGCTTCAATAGCTGGTCGTACCCACTTTGGCTGATAAAACATGAGTGAAACACATCTGGTGGCCACAAACCACTTTTGTACACCACTCTGAGGAAAATGTCGCCCACTCCTTGAATGCATTTGAGATGTTTGAGGACTCTCTTGTTCAGCTTGATTCAAGTCACGCCACTGCCTCTTACAGTTTTTTTCGATTGCTAAAACGCCTTTTTCAAAACTGTACGTTTTTTTCAAAACTGCACACACAAAACCCCAAACATCACACACAAATTGCTAAACCCTGGCATCCCTTTGCAAAACAACTCTGCTATCAAATCTCGTCACATGTTCACAAAATGGATCACGTGTTTTCATTTGGTAAACACAGCCATATTTTCACATGACACACACATACCATTCATTGAATAAACACAAGTAGCTTTTGGCTGAACACCACCAAGCATGGAAAGAACACTGCAGAGCAAAACTGAAAACACAATTATAGAAATGGAACACACTGAATCAATTACAATGCCCACTTATCTCATAGACAAAAATTAGACATCACACAAATTTTGAGACAAAAATGTTTATTTTTAAACCCCCACCCCCACCTCCAATATATAATCATGGGGCATCATGCCTCAGGTCTCTGTGTGGCCAGAGGGCCTCGTCAACATCGCAGGCGATGTCTTCCTGCTCCAAACAGCACTGGAAAAACCGCCTATAGTGCCACATGAAGCTCCCACAGGCCTCAAAGCCCGCATCTCCACAAGCCTCCTCCATGGGTGGAAGCAGTGGGATCTGGCTCTGTGGGTTCCTTTCATACACCTTTCACCCTCAGGGTGAGAAGAACTCCTCAATGGGATTGAGTAAGGGGGAATAAGGTGGAAAGTATAGAACAGAAAACTATGGGTGGTCCTGAAACCATTCATGCACTTGGGCAGCCTTATGGAAGCTTACATTGTCCCAAATTATCACATAGTTTACCTGCTGTGGGTTATCTATGTCATGACCAGGTCGAACAAGCTGCTGCAGTCCTTGATTGCAAATTGCTCGCCATATCCGAAAGTTTAGCGATTTGAATATTTGTGTGTTGTTGATTGAACCTTTGAGATTTTAATTTGAGAAGTGTGTGTAAACCTGAAAAATTGTGTGCTTTGTTTTGACAGCAAGGTAATGTGAAATTGACATCCAAGTGTAAAGAAGGAAAGTCAGAGTTCTAATATGATAAGGAAATCTTAAGTAGTGATAAATTGAGTCAAGCTGGAACAGAAGTAGAGGTTGTGAAAATTGTGCCTGATTTTGCTTTCTGAGTTTTAGCAATCGAAAAAAAAATGTATTCAGATCAAGATGTGGGGTTTGATTAGGTCTAGAACCTTCCATTGTAATATTCTAAGCATATCCAAACTATAACACTTCCCCCGGCAGTCCAGTCCAACAACCCCCAGGTTGTTGGACTGGACTGTTCAGTTGATGTCAAACATCTCCTCTCTTCTGAGGACCATTTCAGAACGCAGGTTTAGTGAAAAAGTTAGTTAAGCCTGTTGTTTACTCACTTATAAGCGGTCTTTTTTCTCTCCTGTTTTCGATCGCATCTGCTATTATTTCGACTGATTTTTACATCCCTCCCACCTCGGTCACAATTAGCTTTGTGATGACCACCTTGCTACCCGAACACATACCTTTCTCTCACCGGGAGAATGTGACGCAGAGCTGGAATGTTGCTGCTTTTGGAGCGTCATGGCGAAACGGGAATGGCTGCGGGACATTTTAGTTTCACTTTCTCCCGGGACAACTGAACAGATCAGAGGTAAATATTTATCTTCAGAATCTGAATAAGCCAATACTTTCCGGCGGGGAACTCCGACGTCTCGGCCTCATAAGTTTTATCTTTCTTAAAGTCGCTTTCTCTTTACTGTGACCACAGCAGCAGCATCTCACGTCCCCCGCTCGTGGCACTGACTGAAAGGCCGATTTACTTCAAAAGTTTCCATGGTAACACAACCAAAAAGGTGTCCAAGATTAAAGGTACACATGTCCGCCATCTCCTGGTGTAAAGTAGCAATTAAATTAGTGGCCCTATCTCCAGCTGTGGCTAGTTAAAGTCAACAATGTTGCTTGTCGCAATATTGCGACTTTGGGTTAAGTGCTGTAACCTCCCTACCCACAACCTGCGTTTACACTCAGAGCTGGGTTGGAATCATCAATTGTCAAAGCGCGTTTTGTTTGTTTGCTTTTACAGCTCTGTTACTGCTGCATGCTGAAGATAGAGGATAGAAAGTTACTCTGAGTGGATATGATTTGGGAGATCTACTGCCCCCTACAAGTTTGCCACGTCTCTGAATGTGCTGAAAAACGCATTTATCCAGCTTTTTTTTCTAAAGAAGCACTAGAAAATCTTTGGGGGTTTTTAAACGGCTACATGAGGACATGGCCTAAATCTTTAGAAGTCCAAAACTCAAGACAGTTGCCTACTTATGTGCAATTCAGATCCATGTACATAGAGGTATTTGTGACTAGTTTAGGACACAGTAGGTGTTTTCATGTTTTACGTTTAAAATGGGAGGTTTTTATTGTTAATACCAAGTTATTGGGGCCACAATCAGTGGTTGTCACTGTGGGGAAAAAAAATAAGAATCTGTTTGAGATTTAACTTTTTGGCCTTAAATTTAAGTGGTATGTGTGGAGAAAACCAGGCACTGCTCATTAGCCTCCCATTACAATCCCTACAGTAAAAGATGGTGGCGGGAGCATCATGTTGTGGGGGTGTTTTTTTAGCTGCAGGGACAGGACTGGTTGTAATTGAAGGAAAGATGAAGTACATCAAGCAAGAAAACTTCTACCAGAGTGCTTAGGACCCCAGACTGGGCCGAGGCTTAACCTTTCAGCACAACAATGACCTAAGCACACACCTAAAATAAAAAGGAGTGGCTTTGGAACAACTCTGTGACCGCTCTTGACTGGCCCAGTCAGATCCTTGACCCAACCCCAATTGAGCATCTCTGGAGAGACCTGAAAATGGCTGTCCACCAACATTCAACATCCAACCTGATAGTTTATTTAGATTGAGAAAATTAATGTGTAAGTTATAGCAGTAGTGTTGTTGTTCTGTTGATTAGAACAAAATACAGCGCTGATGTAACCATCCATGTTTGTCGGGAGCAGTTTTGATTGAACAGCCTAACAGCTGCAGAGAGGAAGGACCTGCAGAAAAGCTCTTTCCTGCATCTAGGATGCAGCAGTCTGTCACTGAAGGAGCTCTGCAGTTCAGCAACATTTCCATGCATGGGATGGGAGACTCTGTCCATCAGAGATGCTATTTTGGCCAGAGTCCTTCTGTCTCTCACCACCTGCACTGGATCCAGGCTGCATCCTAGAACAGAGCTGGCCTTCCTAATGAGTTTATCCAACCTCTTCCTCTCAGCTGTCGATAAACTGCTGCTCCAACATACAACACTGTACAAAATGACAGAAGCCTCCACAGAGTCATAGAAGGCCTTTTAGAAGTCTGCTCTGATCCTTTCTGTAAAGAGCATGTTGCTTTAGGACAGTCTCATGAAAAGGATGATCAGGGATGTCCATAATTTGTTTTAATTTGATGAAGAATCCTTCTTTGCATCATTATCTCGAGTTGTTATACTGTATATACATAGAAAAAGGAAGGGTAAAATATATTGGAGGGATTTTTTTCTTCCCCCCTCCCTGGGCTGCCACCTTGTCGCGGTGGAGGAGTTTGAGTGTCCCAATGATCCTAGGAGCTAAGTTGTCTAGGTCTCTAAAGGTCCCCGGTAGGGTCACCCATGGCAAACTGGTCCTATGTGAGGGATCAGACAAAGCGCAGCCCGAAGACCCCTATGATCAGCAAAAGATTTGGACCCAGAGTTCCCTTGCCCGGACGCGGGTCACCGGGGCCCCACTCTGGAGCCAGGCCTGGAGGTCACCCATGGGGCCCAGCCGGGCTCGGCCCGAGAGTCAACATGGGGCCCCACTCCCATGAGCTCACCACCTGTGGGAGGGGCCATAGGGGTTGGGTGCCGTGTAAGATGGGCGGTGGCCGAAGGCGTTGACATTGATGGTCCGATCCTCGGCTGCAGAAGCTAGCTCCTGAGACGTGGAACGTCACCTCTCTGGTAGGGAAGGAGCCGGAGCTGGTGTGCGAGGTCGAGAGGTTCCTACTGGATATCGTCCGCCTTGCCTCGACGCACGGCTCTGGAACACGTATCCTCGAGAGAGGTTGGGCTCTTTTCCACTCTGGAGTTGCTCCCGTTGAAGGACGGCGAACATACTTGTTGTGGCGTGGTTGGGCGGAATGGCCCCCCCGATCTGAACCCGAGTGGTGTTTTGTTGTTTGAATTCTGTGCTCGTCATGGATTGTGCATAACGAACACCATGTTCAAGCATAAGGGTATCCATGTGTGCACTTGGAACCAGGACACCCTAGGCCGCAGCTCGATGATCGACTTGGTTGTTGTTTCATCTGATCTGTGGCCGCATGTTTTGGATACTCGGGTGAAGAGAGGGGCGGAGCTATCCACCGACCACTACCTGGTGGTGAGTCGGCTCCGGTGGTGGGGGAGGACACAGGACAGGCCTGGCAGGCCCAAACGCGTTGTCAGGGTCTGCTGGGAACATCTGGCAGAATCCCCTGTCAGAGGGAGTTTCGACTTGCACCTCCGGGAGAACTTCGAACCCATCCTGGGGGAGGCGGGGGACATTGAGTTCGAGTAGGCCATGTTCCATGCCTCCATTGTCGAAGCGACGGACCGTATTTGTGGCCAACCCTCGAACCCGCTGTTGGACACCGGCGGTTAGGGATGCTGTCAGGCTGAAGAAGGAGTCCTTCTTCACTGGCTCAGCTCTATACCCACAGCAGGGTACTGGAGGGTGCGTGGGAGTTCGGCCAACCGTTCTACTTGTGTTTTATGGACTTCGAGAAGGCGTTCAACCGTGTCCCTCGGGGAGTCCTGTGGGGGGTGCTCCGGGAGTATGGGGTACCAGGCCCTTTGATAAGGGCTGTTGAGTCCCTGTATGATTGGTGTTTAGTTTGGTTCGTATTGCCGGCAGTAAGTCGGACTCGTTTCCAGTGAGAGTTGGACTCCGCCAAGGTTGCCCTTTGTCACCGATCCTGTTCACAACATTTATGGACAGGATTTCTAGGCGCAGCCAAGGTGTTGAAGGGGTCCGTTCTGGTGACCTCAGCATCGGGTCGCTCCTTTTCGTGGATGATGTGGTCCTGTTGGCTTCATCTGAACGTGATCTACAGCTTTCGCTGGAGCGGTTCGCAGCCGAGTGTGAAGCGGCTGGGATGAGGATCAGCACTTCCAAATCCGAGACCATGGTCATGAGCCGGAAAAGGGTAGGGTGCCTTCTTCAGGTCGGGTATGAGGTCCTTCCTCAAGTGGAGGAGTTCAAGTATCTGGGGGTCTTGTTCACGAATGAGGGAAAAATGGAGTGGGAGATCGATAGGCGGATTGGTAAGGCGTCTGCAGTTATGCGGGCGCTGTACCGGTCTGTCGTGGTAAAGAGAGAGCTGAGCCAAAAGGCAAAGCTATCGATTTACCGGTCGATCTATTTTCCTACCCTAATCTATGGTCACAAACTTTGGGTGGTGACCGAAAGAACAAGATCAGGGATACAGGCAGGTGAAATGAGTTTCCTCCGCAAAGTGGCTGGGCTCTCCCTTAGAGATACGGTGAGGAGCTCGGTCATCCGGAGGGGGCACAGAGTAGAGACGCTGCTCCTCCACATCGAGAGGAGCCAGTTGAGGTGCCTCGGGCATCTGGTCAGTTTCCCTCATGGACGCCTCTCTGGTTAAGTGTTACGGGCAAGTCCCACCGGGAGAAGGCCCAGGGGAAGATCCAGGACTCGCTGGAGGCTGGCCTGTCTCCCGGCTGGCCTGGGAGCGCCTCGGGATTCCTCCCGAGGAGCTGGCCCAAGTGGCTGGGGAGAGGGAAGTCTGGGTCTCTCTGCCAATTCTACTGCCCCTGCGTCCCGACTTCGGATAAAGCGGAAGAAGATGGATGGATGGATGGATGGATTTTTTCTTCCCCATCAAGCTTCCCTGCGTTTCTTACTGATGAGCCATGACACTCATCTGCAATATGGATGATTGCAAAATGATCTTATAGTTTGTCAGCAAATTTTATAATTTTCCTCTCGGGATTTACAAACTATATTGCTTCACTTAAGTGAAGATGTTAGTCTAACAAATGGCTTAAATTTTCTGCATCCTCTCTTTTTGTGATTAAATATACTGATTATAAGAGAAACATTATTTCATTGATAATTGAAATCCATCCACTATGAAATTATTACATAAACCCATATTTATGTACACAGCTCAAAAAATAAACACTAAAATAACACATCCTAGAATATAATGATTGAAATAAATGTTGCTGAACTGCAGAATTCCCTCAGTGACAGACTGCTGAATCCTAGATGCATGAAGGAGGATTTCCGCAGGTCCTTACTATATGCAGCTGTCAGATTGTACAATCGAAACTGCTCCCAACAAACATAGATTTTTACATTACTGCTGTAAATTGCACTAATCAACCGAACACTACTAAACTTGCACAATCTTTTTCACAGACTATATATGCTAACTTATTGGAAGTTACACGCTCACTTTTTAAGGCACAGTAATTGCACAATCTGCACTTTTCTAAAATTGCACTTATTTAAACATCTTTAAGTATCCTGCTGTTTGCACTCAACCTGGGTTTAACGCTTTATCTGTGTCAGGATCCAGCAGGAGGAGCTGTCTGTACATTTCTCTCCACAGGTGCTGAGGATTAAGCAGCAACAGGTGGAGCTCGTTACTGCAATCATCTTAGCAGTATTTAGAGGGAGCGGATCCACCAGACGGGCGTCAGATGATTCCGTTTCCTGGAGTGGTAACCCTGACCCTTAGTCTACGCTACACTCGATATTTGTCCATGTTCTTACCTTTGTTCCCTCCTGTGTTCCTCGTCTTAGTTCCTTCCGGACTCGCCGCGTCAACCCCAGACCATCTCAGGCTCTCCGAAGTTCCTCCTGTGAACCATCTCCTGATACCTGCCCTGGACGCTCGTCTTCCTGGGGTGCGGCCGCTCCTAACTTCCTGCTCCACCAGCCTCACCGTTGCTGCTGCTCGGCTCCTGATCTCCTCCGCTCTCCCCAGCTGCCTGTGGAGAAGAAGGTTCAGTCAACATCATTCCCATCTTCCAGAATCCTGCTCCGCTCTGGTCCCTTACCTCTTCCTCCTACTCCGGTGTCCATTCCCATCCGTGAGTCACAATCAACCTCCTTCTCCTCTAAGAAAACAAGTCATACAATCCTTTCTTCTAACTCACCTCCAGTCTTGTTTTCCAGCGTCGCCGTCTCCCACGATCCACCTCCCTTCTTGGAAGAAAATAAACTTTTATTTAAGAAAGACGCTAATCTTTTGTCCGAGAGTTTCTGTGCTGGCTTATGAGTCAAACTAAAAACATGACAATCTGTACTTAACCTGTTTTTTAACTATTGTACATGATGTAAATATTTTTCTTCTGTAAAAATTGTCTTTCTGTTCTGTTTCCTGTTCAGTTTGTACCGTATGTGTTTTTTTTGCTGCTGTTACGGCCAAATTTCCCCTTGTGGGACAATTAAAGGATTGTTCTATTCCATTCTTATTAAACACATTGTTCTTTACATAGTTGACACCAAAATTATACAAATAGAATGATCAATTATTAATGGAAATCAATTTGATTAACCCACAGAGGTCTTGATTTGGAGTTACACTCCAAATTTAATTGGAAAACCCATTACAGGCTGATCCAACTTTGATTTAATGTTCTTATAACAAGTCAGATGAGGCTCAGTATTGTGGCCTCCACCAGCCTGTATGATCTCCCTACAACACAGGGCATGCTCCTGCTCCTGATGAGGTGGCGGATGGTCTCCTGGGGGATCTTCTTCCAGACCTGGACTAAAACATCCACCAACTCGACAGTCTGTGGTGTAACGTGGGGTTGGTGGAACCGGACATGATGTCCCAGATGAGCTCAACTAGATTCCGGTCTGAGAAACGGACGGGCCAGTCCAGTATCAATGTCTCCATCCTGCAGTAACTGCTGAAACACTCCAGTCACACGCTTGTCATACTGAGGAACAAAAGACAGAAAAGGTGAACCACCAATGAAACAAGTGTTATGCACTTTTGTTGAGTTGCTGACCAAATATGATTAGTTATGAATTCCGTTACTAAAGAAATCAAGTCACAGGAAGTCATGCTAATGCTCTTAACTGAAAAACTACCATTAATTTAACTTTTGGTTGACAATTAAATTCATGACAATTACAGAACCTAAGTATTTAATTTAATTCAGTTTATGTATGTAAGGGTTATTCACAAACAAAAAAAAATCTGTAGGTACTTTACAACATCTTTAAAATACTCAGAAAAGTGTCACATTTTAAGTAGAAGTCAGTGAGGTCATAAAAATATATTCTTTATTTCTAAGAATAAAAGTTGGAAATTTATACCAGAAGCAGTGATGATGCAATGTTCTGTTACAACTGGAGAGCTAAAGAAACAGCATTAGTTCCTTTAGTTCCTGGATTATCTCCAAGATCCCATCAACTCCACCTAAAAACAAATAGAAAAACAATCAATGATGCATTTTGTAAAGAAAAAATCCAGTCATTAAAAAATCCAAGAAAACATAAACAGTAAACACCTGTATTAATCCTACAAAGTTAGTTTAATTAGTATTGAAATATTTTTCTTTTAAATTTTCATGGATTTATTTATAAAACACATTACTTAATTGTACATTTTCCCTAAAAATATATTTTATATGTTAGCCAGTTTTATTCAAACTATTTTATTCCAAAACATTTGTTTCACAAAGTCAGCCTTTAATTCAAAATGATGTTTTCCCAGTGGTTTAATTATTTCGAAAAGGACAATTTTCAGTCGAATGAGTTTATCTGCCAGTCAGAGTCTGAAGGTTGACCCTGAACGCTCACTGGCCGTTACCTAAACACGAATCGTCCGCATATTCGGGTAATATTCCTGGCACATTGCGTCTTATGAATTCTCAAAGGTGGCATGGCATTGTGGGTAAATAGCAGCATTCGTTTTGGGAAGCTTGATAGTTATAGAGAGTGATGTCATGATGATGTGTTGAATGTGGGCTGAGTCCTCGTGGGCAACGGTATGTAAAATGTAAGTAGAATAGAATATTCCTATAATTGTCCCACATGGGGAAATTTGGTTGTAACAGAAGCAGAAAATTGATTGACAAATAGAGCAAGACACAGAGCAGAACACACAATTTTTACAGAAGAAAAATATTTACATCATGCACTATAGTTACAAAGTAGTACTGTATAGTTGAAATAATTAATAGGGCTCATTAATGGGTGGTATTAATGCCAGCACTGATGGCAGGATTGTCTTTTGAAAGGGGCTAGTGAATGAAAACTATCCAGGATGATCAATGTTTAGGTATGAGGCAATGAGTATTCAGGTCTAACCCACTAATCTGACTAACAGTTTAACTCATTTGGTTGAAAATTATATTTTTAAAAATATTTTAACCACATTCTGAAATACAGGCTATCTTTTTGAAATAGATGTCTTGGAATAAAAACTAATGGTATTGAATAAAAAATGGATACAAGTTCAAATATATTTTAAAGAAAATTTTACACTTGATTAATGAGTTATATGGATACATTTTTAAAGGAAAATGACAAACATTTCATAGTAATGAGCTAAAAAAGTTATATGAATTAAGGTATTTTTTACAATGTCATTGTCACAATGTTTTATTTATTTATGTTAAGCATTTTAGTGTTCAAAATATTATAGGCAGACATGTCTGCAAAAAATGATAAATAAATATTACGAAAGAACAATGAGCCACATGATTTATACAAGTTATACACATTTGATTTTTATTTATTTATTTGGATTAAAATACTTTTAAACCCTGAGGATGTTTCAGTCATGGCTTCAGTCTCACAGAAAGTTGCTTTCTGTACAACTAGAGACTTTGAAGAGATTTAGAAAAGATTCCAAAATGATTATCAGCTCACATCTAAATACTTGGGTTAACAGTTTTTTAGTATCAGACTAAAGATTTTATAAACACTGAATCTTGTAGTGACACTATTTACAAGACTACACCTAGACTATTTCAAATTCCTCCCATTATGCTCAGCATTATACAGTTTATTTATGTCCGAATGGTGTAGCATTCTTTGCCAAGGTTGATACGTCCAATAAAGACTTGGATTCAAAGTGGGTACTGTATTGACAACTAACTGGTTAACTAATATATTTTTTAATGCGAAGTGTTTATGCTGTACCACTTGCTCCATGCAGATGCACAGATAGTGCTGGTTGGTGCCTGTATTGCAGGGGGCAAGGTTGGTATACACTTTGTAATTTATGGCCCATTTCAAGGCTGTTTTTTGGCCATGCAACACAAATATTGCATTTGTTGTGTATAGACCCTGACAGGCACCATACGTGGCTACACAACTGTTTTTGTACAAATATGACACCTATGTTTATAGCCTACTTACCCGCAGGAACAAAAAAAAAAAGAAATCCAAGAAATCCTATTGGTTATTCGCGGCAATTCTGACATTTTTAAAAGCGATCCGTGACAAACAAAGCATCAAGGTTTAAGATTAAGAATATTTTGCTGGAATTGACAGAAATTTTGCTGTTCACGTTACTTAAGAAAAGAAAAAGGCAACTCTGGGTTCATCCAATATTAGAAACAAGGAAACATCGTGGAGAACATCATCATTTGATGATGGACCTCAAGGATGATAATCATAAAATGTAGGAACATCGGACACAGCTAAAATTAATTGATCTTTCAAGTCGAAGCAGTTGCAATTTGAAGTAGCATGATCTGAGCTTATTGGTCAGTCAATGAAACATTCGCTGATTGGTTGTAGCGCCATGCGACAGCGACAAAAGTTTAACATTTTTCTACTTTTTTTTTTACTTTATTGAATAACAAGTATACTACACAAAAAGATGAAGTATACAACATCAAATATTATAACGTTCAGATACCAGGGGTGTAAAGATGAAATTATACAAATAAATGCAAGGAGTCAAAAATACAGATAGTTTTGAGAGCCTTTTGGTTATTCGAGTCTGATATAGATTGAGTATATTGTTCTACATCTTTCATGAAGTGATTAAAAAATGGTCTTTGTTTGAGAATTTACATTTATGTATAAAAAATTTAGCCATGAGAATTAACAGTTTAATTACAAAAAAGAATTTGTCATCCTTCTTGGGCACATTAAAAAAACATAGCAATACATTTTCCCATTGCAGTGAAAAATCCTTTAAGACATGGTCGATAATAAATTTACAAAATTCTTTCCTAAATCTTTGTGTAAAAAAGCAGAACCAAAAAAGATGTGTAACAGTTTCTGGATGAATCCCACAGAAGCTGCAATTAGTGTTAATGTCCCTTTTAAATTTAAGCATATAGTGCCTGGCTGGGTAGCATTTATGAAGAATCTTGTAAGACACTTCCTTCACCTTGTTTAATATTAAATACTTGTGGGGGATCATCCAGACTCTTTTCCACTTTATATCTTGAACATAGCAGTTCCAATAGGAATGTACATACGGGAGAGAGACTACATCCTTCTGGAATAAACTACGTATTTTCTTATTGGTATTACCAAGTTGCTGTAAAAAGCAAACTTGCCCTACTGCTGAGTCAGTTGGATCAGGGAAAGGAACAGAGGTAGATGGAAAGTTGCCTGTGTTTTGAAATAACATTAAGGTCCCTGAGGGAATGGCATTGACAACTAATGAGAATTATTTGGGATTGACCGGAAAGCTAAACAAAGACAGAAACTCATTGTATGTGAGTGGTCGTCCATCTCAACTAATCAACTGACCGACCAGTAGAATTCCCCTACTAACCCAATTTTTAAGAAAAAGTGACTTATTTCTAAATACAATATCTTTGTTGTTCCAAATGAGATATTTGTGTGGTGAAAAATTATGTTTATATACCAGGGACCATGCTAAACGGACCTGCTTATGGAAAGATTAAAGTTTCACAGGGAGTTTGTCAATATTATAATTGCAATTCAGGACAAACTTAAAGCCACCAAAATGAGAGAAGACATGGTTTGGTATAAAATTCCAGATAGAGACAGGGTTGTTCAAAAATTTTTGGCCCAATTAATTTTAAAAGTATTATTTAGGGTGGAGGAGTCCAAAAAATTAAGCCCTACTGATTCAAAGTTGTTCATAACAACAGCTTTCCTGATGTAATGAGTTCGATTTTTCCAGATAAAGTTAAAAAGAATATGGTCAATATCTTTATTGATGTTTCTATCGAGATGTAAGGAGAGAGTAGCATATGTCAAACGCGATAATCCTTCAGCCTTAGTAATTAACACTCTACCTTTAAGAGAAAGATCTCGCTGTAACCATTGGTTGAGTTTCTTTTGGGTTTTTAGGATAATTGGAATAAAGTTTGAAGAACATCTTAACTTTTCATCTTTACAGATTTTAATTCCTAAGTATGTGACCTCTTGTTTAACGGGAATGTTGCTAATAACATTAGTAGGGCAATTTTTAATTGCTAGCAACTCACATTTCTTTAGATTTAGGTGTAAGCCAGAGGCTTCAGAGACATTGTCTATCACATGAAGATTGAGAGGGATTTGGTTTGCATTCTTCAGGAAAATCGTGGTGTCATCTGCCAGTTGACTGATGATGAAATCCTTATCATATATATTAATTCCTTCTATTGCACTGTTAGAAATGTGAGTTGCAAGAATTTGTGTACAAAGTAAAAATAAATATGGGGAGATGGGACAACCTTGTAGAATACCACGTTTTAAATTAAATCTGGGGGTAGAACCATTTCTCATATTAATGGAACTATTACTGTTAGCATACAGTGTTTCAATAGCTCTACAGAAAAAATCTCCAAAACCATTTTTTTTTTAATGATTGAAAAATGAATTCATGTTCGATTGTGTCGAAGGCCTTATAAAAATCCAGGAAGAGAATGAAGCTATCATCATGGATCAACTCTGAATAATCAAGTAAATCCAAAACCAATCTAATGTTGTTAGACATGTGTCTTTTTTTCATAAATCCTGACTGTGTCTCATCAATAACTGTGTCTAGAACCTCTTTAATCGTATTTGCAAATACCATGGCCATAATCTTATAGTCATTGTTCAGCAGGGAGATGGGCCTCCATTTATCAATAAAGAGCAGGTCTTTATTCGGTTTTGGAATAAGTGTAATCAGACCCTGAGTTAGAGTAGGAGGGAGAGTTTTATTATGTATACTTTCTATGAAAACTTCTAGTAAAAATGGAGCTATGCGGTCTGAAAAGATCTGATAAAATTCTGCAGTTAAACCATCTGTGCCGGGAGATTTATTCAGTTTTAATGCAGTAATGGAAATACAAATTTCTTCTAAAGTGAGAGTACTATCACAATAACTTCTATCTTACTTTTCAATGGTTTTCAGATTTTTTATTGTGTTTAAAAGTTGTTCTGACACCTCTTTGTTATAAGTTGAGCTATATAATTTAGTGTAAAATGCAGCACAGTAATTTGAGATTTGTTTGTGATTGTCAGAGATAATACCATCAATAATTAATTGATAAATTGAATTTGTTTCTGATCTATTTTTTTCCAGCCTAGAAAAATAAGCTGAATTGTGTTCTCCCTCTTCCAGTCATCTCTTCCTGGATCTTATAAAAGCACCCTCAGCTTTGTGTTGGTTTAGGCCATCTAATTTATTTTGAAGATAAAAGTTCCAATTTATCATCATCCAAAATTTCCTCAGGGGATCTCTGGAAAAAAGAGGTTATTTTACTGATTTTATCTTTCTCTTCAGCTTTTTTAAGGTTAGTGATTTGACTTCCATACTTTCTAAAAAATGTACCTGCTTCAAATTTGAGAAGTTCCGATTAGTGCAGAAAGATCTCTCTCTGTTGGTTTTATCCCAATAATATGTGATTAAGTTATTAAGATGAACTTTAACCGTTTTGTGGTTTAGTAAGGAGCTATTCAGTTTCCAGTATGAGAATTTATGTAAACTGCTGTCAGATGACGACATTTGGATACTAATTTAAATTGCCCTGTGATCAGTAAGAGGGGTGGCAAGTATATTAACAGTGATGTAGTTTTTATCCACCCAATTAGAGATGAGCCAGAAGTCAATGCGAGACTGTCTGGTTCCTGTGTTATTGCTCCAGGTGAAAAGTCTGTCATCTGAATATTTTTCTCTCCAAATATGAACAACGTCAGATTTCTCCATAAAGTTCTTTAAATTTGTATTGACTGATGATTGCTGTCTTGGAGGCCATTTATCACGTGTGTTATCTAAGGCAACGTTAAAATCTCCACCAATCAGAAGGACTGAATTAGGATATTTAGAGAGCCAAAGGAGGATTCTGTCCCCTAGGGTATCAAGCAATTTGTCATTCTCAGTTTTGTTGTTATAGCCATAAATATTGGCTGTAATAAAGGTAATGCCATTATGCCTGATAACCAGGCAGATGTAGTGTTGTCACAGTCGAAATGCAACACATCACTATCAGAGTTATTTTTTAAGATGGCAACTCCGGCAGACCGCTCAGAGCCATGGGATAACCATATATCACTACACCATTGTGATCTCCAAAACCTAGTATCATCAGATACAGAATGACTCTCTTGAAAGAAACAAAAATTTGTTTTAAACTGTTTAGCAAATAAGAACAATACTTTACGCTTGCATACTTGTCTTAGGCCCCTGGTATTAAGAGAAACCACAGAAAATGACAAAGTGACTTAAGGAAAGTTAAACAGAACAAATATAAAGTTCAGATAAGCTTCTGAAAGAGAACCTGCAGGAGAATAGGACCAGGCCCTGCACTAATCATCTAAACAATGAACAGTAAAAATCTGATAAAGTTTTCCCACAAAAAAAAAATATATATACATATACACACACATATATGTATATATATATATATATACACATACACATACATACATACATACCACTTAGTTATCAATTTTCAAGTATATTCGGTACTAGGGAGATAGTCCAGGAAAAATAATAAACCAGCTTTAAAACAAAGCCTCATTTTTACTCAGCGGTAAATATATCCCAATTAAATGAAAAGTAACCAAAAATGTAGCCAAAATATTGACCAGATAAATTGTAAGGAAAAGTTAAGACCTCAAAAACAGATGTTTGAATGAACACCATTAAGGGGGAGGAAACACTTCTGATCCACTGATGAATCCACGACCTCCCACAAAGTAAGCTGGCTTTCCTTCCTTGCAAGCTTTGTCCATCAGTGGCCACAGTTTATCACGCCGTTCTCTGTCTTCCCTGGATAGATCTTCAGCAAATCTAAGATGATTGTTGTTCAGGTAGGAGGATGTTTTGGCCGCTTTCCATAGGGCATCTCGGCAAAATCGTGTTGTAAACTGAATGATGATGCATCTAGGCTTGGTGTGATTTTACTGTTTGGCTCCAAGTCGGTGGACAGTATCAATGGCATCAAGCAGCCGTGTTTTTTGTTCAGGAAGCACATCCTGGCATATTTCTGTCACCTTCTTCCGTACATCCTCCTTCTCCGCCATGTAGCCTGAGATTCCATCTTCTGGAATATCTTTCCAATTCGGATATCCTCTGTTGGCATTTGTCCGCTCGACCTTCCTCTCGTGTTATACTTTTTTCCAGCCAACACACTTTTTCTTTCACATTTTTCATTTCGTCACACACAAAGTCAATAGTTTTTTTAAGATCCTCGATTTGGAGCCTGTTCTCTCTTACCATGCTCTTAATGCTATCAGATCTTGAGTTTATCAGTGCTGACAAACTGGAAATGATTTCATTATTGCTGGCTGGTACAGGATTGTTGCGAGCATACATCACTTTTTTTGGAGCTGGCGACATAGCAGGTGTAGCAGGAAGCGGAGGAAACTCATCCATTTCGTCTTCGGTTAATATAATGGCAGAGGCAGAAGCTACATAATCATGACAGTTGTCCATGAGCACGTTGCCAGGCGAAACATTAGCCTCGTTAGCCAACTCTGGCGTATGCTTAGCTTTGGCGCCTTCAAGTTCTCTTTTCCCTCCCTTCTGGTTCGGCATTCTCTTGGCTTTTAATTTTAAATTCTGTGACCGCTATATTACTTGTTCGCTGAAGCACCGTTGAACTCAACTAATATATAGACAGAATTTTACCGTATAGGAACATTTTTGTGCAGAGCCGGGTAGCGAGCTTCCACTCACTCAGCCATCTTGGCCCGGTCCCCACATTTTTCTAGGTTCTTGTGTCAGTTGCATCGCAAACCCGCGTGTGCACGTCTACGAGAACGAGCGCAGAATCTCACGGGCACGAATGTCGCCTGTCGCTTGGCTGGAGGAGGGCAGGCGATTTTCGCCGCATCGTGCAAGTTCCATAGAAAATGAATGGAGACGGAGCGACGTCGCTCCCCATGTGTCGAGCCCAAAAGACTGGCATAATCGCCTTACATTTAACGATCAAGACGACGGGAGCGTGCAGAGACTCCAGCAGGATTTCTAAAGACTGCCAGTCTTTAGTCTGAGACTGTGAAAATCCTTTTGTGTACGCCCAGCATGCGCTTCTTCCCTTGGTTTTTGTGTTTGCGTCTGAATCGACAGCATTTGAATAAAAAACAAACACCACATCAGTTATCTGGAATAAACCTAATTACACTGATTTTACAAGAATATAAAGCACGCATAGCAATGTTAGCACACCAAACTACTGTAGGTCGCAAAGCACCTGCAACCTGCTGCAAACTGCAGTTTACATGTTTTAATGTGTTTACAGTCAGATATAAGGGTATACTAAATCTACATTCATCATCATATAAATATCTAAACTCACCCATTTCAGCTGTCGGTCTCCAGGAGAACATCCAGAGCTTCTTCTTTCTTCTGTTGTGTCGAGTGATGGTCGAGACATGGTTCCTCCAGCACGAAGCTGAAGTTGGCTTCTGATTCTAGCCTCTGATTCGGGAAACGGCCAAAGGGTAATTCCAACTAATTTCTCACTGATCCAAGCATCTTTAATCTGTTCTAGTCTAAAAACTACAAAACACAGACACTTAAACAGTGAAAAATAAGCTGGAGTAACCTTTTAGCCATTTTCATAATTATAAATGGAAGCCAACTTCAGCATTCAGACAGCCATACTAATCTATTACATTACCCATAATCCTTGAGGCCAAACTTTGATTCCATATATTCAAGGTTGATTTTTATATATTCAGATGTTCATTCCATATATTCAAGGTGGATTCCATATTTTCAAGGTTGATTAAATATATTCAGACCTCCATTCCATATTTTCAAGGTTGATTAAATATATTCAGACTTTTACTCCATATATTCAAGGTTGATTAAATGTAGTCAGACTTCCATTCATTCAAGGTTGATTCAATATATTCAGACTTTTATTCCATATATTCAAGGTTGATTCAATGTATTCAGACTTTTATCTCATATATTAAAGGTTCATTCCATATATTCAAACATCCATTTTCTTAACCGCTTAATCCTTAATGGGTCGCGGGGGGGCTGGTGCCTATCTCCAGCTGTCAATGGGCAAGAGGCAGGGTACACCCTGGACAGGTCACCAGTCCATCACAGGGCCACATAGAGACAGACAGGACAAACAACCATGCACACACACCAATTTGGACAAATCAATTAACCTGACATTCATGTTTTTGGACTGTGGGAGGACGCCGGAGTACCCAGAGGAAACCCACGCATGCACGGGGAGAACATGCAAACTCCATGCAGAAAGACCCTGGGCTGGGATACAAACCCATGACCTTCTTGCTGCAAGGCAACAGTGCTAACCACTGCGCCAAACATACCAATACAAATATATAATATTTTTTCTGAATGGCATGCCATAATATATATATATATATATATATCCTTTCCTACAGTACAAACTTCCTGTGTACTTGTGAAGGTTTAATCTGAACAGAGATGTCTGTATGATGACACAGATCTTGATATCACGCCATTTCTCCTAGATAAAAGAGAGCACTACAAACGGAGACGGCAAAAAAATCTTTTGGTTCCAGTTATTGTTATTCAAAATGAAGATATCGGGGTTGGCTGCTAAAAATAAAGAGTGCCTTGTTAAGTTTCAACGAAAAATGATATGTAATTGACTCTGGTGTTAGAAAAGTTAGAAAAAAAATGTCATATGCCTTGTTGAGCTGACACTAAATGTCATGTTTGGCAAATTAATGTAGTTTGGCAAAATGCTCAGCAAAATTTGATTTGCTAATACAAAAACTGATTAAATTAGGACAGCAATGAACTGAAGTATTTTTCTTCTTATTCTGTTTGAATAAGACAAAAAAGACCAAAACAATGGAAGCTGAAAAGAGAAAACTGCAAATTAAAGGTAAAAGAAATAATGCATTGCAAAATATTTAACAATATTAACAAGGGCTTTTTTAGACGCTTTGGGAGGTTGCAGCACATAAATTGTCAAGGACTGTGTGGCAATACACCAATACAACCTTTCATTACATTACTAACAGCTGTCATGTGTTTTGTTTCCTTTTTATCCTTTTGTTTTTCCAGCTTTTTTTTCTGTTTCAGCCAAATAACACTTTCACAATATAACACAATAATAAACAGGAGTACTAAAGAATTTTTTTTTTTTTTAAAGAAAGCAGTTACGGCACTTAATTGACAAATACCCATATATTTACATATGCTCACTGTCTATTGTGTTCAGGCTTTTAGCCCACATAGTTGAATTCATTTTCATGTACAAAATTGAGAAATACATGAAAGATGTTGGATTTTAAAAGAAATGTCCACAAGGCAGCTGAGAATCCAGCCAAGGGTTTGCAAAAAGCCATTATGATACATTTGGAACGTCTAACTCAGACATCACGCATAACATAAGGGTCTCCCAAGAGGTAAAGAGAGAAAGTATGGACTAAAATAAATTTAAGTTAATAAAAATATGAATATTTCAGTCCACTGAGAAAAAAGTAGGTCAGGCTTGTAGAGCTAACAAGCTAGCATTGTAACCAGAAGTTGAAAATAGCTCATTGTTGAGTCATTATATTCACTTTTTTCAATTCACTTTTATTTATATAGCACTAATTCACAACAAATGTCATCTCAAGGCACTTTACAACAACAATAATGTCAATACACTTATACAAACATTCCAATCAGTTAAAAGTTTTCTATGTAAGGAATCCCAGCAGATTGCGATGAGTCATCAATGTGAGGTTGTGCCCGGATCATGCAGACTCCAACAACAGCTATTCCTCAGCAATCCCTCATACTGAGCAAGCATGTAGCGACAGTGGAGAGGGAAAAACTCCCCTTTAACAGGAAGAAACATCTGGCTAAACCTGGCTCAGTACAAGCGGTCATCTGCAACGACCATCTGGGGGTCTGAGAAGACAGAGAAGAGACAGCATGGAGGATGCTCGGTGACTTTGAGCATCATTTGGACTGATGTTCCCCATCCAGTAGGGGGCATTGTAGTTGAGCAGGGTACCAGACCATGTGGAGCTTCTATGGGGAGAACAATACTGAGAGAAAACTGGGTTAACAGTCGCAATAACAGCAGAAAAAAATAAATCTGGAGAGTGGTAGAAGAAAAAAGGAGAAGAGAGAAGAAAAGTGGTCAGTCTGTCCTCCAACAGTCTAAGCCTATAGCAGCATAACTAAAAAAATAGTTCAGGATAACCTAACCTAACTATAAGCTTTATCAAAAACGTAGGTTTTAAGCCTAGTCTTGAAAACAGACAGGGTATCTGCCTCACAGACTAAAACTGGGAGCTGGTTCCACAGGAGAGGAGCCTGATAACTAAAAGATCTGCCTCCCATTCTTCTTTTAATAATCTTAGGAACTACCAGTAGACCTGATTCTGAGAACGAAGTGCTCTGTTAGGAACATTTGGAACAATCAGATCTCTGATGTACGATGGAGCCTGATTTTTAAGGGCTTTTTAAGTAAGGAGGAGGAACTCTATACTGGATTTAACAGGGAGCCAGCGGAGAGAAGCCAAAACAGGAGAAATGTGATCTCTCTTTTTAATATTCATCAGAACTCTTGCTGCAGCATTTTGGATCAACTTAAGGCTTTTAAATGCATTTTGTGGACTTCCTGATAATAAGGAATTACAATAATCCAGGCTTGAATTAACAAATGCATGGACTAGTTTCTCTGCATCGCTCCTGGACAGGATGTTTCTAATTTTAGCAATATTCTGGAGGTGAAAGAAAGAAATCTTAGAATCCTTTTTTAATATGGGATTTAAATGTCATGTATTGGTCAAAAACTACGCAGAGGTTCTTTACATTATTACCAGAGGCCAAATGAATGCCATCCAGATGAAGTGAAGACAACAACCTCTGTCTTGTCTAAATTTAGGAGCAGAAAATTCAGAGTCCTCCAGGTTTTTATGTCTTCCAGACATGTTTGTAATCTACCTAACTGATTGGTATCATCAGGTTTTATGGATAAATATAATTGTGTATCATCAGCATAACTGTGGAAATTCATTCCATATTGTCTGATTATTTTACCAACTGGCATATATATATATATATAGTAAAGAGAATCGGTCCTAGCACAGAACCCTGTGGTACTCCACAAGTAACCCTTGAGTGTGAAGAAGATTCGTCATTGAACACACTGGAATCTGTCGGACGGATATGATTTAAACCAGCCTAGTGTTTTTCCCTTGATCCCTACAACATGTTCAAGCCTTTTTAAAGAGAATATTATTATTGACTGTGTCAAAAGCAGCACTGAGATCTAACAAGACCAGAACAGTCACAAATCCATAATCTGAGGCCATTAAAATAGAATTGGTAACTTTCACCAGTGCTGTTTCAGTGCTATTATGAGCTCTAAAACCTGACTGAAATTATTCTAACAGGTTGTTGCTGTTTAGATGCTCACATACCTGATTAGCAACTATTTACACAAGAATTTTGGATAAGAAAGGAAGGTTAGATATAGGTCTGTAGCTAAATGATCTTGATCCAGGGAGAGTTTCTTAAGTAAATGTTTAAATACAGCAGCCTTAAATTCCTGAGGCACATATCCATTTATTAAATATACATTCATCATGTCTAGAACAGGGCCAGTAACCAGAGGTAACACTTCCTTACATAAAAAGTCACGTAAGCAAATTCACCAAAGTGGTGGGGAATTTGTAACATTGCAATTTTGACAGCAATCAGGTTCTCAGGATAGTCTACTTTATGTTAGAGAGTAATGCAATGACTTTGCAGGTCTCAGTTGTTACCCCTTAATACATCCATGTCTTACTTGTGAGCTTAAAACTGCACCATCGTTCTATAATTCTCAAAATCTTTCGACACTTTTCACAGTCATCAAACTCTGTAAGTCCATCTACCACTAGTTTTCTCTCAGTTTTCCACAGTCAAATGCTCATTTATTTGGCTGTAGTTTTATGTAAATAACAATGTATAGGGAACATTCAGAGAAAGCACTTGTTGAATTAAGAACATTTATGGATATTAGCAAACCTTTTGTGCCGACTGTGGACAACAACTCTAACATAGAAGAAGATAGAATAAAACTTCATTGTCCATGAGGTGGAAATTTGGCTTCAGCTCACCAACACAAAAGACAATACTAAAAAAATACCAAGGATGATAAATACAGACAAACAACATTACATTGACATAATAATAAATACAATATGACAGTGGATGGCAGCTCAAGTCACTGCATGTGGATTGATCACTTTTTTGTATTAAGAATGCCAATGGTATTAGGGATAAAATAGTTTTTTGTTTTTTTTTGGCCAGAGGGGCTCCATAGTGCCTCCCGGATTTTAAAAGTTTGAACTGATTAAAAAGAGGGTGGGAGGAACCTGCCAGGATTCGCTTAGCTTTCTTCCCCAGTAGAGATGTGGGTCAAAGACTTTTGGGGTTTTCACACAATTTTGCTTGCAATTGTCACAATCCTGTTGAGTTTGTTCTTGCACTTACTGCTTAAGTGCCCCAACCAAGCAAAGAGATTAAATGTAAGTACACTTTCTATGTGTGCAGCATATACAAGTTCCAGATTTACTGGACTAACACCAGCTCAGTTTTCTAAGAAGATGAAGCCACTGTGAACATTTCTTAAAAATAAAGTATGTGTTTTCCGAGATTATCTGGCTGTCCAGAACTGTGCCAACGGTATTTAAAAGTTTACACAGTTTCAACAAGCTGTCCATCAAGTGAAACTGGCACTACTGTCAAATCTTTTTTCATGCAGACAACCAACTCCTTTGTTTTAGAAACATTGATTTTCAGCTTGCTATCTATACACCACGCTGCAAAAGCCTTAATTTGAGCAAAGTAGGATGTCTCACCAGAAGTGTCCGTTTGCAGTAGCAAGCCCACTAAGGCCTTGTCATCTGCATATTTAATCAACTTGTGGTTATGATCATTGAGTACAAAATTCATTTGTAAATAGGGAGAAAAGCAAAGGTGAAAGAAAACTACCTTTTAGGCAGCCTGTGCTTATGAAAGCTTCTTCTGAAAGAATATCATTAGCACACACCCTTTGAGGGTGGCAGGAGAGAAAGTCTCAAATCCAAAGAATCAGGTCCTTCTCGACATTTAAATCGACGAGCCTTTTCAGAAGGATATGCAACCTCATAGATTTAAAAGCTGTGCTAAAATCTGTGAACAAAACCCTTGCATATCCTTTAGGAATTGTAAGCTGTTTTGAGACTGAATCTAACAGATTTCAGACAGCATCATCTGTACCTGTATTGATTTTGTAAGCAAACTGGAGTGGATCTAAAACTCCAGCCACCATGGAGGTCAGGAGGCCCACCAGAACTTTCTCCATGGTTTTACACAACATGGAGGTGATGGCAATTGGTCGACAATCCTCAGGATTGCTTGCACCTGATTATTTCGGAAAAGGGCTTATTACGGAGACTTTCCAAGAATTGGGAACCCCTTTGAATAGGAGAGAATTAAACAGCCTTGAGAAAACTCCTTTTAATTGGTGAGCACAGTCCTTAAGAAGACAAGCTTTCAGGCCATCTGGGCCTGTGGCCTTATTTGGTTTCCACTTTAAGATACTTTTTTTGTGAGCATCAACAGTGATGAGTGTTGGTGATCCTGAGTGAAGGTTTTTACAGATCCTGTCACATTCAGGCTTGTCATCCTCAATATCAAATCTACAAAATAACCGGTTCAATTCATCAACAAAACCTTGACTGTTGTTCATAGAATTATCTCCTCTTTAACTGGTTTTGCCCATTAAGGTGTTAAGACCCTCCCAGGCTTGTTTTAAGTTACCATTGAAGAATTTGCACTCTATTTGCCTTAAATATATTCCCTCTTAATTTTATCCTTTTTTCCTGCATTAATTCAATGTTACCAGAACAGAAAGCAGCTTTCTTCTCTTTAAGACAAGTTTTCAACACTTTTCACACCTAGTTAACTCAGTGCTCTGGCTGTTGATTTCTGCTCAAGCTGTCGGCCGTGACGTGAACTGTACTGTCCTTCTCACTGAGGTTAGGCTCTTTTCTTTGTTTAATCCACATGTTTTTCATAATTATGGTACCTGTGTTCCCAAAGGAGAGAGTTTTTTTGGTTAAAGGGAAATCTGGTCACTTCAATTCTTGTTTTTTGCTGACTCGGAAGGCTATTTTGGTGTCAGAATATTATATGTTTGTTTTGAAAACAATTGGAAACTGTTCATGATTTTTTTCGAGATTTTGTCATTGTATGACTAAATTAAGATGATATTGGCACAGAAAAAAGCTAATGTAATATGATGCATTTATGTTAAACTTACTCTTTATTCAATTTAAATGTTTTTTCTATTGTTCTGTCTGTCATTGCCCACCTTGTATAATTCCATAGTTTATGGTGGTGACAGTTTTGTGTTTGTGGTAGTGTTCCCATAACAATATTTAGAATCCATGGGTAAAAGCTGGGAGAAAAAAAAGGAATAAGTTAATCAAAACGGAAAGGTTCTTTTGGAAAACATTTTCAATTTAATGAAGTAACATGCAATTTTTTTTTTAAATTATGAAACTTGAAAATATGCTGAAAACTCTGAACCCGTGTGATTTTTAACTAAATGAGATTCATTTTTGAATGTTTTGTTTGCAGTCTGCAGTGCTGCAGCAAAACATTTTGTGTCTATTTGGGAAGATGAAAACCTTTTTTTATACTGTTGATTGATAATTATATTTTAACAATCCTAGTGTTTTGCTTCCCATTTTGGGAACAAAGAACTGAAGAAGAGAACTGTGTGCCAATCAGCTTACATGGTGTCCAGATTTTACCAAATAAAATAAAAAATGTAAAAGAACATTATCATTTGTAAAACAATTCCTCTGGGCAACGCAACAAAATGAGATCCTTGAAGTGTTTCAGTCGAACATTAATAATTATGTGGGAAAATAAAAAAAAAAGGTAATAGGATCACTGAAATCAGAGTGATCCATCCCCAGGGCCTTCTAAACACATTTCCCAAATGGCATGGGAGTCCGACCAAAACCTGTTGACATATTTCACTCTACAGTAGATGACCCTTTGCAGTCCCTGGAGAAACACATTCATGGTTTGTTGATGCATTTCTTGAGCTGTGTTTCTCGTTTACCTGCAGCAAGCTTATCCTCCGGGGTACACTTAGGAAACAGCGAAAGTAGGGCATAAAGTGTGACCCTGCTGCGGTGAACGGGAACAACTTCTCTGCTCCTGCCTCAGCCAGCCAGGACGAATTGAATACATGCTGGAGAGCGTATAAGAATGTGAATCTAAACAATCTATCGCAGAGCAAGTGGGCTGCGCTGCAAACCAGGTGGATGAAAGAAAGCAACAACTCTCTTGTTAACATAAGTAAGAAGAAGTGTAACCCCTTATTTTTGGGGGGAGGATTTGAGAGGAAACAACAAATTTACCTTCCCAACAACATTCTCTTTGTTCAGGCTGGAACAGAGGAGCCACAGCTTTCTTTTGATTGTTTTGTGCACACATTCATCAAACTCTGAAATAAATTGGGGCGGTTGGAGCTGTTCGGCTTACTCTGTAATTCGACTTGTTAAATATACCATAGGGTTATTGGAAAAACATGCAAAGAAGCTCTGTTTGTCGAGTGACTCGCTTGCAACTGTTTGTGCCTTACACAAATCTTTCCACTGATTAGAAGATTCAGGCGTTTCTCAGCAGATCACGCCTTGCGTCAAGGCTGGTTGAACAAACCCAAGGAACAAAGAACCATGAATATACATCTAACTGTATTTGCGAGTTCATCGTCTGTTTTAGCAAGATCCAGTACGTGCACACAAAAAAAGGGCCCGAGAGCCTTTTTTAACAATGCCAGTGTGTTTGATTTTTCCAGAGAGCAGAGTAGACAACAGTGACATTAAACCTGGTTGACTTTAAGAATAAACGGCAGAAGGAGAGCGAACACATGCAGCCAAGGTCCTTTCTGCCCCCATGGCTGCTCGCTGATCGCAGATGATAAATGGCTGGACATGGCTGGGCCCTCATTTAGCTCACACGGCATCAGGTGATAAAAGTGGAGCCCTTGTCAGGGATGGAGAGTGCTCTGCTCTGCAAGGACGAGGCCTTACACCCACTCAGACATTAGAGGAGAAAAGGCTTAATATTCACTGCAGGCAGGCTACACTTTTACAGAATGGCTGTGTGAATGTTAAAAAAAGTCTTCTAGTAACTTTGTAGAAGAATTTAGTCCAATATACTTTGTATTGTTGGACAACTGTCGCTAATCTGAAATGTACTGTATACCAGGCCTAGCAAAGGGGCAGTACATAACTAACTCATTGGAAGCAAGCGGTATTTTTGTGTTCAAGTGAGGACAGATGGCCATACAGGCCAAAAATCCCAATTGCGCAATTTTCTACTAAAAGACAGACAGTTCAAACTCCAGAGAAATGTATGCAGCAACATGAGAAGCACATCAGACTCTCTTTCATCGCAGGCAGCGAGTGAAGAGGTAAATGTGTAACAAAAAAATATTTGTCAAAGGCAACATTTTTCTGCATTTTGTAGGTAACTGATACTATTCAGATTTTTTTTTTTTTTGTTAACAAAATGTAATGTTAGACGGAATGACCTCAATGGGAAAAAAAAGACAAGTTTCAGGGCAGTTTCACCGTGACTGGCACTAGTTTGAAAACAAAACAAAAAACATTAAGGTGAAAACTGTTGCCTGTCCAGCAGAAAGCATATGACCTCAGCGTGCTTCCTTAGATTTTGCTGGTCCTTTAGTTATTTCCATTAAGGGAATGCAATGCTGTTGTTTACAATAGTTTTGTCTGTACCTCGTAAAGGGTTATCATATGCCCCTTTTCCACAAAGGCCCAGACAAAGGTAGTGGAAACTGGCCAAATAAGGGTTGACCCGTCTTGGTCCAGGCCAAGCCGACCCTAGAGGAAAAGAGGCATTAGGTTCAAGGCTGTGGCATAACATACTGATTGTCCAAAGTTCGAGATATTTCTTTTTCACCAAACTCTTCTTTTAACATCTCCATAGATGTCTCGTTGACCTGTCTGTTTTGCTCTTCGCAATGCTCTTTCTTCTCTAATGTTTTCAAAGAAATCTGTGATGCCTTCACAAAAGAGTTGGGATAACGTTAAACATGTCTAATGTATTTAGTAATAGGCAATTTGTGATGGCAGGTGGTTGCGTTGGATTATATTTAGGTGTATCAGAAAAAGGGGGAGTAAATGCAGATGCATCCCACACTTTTCAGATTATTTCCACTTTTTTGTGTGTGTATATGTGTGTGGGGGGGGGGTCTAAAAGCATTAGACATGATAAAATAAAATAAAGATACATCTGTCAGCCTGCTTTACAATTATCCACCACTCTTTTGCTAATCACTGTTTTATTAAACAACTTTAGTGTGCTAAAATGCATCAGTTTTTTAGGTTGTTTCTTTCTTAAACACTGAAACTCTTTTTCTTTTCAAAGCCAGGGAGGCAGTGTGAGGAGGGAGGCCACTAAGCGCCTGCAGCACACTTTTGGACGATTAATTATCTTAGCAGGCCTTACCCAGCTAATCACTCATGAAACAGAGATTTAGTATAATCGGAATCTACTCCGACAAAGTGAAAAGAAGAGAAAAAAATATCTTTAATTAATGGAATCAAGCAAACAAAGTGAAAGCCACTGCTAATTACGTTCAATCAGTGCGTAATCATGATGTTGTGTGTCTCAATTACAGGATTTTAATGTCCTCATCATTGTAATCGCACACAGCGTGTTTAGATTCATGCAGGCAGCCCGCTCTGTTCAAAGATGCCCACCCAGCTTCCTAATATAGTCATGTGCTGTCTTTGGGATAATTGATTTGGTTTAATATAATAGAAGACAGAGCAAGAGGAGAATCTCAAAGGAAATAGGGCTGTCATGAGCCTTTAGGGCTGATATAACACTGTACCTTCACCTCCATCTCCTGATCTCTGAAAACTAATGACGTTTTATTTGCATGCAGACTGGCACCACGTAGTGACACTCTCTCTACTTTGTGGAGTTTGAAAATGATTTTTTTTTTCATCAGGAGGACATCTATTTTTGTCTGTGTCTTGCCAAAAATGAAAATAATTACTTTTATGGTGGTGAATTAGCAAATCAAGTAGAATTTCAGCTTTTAGAGCAAGAGAAACAGTCATCATCTTATTTGAACTTCTCTGCTGTTTTTCAATTTACAGAGATAATTTCTGTCTAGCTGATAATACACATAACCTTTCATTTTATAGAAGTACTGACAGCAGTGGTAATAACTTTCATTGTTGTGTATTTTCCCCTTTACACACTGCTTATGTTTTTGCTCACTTTTAAATGTTTCAGATCATCGAATACATTTTATCATCAGAAAAAGTTGACCTGAATAAATACAACATGCAGTTTTAAGTGATTATTACATTTATTAAGGGAAAACATCTTTCCAAAAGGACCTTGCCCTGTGTAATAAAAAAGAAAAACAAAATACTGATAACTAGGTGCACTATCCTTGAACTCCCATCAAAGTATGATGGGAATTGTTGCCACCACATTTATTGATGACCAAATAAATGTAAGAAATGGTTATGAGACTTATTCGTTGTTGTGGTGGACCTGTGGCCCACTTTTATTTGCAGAATTTAATTTTTATTTACTTAGCCAACCTTTAGCATATTTGTGCATGAAAGTCCTACTTGAGGTCATTCCTAAATACCTCAAAGGATTTATGTGTAGGCTTTGAGCGGACCAGTGCAAAACCTTTATTGTTTGTTAAACACCCTTAAATAGTGAATTACCTGGTGTGATTTAGATCATTAATCTGCTCTATAGCTGAAGTACAGTTTAACTTAAAGTCACTAACTGATGGTCAAACATTCTCCTTCAGGATTTTATGATAAAGAGCAGAATTGACGGTTCAATGAATAACTGCAAATTGCCCTGGGGTCTCATTAATAAAGCTTTGAATATTTTTTTTTTCATTCTGTAGAGTTATTTTTACAATTGCAACTGCAAACCTCATTGAGGTTTCTTACCTGTTGAGCACTCAATACTACTTACAGACTTCTAACTGTTCGGTTTTTGTTTTCTAAATTTTCATTTTCTATTGTTTCTCTTAATGTTAAGGGATTAAAACAAATTTGTAAACTTAAAGCCTTATTTCTGTTTACTAAAAAAATGTAAAAGTGATTTTTGTTTTTCCATAAACCCATTCTGTATCCCAATTATCCCAAGGGGTAATGATGTCTGGTATTCGCATGGCTCACAGAGTCAGCTGGGGTTACAACTCTCAAAGGTCGTTTCGGTGGTATTTTTCCATATTCAAATTGCAATTCTTTAGGTCATTATATTTGTCTGGTAGTTGAATACAGTCACACCATTTTCATAATTGTTCTTTTTTATGGCTTTAATACCAAACCCAAAAATGATCAATTAATTGGCTCTCCTAATATCCCAGTTCAAGTTTATCATTGGAGTAAAATGTAATGTTTCATTAAATGACACCATAAATTGAGAATTGAAACGTTTATGGGTATGTTTAATGTAACTGATATCTGGAGAGAAACATTTTGTGATATTTCATTTACCTGGAGTAGCCATTGTGGTTCAAGGAACTCACTTATTGATTTCTGGTTAATATAAAATGGTCTATCAAAGGAGAGTGGTAATGTCAAAATCTGCACAACTCCACTTACTGACTAGTAAGTGGGTACACCTAACATATGTTAATTTGCGACATTTTCCTACTGATAATAATATATCTTCATATTGGAAATCAAATAGTTCGCTTTTGAGCCATACAGTTCTAAAACTATTAAAACACTTTAGGGAAGGCTAATTTTGAGCATTTCTAAACTGGGAACTTTTACAATTTGAGACAAGTAACATTTTTAGACAGTATTGGGCAAAAAGTCAAGGGCAGCAAAAGAAGAAAAACGAATTGTTCCTATTTCTGCAATATATCAACTACCACCGCATGAAGTCTCGCAAGAGGACAAAATGAGTCTTTGGACTTTTCAGTTTATACTTTTGAGATTTACTGACAGAAAGCTGAAGGAGCTTTTGTTTGTTCAAGAAAAAGATGGATAGAAGAGGGAGAGCAGAGTTCTGCTTATTGTTTCGATTTAGAGAGACATAGATGTAAAACCAATACCATCCATCAGTTGAATATAAATGGTGTGGTCACTGATGATACTAAAACCATCTCTCAATTTTGTTGTAATTTTTCCTCGAAGTTGTACGAAACAAATTAAAATGCAATGGTTGCTACCCAGTTTATCAACTCTATAGGTGATGTTAAAATGATTAAAAGTGTAGATAGCCATATATGTGACTGCGCGTTTACTGAACAAGAGATCTTGAAATCTACTGAGCTTCTTAAAAACAATGATTCTCCAGGCAAAGACGGTTTGGTGGGTGAATTTTATAAATCATTCTCAGTTAGCACCTTTGTTGTTACACGTCTATATTCGAAAGTGTTGAAAGGGGCACTCTTCTCTCTTCCTCACTCTTTGGGGTGAGCTGAACCGCAGAGTGAAGGCCAAAGGGCCAACAAGTACAATGCATCTCTGGGAACTCCTTCAAGACTGTTGGAAAACCATTGCGGGGCACTACCTCATGAAGCTTAAGAGAATGCAAAGCAGTAATCAGAGCAAAGGGTGGCTACTTTGAGGAATCTAAAATAGAACGCATGTATTCAGTTATTTCACCCTTTTTGTTTAAGTACATATAGTAATTCCATATATGGTGTGTTGTCGTGGTCTCAAAACCACCCCCGCGTTCAGGAGTTCGGTGGAGCTTCAAATCTTCAGTAGAGAAAAACCTGGCTGAGACTTAATTTAGTTTCACCTCTGCAGAGCGTGGAGAAGACCTGTCCTCAGCAGTCTGAGTCCCAGGCGTTCTGAAGCTCTTCTGCAGACAGGCTCGTTTTATTCAATCGACATGATGGCTCACAGCACATACACACCAATACATTTGCTGATTTATTTCCCCACACACACGTTTCAGTTACATCTTGCGAGATAACAGGTACCTGGCGGAGCCTGACGGTGCCTGGTCCTGCAGCTTCAACTCAAAAAAAACAACTCCATATTTGGTAGATCCTGGTACAGCACATCTCTGAAAAACAACTCCCTCTATGGTACAGCACATCTCATATCAGATACTACTTCCTCTTAGGCCTTTAGCAACTTTCAGCGAGCATAAAACATTTAATCACATTAAAAATCCTCATTAGTGTTCATTCATAGTTTTGATGCCCTTACTTGACAATCTGTAATGCAGTCATGGAAAGAAAGGAAGCTCATTGAATGAGAAGGTGTGTCCAGACTTTTGGTCTGTACTGTACATTTTCAACACTTATTTTTTATTTATTTTTTATAAGGGTAGAAAAAGGTAAATTCACTGTCCACACTTTCGTTTGGCTGACCTTGCCCATCTTTTTGGAAACCATCTTTCAATGACTGGATTTTGTCCCCCTTTAAGGGTTAATCCAAAAGAAACATCTAAAAAATACTCACACACAATCCAAAAGTATTAAAACTTAAAGAATACAAATAGCCAGGCCCTCCAGGAATTCATGATGTTCCGATCGCAACTATTAACGCAAATTCAGCCAGTGCTCAGGGCAGGACAAAATCCAATTGTAATAAGGTTTAATCTTAATTTTACCATGTTTTTATTCCCCTTGGATTTAAGAATGCCTTGGAAGTGCTTCTTGATTCTCTTCTGGGCCACACATTTACGCTACAGTAGGACTGTTGAAAAAAACAACAGAATTTTCCATTAAATGAAAAAAGTAGGATAACGGTTTAGAATATAGAAATAAAATGATAAATATAACACCACGTAGTAAAACACTGATCAAATACAAGCAAGTAAAACATGTAAAGCAATTAAACAGACACTGTGGACCTAAGTTCCTCCGGCAGCCTGTTCCTGAGGTGATGGCCATAGCGCTGGAAAGACGCCTCCCCTTGGGTGTGTATGCTGATTTTTGGGATGGCAAGTAGACAGCTACCAGAGGAGCGCAGAGGCTGGGAGAGTTCATATGTTAAGAGCAATTCTAAAAGATAAGAAAGCCACAGACCATTAAGACACTTAAAAAACATTAAACGAACCTTAAAATCGATCCTAAAAAATACAGTGAGCTAATGCAGTGATTTTAAGATGTGTGTAATCTGCACCCATCTTCACAGGTGTTTTACAGGCTTTTCAAAACCCCGGAGGACAACAAAAAGCACAGCTGAGACGCTCAAGCTCAAAGGGTAATAGTGCTAGCGACAAAACAAAACATTGGTGAAATGAAGGAGGGTTTTTTTTTTGACAGGTAATGCCTAATTTAGAGGCTACATTATGGTTGTCCCATTAACTCCCAGTTTCTGGCTATACGCTGATTGCGAATGGATATAAACTCCTCCCTAAGAACTCCAAGTGACTCCAAACTTAACATAACAACATAAACATAATGCGTGCTAATAATAAGGTCCAGTTTGCCAACATCAGTGCTGCCCCTTTAAGTCATAACACATTTTGAAGTAAAATACAGGTGCCTTGTCCCTTTTATGTACCCTAAAAGACATTAAAACATCTCTGACAAAAGTTGACTGATTTCCCTTAATAAAGGGTATATTTTATTGTGTTTTTATAATTTGTTCAAGATCCAGCAGCAGTAATCCAATCATATAAAATTATTTTTTACAACAGATAAAGGTCATGCCACCATCCAAAGTGGGCCTGGTTAAGTTACTCCATGTCACATATGATTATTGTAATGATCCCCTTTAAGCCATAGCTTTACTGCAATTATTTCTGCAAATATTAATGTCAATATGTCAATGCTCTAATTTACCTTGTCACTCTATTGCTACACGACAAATATTAGCCATCTGGGACAGCAGCGTGTAGGGGAGCTGATCTATCTGATCTGTGTACTAAGGAGCTGATTATAAAAGAAGTTTGATGGGCAGGCTCCTGAAGCTTTCATGAGATTGAATTTCCATAACTCATTATCCTCCAGGTTTAATAACTGTAATCATATTAATCCTTGGATTACAGTTGCATCAATCAAACACATTTATATTTAAAGGAAGTAGAATTCCTGCTAACAGGTGTTTAGTGTTTTTCTGATGGATGGCTTCAAGAGTCATTTGCCTTCTGTCAGTGACAGAAGGAAAAAATGGAGCCTGTCAGAGAAATGATGTAAGAAAAATTTATTACAGTGTTAGTTTGAACATAATACAGCTTGTTAAATAAAAGCCTGAATTACTTGGAGCAGGATTTTGTCAAAACTGTTTTTTTAAACAAATACACTATTTTGTATGTATATCTTTCCAAGTATAGAGCACAATTAATTCATTTATGTGAGTGATTTTTTTAAAGAAGTAAACAATTAATTACAACAGAATTCATGTTTAAATACACAAAATAAAATGGCATACAATTTTTTTCTTAGTCTCTGAAGTTAGATAAAGCCAAACCTCTTTTGTTTCAGGTCAATTAGAATTGCCAAAATAATTTCTATTTGCTGAATGCCACAATAATGAGAGACAGATTATGTCAGCATTTATATATTAATGTCCTCAAAATCATACGTTTACATACTTGCAAATACATGTGCATGTATGCCTTCAACATGTTAAATAATGTTGTGTAATCTCACATGTTAGTAGCTATTGCTTTGTTCTGTATTATTCCATATTCTACCTGTATACACGTTTTTCTATGTTCAACCAGTAATATCAACAACTATATTACGTGGAAGCTGGCATTGATACACCTTTAGGACCACATCTCATGTCTTTGCATCTTTCTCTAATTTCCATTACAGTCTATTAAAGTAACTTTAAAAAAAACTTGAGATCAAAATAAAGTTACAAAACTATTAGTGAAATACTTTTAAGAATAATCCAACATCAAACATGTCCTGAAAGAACTTAGCTACTTTTACTAGTAAAGCAACAACTGTTATAGATTAGTTGTGGACAGATGGTAAACATAAACTACAACATCTCTGTAATCTTTTCACAATAAAGAAACAACATCTAAAGAACTAAATGTCAACAAAAATGTGACAATGCCCCATGATGTAGGAGCTATTAAAAATGCACACATTTTCCATCAACATAACATTGAATGCTAAAAGTAATCTGTACAGTTTAGTAGAATAATCTTTGAGCAATGAGATAATCCCGCTGGATCGCTGTCACAATTTTTGAAGCGCTGACATTTTTCTGCTATGTGGGGTTGAACATCTGTCAAATTTACAACCTAAAACCAACCTCATTGTGGTTTTATTTTATTTTTCATGGTTTATTTTGACCGACATGAAAAACAAAGAATCATAATCTTTTACGAGTCAATTTTTAAAATAGTAACATACATACATACACAGTATTTATTTTTGTTATTACATTTAACTAATATGTAATCAAAACAGGTCGAACAGAGAATCCAAATAGTGCTCACAATCAACCTGTTAAATTCAGTTTATTGCATTTTTTTATTTTCAAATATCATGATTGTGAAACTAGATATAAACAATTGAGATTGATGTTTTAAATCATTCTGTTAGCAGTTACAGTTAACTTCAGTCTGGTGCTCATCTGTAACTTTAAAAACAAAATGGATGAGGTCAGCTCTGCACCGGAGGAGTCCCCTGAGCACCTGCTGCAGTTGATGAGGAGAAATAAAGCCTGCGGCCTATAGTTTGCTTTCCAGGGGCAAAAGCCAACATAAAATGTTCAAATTTTAATGCTAGCAAGGCATTAGCCATATTGCTATTGACAATTATCTATTTTTGAATTATATAGATATTTTTCAAAATTTCAAGACATTTCCAATCAGTATGTGGCAATTTTCTTTCTTTTTGGACACACCTGATAGACATATTTGATCTTATAGAAAAAGTGCTGGGATGAAATGATTTACTGCTTTTACACATTGCTTCGCTCCCCTGTTCTCGTGGCTGTCATTACTCCCTGCTGAAACTGACAATCGGAACAGTTACGCAGCTACCAAGGCCCACGGTTTGAAAGAGCATTTTATCGTTCTACACAAAATTCCAAATGTTCAGTATTAAACATTAAACAATGAGATTAAACAATAAAATACAGAATAAATATTTTAACTTCTATCTTTCTTCCAGTCTTTTCTTTGTGGGAGCCCTCTGCCTCGGCAGCAGTGGTCGGCTGTGGCTGCCTGGGGGCTCTCCAGGTAGAGCTTGGGTGGAGATGGGGGTACCAGCCCTCCCTCCTCTGGGCGCCCTGGGTCGGTGCCTTGGCTGCTGCTGCTGAACTACTGCTGCCAAAGCAGATGGCTCCATGATGCCGTTTCCTGGCTCATCTGTAGTCAGCCTAATGTTGCTTCTTTTTTTTTACTGTTGCTTTAAAGTCTGTGTGTTCATATGAGATGGGTAGGGAGGAGGGGGGTTCATCTGCGATCATGTTTTTATTTAGGGGTTGGATTGGGGGGGTGTATGTAGGGTCATTTTAATCTGTAAAGCACTTTGAAATGCTATTTTGTATTAAAAGCACTACACAAATAAAGTATGATTTGATCGGAGGAATAGGGGGATGTAATCGTTCAACAAATAAATACACATTGTTTCGAATTTGTAATTTATATCATTTGTGTTGTACTGTTTTGGGCAATTTTGTATCATAAAAAATATATCTATTTGATTATAAATTTTTCGGGGGACAACTTCCTGCCCCCTACCACCCACCCCCCGTCCCCTCGGGATCACCGCCTATGATTGTCCGAGACATTGTAACCAGTGGAAACCCAACATAAAAACGCCTGCTGCATCAACATGCTAGCTAACCGCTAAATGATAATGTGTGTTAGCCATTTATGAAGCATTCTCAGTTTATGTCAATTTATAACTGCATTGTGAAGTAATTTCATTGACTTACTGCTCCAATAATTATATTTCTACTACTGCTAATGTTGCATCTCAGAATTATTCTTCAGTTGAAATAAAAAGGATTTAGGTTATGTGATTAAATTATCACAGAAGTGCTATTTGTCACCTCCACACTCGCTATCAAATTTCATGCCCAACTGTTGTGTTAATTGTGTGTAAGTGAAAGGAGGAAGTCAATGTTACACACAAACTTTGTGTCTTTCTTATACAGCTCCTCTCCATCCTTCTTTACTGATCCTGTAAATGTTGCTTTGCTGCAGCCAGGCTGGGGCGCGAGGCTCGTCATGAAATGGGCGGCAATCACAGGGGGGGAGTCGGTATTTTAGTGAAACTGACCCTCTTATTTGCGGGTCGAAGAATAACACTTCAATATAAGTTATGGTTCAGAACAAATGAATACTACATAACACCAAAGGTAACATTTTATCATAGATGTGCCTATCCCAGACGTTGAAACAGGTAAAAGAACATTATATATATAAATATATACCTTTAAGCCAAATGTTTTGAATCTCCTTTCACAAGTTTTTCACAATAGATTAGTGGAATTCTGACCAATTTCTCCTGATGGAACTGAGTCAGGTTTGTAGAACGCCTCGCTTTCACACGTCTTTTTAGATCTGCTTTGTGATGGCCATGACAAACCTTTTTTTTTTTGTCCTTCAAACACTTTGTAATATTTTTGGCTGTAAGCTTAGCAACATTGTCCATTTGGGAGACACGTTTGCACTCAAAAGTTTTATGCTCGCTCTGAGTTTCCTGATTTTCAGTAGCTAGAGGGCGAGATAACGATTCTCTAATAAAGAGACTTTGTTTCCTTTTATGTGCTAATTTATTGAAGAATGGCCTCTGACTTTCTTATGACCTTTGTAAAACTGAAAACATACAGAGCATTGTATTAGCTACTCAATCAAATACCAGCTTCTGATATGCTTACTGCAAGCTAAGAAAATAAAATCCTCTTAGCTTGCTTAAATGAACAGATTATTACACTACACTTAGACAAAATAAAGAAGCAGGTATTATTTTTACAATAAACCATACTCACGGACAAATCTCGTCCAAGGCAACAACGTTTTTTAAGTCTTTATCAGCTTAAAACAACAATTTTACTGCATTACTTTCCGCCATTTTGAATTCCTCTGCTGCTTCTATTCACCTTAGATTAACAAAAAAAGATATACCAAAGTAATCACCTATTTTCTGAAGTGCACCACTTCCTCCTGCAGCAAAGGGGCGACTGTGGCTCAGTGGTAGAGTAGTTGGCTTGCAATCGGAGGGTCGTAGGTTCAATTCCAGCTTTCTCTAGTCACATGTCAATGTGCCCCTGGGCAAGGCACTTAACCCCCAAATTCTACATTGTCCTACCGAGCCATGTTGGGTGTCAGTGTATGAATGCTAGTGTGAATGGGTGAATGCGGCTTCAATGTAAAGCGCTTTGAGTGGTCAGTAAGACTACTACTTACTGACTACTCTAGTCAGTAAGACTAGAAAAGCGCTATATAAGTCCATTTAAAACAGCCTCACAGTTTGATGTTGCCACCCCCATGCTTCACAGCTAAGATGGTGTTCCCAGGCTTACAAACATCCATCTTTTTCCTCCAAATGTGGTCATTATTGATAAACAGTTCCACTTTAGTTTCATCAGACCTCAGGAGATGTCTCCAAAAATGAAGTTTCTTTAACCCTGTGTGCATTTGGAAACTTTTTTTATTTTTATGTTTCTTTTGGTGTAATGGCTTCCTCCTTGCTGAGTGGCCTCTCAATCTCGTGGGGTGGACAGAGAACGGAGTGGAAACAGCGCAGAACTACACAGGGGGACCTGTTCAGTGACCTGAAGAGAGCTGGAACCACAGTAACAAATGTTACTATTAGTAAAACACTACGTGGTGGGGGTGGAAAAATTATGCTGCTGTGCTGCTTTTCTGTGAAGGGGACAGAAAGACTAAACTGTATTAAATAAATGACGAATAAGGCCATGTATCATGGAATTTAGGACAAAAGCCTCCTTAGTGAGAGCACTGACGATGAAAAGGTTGGATCTTCCAGCATGACAATGATCCCATACACACCAGCAGGAAAAGAAGGAGTGGCTACATTAAAAGCATTTCAAGGTTCTGGAGTGGCCTAGCCAGTCTCAAGACCTTAATTCAGTCGAATCATACATACAGATTCCAAGCCAACTATGGTTCCAAATGTATCCTAGTTATCAATGCATCTTTTTATTATTTCATTTGCTTGAAATGTGTTCCATCTACGAAACCCGGCAGATTGCATCCAGTCATTGACTTGCTGCATTTACTTCTAGATGAGCCTGTGGTAACAGTGGACTGGTTAGTTGACTTTGTTAATTGACTTTGCACTAATCCCTCATACATGAGCAAGCATATAGCTAAATGGAGAGAGAAAATCTCCTCTTTAACAGGAAGAAACCTCCAACAGAGCCAGAACCTGGGTTAGTACAAGCAGTTGTCTGCTACCATCGATTGGGGGCTTAAGAAGATGGAGCAGAGACAGAAAAAAACACAGAGGCACAGAAAAAACAGTAGACAGTTGATGTCATTCTCCTTTTGTGGATTCATCTTGGAGATAAAAACAGCTAAACACAAAAAAACTCTGATCTGGTTTCCAAGCCTATACAATGAAAGAGAGCGCATAAAAGTAGTCCCAGTAAAAGTTCAGCCGATAATTTTGTCTAAACAAGAGATAGTTAGACACTTAAGGACAGGGCCAAGTGTTTCATCCACAAAAGCACGAAGTTAAGTTGATGGCAGCAGTAGCTCAGTCAATGCGTGGTTGTGTAACACATTGCACACAGTTTGGAGGCAGTGAGGAGTCTACCAGTAGGGATTTAAATCTGTTTAATTGGTGTTCCTGCCGTTTGGTAATGAATAACAACTCATTTATGTCATTAGAAAGGTTTTATACCGATTTTAAAATTATAGTGTACTTAGTTTAATGGACACATTTGTGATTTTAATTGTGATTTTTATCAAATTCTTATGTATTTATTCAATGCCTAATGTGTCATTATGCAGACCTGGTAAATGGCTGCATTTTCCGACAAAGTATGAATTTATAAACTACCTAATTATCTAAAGACAAAATATCACTTTTAAAAACTGCATGCAAAAATAAATTATTGATTAAGGTTCGTTGCAGAGATATAAATGAACTACAATCACTTATTTGCAGCGGCAAAGTTTTTCTACCATAGCTGGACCTTCTCAAGCGAAGCAACCCTTACATTATTATTACATGGGATGCTTAGACTCTCAAAATCTCGTAATTTCTTTTTAGCTCTCAACTGAACTAAGACTGGCTCTTCAAACTGTTAATCTGAATTTACAGCTGTGGTCAGAACGTCATGCTTAATAAGGGCATGAATGTCAAATCATTTGTTCATTTTTGTCCTTAAACGATTAAACAACACAGTTGCAGTTTTTATTTATATAGTTTTAAGATGTAGTGCAAAATTTCTCATTTAGTGCGGATGTTTTTTTAATCTGTGCAGGGCAGAAAAACATTTCTCAATGAAAACATTCCTTCACCTAGATCTTTTTTTTTTTTTTTAAGGGGAGCTAAATGTTTTAGAATTTCTTGGCCAATACTTACTAGCGCCTTAATTTTGGGTCACACACACAGCCATCAGGTGGCGCTGGCCTGCTCTCTTCCACTGGAAGAATTGCCACCAGAACCTACAAATAGAGGTGCTCAGCCAGCTGTTCTTCCTTAGCCAAGCAGCCTCCCGGGCGGGGTTATCCAGGCCAGACCCTCGCTTCATTCACTCGGAGCCATGGCCGAGATCTGATTGGGGAGGCCCACATCAAAGGACCTTGAGGAGGAACTCATTCAAGCAACACAAACGATCCAATCTTCAAACTCCTGAACTCTGCAGACCATTACTCGTGCTGCTGCCAGTCACAGTGGGCAACAGAAGACGATCTCCAAAATTCTTCCTTGGCTAGCAGAGGAAGGCCCGAGTTTCTGCAGGAACTCACTTCAAGGAAATCAAAGACCACCAGTTGAATCCTAAATACACACCCAGCCAAAGGGAGCCGGTGACCAAAGCCAGGAGTTCCCAGCGCTGTCCGGCCACTAATCAAATTAGCAATCCTTTGTTAGCCTGCTGGTTAACGGCCTTTGGAGACCCCCTTTATCAACCACGGAAAAAACTGAAAACTTTAAATGTTCATAAGGTCTATTTGGGCAGAGGCAAATTAGTTAGAATAACTAATTTTGTTTTTTTTTGTTAGTTTGTATAAGTTTTAGTTCTGCTATCTTTGGGTAATACATGCCCCTCGAACTAAATCTTTAATCAGTGTTTTTAAAAGACTTTTCCCAACAAAGAGTTGTTTTAAATCCTGTAATTTGAGCTACTCGATCAGACAGGAGTTTCCCCCTTTTTAAAAAAATGTTTAATAAACGTATTTTGAGCAGTTCCAAATGCCCACGTGTGTTACAGGGAGCTATGCTAAGATTAGCCCAAGTGTTGGCCCAGGACGCAATGAATAGACAATCAGAGTGGTTCAAATAAAGATCGGTTCAGAGAAGATTAAGAACAGAAACTAATCTTAGGTGAACTGATCTGTAGTGTTAGTTATTAGTTTTGAGTGCTTAAATGCCTGGTTCGCTATCAGACTATTAAAGGCAGCAGGCTCCAGCCTGGCAGAAGACACTCTGGATTTCAAAACTGAGCTCATTCTGTTGGAAGATAAACAGTGATTGCTAAATGCTATTTAATGTTGTGAATTAGAAGGGGGCTAAAGAGAAAAACTTTATTCAATAAACTTTTTATCTCTCTGTCTGTATTAATAGTGGGACCACCACCCCAGTCTGCCAATCCAAGGGGACTGTCCCCGATGTCCATTCAATATTGCAATTAATTAATTAATTAACAAAGCCCTACAACATATTTTAAGTATTTCTGTTCCATGTGATTTAAAGATCAATTAAATTAATTTCTGAGTTTTACAAGTCAACCATTACAGAAATGACTAAAATCTAGATAGAAATTATCATGATATAAATTAATCTCCTTTATTAGCAAATGAAACAATAACAATTATTACTCCCTCTTATGGCTCATTGATGACAAAAATTGCACAAACAATGGAAATTTCATCCATCCATCCATCCATCCAAGGTCGGGTAAGCGGAAGTAGTATTTCTTTATTCAAAGTGCTACAAAATAAAAGTAGCATTTTCCCGAAGACACTTAAAATGTAATCTAAAGTTTTTGGTTTTCAATGCTGTCAGTTTAATACATGAGCTCTAACTGTGCACAGAGTTTTCATAGTAAAACACAGTTTTTCTGTCAGTGTGATCAGCATGACTGGCTCCTGTCATACAGAAAAACTAACCTGCAGCTATGAGTAAAGTGTACAACTCCACCACACAGTCACTAACAGGATAATATGAGGGAAATTTCCTCTGTGGTTCATCTGTAAAGCTTCTGCTGGGCTGATGTCTGGTATACAGTACATGACCTGTCCTGTGCTGCAGCTGGGGATGACGCCTTGGACAGCAGGTGAACCTTTTTGCAGAAAAGAAGCTGTGGCTGCTAACACAATACAATTAAATTTAACTATGTTTCTTTATAAAGCAACAATTCAAAACAGATAACATATCAAGGCACTTTACAAGAAAAGTAATTTCAATACAATTATACAAACATTCCAATCAGTTAAAAGTTTTCTATTTAAGGAATCCCAGCAGATTGTGCTTTGACGTGAAGTTGTGCCTGGAACATGTCGATTCTAACCAAAGCAATTTCTCAGTAATCCATTATACGGAGCGAGCATGCAGGGACAGTGGAGAGGAAAAACTCCCCTTTAACAAGAAGAAAACACCACAGAATCTGGCTCAATACAAGCGGTCATCATCCACGATGGTCTGAGGGTTTGAGAAGACAGAGAAGAGACACAAAAAGAACAAAAGAATTGATGTAAGAGTACTTTAAATATTAAAGTAAGTAAACAGTTGACAACAGGACATGGAGGATGGAGGTCACTGGGAGCATCACCCCAAACAATGCTCCCCATCCAGGAGGGTGCTGCAGCTGAGCAGGACACCACACCAGGTGGATCGTCTATGGAGAGAAAAACACAGAGAGAAAACAAAGTTAACAATCACAATAACAGCAGAAAAAATACATCTGGAGAGTAGTAGAAGAGAAAAGTAGAAGAGTGGAGAAAAGTGGTTAGTCTGTCCTTCAACAGTTTAAGCCTATAGCAGCATAACTACAAATATAGCACATAGACATTCTGACTATAAGCTTTTATCAAAAAGGAAGGTTTTAAGCCTAGTCTTAAAAATAGACAAAATAGAGTGTCTGCCTCACGGACTAAAACTGGGAGCTGGTTCCACAGGAGAGGAGCCTGATAAATAAAGATCTCTAAAACAAGGGAAATATGAACTCTCTTTTTAATATTAACCGGCACTCTTGCTGCAGGATTGCACAACATAAACAACAACATAGACGCTCCTTTCACAACTAAAAGTGGCAAAATCGCTCTGGTATGTACATTTCTCTCTTCAGGCTAAAACCAGCTGTGGCCAAACTGTTTCTGCCAGTCCGTTCCCAATGTCTCTGTTATTATTGTGAAATCAATGCATTTTTGAACACTGTTGATGCTTTGGGGTTGTGTTGTTACCAGAGTTATTAGGGCATGGCACAAAATGGATACAATAAAGAAAAAGAAGAATTTCTGTTACTTTTCATGTAATTTAAACATTAGTGTCCAATATTGTGGCAATAAGAGACCAGAAGCTTCAATAGAACAATGACATTTCATTTTTAATTTAAACATGAGAGTAAATTACATTAAACTAAAATATCTGAATACCTGATTATCGGGATTTTCTTAGTTCTGATTTTAAAGGATTTGTATTGGGCTTTCATGAACAGACCAGTTAAAATGTACAACAGTGAGAACACGCCACTGAGAATGCTGCGGGACATAAATAATACAAAACATTCTTCTTGGGAACTCTGTGAGCGTGGTGTAACAAGAACAGAACATCAGCTGTAGCAACATAAGGCACCGATGATGGACCCCGTTGATTCTCTCCGGTCTTCGCCTCGTTTGTAAAACATGACAATCGTTGTAGGGGGTTCCGCAGACGATAAAGAAACAGTCAAGCCGTTGTTTCAACCTTTTTTTCAGTTCTGTACACGCTTCTGCCACCGCTCTGACAGCGAGTATGTTTCAAACCTGACTGTCAGTGTAGACTGACAAGTGGAAAGGTGTGTGCATGTGTGTGTGTGTGTCGGTGTGTACGTGTGCATGTGTGTGTGAAAGAGGGTAGCTACAGGGTACAGCAGGATGATTGACAGGTTAGTGCCTCAAAGTGGCAAAGAATTGTCATCCCCTTTTGATTGGATGGCCTAGTTGGAATCCAGCACTGATGCAAACTGGTTATTTAAAACTGTTGTTTTTCTATTTTTGCATTTAAATACCATTGTTGTCACAGGTTTTAATGCACTTAATGACATTGATCGATGATTGAAATATATCACACATTTTTTTTAGTACATTGCTTTGATTCTAGAGTCCCAGTAACCTTTCATAACATGCAACAGCACTACATCTTTAATAGCTGATGGGCTGTGAACAGAAATAGATCCAAATTCAACTGTCATATAGCAACAACATTCTGATTGTTTTGACCCTAAAGCATATTCTAAATTCAATAGATATTATTTTGAATACAGAACAAATGGAACATAAATTAAGGTATTCAAAATACACATTAGTCAAGTTAGGCATAATTTTCATAATCAGTACAATCCTTAAAATATACAGAAGGTCATGTTCCAGTTCAATATTTTTGCAACTGTACTTCTCCATTTTTCCTGTCCTTTGGGATTTAGCTAAAGAATCAAAGCAACAAAGAGTTGAGGAACATTCTAAAATAGTGGTACTTAAATACAATTCTTAAAGGGCCACAATAATGTATTTTCAATGAGTCATGGGTACGAATATTATCTTTTGTCAATCAATTCAATTTAAATTAATTCTATCTATATAGCAAGTCATTTTAATTTAATTACACACTGTCTTAAACATTTTCTAGCTAATCAATAAGCCTTAATAAAATTCAATTGAACAAAAGTGGTCTGTTTCAATCAAAATAGCAACCACAATATAATGTAACTTCCATTTGGTAATAAATTCAACTGAAGAGGCTACTCAAATAAAACTAAACACTTATTAATTGTGCTTATGAAAAAAAGCTTCTTTTTCAAAAAATCCATGTAACTCACACACAACTTTCTGATGCCTTTTGCTGTTGAGACATAGATATAAAGTTGCTTAGAACACAGCTTTTTTTCCATCAGAATAACTTGAAGCTCAAAAGAGAAGGTACAATGTCTTGTTCATGCAGCAGCGCAGTGATGTGTGAGTGACAGTCACAGCCTGCTGATAGCACAGAGAGGAATGAACCTTTGCCTTGATACTGAGCGGACGGACACACAGGCATCGCATGGTTTGGGTTATTTAAATTAAGAGCAAAACAATACTGCGCTGCCTGAGTATGAAAGCGTAAATATGGTGAACTAGCCGCGGCTTTAGGGCCAGACATAGGTGGTTCAGGGCCAGACCGGGTCTGGGGTTCGGTCCTATTGGGAGACACTGCTCTAAAAGGACCTTAGTGCTCTTACAGTATGTTGATAAAGCAGGGGAAAAGGAATGAAAGCCAATTTTTTTGCCCATATCTGACTCCTTTTTTTCTGAACAGCACACATCCAATTTTTTCAAATATGACCCTGGTCATACATTGGATACATACAAACATAAGGATAATTTTGCAATTAAATCCATGTTATACTCCACTCACACAAGACAGAAATTGCTAATCTGCACAAGAGGAGACAAATGCTGAAAGTAGAATGGCGGATTTTGTCAGTTCTCAATGTGCGGGAATTCTTAATCTGTTTCAAAAACATGAACATCTGTAGCCACCATTTTTACTTCAGTAGACAGAGCACGGGGTGTTTGACATCTTGCTTTTGTGCATGCAAGTTGCTTTGGGACTGTGAACCATTCACCTACCGATTAAAACACAAAAATCGGAATTGAGCATTAAGACCAGCAGTTTGAACCTTACAGCTTAGCTTTGTTGACTAACTATTTTTTGTTTTGTTGGTGTGGTTTATTGCTTAAGTTTATTTAGATTAGAAAAAATTTATAGTTTTATCCATGCAGAGGCTGCTGTTGGGATGTTTTTATTTGTACAAGAAATGGCTTCTCAAATTTTTTTCAGTGAAAATTTACTTATTTGAAAAAAATGCTGAAAATATTGTTTGTAAAGAAAATTCATAAAATGGAATGTTTCTTATGTACGCAGCTTTTTCTACTCAAGAGATTCCTACAAAGAAGGTATTTGGAAGTCAGATAAATAAAAAAACAGAAAACTGTCATCTGTTCTCAATAACAGATGTTAACCTTCGACATCCCTCACTGGTCCTCTAGATGAATTGAAATGCATCCAAATTTTACTGCTTCTCCTGCATGCACTCATTTTCTCACCAGCGTGTTGTCTGTTGTGACTTTTCTCTCGCTCTCTTTCAGCCACCTCTCCCTCTCTCATGTTTGGCACTCCCTTGTCTGCCCTGTCCTTTCGTGCTCTGAGATGACCCATTGACGCCATTCAGTGTAGCTTCAACAGAAAAGAGAAGGCCAAAGAATCCAGCAGCTCTGGCTCCTGCCCACGTAGGGTGACCAAATTTTGACTTCCAAAAAAAAAAAGAGTACACTTGACTAGTTCCTGAAACACTTCAACAAATACTATGTTTTGTTAAAAATACTTTTGATTTCAACTTGTTTAGTTTGTTCATTCTTTATGTGCTAAGAAAAAAATTATTCCTTGATCTGTAAAAAGAATATGAAAAGTTGAAATCTCCTCGGAAAAGAGGACAGTTGGTCACCCTACATACCAGGAACATAACAGATTCATAGATTGTGGCATTAATATTAAATGCTTCCTAACAAAGCCAAAAACAAAACAATCAGTCACAAACTTTTAACCATCAAGTTTGCAACACATAATTCCGATCTGTAAAATATTTTATTTCAATAAATATTTTATTGATTAATTGATTATTACTGTAACTTGAATGATACATGTATTTTAGTGTTGTGTGTGTGTGTGTGTGTGCGTTTTTTGTGTTTATAAATAGAGGACTGGCATTTATTTGTATTCTATGTATACCTTATAGAACCACTGTTGAGGAATTATCAATTAAAAGTAATTAATTAATTTGATAACTGTTATGATCTATCTGGTGATGCTGAGAATATTAACTAATAATTGTAAATTAGTAGTTAATTATCCTTTAAATAATTTAATCCGGCCACTATCTAGCCTCTGGGCTAGAAAAAAGATAATATATATATAATCAAACAGGGAATATCAACCAATAATCTCACTTATAATGATTAATTATTAGGGATTATACCAGAAAGATCCTATCTGAAGGAAGTGAATTCTTGCAGTAATTCACACACATACTCAGAATAAAAGAAACCAGGGATTTGATTCAATTTAACCAATTTATTCTAAAAAACACAACTAAAATAAAAACACTACTTATACTAAAAGGTTCTGTTAAGACTACCGGTGCCTGAGCAATATGGCGACCAGCGATGACGTCCTTTAGGGCCGTCACGGGGCGCCTCCTACTGACGTCTTACACAGCCCCTCGCGTGTAAGCGAGGAGGCGGTGTATGACGCGAACGCGCAGCTCGTTGGATAAGGACAGGGGGATGTTTATGATCCCGTTTTATGACTTATTGTTTAACTTGAAGCAAGAGGCCTGCGGTTCGTTCCTAACAAAGAAATCTCGTGGCTCTTATCAGTGAGTTAGCTTCTGCTAATACTGACTCTGGTTGGGAAATATGGGAGAAAATGGGTTTCAAAATGTCCTTTGCGTGCTGCGCGTTCCTGGCAAGCACTCCGAGGATGCTGACCCAAAAAAATGCCCATGACACCAACACTTCACTATCAACTAACGTAGAAGAACCAAAACTTCTACAGACTAACAATTCTGCTCACTAATAAAAGACAAAACATACAGGAAACCCACAGTCGAAAAACAAAAACTCACAAATTTACCAGTCAGCAAAAACACAGCACAGAAAATTCGGAGTGCTCGAGGGAGGCAGCTCTTCACATCAATGATTATGCATGCATATAATTATAAAGACAACTTTTTAATTCGTTCCACCCAGGTTGGTTAATTTAAACAGTCTTACTTTAAGGAGGAAGCTTCCAGGTGTTGAAGAGCCGCGCGGGGGGAAAAAACATAAAGAAGGGAATTCAGCGGATCAAAAAGGGATACTTTGGGGGCTAGCCAAACTATTAGGAAAACTCGGTTGCAGGGAGCAAGGACAAAATCCAAAACACGTGTTAGGAAAATGGGGTCTCTCCTTAAAGTTCGAAGAAACTGCCAACACCACCAGGGCGAGTTTGGAAGAGGGAGAGGGGATGGCAATTCTTGAGATTTAAACCCACCGGGTTGGCACCTTTCGTCCCTCCCATCGGTGCAGTCGCCATTCACGCCGCAGAGGACTGCAGTGAGTTTGATGGATTGGCGCTTCTGACCAATCAGTGTGAGTGATTCTTCCAGCTCTCAGCTGGGGAGGGAGAAGAGAATTGCGCATGGCTCTGCCGTTGGCGCATTTGAAATGCAGGCGTCATATTTCTATATCCCCACAGCTTAATGCTGCCACTAGAATCAGAGGGTTTGCTTGCAGTAAGGGATAAAATGAATTATTGCCGCGGTCCAACTAACTTCTGACATGTCTGCACCTTGGTCCATCTGAAGTCAGAAAATGATAGTACATGCGAAGGGATTTGTTTTTTTTTAACCACATTAACCCAGTTCAGTTTGACTATTGAGCGAACCTGGATATAAGCCAAACCAGCTAAATTAAAAAATATATATATTTTTCTACATATACAGTACAGACTAAAAATGTAGACACATCTTCTCATTCAGTGCGTTTTCTTTATTTTCCTGACTATTTACATTGTATATTCTCACTGAAGTCATCAAAACTATACTATATATACTAACTATACTATATCATCCGTGTGTGTACCGAAGAAACGTATTTATTTGACGGAGGAATAATTTCACACATGGCATCAGTTCTTTCTGGAACTCTCACACCCTTTTTATTAAAGTCTCGCGTAATCACACAGACACACAAGAGGAAGTATCCTTTCAAAATAAAATCCTGATAAATGAGAGCATACATTACAAAATAACTCAACACCCCCACTTGCGGTCACTTTGTCAGCTTTAAACTCACTCAAAGAAACATGTTTGTTTCTTATTATATGTTTACACTCCAAACAATTATTTTTCAAACTTCAATAACTTTGCTTTTGTTGCTGGTTTTGTCATAACATCTGCAAGCATCAAACTTGTTGAACAATACTCCAAAATAAAATTTCCAGCATTGACTGTCAATCTTACAAAATTATACTTAATATCAATATGTTTGCACCTCTGTCTGTTAACCAGGTTCTTTGCCAACACTATAGTTCCTTGATTGTCCTCAAAAATCTGTGGAGGTCCCTTTTGACGTTCATACATGCTTTGCAGCAGTTGTGTCAAATACAAACCTTCATGTGTTGTTGCTGCCAAAGCAATGTTCTCAACTTCACAGGTTGATAAGGCTACAGTTGGTTGTTTCTTTGTCCTCCATGACACCAACGTACCTTTCTCATTTAGACTTACACAATAATATGTGATACTCCTACTATCACAGACATCTGCTGCCCAGTCTGAGTCACTGTGACCTTGAATCCTCAGATCTTGCTCACTTCGTCTGTAACAGAAGGATTTGTCTCCTGTTTGCTTCAAATATCTCAATACGTGCTTAACAGAAGTCCAATGTTCTATAGTTGGCACTTTGAAATGCTGCAACAGCTTGCTTACAACAAAACTTAAATCTGGTCTTGTACATGAGGTCAGATAAATAAGGCTGCCTACTGCCGCTCTGTACATCCTGACATCATCCATTTTCTCAGCGTCATTATAGTACAACTTGGATTCACAAGGAGATGATCTCGGTTTACAATCTTGCATTTGGAACCTTTCCAAAATCTTTCTCACATATCTGTCTTGTGACATTTTAATACAATGTTCAGTTTTCTCAAAATCTATACCAAGAAAATGTTTGAGCTTACCCATATCTTTCATTTTGAATCTTGCTTTTAGCATTTCCACAGTTTTCAAAAAACTCTCATTAGTGGCCGCAATGATGATATCATCAACCCAAATAATAAGAATCACCTTTTCCTTTGTTTTTCTTGTATAAACACAATGATCTGCAGAACTCTGGATGAAACCATTCTCTGTTAAATAGTCATGTAAAGTCCTGTTCCACTTTCTTCCTGACTGTTTAAGCCCATAAAGTGATTTTTCCAACTTGTAGACTAGTTTTTCGTCTGTTTTCCCTTTTTCATCATAACCTTCTGGCTGTTCAATGTAAACCTCAAAGTCTATTGGTGCATGCAGGTATGCAGTTTTCACATCCATTTAATGTAAAATCAGATTTTCTTTTATGGCACACTGCATCAGCACTCTTATACTTGTAAAACTTGCAGTTGGAGAAAACGTTTCCTCATAGTCTAGTCCAAGACTCTGATTATAACCTTTTGCTACATACCGTGTACTTTGTATTTTTCTGATCCATCACCATTGTTTTTCTTTACATACACCCTTCTACCCCCCACTGCTTTATTTCCCTCCAGTAAGCTACTTAGGGTAAAAGTGTGTTTTTTTTTCAAAGATTGCATTTCCTCATCCATAACTGCTTTCCGCTCATTAGCGTTAGGTGACTTTACAGCTTCGCTGAATGTTGTAGGTGAGTTACATATTAATCTGTAGCATTAGTCTACATTGGTTAACACCTGATCATCAACGTCTTCTCCTGACTCATACTGATTTAAATAACCTGGTTTCCTTCTTTCCCTAGAAGGGTACCTCCTGACATTTTCAGTCTCGTCACTATAAGTAGCGTCTGACTCTTTGTTTCTGATTGACTGTCACAATCTGGTTCTTGTAAACTAGTATCTGACGTTTCTCTGTTTGCTTTTGGTCTCTCCCTCACCTGAATGTCTTCATCCTCAGGTGTCATGTCTGTCTCTGTTTGCTTTTCCTCACTGTTTTTGCTCACAAACTTCCCCAACCTGAACTTCTGCACTTTTGCACTGTCTGGGAAATAAACCTTGTATGCTGGACTGTTTTTATCGTAGCCTACAAAAATCTCTTTTGTACACCTGGAATCCAGTTTTCCCTTGTCCTGTTTATAGGTATAACACTTACAGCCAAATTGTTGCATTCTGGATAAGTTAGGTTTTCTCCCTGTCAGCAAAAAGAAAGGGGTTTGTCCTGTCTGGTTATTGAAACACCTGTTTCTCACAATAGCTGCTGTTTGATAGACCTAAGATGGCGCCGCGGATGGGCGCCTCGGTACTTCGCTCCCTAGTACATGTTACAATTTTACTTTTTTGCGTAGTTTTCTGCACTTCCTCTGCTATTAAAATGAGCAGAGAGGACATCTTACAAATAGGGCTATCCAGTGCCTGACTTTTTTCACCGGTTTTTAATCAACCAGACTACTTTAATCGAGATTCTGACTGGAGGAGCAGCAGCGCTCTGTGGATTTAGACGGAGACGCCAACGAGGGAAACGAGCTGGTGTGCTCGTTAAATTGCGACAGCGGGGATTACGCACCGCTCTCCCATCCATACACCTGGGGAACGTCCGCTCTCTGCCTAACAAAATGGATGAATTGCTCCTTTTCCTATCCAAGAACTCCGACTTTCGTCGTTCTGCCGCCTTTTGCTTCACTGAAACCTGGTCCAGTGAACACATCCCGGACAGCGCACTACAGCTGCCGCGCTTCCAGCTGTTCCGAGCGGACCGCTGCGCGGAACTGTCTGGGAAGTCAAAGGGAGGAGGAATGTGTTTCTACATTAACGAAGGTTGGTGTACAGATGTCACAGTGTTAAAGAAGACATGCAGCCCTCACCTAGAGTCTTTCTTCACAAACTGTAAACCATTTTATTCACCGCGGGAGTTCGCCTCGTTTGTGCTGGTCACTGTATACATTCCACCGCAGGCGTGCGTAACGGAGGCGTTACATCACCTCGCCGACCAGATCACAGACGTGGAGAAAACTCACCCGGACTCTCTGCTAATCATTCTCGGGGATTTTAATAGAGCAAATCTCAAACTTGAACTGCCTAAATATAGACAACACGTGACGTGTCCCACCAGGGACATGAACACTTTAGACCACTGCTACACCACAATAAAGAATGCATATCGCTCTGTCCCCCGTGCTGCTTTGGGACTTTCTGACCACTGCCTGGTCCACCTCATCCCATCTTACAAGCAGAAGCTGAAATCTGCTAAGCCTGTAGTAAGAACTGTGAAGAGATGGACAGATGAGTCAAAGATGCAGTTACAGGCCTGCTTTGACTGCACTGATTGGAGCGTCTTTGAAGCAGCAGCCTCAGACCTGGACGAACTGACTGACACTGTGACATCTTACATCAGTTTTTGTGAGGACATGTGTGTGCAGACCAAAACCTTCTACACGTTCAACAACAATAAACCATGGTTCACTGCAGAACTGAGACGGCTACGCCAGGACAAGGAGCAGGCCTACAGGAGTGGGGATCGGGACCTGTACAAGCGGGCCAGGAACAAGCTGACAAAGGAGATCAAGGCAGCAAAAAAGGAACTACAATGTAAAACTGAAGCAGCGTTTTTCTGTCAACGACTCTTCTGCAGTTTGGAAGGGCCTTCAGACCATCACTAACTACAGGAGACCATCCCCCCACCCTGTGGGGAGCCCTTGCCTGGCTGAGGACCTCAATGACTTTTTCTCCAGGTTTGAAACAACTGTCACACCTTCCACCTCCCCCACCACCTCCATCACAAAAGGCCTAGCATCACCCCAAACCATCCCCATACCTGACCCCCTGCCTACGCTGACGATCTGCGAACAGGATGTGCGCCAACTATTTCAGAGACAGAGGATTAAGAAGGCATCAGGTCCTGATGGAGTGTCTCCGTCCTGTTTCAAAGTCTGTGCTGACCAGCTGGCTCCCATCTTCACTCAGATCTTCAATAACTCCCTGGAGCTGTGTGAGGTCCCCTTCTGCCTCAAACGCTCCACCATCATCCCGGTTCCATGAAGTCCCCTGTCACAGGATTAAATGACTACAGACCAGTCGCCCTGACATCTGTGGTCATGAAATCCTTTGAGCGACTGGTGCTGTCCCACCTGAAGGAAATCACGGATCCCTTGCTAGACCCCCTGCAGTTTGCCTATAGAGCAAACAGGTCAGTGGATGACGCAGTCAACATGGCTCTCTGCAGGTACCTACGCTCGGGTCCTGTTTGTGGACTTCAGCTCTGCATTCAACACCATCGTCCCAGAGCTCCTCCACCAAAAACTGTCCCAGCTCACCGTGCCTCCCTCCACCTGTCAGTGGATTACCAGTTTCCTGACTGACAGGAGGCAGCAGGTGAAACTGGGTAACTTCATATCCAGCACCCTGTCCCTCAGCATCGGCGCCCCCCAGGGATGTGTTCTCTCCCCACTGCTTTTCTCCCTTTACACCACTGATTGCACGTCACGAGACCCTACTGTGAAACTCCTGAAGTTTGCAGACGACACCACCGTCATTGGACTCATCCGTGACGGCGACGAGTCTGCATACAGAAGGCGAGGTGGAACAGCTGGTCCTCTGGTGCAGTCACAACCACCTGGAGCTAAACCCACTCAAAACTGTGGAGATGACAGTGGACTTCAGGAAGAGACCCCCATCAACATCTCCTCTCATAATCACCAACAGGCCAGTCTCCACAGTGGAGTCTTTCAGGTTCCTAGGATCCACCATCACACGGGACCTGAAGTGGACCTTCCACATTGACTCTATAAGGAAGAAGGCCCAGCAAAGGCTGTACTTTCTGCGTCAGCTCAGAAAGTTCAACCTGCCTCAGGAAAAGCTGACCATATTCTACACAGCAATAGTCCAGTCTGTCCTGACCTCATCCATCTCTGTCTGGTTCGGATCCGCCACCAGGCAAGACAGGGACAGACTGCAGAGAACAGTCAGGTCCTCAGAGAGGATCATCTGTACTGATCTTCCCTCCAATGAGGACCTATTCCGGGCCAGGGTCAGGAAGCGGGCCAGAAAAATCACCACTGACCCCTCACACCCTGGCCACAATCTGTTTAGGCTCCTCCCCTCAGGCCGGCGTTACAGAGCGCTGTACGCCAAAACCACCCAACATAAGAACAGTTTTTTCCCCCAGGCTGTCGCTCTGATGAACTCGGAATACTCACAGAGTCTGAGTCAATTCACATGAACAATAAACTAAAACTCTGCACTGCTGTATATACTTACAGTACAATAACCCTGGTTTGGTGTACATATTATCCTTTATTATTTATTTGTATTTATTTTTACTTCCGTTTTAATTTCACTTATTTAAGTTCTGTACTGGAGAGAAAAGTTGCCGGAGTCAAATTCCTTGTATGTGTCATACTTGGCCATTAAAGCTGATTCTGATTCTGATTCTGAACTGCATAGGTCCACAACTCTTTTGGCAATGCACTTTCAATAAGCATACACCTTCCCATATCAAAAAGTGCTTTCCAGCCACGTTCTGGTGTACAGTTCTAATGTGGAGAATATGGAGCTAAAGGTTCATGTCTTATCCCATGTTTATTTAACAGTGCTTGGTAACTTTTTGCCGTGAACTCTGTTCCGTTATATGATCTGATACATTTCCTCTTCCCATAAGGAGCTACATCGGCTAAAAAGACTTCAGTTGCCTGCGCTGTGTCACTTTTGGTTTTGAGAAAATATACAAATTCTGCACCGGAAAAGTCATCAGTAAATAATAATGCATATGTATGACCATCTCTTGATTCTGGTTTGCTAGGCCCTGCTAGATCTCTATGAACTAATTCTAGAGGTTTTTCAGCTCTTCTGTCAGGGTTTCTATTTCTAGTTTGGACAAATTTTCCCTGAATGCACACCTCACAGTTTACACACTGGTCAGATTTACCCTCGATTTTCATTCCTTCAACCACATTTTGTAACTTCAGAATGTCACTGTGGTTACAATGTCCGAAATTTTCGTGCCATGTTTGTACATCAAAACAGTTATTGCACTCATGATACTCACTCACAGTTTCAAGGTAGTAAAGCCTGTTTTGCTCATGGATGTTAATTGTCGTACCGTGCATTTTTTCAGTGTCCTCGTAGCTACACAACTTGGTTGTAAATTCAGCAAACTTTATCTCTGATTCACTTTGTGTGATGTGAACAGAGTAAGGTTTAAAAGCTTCTGGTAAACCTTTTAACACCATGGCTACAAGCAGACCATCGCTCAGTGCTTCTCCGGCATTTCTCAGAGCTGTAATAAGTGTCTCTGCCTGTATGATGTACTCCGTTACACTCTCGCTGCTCACTTTCTTCAGAGAGGTCAGTTCAGTATAAAGACTGATAATTCTTGGTTTACCTTTTCCCGCATAATAGTCTCTTAATATCTTTAATTCCTTGCGTCCGTCATCGGCAGCTTCTCTCATCACAAGTGATAGACTCTTATCATCCAGGAACTGTACTAATTCTGCATAGGCCTGCGCGTTTTTGTCTTCGTCGTCTTCGTCTTCATTATCATAGTTCAATATTGTGTCTTTAAGACCTTGTAGTCTGAGATATCCTAAAAATTTTGTCTCCACACAGTTAATAATTTCTCTCGTCTCTGTCAAAAACTAGCCTCACCCATCGGCTGCTCGGCTCCATTGCACGCTTGCTCATGATGCTAACTTAGCATGCTAGTCCTCCCCAAACACGTTTTGCTTCGCGACTTTCCAGGTGGCAAACTCTTCCTTGAAATTACTTGAGACGTTTCCTGGCCCTATAACCTGTTAGCATAGACGTACTCTCAGCATCATCTGTGTGTGTACCGAAGACACGTATTTATTTGACGGAGGAATAATTTCACACATTACATTAGTCTCGCGTAATCACACAGACACACAAGAGGAAGTATCCTTTCAAAATAAAATCCTGAGAAATGAGAGCATACATTACAAAATAACTCAACAGTACTTTTACAAAAATTGTGAAATAACCTGTCCTCCAAAGTCACCGTACCTGAACCCAATCGTGATGATTTGGGGTGAGCTGAACCGCAGAGTGAAGGCAGAAGGGCCAACAAGTACTAAGGATCTCTGGAAACTCCTTAAAGAGTGTTGGAAAACCATTTCTGGCTACTACCTATTGAAGCTCAAGAGAATGCAAAGCAGTAACCAGAGCAAAGGGTGGCTACTTTGAGGAATCTAAAATGTAACACATGTATTCAGTTATTTCACCCTTTTTGTTTAAGTACATACAGTAATTCCATACATTATGTGTTGATTCATAGTTTTGATGCCCTTAATTGAGAATCTACAATGTAGTCATGAAAATAAGGAAAACACATTGAATGAGAAGGTGTGTCCAAACTTTTGGTCTGTACTGTACAGGCCGCACCTGAAGGTATTCATGTTATGATATGATATTAACAAAGACGGTATACTGAAGTTTCATTTTGGTTTTAAGTACCTCTGCCAGGAGGTAATGTGTTCGTGCCCATCAGTCTGTTTGCTTGTCTGTCTTTAACCAACATAACTCAAAATATTCTGGATGTATTTCAGTGAAATTTTTATGAAATGTCTGAAATGGAATCAGGAAGAACTTATTAAATTTTGGGGTTGATCCAACATGAAGCGCTTATCCACCTACTGACCAGCGGTGCTAACCTCTCGCAAAGGAGCCCAGAAAGGTCCAAAGCGTGTGTAAAAAGTCGTGACTTATGGGCTCGACAGACGAGAGGCGACTTCGTCTCTCCTCCATTCTTTTTCAATGGGACATGCATCACAATATTATTCGCAAGTCTCCCTCCTGCTAAGCGACACGTAAAATCGTACGTGTGAAATTTTGCATTTGTCCGTGTATCCCAGAAAGTTGGGGAAAATTAAACTTTTCATCACTGTCACTTGGACGCGGACCAATCAGCGGAGGTTTCATTGACTGACAAATGACCTGACAGGATGCTACTCAGTCATCTCCAGGAAAACATGGAGAACAAGTTAGTATATATACCCATTACCCAGTCTTTTTTCTTATTTAGCAAAGTCAGAAGTAAGATTCCACTTAACTCAAGCAAATCTTGAGACACTTATATCTGCCACTTTTTCACCCTTGAACTGCTTTGATACTCCAAATTCTGTCCAATCTGACAGCCAATCAAAACCATTCGCCCTAGAACAGAGTGAGTCTCTGGCTTCTGTCACTGGCCGCTGGCCTGTACGGGAACAACACAGCAGCAACAGCTGGTGTAACATTAAAGAAGAGACTGTAAGAGAGTATGTATGAAATATGTGGTACTGCAGTATTGTTATCTTCCATCTCTTTGCTCATTGAGCATAACATGCTTTTACAAATACAAAGGTATTAGCTTGATTATTGCCAGACCTCGATTAGGTGTGCATGTACAGACGTGGACAAAATTGTTGGTACCCTTCATTAAATCAAAGAAAAACTCATAATGGTCACAGAAATAACTTTAATCTGAAAAAAGTAATAATAAATAAAAATTATATAAATGTTGACCAATGAAAGTCAGACATTGCTTTTCATCCATGCTTCAACGGAATTATTTAAAAAATAAATGCATGAAACAGGCCTGGACAAAAATGATGGTACCCACAACTTAATATTTGGTTGCACAACCTTTTGAGGCAATCACTGCAATCAAATGATTCCCATAACTGTCAATGAGACTTCTGCACCTCTCAGCAGGTATTTTGGCCCACACCTCATGAGCAAACTGTTCTAGTTGTTTCCGGTTTGAAGGGCGCCTTTTCCAGACAGCACGTTTCAGTCTAGAATCCCCTGATAGTCTTAAGATTTCATTGTACCCTGCACAGATTCAAGACACCCTGTGTCAGATTCAGCAAATCAGCCCCAGAACATAACCGAGCCTCCCCCATGTTTCACAGTAGGGACCGTGTTCTTTTCTAGATATGCTTCATTTTTCCGTCTGTGAACATAGAGCTGATGTGTCTTGGCAAAAAGTTAAATTTTTTTCTCATCTGTTCACAGGACATTCTCCCAGAAGCTTTGTGGCTCGTCAGCATGTAGTTTGGCATACTCCAGTCTGTTTTTTTTATGATTTGTTCTCTGGCTCAAACAGCGAAGGATGTTCCGATCTGACACTGATGTTCCTTGAGCATAAAGTTCAGCTTCGATCTATTTTGAAGTCTTTCTAGGCTCTTTTGTTACCATTTGGATTATCCCTCTCTTTGATCTGTCATCAATTTTCCTCCTGCAGCCACGTCCAGGGAGGTTGGCTACAGTCCCATGGATCGTACATTACTGAATGACATGTGCAGCTGTAGTCACAGAAACATCTAGCTGCTTGGAGATGGTCTTATAGCCTTTACAGTTAACATGCTTGTCTATGATTTTCTTTCTCATCTCCTGACATAACTCTTTCCTTTGCTTCGTCTGGTTTATATTGAGTGGGATACACACCACGTCACCAAACAACACAGTGACTACCTGGAGTCCAATAAATAGGCCCACTGAGTGATTACAGGATTGTAGACACCTAGGATGCTGATTAGTGGACATACCTTGGATTAACGTGTCCCTTTGGCCACATTATTTTCATTCTTTTCTAGGGGTACCATCATTTTTGTCCAGGCCTGTTTCATGCATTTATTTTTTAAATAATTCTGTTGAAGCATGGATGAAAAGCAATGTCTGACTTTCATTGGTCAACATTTATATAATTTTTATTAATTATTACTTTTGTCAGATTAAAGTTATTTCTGTGACCATTATGAGTTTTTCTTTTATTTAATGAAGGGTACCAACAATTTTGTCCATGTCTGTATATACACTGAGTGTTTTGAAGTAGGGATGGTGTGTTCAGGGTCACCTTTACTTTAAAAACATCAGTTTGCACGTGGTCCAAAAAGTTTCATATAGGTCTTATCTAATTCGAGCCTCTCCATCCACCTGTTTGCTATGTTCCCTTCATGGCTTATGGTACACTTTCAAGGGAACTTCTTATAGCTCTCTTTCTACAATGGCTTTCTTCATGACACTCTTCATTAAGGACCTGATGTGTGGATTGCATAACTTCAAATCAACCCACTGACAGATTATCTTGCCAAAGGCTGTGGATCCCTGTCAGTTTAGGTGTTTGGTCATGTACATTTGCAAATGTTCAATACCTCTATTATAGATTTAAAAATATTCTGTGAGTTGTTGGGATTTTGTTTTATTGTTTCACACTGCTTTAAAATTCCTATCAATTTTCTCTCTACGATATCTGCTAGGAAGCAATACTGGACTGTCTGTACTTGTTGTTATCCTACCATGATGAAGTCATAACGTCTTCCTGTGTTTGTAAAAGATTTAATTGGTTATGATGTGAGTGAGGGTATCGAAAGTGTCCTCAACATTGCACTCTGATGGGAAAAGTCATTTATTTTGTTGGAGACTTAAAAATCTATTTATTTCACTCTCTATCACATTTTTGCTTCACCATTCAGGATCAGGTCTCACTTTACGGACGCTGTGTGCACTTTGATATCTCCAGTAGAGCAATTCCTAGCTGTGAAGAAGTGAGATAAGGAAATTTAAAATTTTTATTATGTCATTATCTGACCAGCGAGCCTTCAGCTGCACCTCCAGCCAGTTGGAGAGGATGGTCATGAATAATGCTAATTCTATCTAAACAGATAGGAAAACAGGCTGATAAAAGAAATGTGGGAATCTGGTATCCATGTAAATGTTGACTTTGAGAAATTGAGAAAAATTATGGTGTTTAATGGATTAAATTGCTTGAAAGCAGATGAGAAATATGCTTATATTTTATTAAATGCTACCTATCTGAAACACGTATTAATGATTATGCTGGCCCCCTGGATTATTATTTTTCCCAGTAGGAAAAATGAGCCCACCAGTTGTTGTTTTTTTAAAGAACAGTGCATTTAACTTTTAAATCCCTATAAATAAAGTGTTGGTCTGAATTTCATAATTGATCAATTGTAAGTTATGATTGAACTACTGCAAGTTAATTCATAATTTGGCATAGCCACTCTTCATTTACATTGTCTATATGATGGGATTTGGGAGACACATATTTTATGTTGCTTTCTTAACTTGAGCTTTTTTAAATCCTTTAATATTTCCTGACAGCGAGCCAGCAAATTGTTTCAGCAGTAGGGGTTGAGCTGTTTGTCAAGACGTTCACTACAAAAACCAGGCAGGCTCTGTACAGGAGGTGTTGAGGAGAAGGGGTTTAAAAAGTCTGACTTCACCTGCTTCCTGGAGTTCTTTAAAATTATTGATCTTACCTGTAAACGAGTAGGATGGAGGAGGCTTGAGGCAGATTAAAACTTTCATAGTTTTAAAATAGAAACATGTTGCTATAATAATTTGGACTTTTCTTTTGATGTGATTATTTTTATAAGTCCTCAATTTAATACAAGAGACCATGTAATATGTGTATATATTATGGCTCTTTACCTGTTTATATTGAAGTGACTGAGACGATTTAGAGTAAACGTAATTTTCACCACTCATTGTTGTGTTCTGGAGAAAAGTCATATTTTTAAGGGTTGAATGATTTTACATAAAGTATCAATGTGTTGGAAGCCCACGATGAGTGATTTTAGTGTCTGTAGACCAATAAGCAAAGTGTGTATAACAGATAAAGGTAACTTGACCACTGTTCCTCCCTGAATTTTGCAATATTACACTAAGTGATGTAACAACCAAATGTGTTTCACAGAAAAAAATTAAATATCCCTCCATGCACGATAAATAAATTACAGTCATTTACAGGCAGGATGTTTAGGCATGTGTGGAAAAATGGTTGTAAATAAAGAGTGCTTTCAGAAATTTTAATAAAAAATAAATTTACAAAATGTAACATGAGTAAACAAAAGAAATAACTAAATCAAATCATTATTGGTGTTACTACCTTTTGCCTTCATACTAGAATCAATTTGTATAGTTAAACTTGCACAAAGTCAGGGATTTATTAGGATTATAGTCAGGATCAACCAATTACACCAACCAAGTATCAATGTCATCAATGTTAAACGTAGGTTAAAATACAGTCATTAATTAGAACAGAAACAGTTGCGTAGGAGGCTGAAAACTGGGTGAGGAACAGCCAAACTCTACTACCAGGTTAAGGTTGTGAAGGATAGTTTCATGTCATTGTTAAAATGTTCATCCTGTACTTTTTTCTTATATTTTCTTTGGTTCCTCTTATTTGTACAGTTCAAGGTTTTATTTACCTTAACATGTTTCAGGAATCAGCTGTTGCCTTCTTCAGAAGTGTCATAGTTGTTGGTGTGACGTGTCTGTCAGCTGTTCTTCTTCAAGCAGACGTCGGAGGGCAACCAAGCCCCCCGCTGCCTGCTGTCTCTCCAAGGACCGTGTCTCATGTATGGCTCAAGATGTTAGACCCCTCCTATCTGTTCATGGTCCGTTTTCCATGTTTATGTATCTCGATGGCTTCCTGTATCCAACGTTGGTATTTATCTGTCTCGGTGCCAGTGACTCTTGCCACCTTTCAGTCCATTATATGATTATTTATTTTACAATGATCTGTTATGGCTGACTTCATCATCATTTTTTATGCTTTTTTTCTTTTGCTGCCCTTGTATGTTTTCCTCTCATCTCTCTTTCACATTCTTTTACATATCTTGCATAGTATCTAATATATGACTTTTTTATTCCTCTATTATCTTGTACCAATATTTTCCTGAGTGTCTTGTATGGTCTTACTGCCGTGTTTATGTGCTGTTCTTTCACTACCCTTTGTATTCTTTCTGTTATCCCTTTTATGTATGGTAAAGTGACCATTCTGATGCTGTTCACTTTTTCCCCTATCCTCTTCCTCCACTTCTCCAATTTCTTCCTTATTTGCTCTTTCCCCTTACATATTGCCCATTCTGGATACTGGCATTTCTTTAACACCTCATGTATGTCTTTTTCTTCTTTAACCTTCTCGCTCTGTTCCGTTATCATATCGATTTGTTAGCATAAAGTTCTTACTACTGAAAGTTTATGCTCTGTTGGATGTTCTGAAGTCCATAACAAATACTGATCCGTGTGGGTAGGTTTTCTGTATATAATGATTTTCTATGCTCCCATCCTTATTTTTATGTCTGAAATGCTATTGTTTCTTCCTTCTCTTCTTCGTGCGTGATTTTAATTTTTCCCATTTCATCCAACTTATTCAAATGTTCTGTGAGTATGTCTGTGAGTGTTTCTCTTTTTTTATTACCTCCAATGTATAATCTACATATCGTTTCCACAGTATAATCTTGCACGTCTCGGGAGCTGTCTTGATCGCTTTAGCTTCGAAATCCTCCATGAAAAAAGGCCTTCAGTGAAAATCTACAATGTAAATAGTCATAAAAAATCAAGAAAACGCACTGAATGAGAAGGTGTGTCCAAACTTTTAGTCTGTACTGAATGTGGAGGTGGAAACCAATTCCAACAACTGTATGATGTCCTGTGTTGGTAAGTTTGTTTGTTTCTTAAGTGTCTTGTCTTTCTTTAACCGTTACCCTACTACCCTTAGAGTGACCTGCACTGGTGCCTTTGTAAAGAGCAGGTTATGATGTCATGAGATTTGAATATTTAATCTTACTCCATCCTAATACTTTTTAGATTTTGTGTTAATTGTTTTCGTGTTCTGACAATGGTAGTGTGTGTGTGTGTGTGTCCAAGCAAGGGCTTTATTATGTCCGCAAGTGATTTGGATAAGTTATATGTGACTGACCCTATGCTGTCAATTATAGGCCTTAACGGAACTCCTGGCTTGTGTATCGTTTTGTGTTCCATACATGTGGGGTATTACGTTGGCTGTTGGAACTAAATAGTTTTATACCTCTTTCGTTATCTTCCCTGCTTCTACCAGTGGTTTGAGAAGTCTTTTTAATGTCCTTTTTTTTTCTGTTGGATCTTTCTCTATCTGTTGGTATGCGTGGGTCTTCAATAGGTCCTCCATTTTTTTATGATATTGTTCAGTGTCCATAATCACAGTAGTGCGTCCTTTGTCTGCCGGTACTATATTGATGTCCTTTTTTTGTTTCATGTCATGACAAGATTGAGCAAAGCATCGAAACACAAGGTAGTTATACTGCAACAGCAAAGTCTCTCAGAGAAAAGATTTGAAAGCAGAGTGGGGTTTCAAGATGTGCTGTTCAAGCTCTTTTAAAGAAGCAAAAAGAAATGGGCCAGGCTGAGGATCGTAGACCCAGTGCCAAGGAAACTTAGTGCAGCAGATGAACAACACATCAAGCTTATTATCCTTTCAAAATCAGAAGATATCCAGCAGTGCCATCAGTTCAGAACTGGTGGAAACCAGTGAGATCCAGATACACCCATCTACTGCTGGGAGAAGTCTGTCCAGAAGTGGTTTTCATGGAAAAGTTACAACCAAAAAGCCATACCCTCAACATGGAAACAAGGCCAAGCGACTGAAGTATGCACAAAAACAAAGGTGTGATGACAAACTCGATCACATACATCCACTTAACATTAACACTTTCTTCTATAACCGTACACTTCTACTGAAGCTTCATACTGTATATTTGAAATGACAAGACAGGATGTTTGGGGGGAAAAAAAAAGAAAAGAATATGTAAACCTGTGCGTCTTCTACAAGATGCTGCCATGATCACAAACAGTTAAATTTTGTAGAGATTTGGGAGAATTCTTTTAGCATCTCAGATGCTGCCTTCAGAGTGTATTTGCTTGGGTGGCCAGACTTGGGCATTCTGTTGGGTTTTTTAAATGTCCTCCACTTGTCTATGGTTTTCTGTAAGGCAGCATGGCTAGTTTCTATTTCATTAGAGAGCCTCTTAAACCTTTGACTCATTAGCTGGAATCTTTCTTTCAGAAGCTCGGTTTGTTCTTTGTGTTCACCCTCATTTCAAGTCGGGAGCAAACCTGAACTAAACCTCCTTCTAAAATGCTAAGTATTATATAACTATATAATTATATGCACCTTACATATTCTACCTCTGTTTGATTTGAGATAATTTAGTTCAGAGTAAATGTGTAAATGTCTGTTTATGAGTCACCAGAAATCTTTTTTTTTAAATGTCATTTATCGGAAAATGTGTAAACTTCCTTTTTTACTTCATTTTTTTGGGTGGGTAGAATTTATATTATACACAACTGCCAATCAATGACTCAAAACTATTTATTTAACAGAAAACTTTTAAACTGATTGGAATGTTTGTATGAATATATTGAAATGACTTTTGTTTAGAAGTGCCTTGAGCTGACATCTGCTGTGAATCAGAGCTATATAAAGAAATAGAATTTTAATAAAAAAATTCAAATATTACTTAAATTTAGATCATTAAATGTTTTTTTTTCCTCATTGAATAAATGTACTTCATTTAAAGTTTGGATAATTGTCGACTTTTCGGCTTGAAAATGAAAGATAACTTTAGTTTAAAACTCGGCCTGGGGTGCTAGTACATGTTGCACGCCCTATGATTTCTAAAAACATGCTTGAATTTCACTAAAATGTTATGAAAAAGATTCCATCGAGTGAAAGGCATATGGCTATCTCCCTCACCATGAACAGCTGTATCCACCTGTGTGACTGTATGTTTAAAGAGTTAATCTGGAAGTCATTACAGGTGCCATTTGAAAACCAAATCCCACAACCTGAGTCACTGGTGTGTCAGTGTAGGAACACCTGTTCTCCTGTGTCTGTCGCCTGTCACTCTCTGCTGATTGGCAACTTGTATTCTGGAGGTGATCCACAGAACTGCCGCCTCAGCAGGTGCCTGGGGGCCTGTCTGTGCTGATATGATTTATGTAGGCGTTGATTGTGTCACTTGCTCTGCAAAATGATTGTGTCACTCTTTTCTGTAAACCAGTATCCTGTTTAGGCTGTCCATTTTAAACCCAAAGGTTGAACACGAGTGTTTTCTTATTTTTTATGAAGTTGTAAATTTTTCAAAAGTGTCACAAACTGTGTTAATATTTTAACTGTAGGTTTTGAAGGCTTTCTTTTTTAGAAAAAACGTCAATACATCCTTGAAAGAAACACCCAGGGGAAAAAAAGAAGAGGCTCAGACTCGTTCAAAAGGAAGATGCTCTGCTTGTGCTTCAACATTGTCGCAAATAAGTGGGGAGAATTTAAATGAGTTCTCTTCTGGACCTCATTTGGTTTTATAATTCAACTAAAGGACATCTCCAGCCAGAAAAAGGGAAATGGTGTTTGAAGCATGAGTGCAGGTTGATTAGGCTGAGAATAATGGGATCACAGGGTAACATGAACAGAGGTTTAAAGGTGTGATTTCTGTCGAAATCCCCTTAGTATTCATATTACATACAGTGATGCAGATAATGCGTTACTTAGTAGTGTGTTACTTCTAATATGACCACAGCAACGACTAATTTAACGCATTACTAATTCCTTACCAGTAATCAAATTAAAGTTACTTACTCAAGCCGCTGTGTGCAACTATTTTTGTAACTTTCTTATGCAAAAATATATATTTGGTACATGGGGTCAACGTCGGCAAAAGCAGCAGGAAAACAAGCAACAATGGTTGTAAATATGGTCTTACATACCTTCTACAACATTGCTGCCATCTTTTTCTGTTGTAATCTGAAAATTAAACAGCTGATGAACTTCTCTATGGTTGCCTTGTTTGTTTTATTTCTGCCCTATTCCATAGCAGATTCTCAGCTGTGAAAAGTGAGAATAAACCCACACTTGATTGTTCCTTCATCCTGCTGAATGGGAAGAAAACTTTAAATATTTAAGGAAGTTTAAGAAAGATTTAAGAATTGTTTTTGTGTGTAAATTTACCATTTCTCTTTTATGGGGAAAAACTGAGTTTCACGTTTTCCACTTACTGGAGCCTAGACAGAATTAGGCCAAAACAGCTGAGGGTACCATTTTCACCACAATCCATCTGTTTGGACCTTTTTCCCTAAACATTGTTTCTTAAGGACACTGCTGAGAGCAATCTTACAGTAAGACAGAGGTTTTCTGTATGACTCTGGGCAGAGATCCATTAGTTAAAAGTATAGCAATTGTTTGTATTGCTGCTATCTATTGTTTATTCACTCCACTAATCTGGAATCATTGGTGATAAAGCCACTTTAAGGTTTATTTTACAGTGTGCTTCAAGCCATATAGAAGACACTATACATATCTGCTCTTGTTGGATGAGACCAAATGTAACTTTTTTGGAACAAAACACACTGGACATCACCATGAATGCTCCATCTCCACTATGAAACACAGTAGTGGTGCCACCATGCTGTGGGGATATGTCTCAGATCTCTAGATTTTATTTTTTAAAAACATTTGAAAACCATGTATCCCTTTACTTTGACTTGACGGTTATTCACTACTTGGTCGCATATCTGTGACAAGAACTCCAACAAAATACGCCAACATTTTTGGTTGCAGTTTATGGTTATTAAACATATTCTTAACTGATGCAAAGTACTGTTTGACATGATCCAGTCACTAACGTTGAAGCCTGCTCGTTAACAGTAATGATTTTGCCAAACAGCACTTTAAACCGTACTGTAGATATTACAATGCTGTGGAAATTTATTTAATTTCTTTTACATAGGATGCAGGTGCTGTTTATCAAACTATTGTTAATTATTCATTAAGAACTTTCTCGGAAAAGTAAGTGTAAAGATTTGGCATGCAACTGTATGGCTTCAAAAAGCATGATTTATCATTATTTTATTAGTAATTTTGATATAAATGATGCACTGTACCATTTCTGTTAAGGAGAAACAAAATACCTTTTTTCGCTTCAAGCTGACTTGAATCTCAGCTCAGCCTTTTTTAGACAAGAGGGACCCTTCTCACGGAATCGTGTCTGAAGAAGCTCTGCCATTTTCCTACAACTGCTGCTCCTTAACAGTGTAAAAAAAAGATATTTCTTGGTTGACATTTACAAAGGGGGTCATTCACTCATTTCTCTGTGAGATGAGTGTTGAAATATATTCACACTGAGCTCACATCGTCACAGGCAAAGGAGCTGACAAGAAAGATTTGAAAAAATGTTAATGAAAATATCAGTGTTTGGCTTTCTTATTAAACGCTGATGTCAACCTCAGAGCATAATTTTAATCAAGGTCAGACATTAATGATAACTGTGTGCTTCCTGAAATTTCCTTTCCACAAAGAGCAATTTTATGTATAAAATGTGAAACGAGTTCTGTGCTGAGCTTTCTCACCTTTTTTTATTTTAGTCTCTAATGAGTGATTGCTTTGATTTCCCTAAAAAAATTAAAATAAAGTAGAAACGTAAAGAATTTACATACCGCCTCTCGTGGCACACTGACCACTCCATGTGCTTTACAGTAGAGACGCATTCACACACATACCAATTGGTTGGGAATTTGTGGTAAAAGAAGGGAAAGTGCCTCTCCCAGGCGCAGATTACCATCTTAAAGGAGGAAGCTGGGAATGAGTTGGACATTCTAGCTTCTTTCAATCGACACAACCAGCATCAGTGCTCTCATCAACGCTAGAATATGTCTTTTGGCCATTTATTCATAAGTGGTCAACCTGTGACGGCAATGAAATGCAATCAGATGTTTTCACAACATTTTTAAACTCTGTTGCTGGGCAGCAAGCCCGGACTTTAACAGGGGGATATTTTTTCAAGAGTCAGTTTGGTAAAAACATAAAATACTGTTTCATGTTTTACTGGCAACATTGACACATTGTTCTCTCAGCAACATACCACCTCAGTATTGTTGTCTATAAGTGTTCACCTGTGTCTTGCTAACATGTGGAACTGTTGCAAGTGGGTCTCCACACCACGCCACCTGACAGTTATAGATTTCTGAGGCCTTAGCCACAGCAATAGTGCTCCAGACATCATGTGACTCTCAGAGCGTAGGTGCCATGTTGGCAGGATGGAATCATCAAAACGACCGTCACCAGCTGGGATTTTACTCCGTCTGAGTTTACTTACCATTTTAAAATGGAAGATATTATTTTATGTATCGGGAAAATGAAGTAATTAAACATTTCCGACCCTCACTATGCACCTGGGATTCGTTTTAAAACTTCAGAAGCTGTCGGAGTGGCCCATATACCAAACTTGAGATTCCCTGACACAATTCCCTGATCAACTTTCCTTCGTCCTACTCCGCAGTATCGCTTAAAGCATATAAAAGCCTGGAGGGATATAAATGGACACAATCGATGCGTGTTATCGAGATCCAGATTTCCTACCAAGGACAGCACATTGGGAGGGTGGAGCAACAAACAGCTAAGTTCTGACCGTGTGCTTTTTATGTGTGTCAATATCTAACCATTGGTCAATCATTGCTTCAAAAAAAAAAAAGAATTACTCCTTAGTCCTTTCCTCACTGTGATCACAAGACATATAAACAGCCAACATGTGGACATCACAAAGATTATGATTCTGCAAAGTTTTATGTGATGTTTACAACAGAACAGAAAAATCCACACCAAATTAAGAATCTTAAGAACATCGAAATACCCATTTAGTTTACTGTTCCGCCTTTTCTGCTACACTGCCACCCAATATCATTTAAACTGTGGACATATTTGATTACAATCCTTAGAAATACTCATTTAAAAGTTTACTTTAAATTATGTGTTCGGGTGAAGTTACCTGAAACTAAATGGTTACTACATTAGCGAAATCCATTGAGAGACGGATTCCAACGCCTGGTTTTCTTCATGGCGCTCAGAGCAGAAATCCATTGTTCCCTCCAAGTTGGATCTTTTGGAATGCCATAAAAGGCTCTGTCTTTAACTTGACCTCAGTGGTTTGTCGACTGAGGGCAAAACATGAGTCAACCATTTTTGCGAGGCTGGAAAACTGTTGAATAGCCAGATAGCTACTGAAGCCTGTTGACGTTGTTTTTTTCCTGCTAGTATGACTTCATCTCCCTGAGCTCTATCACTGCCAAAAAGCCACAGCCAAGACCACGCCCTCAGCTTACCCTCTTTGAGCTGCAGAAGAAACACTTTACCCTGTTTCTAAAGTCAAACCATGGCAGCATATCAGGGTAATACTTCTGCCACAACTGTGCCATTGGAATGCGCCGTGGCAGAGTGGCAAGGTCAGAATATTGCTTTGCATTCTTGGTACCTAAATAAATAGTAATATTACTGCAATGGCATACTTGACAGTCTATAAATGCCCAAAGGCTTCTTAATGCCACCTCCACTTTGCAGCAAAGAGGCTCCATTGTTTTTTGAAACAGGCTTTAGAGGATCAGACTCCATCTGATGTAGAATCCACTTAGAGGGTCAGGACAGATCAACCTTAACTTAGGGAGGAAGGCTGCTGAAATATTCCAATTAAGAAAGTTGTGGTCAAAGAAGGATATATGGATTCTTGATCCAACACGGAAATTAAGTATTAATATCAATCAAACCCAAAGAAATTCACCACCGTTCTCCCATTTGTGGGAAGCAAAAATGTAATACTTTGGCAGTTCATGGTTAAAGCTTCTAGTGGTGGAATATATTAGGTAAAATCTAGATCATTTCATTTGTTGATCCTTCACAATTCAGCCAGGCTGAATCATCAAATAGAATAAATAACACTTTTGCCAGAGCCATCATGCTTGTAGTCATCAGAAGGTCGAGAGCACATTTTGTCACTCACATCGACTCAATAACTCTGTGTCACAATAGCACATCCCACACTGCAGACAGCATATCACGACCTGATCATCTGCCCACACGTTGTCACACATTGTATTAGTCTAGCCTGAAGGACAACTTGGAGAGGGATTGTGTGGATCTGACCTATCATTATTAAGCACCACCTACTGAGAGGGTCATTCGTAACACAGGACTGTCACAATTAAATGAATGTGTAAGCAGAAACACCATGTCAAATCCTGCAACAAACGGAAGTAATACTCGAGTAAAATTTTACCCAATAGCAGGATTAATACCTCCTGTTCTGACAACTCTTGACAAAGAAGGATGTTTTGTATCACACACTGTATTATTTACTTTGAATCCATGAAATGTAAAATAAAATGTAAAAATTTGCTTTAATCTTACATTGTTTATCTCTTTTTGCAACAGATTTGGATTTTTTTGTTCCTGTCCTTGAATTTGTCTTACTGCTTTTTAAGTAAGTAGTATAGAATATGTAGCTCTTAGTATATGACAATGAATTGGCTTAAGAGAATCTTAAAATGTGTATATATACCAAACATGCACCTTGGATTGTGGTGGAAAAGCTAGAGGCCCGGCTCCGCGCTATAGAACAGCCAGGCCTAGCATTAGCTAGCGCGGAGTCAATTAGGACAGGACCCATTAACCATCCTCCAACAGCTCCCGTGCAGCCGGGATCTGAGGCGAGCTGGGTGACGGTTCGTAGGAAGCCTAGCGCCAGACCCCAGCCCGCGGCCAACCTCCAGCCCCTTTCTCTGAACAATAGGTTCGCCCCGCTCAGCGACGCACCCGCCGAGCAGGAGAGGCCGATTCTTGTAATTGGCAGCTCCATAGTTAGGAACGTGGCTCCAGAGACACGAAAGACCACAGTCAAATGCCTTCCAGGGGCCAGAGCTGCGGACATTAGGTCCCATCTGAAGCTTTTGGCCAAGGACAAACGGCGGTACAGCAGGATCGTTATCCATGCTGGTGGCAATGACACCCGGCGACGGCAATCGGAGGTCACTAAAATTAGCGTAGCTTCGGTGTGTAGGGCTGCCAAAAAGATGTCTGACTCTGTAATTTTTTCTGGTCCCCTGCCTGATCGTACTAGCGATGACATGTACAGCCGTGTGCTGTCGTTTCACCTTTGGTTGTCAAGGTGGTGTCCAGAAAACGATGTGGGCTACATTGATAACTGGGGGGCCTTCTGGGGAAAACCTGGACTGTTACGTAGAGACGGAATCCATCCCACCGCGGACGGAGCTTCGCTTCTTTCCAGGAACATTGATAGGGTAATCTCTAGTTCCCCATTGCCGTGACAACCCAGAGTCCAGCTCAGGGATCAGGGACTGCCACCCACCCTCTACCCTATAGAGACAGTTTCCCGTCCACTGCCCAAAACTAATGAATTAAAAGTTAATGCTAGTAGAGCAAAGTATAAAAATCTCATAAAGATAAATACAACTCTGACTGAACAGAAAAATAAATCAATTAAATGTGGTTTATTGAACATAAGATCTCTCCCCTCAAAAACACTCTTAGTAAATGACTTAATTTGTGAAAATAATATTGATTTGGTTTGTCTTGCAGAGACATGGTTGCAGGAAGAGGACCATGTCACAATAAATGAGTCAACTCCCCCTAGCTACTTAAACTTTAGTGTCCCTCGAAGTACTGGTCGAGGAGGTGGTGTAGCCACCATCTTTCATTCAGATTTACTAATTAATCTCCAAAAAAATAATAATTACAGTTCCTTTGAGCATTTAATCTTTAGCCTTCCTCATACACATAACAAAGCAGTAAAGCCACTTTTATTTGTGGTCTTATATCGTCCACCAGGCCCTTATTCTCAATTTTTAGATCAGATAGCAGATTTTCTATCTGACTTAGTTTTAAACACTGATAAAGTCATTATAGTCGGAGACTTCAATATTCATGTTGATAATGAAAGTGATAGTCTAAATACAGCTTTTAACACTATCTTAGATTCAATAGGCTTTACTCAAAATGTGCAGGGACCAACCCATCGCGGTCACCACACCTTAGATCTTGTGCTGATTTATGGCATTGACTGTGAAGAAATAACAGTCTTTCCACATAACCCTATCCTGTCTGATCATTTCCTCATCACTTTTAAACTTACTCTAATGGATAATATCAAACCTGAAAGAAAACTTCATTATACCAGAATGTTATCAGGCAATGCTGTAGCAAGTTTTAAAGAAGCTCTTCCAACTTTAATTTCCTCAGTACATAAAAGTACAATAGAAAACAGTGATTTAACTTGTAACCCCTCACAACTTGACGTTCTAGTTCATAGCGTTAATTCCTCCCTGCGTCTGGCAATAGACAAATGGACTGGACTTATATAGCGCTTTTCTAGTCTTACTGACCACTCAAAGCGCTTTACATTGAAGCCGCATTCACCCAATCACACTCGCATTCATACACCGACACCCAACATGGCTCGGTAGGACAATGTAGAATTTGGGGGTTAAGTGGCACATCGACATGTGACTAGAGGAAGCTGGAATCGAACCTACGACCCTCCGATTGCAAGCCAACTACTCTACCACTGAGCCACAGTCGCCCCATAACACAAAGTTGCCCCACTGAAAAAGAAGGTGGCCAGCCTTAGAAGATTAGCTCCCTGGTTTAATTCAGAGCTACATACCCATAAGAAGAACGTTAGAAAACTAGAGAGAAAATGGCGCTCCACGCATTTACAGGATTCCTATTTAGTGTGGAAAAATAGTCTATTGCTATATAAAAAGAGCCTTCGAACAGCTAGAACAGCATATTATTCATCTTTAATCGAGGAGAATAAAAATAATCCTAGGTTTCTTTTTAATACAGTTGCTAAACTCACACAGGATCATAGCTCTATCGAGCCAACCATTCCCCAAGCTCTTAGTAGTGATGACTTCATGCAATTCTTTATAAATAAAATAGACTCTATAAAAAATAAAATAATTGGGAACCTTCCCAATATGCTTGCTTCCTCCCTAGTTAATGAGGCAACATCAAAAATGGTTGAACCTAATATATGCTTAAACTGCTTTAATGCAGCCGAACCTTCTGATGTACTAAAATTATTAGCTTCATCTAAACCTTCAACTTGCGTTTTAGACCCAATCCCAACTAAACTCTTAAAAGAAGTTTTCCCTCTGATCGCTGCTCCAATTTTAGATATAATGAATCTATCCTTAGTCAATGGATATGTACCACAGGAGTTTAAGATAGCTGTAATTAAACCTCTACTTAAGAAACCATCTCTTGATCAAAACGACTTAATTAACTATAGACCGATATCTAATCTTCCCTTCTTATCTAAAATTCTTGAGAAAATAGTTGCACACCAGATATGTGAGCATTTAAACACTAATGAGCTGTTTGAGAAGTTTCAGTCAGGCTTTAGAGCTCATCATAGCACTGAAACAGCTCTGGTGAAGGTTACTAATGATATTCTCATAGCCTCAGACAATGGACTGGTGACCATTCTGGTCCTGTTAGATCTCAGTGCTGCCTTTGACACTGTTGATCACAATATTCTCATAGAAAGGCTTCAAAGTGTCGGTATAATAGGAACAGCACTAGGTTGGTTTAAATCTTATTTGTCTAACAGATTTCAGTTTGTTCAGGTAAACAATAGATCTTCCTCAACCTCAATAGTTACTTGCGGAGTACCACAGGGTTCAGTGCTTGGGCCGATTCTTTTTACTATATATATGCTTCCTATTGGTAAAATAATTAGGCAGCATGGGATAAAATTCCATAGTTACGCAGATGATACACAGCTATATCTATCTATAAATCCTGATGAATCCAATCAGTTAGGTAGACTACAGGCATGTCTGGAAGACTTAAAAACTTGGATGACTCTAAACTTCTTGCTTCTGAATTCTGTTTTAAACTAAGTAAAATGAGCCCCCTGCTCCTTTAAAATGTAACTTTCAAACATTGCTACCATAACAATGTAGATGGGTGGCACACACTGACAAATGTGTCTTTCTTGTAATAGAGGGAAACATGAGAGGTCTTGTCTAGTTGACTTGCAGTGTGCAGCTACAAGTGGGGGATGAGTAGTGCGGCTTTACTCCAAACAACCTAAGAAGAACAAAGCCTCCTTATGTGTTTCAGGTAATTTTCTGCCTTCATCAGTAGCTTGTATTTGCTTTGCTTCTTTGCATTTTTCTTCTTTGACTAGAGAGAGCCCACATGGAAAGAATATATATAAGCATATAGGTTTCAATATGTTCTGATATAGGTTTTTTAATCTATCCATAAATCCTGATGAATCCAATAAATTAGGTAGACTACTGGTATGTCTGGAAGACATAAAAATTTAGATTACTCTAAACTCGCTTCTGAATTCTGATAAAACAGAAGTTGTCGTCTTCGGACCAGAAGCTCTGAAAAAGAAACTACTTAGTGAACCCCTTCACCTGGATGGCATTAAATTAGCCTCCAGTAATAAACAAAGAACCTCGGTGTTATTTTTGACCAAGATATGTCATTTAGATCTCACATTAAAGAAGTCTCTAGGATTTCCTTTTTTCACCTTAGGAATATTGCAAAAATTAGAACCAACCTGTCCAGGAATGATGCTGAAAAACTAGTCCATGCCTTTATTACTTCAAGACTAGATTAACTCTTTATTATAAGGTAGTCCACAGAAAACAATTAAAAGTCTTCAGTTAGTCCAAAATGCTGCTGCTAGGATTCTGATGAATATTAAAAGAAGAGATCACATTTCCCCAGTTTTAGCTTCTCTTCACTGGCTCCCAGTAAAATCTAGAATAGAATTCAAGATCCTCCTTCTGACATATAAAGCTCTTAATAATCTAGCTCCATCATACATAAGAGACCTGATTGTTCCATATGTTCCTAACAGGGCCCTTCGCTCTCAGACTGCAGGTTTACTGGTAGTTCCTAGGATTTCTAAAAGTAGAATGGGTGGCAGATCTTTCAGCTATCAGGCTCCCCTCCTATGGAACAGGCTCCCAGGGTTGGTTCGTGAAGCAGACAATTTGTATATCTTTAAAACTAGGCTTAAAACTTTCCTCTTTGACAAAGCTTACAGTTAGAGATATGTTAATAGGTAGTTAGAGACAGGTTAGACAGGTAGCTAGGAAGAGATAGGTTAATGTTAGTAGCTAGGTAGAGTGTCAAAAGCTAGGAAGGGATATGAAGAGGTAGAGTAGCTACGTAGAGATAGATTAATGTAAGCCAAGTAGAGAGTGTTAGTAGCTAGGTCTCCTAGTAGCTAGGAGACAGGTTAATGTTAGTAGTCAGGTAGAGTATCAAAAGCTAGGAAGAGATAGGAAGAGGTAGAGTAGCTAGGTAGAGATAGGTTAATGTAAGCCAGGTAGAAAGTGTTAGTAGCTAGGTCTCCTAGTAGCTAGGAGACAGGTTAATGTTAGTAGCTATGCTGCTTTAGGCTAGGCTGTTGGAGGACATTATTAGGGTCTGTTCCTACTTTCTCTCCTACTTCTCCCCAACTGCATGATGTGCTGTCAATTCAAGCGCTAACCTGTTTTCTCTTAGTCTCTTCCTACAGTAGGTGCTCCTGACCCGCCCTGCTTGACGACCCTGACTAAGATGGGATTGCAGTGACGGAAAGTTCTCCACGTCCTGCAACAAACTTCTGCATCAGTTGTGTTGTTCTTTCTGTGTCTCTGTTCTGTGTCTCTGTTCTGTATTCTCCAAACCACAGACGGTCTCGGCAGATGACCGCTTGTGCTGAGCCTGGTTCTGCCAGAGGTTTCTTCCTGTTAAAAGGGAGTTTTTCCTTTCCACTGTCGCTTTGTGCTTGCTCAGTGTGAGGGATTGCTGAGAATTACACAATGCAATCTTCTGTGGTTCTCTAATTTCTAAATTAAACATTGTATTGTAATAACTCTTCTTTTAAAGTGCCTTGAGATGACATCTGTTGTGAAACGGCGCTATATAAATAAACTGAATTGAATTGAAAAATGTAACATTGAGCACACCAAGGAACTTGCTCATACACTTTTTGGACATAGAGGTCACTGACAGCACAGCCAGTGAGATGTCAAAACTGTACATTTAAGACGCATTTTCAGACTTGTAGACCCTGGCGCGCTCATAAACACAACTGTCAGCCCCAACCCTGTCTCTGAACAGATTGCAAAAAAACTGAACAGAGAAATACTTATAAAACATGACAACAATGAAATGATTGCACTTAAAATACGCTACAGCCTGAATGCACAGTCTCACAAGTATCTCCTGCTCCGGATGGAACAGAAACCGCCCCCATTTATGCATAATCAAATTGTGCGACTACTGCTTAGGTAATTGTCATGAGGTTTGGGATCTTTGCCTCAGACAGATGACTTCTGAAGGGGGTTTAGATGGTTTTCTGGAGGCTGAATAGGTGCTATGTTGCCACACTGGACACAAAAATTAAGCACAACTTCAGACAGTTTTGAAACAAGGAAAGATTTCTCCGACTGAAGCGATCAGAAGTAAGAAAGAAAGAACTATTTTGTTACCCGTAAACTATTGGAGGAAAGCCCGCGGGAGGAAAGCAGCACCAGGCTCTGGTGTATGGCACACATCGGGGTCTTTGGAGCACATCTAGTCAACCACTATAGCTGAGTAAGGCATTGCTTAACTAAACATTGACTTATTGATTAAATTTTTTTTTTTTTTTTTTTTTTTTTTACCTGTCCTCTCTAGCAGTATGCTACTCAGAATTGGTGTCTGAGTACCAAGTACAAGCCCAACAGTTTTACTTTCCCAAGCAGAGTATTACAGCTTCGCTTTAGTACGCCACTTGATGTATTTGTATTAAAAATCTTTATTAGTGATTACTGTGGGTTCAATTTCCTGACGTCACGGACACTAAACCGAGACAAGAAGGGAGAAAGGAAGAAGGTGAAGAAAAGAAACCGGACCAGCAGAGGCGCGAACCGACGACACAAGACAGGGAGGCAAACAAAGAACACAAGAAAACATCCCAGTCCTCCACCTCTACCGGACGTCAGAGAAACAGTAATACAAAACAAAAACAACAAACTGTACAGAACTAAACCAATAGTTCGGATCTAGTGGAATAAACTAAGAATTACACACTACACACAAGCATGGATTAATGAACATAATACAAATGTTTCTGGTAAGCGCCTGTGAACAACTAACTAATGATGATAACCTCAGCTTAAGATATGTCCGTCCACACCAATGTCCCCACGCCTATGTGTGTGCGAGCATGCAGGTCTGAATGAGGTTTCCCCATGCAAGTGATTGATAGCTGGTGTAAGGAACCGTCAATCCGTCCTACAGGAATCGACACAGACATGGAGGAGGCAAGAGATGTATGCAGCCAGGGTCCCACAGAGTACAGAGGCCACAGGCGGATCAGCGCAGGGTCGATCACCCACCAAGAGAGGAACAGATGGAAGCCCCAGGGGAACACCCACCAGCCGCAATGCTGGGGCCGGAGAGATCGCAGTGACGAGCCCACGGGCTCCGCCGGAAACGGGCTACGCCAGGGCTAGCCCGGATCAGGATCCGGAGGCCACGGGGACCAGGGGCACCCCGCCCCCCAGCGGGGCCCCAACCAGGGACCAGCCGACAAGGGCCCCCCGCCGCCGCCGCGGGCAAGGGGGATCCGCAGCCAACCGACGGACAACACACGCCGCCGCCACCCCGGACCAATACCCACCGCCAACAACCCGGCCCGCCCCCACACACCCACACGCCAGGGAGCCACAGCAAGAGCCACAGCGGATGTACGCCCTCCCCAGGCCGCGCCCAGCCGGCACCTGGACATCCAGATCTTCCAGCTCCTGGGTCCAGATCCCGCCCCACGCAGGGCGCCAAGATCAGGGGCCCAGCCAATGCCGGACACCCCCCCCCAGATGAACCGACCAGCCAGCAGAAGTCCTGGAACCGGCAGGAGGCCTGGGCGCCAGGCACGGTCCCCACCGATCCACCGGACGGCACCAACCTACTCTACAACCCCGGCACCCCCATAAGAGGTGCCCCAGTCAATCCAAGGAGGACGTCGGCCCGAAACAGCGGCCGCCCGACACACCGGACCACCCAGGACCCGCCAGACATGCACCAGGACCGAGCCGGGCCGCAACCGGGACCCCCGGCCCCAGGCATCGAGAGCCATCATCAACCAGCGGGCAGGAGCATCCATCACCGACGGGGAGTAACTGAGGGGAAGAAGACGCATCAGGCCAGAGGGAAGCCAATCACCCAACCTGAAAGGTAAACATAGACAGACAGAGACACTCATACGTACCCTCCCTCTCATGCGTACACATTCTTACAAATACAGGACATACGAAAAAAGGACACTATACACTCATTCATATCCCCCATACGTACACTATACTCCATACTCCCAGGCCCAGGGACAGACGCCCCAATAGAGCACCCTGCCCCTGCACCCGGGAGACAGACCCCTTTGCCCACCAGGATGGGAACAAGCAGACCGCCAAGGCCCCCACACCGGCAAGAGCAGCCCACCAGCCCAGGACCCTGACCAGACGGCCTGATGTTCTGATGTTATTGATTAAAATTAAAACGATCTTCTGTGCCTCCATGGTACACTTTCTCCCCCTCTCAGTTGCCATGGTTACTCATGAAAGCCCAATAATTGCTGGCTTAAGAGGATGCAGAATATTCAATAGACACTTTGCATTGAATGTTTATGACAGAAAGTGGGTTTGTAAGAGGTGGGATATTATCAAAAAACACCTGAGTGCATTTCTGTGGAAAGTGTGATCTATAAAGTGGAAATTGCGTGCGCTGTGCGTACTCCAAGTTTGATATATCTTAAACGTGTTACACATGAAGCCGTTAGTCTCAGAGTTTGAAAGAAAGAAAGAAAGAAAGAAAGAAAGAAAGAAAGAAAGAAAGAAAGAAAGAAAGAAAGAAAGAAAAAGAAAATTAAGAGAAGACGAGGCAGCTGCGCTGCATATATAACAACTCCAGCTTTGTGCCTTTTTTTTTCATTCTAGCTAAAGTACGGGACAAATGGTTCCTTTTCACCTCAACACAAAAAGCATGATATTTTCTCTGAATACAGGACGATTCTGTATTTTATGGGACGGTTGGCAACCCTACTAAAAAACCTTGTGAATAAAATAACAATAAAGTAACATCATAGCACCTAGTACAAGTTATTGTAACTGATTGTAAAAAGTTAGCAAGAACAATGAAGATAAACTGCACCTAAACTTGGATTATATCTGACCCAGATAGACTGCAGTTCATAACTTCTTACCTTGGACTGGCGGTCTCCTTGGATCTTTCTCTCCTGCCTCCTCTTTCCCTCATCCATCTGCTAGCATCCAACACTTGCTAATGTTACTGAAATGGAATCTGTGGAAGCTTTGCTATAAACCAGAGGAATAATTGTGTTATTTTTACATATTTGGTAGCATCAGTTTGAAAGCCTTCTTTCTTTTTAGCTCTGTTTTTTCTGGACGTCCTCTCCATTTTTTGTTCTCCATTTTCTTCTATTTGTCTGTGATATGATTGCTTTCATGAGAACAGCAGAAGTTTTTTTTGTTTGTTTGTTTTCGCTTTTTTGTTGTTGTTTTTTTTGCCCGCAACACAGAATAAATAAAGACAGATACCAATACAAAAGAAGAGGATTTAGTGATATAAACATAATTAAGTAGGCTAAATATATGAAGCTTGACATCAGGTAGTTATTTTTGTATGTGTGTGGGTGGGTGTGTGTGTGCATGCTTGCGTGTGTGGAATAAACTACATGTTATTTGAATTTAAGAAGAAGGCTATAAATGGATTCCAGCTCTCTTCAAAGGGTGACATATGCTTCCTTTTCTGGGCATTCATTTTTTGCATTGTAATATATTGAGATATTAAATTAAGCCAGTGAGTAATCTGACATGACATCTTTCCTTTCCAGTTTTGGAGGATTACTTTCTTAGCGGCAGTTAGAGAAATTAACAACAGATTTTTACGTTTGGATGGAATGAGTAATTTTGAGAGATCACCTAGAAGGCAAAGTGAAGCTGATGTTGGAATTCTGCGGCCCAGGATGGTGGAAAGTGTCTTAGTAACGGTTACCAATACTACAGATATCTGAGTGAGCAAGTCCCATTACAAACATTTCACTTTGAATAATGTGAATTCTATGAATGACTTTGTATTGTAGTAGTTGCAGGTAAGTTTTTGTTATTGCTGTAGAAATTCCAATAATACATTGTTTATCTCTTGTGGGTCCTGCGTGGTTATTCTTGCTCAGTCAAAGACTGATGAAATAATTGATTTCTCTTTTTTATGCTGAAGTAAATTTGTTATAAGAAGACTGTTTTTAATATCTTAACTAATGGATGCTGTGATTAATGTGACTGGAATTTCGAATACTATCTTTATGGGTATTTACGAGATCTGAATCAGAGATTTTAAAGATTGCCGCAATTGATCATAAAAGGTGCTGAAAGTGTAGAAGGTTAAAGCAAAGCAACTTTGTTGTGTTCAGACTTCCTGTATCCGGTTAAAATCCGTCTCTCTTTCTCTTTTACAAATCCTGAAAAAATCTGCGCCATATCTTGACAAAGAAGAGGCTGTTTAAACTGGTTCTTATGTGCTTTATCTAACATCTTAGCAATTGTTAGTTATGTGTTAATTTTCTGAAGAATACAATTTATTTTTCTGTTTATAAGTCACCTGTCCGCAGTTGGCGGTGCTCAAACTGAAATTTGGTCTGCTCTGGTCAGCAACTGCTTTCTTGATACATCTCTATCTTTATACTACTTTATATGAGACATGCATCATCAGTAGTAAAGCTCTCTGTGGCAGATATACTAATGTAAAGAAATAGGGAATTTCTTGTAGACCATGACGGATCTTTTTCTGGATTCCCTGGGAGCAAACCCCCTGCAGGCTATTTGCACAGTTACCAAAACAGCAAGATCAGTGACAGATTCCACACCTTTAAGCCTCAGAGAGCACATCCCATCATCCTCAGAAGCCACGTTGCCTGCTTACCTGCAGCCGGCCGCTCTCGGAGCAGCAGTGTTAAGCACGGATTGAAAGGTCAGCTGGGGTCCCTCCAAGTACTTTATCAAATCACACAGCTGTGTGGCGGCGAAGGATTCAATTGCGTGTGTCCGCATGTGATTTCTTTTTTCCTTTCATGTGTTTGTGCTGAGTGGAAATGTTTGGAATAAGTGCTGCTCTCTTGACTGATCATGCATTTGAAGCTGTCTTAAAACAGAATAGCTACAGGAATTTTATTGTCCTCAAAAAGTCCAGGCTTCATCTGTGAGTGTAAGTGTTTCAGAATTAACCAACTCCACAGAGATTGAGAAAATTAGAAAACTGAAGTATTAGATTAGGAGCATTGTTAGGTGGAATTATTTTAAGACTTTATAACCAATTATTGTCAGAGCTTGTCTTTTTTTTTTTTGGGGGGGGGGACAACAGGCAAGTAAAATTCAGACAGAAGCAACAGAGCAGTGCTGAGTCCAGACAAAAGCTCACTATAATCATGTAATGAGTCATTACATGATTATAGTGAGCGTTACGTGAGCGTTATCTTGAAGAGGTCCAAAATGTATTTGTTTTCCAGGTCTGAAAATGAATGGAAATAACAACAAGGAGATCAGAAAAAAATGTCCATAGTCTGTTCCCTGTTCCATTATCTAAAAGTGGAATAGTTCGATCCATCTTATCTGTCAAACTATCCATCTGATTGTTCTTTTTTTTCCTTCCTCTGTCCTACCCTTTCTTTCTCTCTTCTTTAGTTCCATCCATTCTCTTTTCCATTCACTCTCTTTTTTCCATGTTTCCTCCCCACCTTCAGTACTTCCATCCCTTTTTGCCTTAGCACTTTTCCTTTTCCTTCCTTCCTTCCTTCCTTCCTTCCTTCCTTCCTTCCTTTCTTCCTTCCTTCCTTCCTTCCTTCCCTCTTGTATTGTGTGAAATTGTAGTTTCAGTGTTGAGAAATTGTGTGACCTTACAACGAGTGTAGCAAACACAAGGCCTCTTATGGTGAAGCATCCATTAAGTTTCCCTCCCCATAACATGACAAGCAGCAGAGTTTGTGGTTTGTGATGGAGAGTCATTTGAAAAATAGTGGTGCTACTCAAACTATTAAACAGAAACCTTAAAGTAACAACAGAGCTGCTTTATCAGTGGCGCAATGCTGAGATAGACAAAGCAGATGGGGAATTTAGAGCTTCTCACAAGAAACAAGAAAACAATCAAAAAAAATTACCAAGTCCAGTTGCGTTCGATTGAAATTTCCTTGAGATAACCATGACCTGGATGAATTAGAATATTCACAGGCTTAAGAAAACAATCCCACACAACAATTGGCCCCTGAAGGGTAAACAGTCTGCTAAATAAACCAACAACCTGGGATACCAACTACTAGATCCAAAAGTGTTCCCAAACACATATTCTGTAAAAAGTCTGCAATTTCGCCTTCCTTTAAATATTAGTGTTGATTTCTTTTGTGAACAGAAATAAGTCTTGACATGAGAAAGAAAAAGTAAAATGGCATTGGGCAATATTACCTTGACAATCCTATTAGCTCCATTGTTGTTTGTGAGCAGATAAATATCTTTGCAGGGGGCTCTGGAGACTTCACTTTATAGACAGAATGTGAGAATGTTTGAGTTTGCACCCGGCCCAGAACCTTTGTTTTGTGGTTCCCTCAGTAAAAGTGTTGCGGTGGACCAGCCTGGAACCTGAGCACTTAAAAGTGAAGTTTGTCGACTCTTATGTATTTCAGTCTACTTTCCAATCATCTGATTAAAAGAGTCCACATTTTAACTGAAGCTCCGTTCATCTTTAAACTTTGTAATCATCGAGGTTACTACAAAGGGCAAAGCAGAGCTATCAGGATACAGAGGAGGAGCCGTTCTATGCCAGTAACATATGGTTGGATTATTATGAGCATTTACTTTGTAAGAAATTCAAGAAGACACAGGTGGAACCTTCTAAAATTTTCTGGATGAATGACAGCCTGACAAACGCCAAAGTCGGTGAGACTAAAGAATTATGTGCCAAATCAGGTGGTTAGCAGCACAGGAGCACCATAAGGGACTGTGCGCTCACCAATTCCTTTTCACTCTATACATTTCAGACTTCCATAACAAGTCAGTGACCTGTCTTCTACAGAAATACTCAGATAACTCCACAGTAGTAGAGATTTTGAAAAAACTGAGTACAGAGAGCTGGTGAATAGCTTTGTGGTATGGTCTACCAGCCCGGAGCAGCCGCCATTGCGGGTTGACAGATACAGTCTCTATGTCCAACAATATGGTCGGCACAGCTCCGATGGTATTCGGTAAAATGTCCGAGTCGCCAAGTCAAGCAGCTGATTTAGAGCCCTGCAGATATCATTATCTGTCTCGGGAGAAGAGTGACCGGAGAAGAACAGAAACTAGATTAGTTTTAGGTGCAGCCTACACTATATGGACCCCCTCTACTCTTTCATTTCTTATTTCTGGGGGGGGGATATGTTTTTTTGTCATCGTCGTTGTTGTAGTAGCTCCCGCTGGTCCAACAGACTAATATTTGCCTTCTTTTGTGCAGCTCTGAAAACAAACCGATCGCAAAATTTGTGGATATTGTCCAAAAATCGCATATTATATATGTCTGTCTTGCCCCTGGCACAGCATAATTAGAAGACTTTGCATTAAGGAGATATACTGTAGTACGAGTTAATCAGTTACCTGTTGATACTGTACCCACTTCTGAATCTGTAGGATTCGCTAATCGTATAAGATACCAGTCAGTTTGGATACTGACGATATGAAAATTGCACTGGTGGTAAAAAGAAAATCCACATCAACTTTTTAAGTGGTGGGAACAAAACAGTAATTTATAAATATTGCCAGGGACATGTCCTTGGCTAAAATGTCTCACATGTCTATACTTTCCTGCAGGATCCTTCATCCCAAATCGGTGCTCCTGGTTTAATAAGCCGAGGGTACGGAATCTTACACCTAAAAATACTTTCTGCATCTGACCCCGGCTTTTCTCCTCAGGTCCAGAGGTGGACGTTTTTTCCCCAACAGAAAAATATGCAGAGCTGTGGGAGGGCGGACAAGGTGCTACTGATGCTGCTTTATGAATTAAAAAGTACAAAAATAAAATAACCCCCCTCTGCTTTTTTCACAAATCGCACCCTGTTCATATCTAACCTTTAAATGTGAACAAACTAAAAGAGAGATGTTACATCTTGTGTGATGGACAATGCCAGTATCCCTCCAATAGCTTTTTTTAAATTTTATTTAGTACTTCAGTATTGTTTTGTCTCGCAATGTATGCTGAGTTACCTACATGGCTTGGGAGTTCTAATGCCTTTATTTAAAGAATTACTTGCTTCTTGCCCCTTTTCTATGAACGCTATCTAAATGTGGGGTCATCTGTTACCCAGTCAACATAAACTTCCACCAGAGCTGTCGGTCTCAATATCTCCTCCAGTGTAAGCATGAACTCTAAGCCCCCTCCTTTTAGGTCATATTTTCTTTGTGCAGCCTTTACAGTTAAATTGTGTAGTTTTCTGATGGTATAGGGGGGAGTAAATACCTCAGTCATTGCAAGCTAGCGTTACTGGTGTGTTGAGTGAGGACGGTGGTCATACAGGCCAAAAATCTGAAGTGCAAAATTTCTAATTAATATACAAAACATAAATAATGAATAAACTGTCATGTTAGACGGATAACCTCAATGGAAAAAAAGGACACATTCCAGGGTAGTTTGACCATGACTGGCGCTAGTGTGAAAACAAAACAAAACACATGACGGTGAAAGTTGTGCAGCAGAAAGCAAGGGACCTCAGTGTGTTTTTCCTGTTCTCTCAGTTATTTCTATTGAGAGAATAAGATGGCGATGTTTACCATAGTTCTCTGGTGGTGTTGATGTCTCTGTGGGCTGGATCCGTGTCTCACAAAGGCTCAGACATAACAGCTGAGACCTCTTATGGTAACAACAAGCTGGGTTGGCTGCATCTCAGTTCGTGCCAGTCGGTCAGGGTAGGAGAACGTTTTTCAAGTCCGTTCATAGAGCTCTTCATTTAAACCTCAGATGAAGATGAGAGGAAAAGGGATGTAACCGCAAATTCAGAAATCAGTAATGGCGTTTTGTACACACTGGCTCATGTAGAAGGAAACACAGCATGCAATATGTCAGTCCCTATACAATAGCCAATGCACCTATGTATTTTATACTTTTTATGGTCATATTTTATGAAACTGACAATATTTTTCAATGATTGGGCATCATTTTGTTCATTTTCAACAATGTTTTTATGGAGATTTCAAGAGATTAATAGTAATAACTACAAATACAATACTGCCCCTTACTGTCAAGAAACTACACGCTGTCACTTTAGTTATGCACAGAGCATGCTTTTCTCTGACACTTTCCTCTTTCTGTAGCAGTTTAATTTTTCCTGATATTTTGTCACTTAATCTCTTACAAATAAATCACACTGTCATAAATAGTTTACAACAGTATGTAAAGTGCTATTTTAATTTAACTTTATGGGAAACAGTCTAGATGCTAGAACCAACAAAAACTGCGATAGTGTGATGGTTTAGATAAAAGATTATTCAGGAGTTATGATGGCCCAGTCAATGCCCACCACTGAAACCAAAGAAAGAAAATTGTCGAGGGCAGTTTCTGTGCTGTGGTGAACATGAAAACCAGAATGAAAATTATAGTGGTCGGTTATTGTTATGAAGCTATTTAACTGTTGAAAAACAGCTTTTTCAATAATCTTGATGATTAATAGGAGACTAGAGATTGGGCTATAATTCTGCATTAATTTGTTGTAGTAGGGGTTTGATAACTGCTGTTTTAAGGCCTGGGGGAAAAAACAGACACCTATTTTTTTAATCAGATCAGACTTAATAACAGCGAAAGCTTGAGCGGGGAAACTTTGTGGGTTAAATATCGAAGCAGCAAGAGGAGGAGCTTAGTTGTTTAATGATTTCATCAAGCAATGATTGGTTTAGTTTTATTTTATTTTCCCTACATTGGTGTTACATTGTTGTGGAAGGGGGAAAGTGTGGAGGAAAAAGGTGCACAAGCAACAGGAATGACTGTAGAATATCAGGAAAAGGATCGTTCAAAAGTGTTGCGAACCTTCACAAGGAGTGGACTGTAGCTGGGGTTAGTGCATCAAGAGGCACTACACCTAGCTCCTTTTTTATCTGTCAGAGCTACTGGTGACCCATATTCCAGTCAGAACTGTGAGGTCCAACTCACATATGCCTTAATTGGACCTAAAGACAAAACTGAAATCTTGTAAAGACAAAGCTTTTATGTGATAGCTCCCAACTTTTGGAATAGTTTGCCCTTTAATATTAAGTCTGTCCACACTCTGGAATCTTTAAAAACGGTAAAAAGGACTTATGTTTATTAACTGGCTTTTATTAAAATTAGAACTACATCTGTCTGTCTTTTGATATTTATTATAATTTTGTTCTGTTTGACATTTTTTTTATATTCTGTAATATCATTGAAATACTTTATTTTTTATTTTGTCTTACCCTGTGAAGCACTTTAAGCAGTGTTACTGTTGTATATGTGCTATATAAATAAATTTGACCTTGACCTTGACAGATGACTCCTGGACATGGGCTTCAAATGTCACATACTCTTGACAAGCTGCTCCTGGTCTGTTACTCAGTGGTCCAAAGTCCTCTCTTCTGATAAGAGCAAATTCTGCAACTTTTGGAAAAAAAATATTTGGTAACCAAGATCCCAGAGTCTGGATGAAGAATGTGGAGAGACACAATCCATGGTGCTTAAAGTTCAGTGTGAAGTTTCCACAGTTTTTGTTGATTTGGGGAGCCATCTGCTGGTTTTGGTCCACTGGATTTTATTAAGTCCAGAGTCAATGCAGCCTTCTACCAATATATTTTGGAGCACTTCATGATTCCTTCCACAGATGAGATTTATGGAGATATTAATTTGATTTTCCAGCAGTACTTGGCACCTGCCCACACTGCCTCAAGTACCAAAACCAAAAACTTAATTGCCATGCAATTACTTTGCCTGATTAGCCAGCAAACTCATCTGGCCTGAACTACACTGAGTCTCTTTCAGCAGACAAATGTTTCTCTATTTAAAATCTTTGTTTTATTGATTTCATGTAATACTATAAATATTTTGAATTTGTGTTTTTATGAGCTGTTAATCATAAAAAATTATAACAAATAAAAGCTTGAAATATATCACTTTGCGTGAGTCTTAATGAGTCTATACTATATATTTTCACCTTGTAAGCTGAATTACTGAAATAAGTTAAATGTTGCACGGAATTCACATTTTTTGATCTCCACCCGTATTTCACTTGCAATACATAAAACATAAATAGGTTGAATGTGAGGAAAATCCCATCAGCTGTCATGTCATGGCGTAGCCAGAGAGGCTTGAAAATAATAAAACTTCTCATGTCCCAACTGCTCTGTATCTATTTTACTCACAATGCTGAATATGTCACCTGTTATTCACAAGGTTTGTATTTTATTGTTCACATGGAGACTATATAAGCAAGCATGCATGGACGCAGTGGATGATTCTCCGCTGCATGTCTGGAAGACAGAGCGCTTCTTTTAGAAGGCGGGAAGGGGCAAAAGCATGAAGTGTGACATTGAAAAGACATCAGGGAGATAATGTGACTTAGCAAGCAGTCTGAGGTGCAATACATATTTTTTTTTCTATTTCTGTATCATCCCCTGCCTTTGTCCAGGCCTGCCGGGTGCAGCTGCCCGACAGGTTTTGCAATGAATGTGTTTAGAGAAGCCCCCTCTTTGTGGAACATGATGGATGGTGACCGTGGGAGAAGCATTACATTCATTGCTAATGCTTCCCCCCTTGACCTGCTCCCACAGCATGCTTTATATCTACATATTGCATTTTAATGGGGCTCCAAATATCTCATTTTAGCTGGTGGGTAGAAAAAGAACAACCTAAAAAAGGTGTAGAGAGAACCAACGCTTGGAGTTTTTTTTTTCCACTAAAGACAGATTTTCTCACTTTAGCTGACTAGTTTTATTTTATTATCTAGTTTGACTAAACCCTTATTCCCCCCCCAAAAAACAGAAATGTTTGTGATTCTCAAAATAATAATGTTTTTTAACATTCCAAACTGTTTTTGTATCACTTTTTCTTCACACCTGATTTGCTCTGCACCAGGGTTTGTTTGGATTCGCTCTGAGTTCACCTCTTAAACTGGGTCTGGGTTGACTTGTTTGGTGCACACCAGAGCTCGCCGGTTTGTATTCACACCAGCACAAAAGGTTCGGACCAAGGTACGAAACAAATTTAGACTTTGTTTTTTAAGGAACTACTGTAAACAAGGCTGGTGTGAATACGCCCTAAGACATTTTCCTGCAGCTACACTTTACTCTATTAGAGAAAATAGGAAATTATGACTGATAATCTCTCAATTTCTACACAGGTGAGGTAATCTAAAATTGCACTTCGTAAGGTTCAGTGCTGAATATTATGTCCAAATTCTAAATTGCTTTAATCCAATAAAAATGATGTGAAACAAATAAAGATGTTTAATGTATGAAGAATCTCTTAGCAGAGTTAACGAAGTAAATAAAGGAAAAAAATATAAATATCCCACATTTGGGAAGCTTTGTGATGTCACAGAGGGAGAGGTTATGTTGACTGGCTAATTTCAAACCCCATTCCTTCATAACCTGGATAATATGATGCAAATCTCCAGTCCAAAAGTCCATCATTGACTCATGATGTCAGAGCAGAGGTGTGAGTCCTGTAGCAGGACTGGTCTTCAGGACCGAACTCTGAACTCCCAACAAACAAGTCAGGTAGGAGAAACTACTGTAATGGGCTATGGTTATGTTGATTTCATTTTTGTTTTTTTTACAAGTTGTTTAACTTTTATAGACTCTCTACAAGAGAGTCGGTCTTTTCTTCAAAAGTGTATGTTGTCTTAGGCAACTTTAATCAAAAGCATTATTTGTGTTAATAAACTGGTTCAAAATCTAAGGGGAAGAACCTCCAAATATCTAAAATGTGGGGCAAAAAATCATCGACACCACTGTCCTGTATGAAAGTGATTAATATGGTCGGTCAAGACAGTGCCGTAATCTGCGTCTGAAACAGACAACAGTAAGAGAGACTTAGATCCATGCGGATACAGCTGTGATCCAGTGAACCAAAGATGACAGAATCAGTTGGACCTTACCAGCACTTCCCCTTTTTTCTTAAGAAGTTAGTTGGTGGTGTGAATCAGGGCAGATGCTCTAACAGTTTGCTCCATTTGTTGAAAAAAAAGCAAAAAATTTCCTTTCTAATGGTAAATGGACTGAACTTATATAGTGCTTTTCTAGTCTTACTGACCACTCAAAGCGCTTTACATTGAAGCCACATTCACCCAATCACACTTGCATTCATACACTGACACCCAACATGGCTTGGTAGGACAATGTAGAATTTGGGGGTTAAGTGCCTTGCCCAGGGGCACATTGACATGTGACTGGAGGAAGCTGGAATTGAACCTACAACCCTCTGATTGCAAGCCAACTACTCTACCACTGAGCCACAGTTGCCCCAACAATGCTTGTTGTATTGGAATTGAAATAGGTCCCAGAACCTTCAAATAAAACATTAGACTTAAAAAAACAAGAGCTTTTGTTCCATTCCGTGTTAAACTGTGTGTAGCTTAGGGTTAAAATGTGTTTCTTACATAGGAATTTGAACAATAAAGTTTTTGCCACCATACAGAGTTCTGAACAAGTATCAAGTAACCTTAAAGGGTGCAAGGGATTCATTCTTTTCTGAGATTATTCACAGAAACAGCAATAACGCTAGGACATTATTTGCTACAGTGGAGAGACTAACTAACCCTCCAGTGACAATACCCCCTGAACTAAACTCCACCAGGGCCTGTAATGATTTTGCCACCTTCTTCACTCAAAAGATCTTGAACATCAGAAGATCAATCAGTACATCAGTTCAAACCCCAGTACCAACTATGAGCCCAACTAACACTCACCCAGAGAAAATGACTCACTTCCAAACAATAAATCAATCAAGCTTTGATGAAATTATTGACAAACTAAGCTCTGCCACCTGCTGCTTAGATATCTTACCAACAAATTTTCTAAAAAAGGTCCTCCCATCCATCAGAATGGATCTTATCAAAATAGTTAACTCATCGCTCCTATCAGGTGTTTTCCCCAAAGCCCTAAAAACAGCAGTTATCAAACCAATACTAAAGAAGAAGAACCTAGACAGCACTTTGATGCAAAACTACAGACCAATCTCTAATCTCCCATTTATCGGTAAAATTATTGAAAAAGTTGTGTTCCAGCAGCTAAACAGCTTCCTAGCAATGAACAAACGCCTTGATGTTTATCAGTCTGGTTTTCGTAGATACCACAGCACAGAGACAGCCCTCGTCAAAGTTTTTAATGACATCCGTACAAATACTGACCATGGAAAAACAACAGTGCTGGTACTGTTAGACCTCAGTGCGGCGTTTGACACTGTTGATCATGATATATTACTGGAACGTCTAGAGAGCTGGGTCGGACTCTCTGGTACAGTAATCGACTGGTTCACATCTTACCTCAAGAACAGGAACTTCTTTGTATCAGTTAGCCAGTTCTCATCACAAAACACAGAAATAACATGTGGGGTCCCCCAGGGCTCCATCCTGGGGCCCCTCCTATTTAGCATCTATATGCTTCCGCTTAGCCAGATTATAACCGCCAACCATGTTAAATACCACAACTATGCTGACGACACTCAGCTTTATATCTCAGTGTCACCAGATGATGTTGAACCCATCCAAATCCTCAATAAATGCATTGAGCAAATTAACAGCTGGATGTCCCATAATTTCCTACAACTGAACAAAAACAAAACTGAAGTGCTTCTCTTTGGACCCAAAAAAGATCGATTAAATATCAGTAAACAGCTTCAGTTGGTCCAACTAGAAACTACTGACCAGGCCAGAAATCTAGGTGTAATAATGGACTCAGACCAGAACCTCCAGGGTCACATAAAGGCAATAACAAGGTCAGCTTTCTATCACCTGAGGAACATTTCTAGGATTAAAGGAATGATGACACAAGGAGACCTAGAAAAACTCATCCATGCATTTATCTCTAGCCGCCTTGATTACTGTAACAGTATCCTCACAGGTCTACCTAAAAAATCAATCAGACAGCTGCAGCTGATCCAGAACGCTGCTGCTCGTGTTCTCACTAGAACCAGGAAAGTAGAACACATCACCCCAGTTCTAAAGTCCTTACACTGGCTCCCTGTAGCTCAGAGAATAGACTTCAAAGTGCTTTTATTGGTATATAAATCATTTAATGGTTTAGCACCTGAGTACATTAGAGATCTGCTATCATGGTACAAACCATCCAGATCACTCAGGTCCTCCAGCTCTAATTTACTGATCGTCCCTAGAACCAGAACCAAACATGGAGAAGCAGCTTTCAGTTTCTATGCTCCTCATCTCTGGAACAAACTACCAGGAGAATGTAAAGCTGCAGAGACACTGAACTCTTTTAAGTCTAAAATTAAAACGTATCTATTTAAACTTGCTTATGAGTAACTGCTTTTTTTTTTTTTTTTTTTATTGTAAACATTTGATCTTTATATTATTTTATTGTTGTCGTTTTAATTTCTATATTTTATTCTATCTTTTAGCTTTATTTTTAAGTGATTGTGTATTAATTACGTGGATTTGTTCCTTACAATATCTTTTCTTACTGATTGATTACTGTTAAACTTATATGCTTTGTAATCATGTGGTTTCATTATCACTGAATCATGTAAAGCACCTTGAATTACCTTGTGTAGAAAGTGTGCTATAGAAATAAAATTGCCTTGCCTTGCCTTGCCTTGCCTTCTGCTTTTAGTTCTTGTCACACTTAAATGTTTCCTTTCAAAAATTAAGAAAAATTTTTACCCCATTCAAACTTTGCCCCATATCAAAAAGTAACTGCCCACATTGTAAAATTAGGAATTTCACTGTAATTAACCATACCATTTAGATATCTATATTTGATTCCAGTACACAACCCCCAAGAAACACATCCTGACCCAAAAGTAAGGTTTTAGAGTGGCTGACTCAAAGTCCAGACGTACATCAGACTGAGATGCTGTGTCGTGACCTTACAAGCCATAATCCCTCCACAGCCACATAAACAACTGATTGATGGGTTATGTTGCTGCCAGGCTGCTTTTCCCCATTACACCGAATTGACTCGAACATAGGACGACCCCTATTATAAGACAACCCGTCTTTTCCAAGACTAATCTTCAGAGAAAGACTAAATTCACTTTTTAAACAAAACTTTTTAAATAAAAAAATGACACAAAAAAAGTCTGCATGAGGCTTTTACTCACAAACATCCTCTGCCTCGCTGTCCTCACTGTCACTGTCATGCTGCAGTCCTGTCTCCTCCCCGGAGGTTCAATTTATAAAGCCAAAATACAGCTGGTTTTTAAAATTTTCCAGATCGTTGTGCTCACCGGACAGAACCCACTTTGGTCTCCTCTTCTGTTGCGGTGGTGTAACGACAACTATCAGCATGTGTCAATGGTTAGACCCTGATTATAAGACAACCCCACATTTTTACATTGATTTCAACTGAAAAAAACTTGTCCTATATTTGGGTTAATACAGTAAATGAAGTCATAATTCTCAAAATCATGACTTAATTTACTGTTTTGTGTTTACTCATCTTTATATATGTCTTATATTAAAGGGCCTAAATCATGCAAAATCAAGTTTCTGGAGTTTTCAACCATCTGGTAATGCAATTTTCTGATTAAAAAAAAACTTTACCAGACTAGCCTGACGTAGCCAAACTCAATTCTAATCAGAATGGGAGTCTGATATTGCTCCATTGGGCTGTGACTATGGGGCGTGTTTTAACTGAACAAGGAAAAAAATGCCTCTGCACTCGATTGGATAGACCTATAACCAATCAGAGCAACGGAAATGTGTGATGTTGCTCTGCAAAGCAATGGACGTTATCTGTTCCTCTTTTAAAATTCCTCTTTTAAAATTAATGCGCAGTCGATATCTTCTAGAACAGAGTCGATGGCAGAATCTACACATCTCAGTTCTCCAGCGGCAGCCATCGTTGTTGTAAATAAATTCAACCCAGGCACTCTTTGGTGACGTGGTTGATTACGTTACTGTTTATTATCTGTCAATCATCGTAAGCCCAATTTGATTTGTCCGAATAGATCTTGTTCGGGCATAATTGCTCGTCAACAGAGGAATGGCAGACCGAACTTCAAGACCATGTTGTGGGCGGGACTAAGTTTGGCTTGCACCCAGGCTACTACAAGAGTGTTTTTTTGGTTAATTCATACTTGTCTGAGTAATCTTCCTGAATTCTGCTCTCTGAGCAGCTGCCCCCCTCTCCTAGAAAAGGACTGAGTGTTATCAACTGGTGACATCACGTTTTTCTTATATACTGGGCTGGAAAGATTGCTTACTCGATCCAGCTAGTTGTTTTCGGCTCTGTCTAAAGCCTGGAGATTTAGCAACTGAAATAGGCTTTATTGACTCTGTTTTTTACAGGAAAAAAAATATAGAGAAACAAGCCGTTTTAATTCCTGGTCCAACATTAACTACAGAATACAAGTAAAATTTTAGGACAAACACCAATGGTAACATTTTAAGATATATATTTCTATCCCAGAAGTCGAAAGCTGGAAAATAGCATGATATAGTCCCTTTAAAGTTTGATTGATAAGACATACAGTATAGTGGGGCAAAAACATCAAACATGGCAAGTGGCGATTTTAACAAAGAGTTCTATTTTGGGCTCATCTGATCACATGGCATTCTCCCAATCCTGCTCTGGATCATCCAAATGGCCTCTAGCAAACGATAGAGGGGACTGGAATCATGCCGTCTTAAGCAGGGGAACCTTTCGAGCACTGCAGGATTTTTATTCATGAGTACAAATTATGTTACTAATAATGTTTGTTACTGTGATCCCAGTATATTTTATGTCACCGACCAGCTCCCCCTGTGTAGTTCTGGGGTGTTTCCCCATAATTTTCAACATCATTGTACCCACAAGGTGAGCTCTTGCAAGAAAGCCCAGGTTGAGGGAAAAAACTATTTATACCACTTTTTAATAATTGCTTGAAAAATCTATGTTTTCTCATCAAGCTGATTTCCTTGCTCATCCCAATCTTGTGCAGGTGTTCAATTTAAGTGGCTGAAAAACACTTTTTTTGCCCTACAGTACTGTGCAACAGTTTTCATTTCTCTCCTTTATCAGTATAGAGCAGACATTAGTGCATCAATTTTAGAATGTATTATTTTTCCTATGATCTTTAGAATTTTACATGTTTATGCCATAAAGTTTTTTTTGCAGATTTGAGAGTAATTTTTTGTTGACAGTCATGATTTTAGACACCAAGGAATCTGACATACCCAGAGAGAATCCATGCAGATATGGGAAAACAAAGTCTATGCAAAAAGACACCGGGCAGGGATTTGATCCCAGGACCTTATTTCTGCAAGGCCACAGTGTCTAGCATGAAAATGATTATAAATGTCCTCTTTCTTTTCCAGTGTAGTTTAAAACTCCCTTGAAAGTTGATTATTGCTTTGGATAAAATTACCTTTATTGCCACACTATAAGGCGGATCGAATCCATGTGCATTTTCATGAGCAGAGTTTTTCTACCGAGCGAAAACTTAGTCCGTCATGACAAGAGAAGCAATCAGCCGACTCTAAGAACAGCTTACTTAGCCCATCACTGTTACTGAACTGTGCTGCTGTTAATACAGCTGGAAGGGATTTGTGGAAGTGCTTCAGTGTAGTTCAGCCTCATTCTTTGTGCTCCTCCTGTGACGCTCAACGAGTCAGGGGAGACATTAGTGGGAGAAAATATATAGTGCAAACTCTCATCAGTCTTCAGAGAGTAGTGAGTGTAACATCGCTTCGGAAGAACACATCAATCCGCCCGACCACAAGCTGTAAAAGTTTGTTGAACCGGTGTTTGCAAAGTTCTTTGATACTCACCCAAATGGATCCAGTAAGAAATCTGTGAAACAAAATTAACATCTGAGTCTTTCCAGTGGAAAAGTAAGCGTAAGGGCAGGGAATTGTGATATTACAGTACCAATACGATGCAGCTCCCTGGAGTCTTGTACACTGCTGTTGACAAGAAATTGGCTTCAACTTTTCTCTCATAATGTGATTTTTTTTGTAATTATTTTTCTGTAGTTTCTCTGAACACTAAATTCTTTCTTTACTCCTAGTACAAAGAAATTTAAGTCAGTGTTTCCGTGTTTTCCCTGTTCTATAAATTGAAACGCAGAGAGGCAGGTGGCAACGCGCCACAAACCTACATTAAATCAGACAACCATTATCTGCCACTGTTGTACCCGGGTGTTATTAGGCCCGTGTGCTGCTGCACCGTGCGACATGTCAGCAAGAAGAAAGTGTGTTTCACTGTAGCTCGCAGCCCTCTTCAGAGACCAGGCGTAGGGAGGGTGATTGCAATTTGCTTCCTCCTCAGTTGCTAAAATGGATGTAAGGCATGTTTGGGTCTATTAAATGTTTACCGTACTCAGAGAAGGTGGGAGGGGGGCAACCTGGCTGCCGTGTGCATTCCTCAAAGCCGACTTTACTGCTCTGTTGGGGGAGCTGTGGCAGGTTGGTTTTCACCGAAGGTGGAAGTGATGACAAAAAGCATGAAAATTCATTAGAGGAGCACGGGAAAAAGGGAGCTGTTACAAAGAGCCATGCAGGCAACAGCAGCAGCTACTGTCCTTGAAGCTTGGTAAGGGAAAAAAAAAAGCTGAAGCGAATCAATTGGTTTTTAATGCTGGCATTTTGCTTGTGGATCAGCCAGAACGTCGAGGTCGAATTAAGCAATGAACTAATGAACACATCAGTAACACTTTGCTTGAGGTAATAAAGAAATAGGATGCATCATAACAACATAATCAGACCATGATAATGACTATAGTGTTTGCACATATTATCGGCATAAAGATCAGTGTATGTACAAATCTATAGCGTACTATTAAAGGAAGCTTGAGCGAGTGTTAAACAGTACTAAATATTTAGTTTATGATAGAGACGGAACATATTAATAGACTTCCATTTCAGATTATGATCTTCATCAAACTTCCATTCATTGTCATTTGGTTGATGTTACTGACAAAACAAACAAAAAGAAAGCATCACTCTTTTGACACCATCACATTAATGCATATCAGTCATAAAGCCATCAAAAAAGAATTCCCTTTTAGCACCTTTCTGCACAATTGACGCTGTAGTAACCACATTCTGTCGACAGATAAGTGAGGCTGCTACAGATTTTAAAGAGATGTAAAAAAAAAATGTCACTCGGTGTCTGAACTATTAAAGCAGGCAGTTTTAATTGATTTTAGAGAAGGATTCCTGACCTGTACTCACCAAGACATGGTAGATTTGTGCCCTGACTGCACCCAACCTACTTTCTGATTCATTTGGCTTATATTTATCTGACCATATAAAATGGATCATTGTGCAGTGCATATCTGTACAGTAGTCTGAGGAAGCAATTGTTGCCATTTCATTTTCTGGCTACAAAATCCCCTTCCCAAACAGACATGTCAAGAAATGACTATTTCTTTGCTGCATAGTTAATCAAGTGAAGTTTGGTTGTGGTGTCAGTGTAACACCAACCCAAAGTGAAAATCATCAAAAAAAATCTGGGTGGAGAATCAGAATATAAGGTACACTGTTTTCCCTAAAATCCAAAAGAGGAAAATTTTGACTCTATGTTGTTTTTAGGCTTCAAGACAGGAATGGTAATGTATGGTAGACAAACAGACAGACAGTGGGAGCTGCCAAGCCTTCTTGGTGGTGCTCCGTTTGTAGGTGATGAACAGTCACTTTAGGTGGGAGGAAATTATGGAAAAAGACACCTCCATATACTGAAGCAAACAAACTAGACACATACTGGAAACACATTGGGGGGGAGTAAACCCCCTCCAAAGTGGAACAGGTTTGCAGCCTGATAGCGTGCCCACTATTCCACTGTCCAATGAGTGAGGGGGGGGGGGGGGTCTTTAACGTAACGTTAGCATGTTGAAATTTGTCTGTAGTTGTGGCATGAGTGTGTGATTAGGTATGACTTTAAGTTTATGAAATAACGAGCAGCACAGGTATCTTTTTTGACTGGCAACGATTTATTAACGTGTGACAGTGTGAAGGTCCTGTCACTGTGGCTCAGATTGATGATGTGCCCTGGCTGCCTGGCCACAAGGATATCCCTTTGGCTGACTTCGTAGCGCACATGACTCTCACCCGGGAGTCATTGGTTCAAATCCCGCCCGGGCCCTTGTTGTGTACCTTGCCACAAACGCATGACGCACTGGTTTATTGAAACCGTTTGATTCTCAACTTAAAACAGAAAATTAACATTTGTGTACACAACTAATGAGCATTTAACAATTGAAAACATAGCAAACAGTATTTTATTGTTAAATTTCTTCCCCTTAATTCAAGAAAACCTGAGCAAAATGTATTTGTAGTATGGATGACTGTTGGTGTGTTATTATAGCGGCAGAATTCTAATTAGATATTGGTAAACCAGTCATTACAGATCAAGATTTTTTTGTTCTTCCAACCCAAGCTGATGAAGTCTGGCACAGCCATAAACTGCATTGCTTTGTTTGTTATTATTAACATCTTCAACAGAAGCTGTAATTATTATGAAACCTTATTGAGCCTACTTTTGTTCTCCACTCAAAATCTTCATTTAAGGATTAATAAAAACGTTACCGTTCACTGCTAAAGGCCCGGTACAAATTAAGAAGAAAGTAATTAGTCTTCCAGAAGCTGTTTTGTTCCTCACATGTACCCATAAAACTGCTTCTGTGATCTTGGACAGCGCAGGAAGTGATACAACAGCTCTGTCTGAGGAAAACTGGGTCACCTAAGTAGTCAAATATTATCTAGTGATTGGCCCAGTAGTCCCAGAGAGTATAACCGGAGTTTATTAGCCCATTAAAATTAGAAGTTTAGACAAAATATTACAAAACAAGTCTGTCCCACTTGTCCTACAGTGGTTAGTGGAGTAAAATGAGAAAAAAGGGGATTAGGATGGCGTTGGGGACTTTTAATCCAGAAATGCTTGTAAATAGGATGTCCGTGCACTGGGGTTTTACTTAATTTAGCAGCTTGAGTTTTAACATGAGGATGACTACCTTATGACAGATTGTCAGGGATTTAAAATATTTTACCACCATAGTCATGTCCTTCAACGTCACTGTCACCTCTGTCAGCTGTGTGAGAATGGTAATTATGAAGATGTCCCAATGCTGATTTTTGAGATCAGAAATTCTTAGCCGTTTTTTTCATCAGATAAAAGTAATCTATTTTTTTTTTCCATTCTCGAACACAGAGAGAAAAAATAAATGCTGCTCGTGAACTGAGGAGAGCCTGTCCGAATTTGGTGTTTTTCAGTTAACCTTCAATGTAATACCCGCAGATGCTCTGCTCACCAGTGCAGGCTTTCAGTCTGTGTGAAGCCAATCTGTATTCGCTCTCACTGGGAGCCACAGCCAGCTAATCCTCTTCCAGCTAAGTTGTCCGAGCAGCCCATTACAGTCAGCCCACGCGAGCCATGCCACTGGGCCCGATGACAACGGGACCCGATAAGCTACGAACATTCCTCTGATTTTGGCAGTACGATCAGACCGTCTGGCCTATCAAAGCCATTCAGTGGATCAGTGCAGGTTGAGTACCCACAAGAAAATCTGTCGCGTGTTCTCTCCCGAGCTTCACTCTCTCTAATATTTTTACTCACACGTGCGCAAATAAAATGTGCCTTTCTCTAAAGTGGCCAATATACACAGCCACAGATTGAAAGAGAGATTGCCGGGCTTAGCATCTGTGACCTTCCTCCTACTCTCTGCTTCTCCACTCTGCTGCTGATCTTCTGCAGCAGTGCAGTATTTCTGGCTGTGGATGTTTATCTGTGGCACGAATATGCAGCTCCTGTCGCTTGGTACAGCAGGCGTCTCAGCGACATCACAAAGATGGATTAAGTCATGCGTTAAATTGCCTCTTTGAAGGAAATGAATAAATAAATTTGAGGGAATAATTCCTTGACTTTTCACCATCTAATGTGAGTGTGATTGCATAATGCTGTTTTAAATGTTCCCTCTGCTCTGTTCTGTTCTCTGATGTGTTCTGTTGCTGTATAATTCTCTACAATTACTTTGCTCACAAGATAGTAATGCCCCAAATCTGGGACTGCAGTTTTATACGGAATATATTACCAGAAACTGAACCAATTTATTTCTTTGACAGTCATCTAAAATGTTGGTGCACATTTAAAAAAAAAGAAAGCATATTGCTTTAATCTCTCTGTATCGATTTGTCTTTCACAAAGCATCCTCTGTTTATCTGTATTTTGTATTTCTTTCCATGAAAATAATGTTTGTTTTTGTGTGCAAATATCTGAGACATGTTTGGTACAACTTGCCTACTTAAGATGAGGTATGGGCTGGTTACCGGAATCAAGGTACAGCAAGGTTGTACAATGATTTCCTTCTTTCTGTTTCTAAGGTTTGAGGAGGTTTTCTAGTTTCACAAATGCACTACTACCCCTTGCGGATCAGCTGACTGAAAGGAGACTGCTACATTTAGCCTTTGGTTGCAAGTAAAAATTAATATTACCATTACTGGTCATGAAAAACCTGGTTGGTATCAACGCTAAGGGACCACCACACCACAGTTTTTTTCAGGTAACACCAGTGGCGTTGCCAGAAATTGCTTTTCAGATGGGCCTTTCAATAAATGTGTTGGCCATATAAATATTAGTGAAACATATTAATTGTAAGTTCCATTGTTGTTTCAGTTGGCATGTATGCATAGGTCTACATCAGAAACTGACAGCAAGCTTTAAACAAACCACTTAGAACAGAGGACAAAGTGCGCTTCACTTGGACTACAAAGTGTAAACATAAAATGGACACTTTCAAAATTCACAGTATTTTTAATAATTATTGGATTTCCTGAAGGGTTAATATTAAGGCAGCTCAGCCAGTAAATAGTAAAAGTATTAGAAGCTTTTAATCATGTTGCAACATAGCTCCATTTTTGCATACCACATGTAGCAGAAAGTTAAACGGGGTGGGATCATCTAGGCTCTGTGAGCTCAGGTCAGCTTTTCCCAAAGCACTATGGAAAACATGGTAGCAATGTGTTTCAACAAAAAGACCCTAAACAAACATTTTTTTTTAAATTATGCACATTTATTTCTTGTCACATTTAATTGTTTTAACGCATGGAACTGTACTTTATTGGATTAGTCTGGAGAGTTAGCTAGGAATTGTAATATTTTCAATAAAAGTGTACCATCTTACACTTGGTTACTCAAATAAATCTCACAGCTAGCTCTAGCTTGTCTTGAGAGTTTGCAGGGCATGTTATTTAAAACAGCCAATGACAGAAAGCCTTGCAAAGATATAAATGTCAACTCAAATTTTATTGATTTATATATATATATATATATCGTGTGTTCTGATTTCTTTTAAGAATCCACATTTCACAAAACTTGGGACCAGCCACACCCCTGGATAGTACTGTATAGAAACAAACATGGTGACGCTACAAATTCTCTGATGTAACAGACCGCAGACTGGCTACCACATCAGAAAGCTTGACTAATTAACCAACTAATGTCAATCCATGTTACTCTATAACTCTATAGAACCCCAAAAATGCATTATACTGTGAAAAATCAGTAATTCAAAACTATTAATAGATATAGAGATTGTTGAATATTGATTTTTTTTACATCTTTAAAGTTGATTTTATACTAAATATTAGGTTAATAATTAGGTAAAGGGAAAGTTTGATTTTTTTTTTTTCAAACTGTACTTATTTTTAGTATTTATTACTTTGATTTACTCAACCAGACAAGTTTTGAGCCACTTTGGGTCTGATAATGCCCTAATAAAGTCTGCAAATCTCCTGCCCTTATTGACTCCCATTATTTGTATATACGCTGACCGCAACTGGATATAAACTTTCCCGTAGCTCCAAACTTGTCTGGGTGGGTAAATTAATGTAATATTTGCTAAAAAGAATAAGATTCAGGTTGAAAAATAACGAACTTCCCCTTTCATGGAAGATTTGATCATAACTCTAACGAAAACCCCTCTTGACGATTTTAGCAGCAGGAGTAATTGTTGGTTTGGAAAAATATGTGCTGAACTCAAAAATGTCTTCAGTTTTTGTTGTTAGATTACATGTGAATGTTTTAAGCCAAAATTAAAATTATTGCTCACTAAACCTAATTAATGCTTTCGGCCACCCATAGTGGTAACAAATTGGAAAACAATCTTCAATACTCCTGTGGAAAAATGCTGCCACAGTCTTTTCATAACTTTCTTGATTCAACCAGGGTTTGTCAATTGGAGGCCATACTGAAGAATCCCAACCTTAATAGTTCTGAGCCCTCATTTATCAAGCGTACCTACGCACAGATCCGTGTATATGTCGTGCATAGGAACAATTCTACGCATTTTTCTGTATTTATCAATTCGTACTTGTGCGTAGAAATGTCCCTAAATATAAGTACAGTTCTGATTGTTTGTACGCACAGCATCTATTGTTAGAACGGAGGAACTGCAACACTGAAAAAGTTTAACTTTGACAGAACTTTTCTCTCAGCAGTTTATTGCCTCCACCAAGGAGTTCATGAGAGATAAGGAAGTGAGGTAGAGAGATTACAATGCCTCAGACCAGAAGTGGCGTTTGAAAAAAATAACATGCACAGCAGAAAACTATTTCTTTTCTTATTTCTAATGATTGCAGACCTTATCAGAAACCATGCAGCAAACTCTCATTCTGGGTCCCAAAACCAAGTTGGAGGCTGGATATTCACGACAGAATGCTAAATTAAACAGGAGTCCCTAACAAATGAGTACCAAAGGGACTAAAGGGGAGAGTATTTGACATGGCTATTAGAAACGTGCTAAGATAAAGGACATTGCAGATAATCAGATATAACAACAATCTTATAGACATTCTTGTGGTAAAAAAATAAATATGGTTTGGGTAAGTGGAAAAAATTATTTCTGTTTCTTTCATTTTTAATAATATAACATGTTCTAAATCAAAATCTTTAAGCAAAAATCTAAATTTAATTTCAATGTATCAGGAAACGTTAATGCAACATATTGAGACATCAACCAGGAAGTTAAAGCTTGGGCAAAAACCTAGATCTTTCAATATACAATGATCCAATTTATTCAGTCAAAACCTTGCCAATCACAATTACAATTGATGCTTCAAATTCTGTCTTAGAACTATCTTGTCTCCTGATCAGTGTTGGGGAGAATACTTTGAAATTATGTTTAGTTACAGAATACTGAATACCTGCTTCAAAATGTATTTTGTAACATATTCTGCTACTTTGCTGAATCCTGGTACTGTATTCTAAATACTTGAAATACTTTCCCTTAAAAAAAAGCATTTAAGTCTATTAAATGTCACAAAATGTTGTGCTGGTAGCTACTCCCACAGGGAAACAGAGGGCATGTTAATGCTAAATATTAGGTACTAACTGGGAAAAACTGAAGTATCTAATTATTTTGGGCAAAACACTGCTACCTCTCAGTGACCAAAAACCAACCAATCAACCAACCAAACCAACTGCTTTCTAGCAGTAATATCTCTTTACATTTACATTAGATTTTATATTTTGTCATTGGTAATAAAGTTTAGCTGTTTATCAGCCACAGCCAATTAGGCCATTTGCGACTTTCTGTTGGAAATATGCACAGTATGCTATTGTAAACTGACATTCATTGGACTCCAAATACAAAGCTTTTATCTTTGTAGCCATAATTTTGGGGAAACCCATCATAACAACATATAATCAAGCTAACATCATGTCAGCTACAACCAACACCAACACTGTAACTGTGAGAAATGACTTAACTAACACGATACAGGCCTTGTCAAGAAATGGGGAAAAAAACAGTTGTACAGGATTTTGTTTAGTTTTTGAACATCTTTGCAGGGTCTTTTATTTTTTTGTGACTTTCAAATACCTTGAAAGGGTGGTCAATTCGGTTGAGTTTGCTGTTGACATTGTTGATGTGCAGCATAGTTTCTTGAGACCCGCCAGCAAAAGTTTACACAAAAATGTAATAATTTTACCACTTGGAACATCACTAACCTTTGCAAAAAATAGTTTAGGTGGTAACACGAATATGTCGCTTCATTCATTGCTGCTGAATTACAGCTGCTCCTGCAATCACTGGAGTTTTCCTGCATACTTCTCAGTTTGACACCAGATGCATAAGCGGTGCGACTCGATGACTAGTGTTGCCAGATTTGATCTTTTCCCCCGTTCTAACCACCTAGAAGTTTAGTCAGGCTTTTGTCAGGAATGCTCAAATGAAATCTAGCATCACTTGAAAAAAAATGAACTGCGAGAAAGCGCCATTGAATGCATCATTTCCTTCACTGATAGTAGGTTTATTTGGCTGCGGTCGTGGCAACAACCCCCCCAGCTCCAGGTCTGAATCCATACCCGGCAACTCATGTTAATGTTGGTGCTTGCAGGTCGGGAGTTTTTCGGCCATATGATATCTATGGTTTTGGCGGCATGTTGTTTATGAGTATTATGGGATAGTCCAGACAATGCAGAGACACACATGACCAAAATGTTCTATCTTCATCTTTCAGGTGGAAAATGAAAAAAACACACAAGTATTCCAATGGTATTACAAAACTAGCTTTATTTTGAAAACCATGTTTAAAATTGGTAACTGTAACGGAATTCATGTATTCCAATTCTCCCCAACACTCCTCCTGACCAAGAAGCATCTTGGTCAAGGGACAAAATAGTTATTTTAAACACTGGATTTATGTTATTTTTTTGTTGGGTAAATGAGCAACGTGTCATACTTGGAGACTAAATGGAAGCAAACACCCACTTCTGGATGTGGAAGAGACTTGTGTGCCTACTTTAAACAGCTTATGTACAAAAGAGAAGTATCAACATATTCACTTATTATCTGGTCTAATGACAGCCGGTCTGGTAGAAACAAAAGCTCCTGCTTGTTGTGCATCAGTTCACCCACTGATTGGTCGACGTCTGTCCCACTTCGTAAGAGTGAATTAAAGGCTCCATTCGTCAAGTGCTCCAGCTCCTTGGCGCCGACCCTCAATGGAAAAAAAACTCCTTCACATTACTGCTCACTCACCAGTTAACTGTCGCAGGTCGCTTTTTATTTCCTCCTCTGTTTTCTTCTTTATATCATCTTCTTTCAGCTGTCTCCCTTTGCAAGCAGGCTCCCAGGCTTCTAAAAGCAATTTCATCCTTCCTGTGCTTTCATGCTCTGTGAACATAATATCACATTGTTTGGTTTCAAGTGTAATTTCTAAATTCTGAATCAAGCATTGTTGTAGAAATACACTTTGTGTGTTTTGCCTTCAGTATGTGAACCTCATGGGAGATGACAAACTAAGAAATTATCGTGGCTAATATACAGTGTATTATATAACAAGAAAATTAAATAACTTATGTTAATTATCTAAACTTATTTTCAGTTTTTTAAATACCACAATAATAAGAGAAACAATGTAAGAAATTTCTTTAATATCCTAAAAATTGGAAGTTTCCATAATTATTTATTGTTTACTATCTCTAAACAATGATGAAAAGCCCAAATAATGATGTCATGGCATTGGTAAACTGAAACATTTGTGTTAATTGAAGGCCCATCTGAATGTATTTTAATGCCACACCTGGAAAACATAATTTCTTGTTTGACTCACTGGGAAAGTAAAAAACATCTACCAAGTTATCAAGAAGAAAATTTTGGAGCTGGTTTGGTCTGGTTCATCCTTGGGAACAAATTTCATCTGTTCAAACAATTATATACCAAAATATACGTGACAGGAATAGAGAGCCCAATTCTCTGCCCTTTCTGGCCCATAGGTCCCAAAAAATTTGAATGAAAGTCAATAGAAAGATTCAAATTATTTTCTGGTCTGCTTTGTCTTACCCCCCCAAATATATATATGATGTACCCCAGTTTAAATGATAACTGTGTGTTTCAACTGAGTTATCAAATGATTTATGATTTATTTGCTTGTAAAAAATGAGCAAATCAAAATGGCTATGAATCAGAAGTCGCATATGACGTCATGAAGCTAACATTAGCTAGCACTAGCTAGCATTTAAAATACTCACCGAGACCTTGTAGAGCTTTTGCTCTTATGGGGCGACTGTGGCTCAGGAGTTGGGTGTTTGCCTTGTAATCGGAAGGTTGCCGGTTCAAATGGTTGTGTCCTTGGGCAACACACTTCACCCGGTGGTCAGAGGGCCTGGTGGCGCCAGTGTCCGGCAGCTATGGCTACAATGTAGCTTGCCATCATCAGTGTGAACGTGTGCGTGAATGGGTGGATGACTGAATGTAAAGTGCTTTGGGGTCTGCAGGCCATTTACCATTTGCTGCGTGCTGGCACTTTTCTCTGGTTTACAGTAGTTTTATCCACATCTAATTATTTGTCATAGACGAGGGAGGCAAAGCTCACTGCCATTTTTATTCTTTAGTTGTAGTCCAGTACATTTCATCACACAAAACCTAAAAAAATATTGGTCGAAATCAGTCTAATTCTCTGCATCAAAATCTGTCTGTAAAATTCAAGGACATCATATGTTCAATCCATATTCCATTTTAAAGGGGATCAGAAAATAACTTTTATTGCACCACTGACTCTCATTCTCTTTTTTTTTTTACTGTAGGGGACCAATAAACCAGAAGTAGATAGGCACCACTTCGGCTTTCCATGTCTGACTATCAAACCACTCAGGAAGGAGACAGGTTCTGTGTCCCAGAGATGAATGTGTTGTGGCGTAAAATGTGAAAATATATCCCAGGAAAAAAAACAAAGACCATTTTGAACAGGATGGCTGAAGCTGGTAAGAGAGGGTCATTATCCACTGTGAAATCTGAATGGTATTGACATGGGCTGAAAGGCCACTCAGAAAGGAGGAAGCCAAATATACTAAAAGGAACATAAAACAGCTAGATTTCAGTTTGCAAATGCACACAGGGGCAAAGACTTGTTGAAACTAAAGCGGAACTGTTTGGCCATAATGACCATCATTATATTAGGAGGACAAAGGTAAACACTTTTGACCATCTTAACTGTAAAGTTTGCCAGTATCATGTTGTTTGGCCCTTCTGTGTTGGTCTACAGCTAAAGTGGTTATAAAGTGGCCGATGGACAACTTATTCAGTGTTCTGACATGGCCATCACAAAACCCTGACTTAAATCCTATTGAATTTGTGTGCAGATCTGAAAAAGTGAGTTGCTGTTAAAACCTGACCCAGTTCAAAGGATTCTGCTGGGACAAATCGGGCCATAACAGCAGCAAACTATTGTGAAGAGCCTATGGAAGGATAGGGAGCACATGTGACCCAAGTCATACAATTCATAGGCAATGCAACAAAGTCAAGACACATATGTAAACATATGTAAACTTTTGATTTTCAAGACATTAATAAATAAATAAATCTCTGACATCTACTCTCTTTCATTATTGTGGAATTTAGCAAAGAGAAATAGTTTTGGTAATTCTAACTTACCTAAAACAAGAGAAGTTTGGTCTGATTTAACTCCAGAGAGCGAGGAAAAAAAGGTGTATGTAAACCTCTGCTTTCACTTTTACACACACACATACACCTTTATATATCCTTGTATATAGCAACTAAAAAAGCTTTAAAGCAGAAAGCTAGATGAACAATAAACAACTCAAACCAATTTCCACAATTACATTTTAATATACATCCCATATATTTGCAAAACTTTACCCAACTCCTGACGTATGAGTGAGATGGTGTTGGCTGAAGGCTATTATGGCAGGTAGATAGCAAATGTGCGATGAGTGAACAGAGGGAAGGGAAACTGTAGGGGGAATAACTGCCCACCTCCCTGTCGGCGCTGTCAATGAGAAAATCAGTGGCTGTCATTTAATTCTTTCTTTGAGAACAGCTTTAAATCATCTCTTTATTCTCTTTTTGTACTACATCAGCAAACGGCTTTGGTTTTAGACTCAAATGTGAGCACAGATTCAAAAGTAGAGCAACTCATAAAATAAGGATTATAAATTGACATGATCATAAAATTCCCTCCCTTGTAGTTCTGGGTACACATGTGTTTTGCACATTTTAAGAGATTATGAACAAAGTGGTATGGGATTCTACGTTTAGATGACATTTCCATTTTGCATGTTTTTGGTTTGTATTTTAATGCCTAACTAATCTAACCATCATGTTTTTTGACTGCAAGAAGAAACCACCGTAGCTGGAGAAAGACCCCAGAGGGGATTCAAAGCGAGGACTTATCTGGGAGACTGATGTGTAGCTCCATTATACCGGCTATGTAATATATATTGCAAATATCTGAAGCTGATTCATAATTATATGGAATTTTTTTGTCAATTTATAGATATATAAATATACATGGTAAATGGTACTCATATACTGCATTATCACATCACACGAGTGGGAGCACAGTTTGCATCAGGATGCAGCAGGTGAAATCTTCATAATACATGTAGCCTATTAATATGCTCGGTCTGTGAAGGCATGATGTGGATTCTCTGTTCAGTTTGTGTGGATTTAATTTTAATTGAAAGAATGAAAATTAAATACTACTGAGTAGGTCATTACCCCTCCCATGTAATTTCATCTGAATATAACTGCAGTTGTTCTGTGAAAGTCTCAGAGAACATTGAAGAACAAACGGCATCATGAAAATGAAGGAACACAGCAGACAGTCCAGGTGTGAATTTGTGAAGAGATTCGGCACAACTACAATGCAACAAAAGTATGACCATCTAATAAAAAGGCAAGAAAGCAGATATTTAATCTGAGAAGCAGCCAGGAGACCCATGGCAACCTTGGAGGAGCTAAAGAGATCCACAAATAAGGGTTGATATCTGCTGACTTGCAGGGACTCATGAATTTGGACTTGATTGAAGAGGAGCAACAAAAAAAGCCACAGTTCTGCTGAGTTTGCTGAGAGAGCTGCCACCATTTGGCCGTTAGAAGAACTGCAGTCGGCAAAATGTGCACATAGTGTGACATTCAAGCATCTGCTCATTGTGCCTGATCTGGCTGCGTCAGCAAAACACTTCACTACTATCTTCTCTTCTAATGTTATGGAAAACATGCTATGAAGTAATATATCTTACCATTCTTCATGCTGTAATTTGATAATGATTGGAAAACACTGCTTCATAGTGAAAGTGCACATTCGTGGGTGTGTACCATGTGGCAAACTCTGCCGCTCAAACTTGAAGCCAACAGGAAGTGACAAAAATTGCAGTTCCCCCTCATCAGCTGGGGACTGGGTCCAAAAGGAGCAACTTCCCGTTGACTCCAAAGTTAAAAATGCCAGCTTCACAGCAGAAATAACAATGTTAACAGATTGGTTCAAAAAAACGTTTTACCTTAAATAGGTCAGGTTTACTGTCATGACAACTGTGAAGGGGGCGAAACTTGTTCTAACTCCTCCATTTAGATGTAATTTAATTTTGAAATTATGAATAATTAGGGGTAGGGTTGCCAACTTTCATAAATTAAAATAAGGAACACTAAGCTACCGGGTGTTATTCATCACGGGCTGAGCCGTTCGACTCACGGGGAGGTGAGGTGCTTAGGGGTCATCCAGAATGCTTTATTCACAATAAAAACGTTAATGCTACAGTTCTGTAAGTTAGGCTACAAAACGCTGCAATGAAATGCATCCACATAAAACAGGAAATAAAGTGTATACAACTTATGTTAACATGGAGTGTGATCTAACATATGACAATGCTGAGAACAACAGGTCTGTTTGTTTTTGGACAATACATTGTTCCAACAATGCATTTTCAATATTTTATTTCCAAATTGACTGTCTGGGGATATTTCAGATGAACCCTAAACACCTTTAAAGTTTTTTATCTGCTCATTTAAATACAAATTTAGGAGTGGGATGACAAATAGTTAATTGAATTGAATGCAATGTTCACTTAAAATTTCAACAGCCAGAAACCTATCCAAAACGGGATGGCACATTTAACAGTCAAATACAGGATGATTCCATATTTTAAGGGACGGTGGCAACCCTAATTAGGGGTGTGTCCTTTTGATTTACAGGTTAGTTTGAGCTAACATCTTGCGCCGCAGTTTGCTTGTCCCCATTAATGCTTAACATTAAGAATTTGGCCATTTCATGTTTCTGAACTGCACTATTTATTTGGTTTTGGATGGTATTCATGCACTCATTGGCTAAATCGCTGAAAGGCTGCCGAGTCAGAGTCTCAACAGACTGGATGATCGCTGGTTAGATCAGTACTGGTGTGAGGAACACAAATCAGGAGATGGAGGCATGTACCATCCCATTCTAGGCCATACTGACCCAACCTGTTCGGGTCTCAAGTGACCCTGGTCGAAAAGGGGCAAGAATCTCTGTCTTCTGGCTGAAACCGGCTACAGTCTACTTTAGCTTCGGTTAGTTTCAGACTTGCTTCTGCCTTGCTTGTAGCTAATATGGATGACTTGTGTCAATCCTTCGATCCACCCTCACGGAGCCACTCTCAGTTCCACCTCTTTCCTCGTTTTTGTATTTTTCTGAGTGACGAAGTGAGTGATGCGACCAAGATGGAAGCAATTTTTATTTTTTTTACAATCTATTGTAAGTGTATCATTATATCAAAAGGCTCCTGGCTGTTTGGGCGCCTATCACCTCAAAAAATATAGAGTAGCAACCCCTACATGCCACCCTGGCCGAAGGTACTGGAGTCAATCACATTGTCAGGATATGAACAAATTGAATATAGATCACAAAAACAGCTTTATTTTTTTACATTTAGAAAATCATACTGTTTGAAATAAATCCATAAATCTTCCTTTTTTATACATGAGAGAAACAGCAAACGGAACAAGGTGCTCTAATTGTATGAGACCAAAATTTGTCTGGCCTGTTTGCAAAATACTATATGTGATGAAAAAATAACACTGCTCATGACCCAGAACTCACCATGATGAGACACAGAGACCCTAAGCAAACAGCCAGAGCTACAAAGAAAAAGTTTAGATTTGATCTTTATAACCTGTTCAAATGGTAGGCAAGACAAACGTTTTTGGCTGTAACATCACAAAATGAGAAAACGTTCCACAGGTAAAGAAACACTTTTGCACGGCATGTAAAATTTGTATTATCTACTGGTGAAACACCTTGTGGCATATAGATCATACTATAATTGAAGCTAGTTTACTGTTGGATTAAACAGAAAACTCAGTAATATACTCTTAAAAAATGTCAGAAGAGATCTGTAAACACTGTCACCTCCGCTATCTGGAACTAAAAGAGGAATTATTTTTAGTGCCTGTGAGAAAAATGTTTCGCGATAATGAATGTTGCTTCTTAATGAAATAAGAAAGCAAGGTAATTAGGATTTCCCGCAAAAGAAGAACCATCAAGCTAATTATTATTTCTTTTCATTTTGAAAATGAGCTGATATTTTATCTTTGATAACTAAGAGGACTGGTGACTGAGGAGCGAGCAGACACAAGTTTTGTCATTCTAGAGCTTCGCTGATTAGTAAATGAGGGGCCACTAATCAAGCTGAAAGATGTAAAAGTGCAAGCACCAAAATAACTATCACATGAACAAAAAGGCAGAGGATGAAAAATACACCCTAAATATGAGACCAGATATTATATATCGTTGAACTAATACAGATTCATTCACCATGAAAAGGGATTGCTTACTTAATGATCTGGAAGCACCTAATGAACCAGATGGATAAGAGGAGAACTTTCTTTCTGAAATGATTCTCACCCTGCTTAACACTTATGACTTTCTGATGGATTCTAAATTGAGAATGTCAGGCCTATTCATCTTGACCCACCCCCCACTTCAACCACCATCATTTCCTGAGAGCCGCGAGCTGCATTGATTAAGTTCAACAATAGCCTTGTTAATACACAGGCTGAGAAATGAGGAGGCACTGTCGTGGAGCTAAAGTAATTACATACATTCATAACAATAAAGATGGCTTTCAGCAAGAAATTCTGTCTCTGAATTAATAAAACTTCAAACGCACTCCGCTTTGATGATAATGAAAATATGATCCCAGAGCTGTAAGAGCTATTTATACAGAGTCAGTGTTGGAAATGATGATAGAAGATGAGAAATTGATATTACTTTACTTTATTTAATATTATTGGCTCTTCTTCTTGAATATTTTTCATGAGTAATTACTTATTTTGTCCAAGCAAATTACCAAAAATGTTATTGTGCTTATAAGGTATACAGTATCTTATCCATGTCTTATCAAAAAAACGCCTATTACTAGCTAAGAATAAAGGGTTATTCATGAAGTTGGACCATTAATCAAGCTATCCAGATGTTGAATGGTATTTGACCCCTTGCAAAAGTATGGAACATTTTGTGATGTTACAACTGTTAACTTTAACATGTTTCATCAGGCTGTTGTCTAATAGACCAACCAAAAAACCCTGTATCACTTTGAAGTTAAATGAAAATTATACATAACATTTTTAAATATTATGAGACAGCTGCACTGTCTCCAGAGCTCCCAGGGCTGCTTGAGTGCGAGCCGATTCCACCTTCAACGCCGCTACATCCCCTCTGTGCCCCTGTGTCCACACCTTACCTCCGGACCCCTGAACCAGAGCTTCCAGAGGAGGTTTATGATGACTCACCTCCGTCTCCAGAGCTGAAGGCCAAGGTTTCTCCTTCACTACAGGTCTCAGTCAGCCAAGCCATGAGGTTGTCAGAGTAGGACGACCAGGCTGTCTTCCTGATCTCCGTCCTGTAATATGACATCCAACTTTTGGTCCACCGGATCTCCTGGACCTCAGGGGAGGACAAGTAGCCTGTCTGCCTAATCGGCGTCCAGTTAAGGGACACCATCCAGGTCATCCGCCCGACAGCCGTACAGTGATGGGACACCTACTCTGCCATCCGGCTGAAATCCAGGGCGTACCTTCTTCAAAGTGTGCCTCTTTTTTTGTTTTTCTCTCTTTCACGTCATCTGGATTCCTACCTTCGAACGGAGCATCCCGTGAGAACGTCAGCGCTCCCTGCTGGTGTCCTGCTGATGGTCTCCACCCGTGTGTCTATTCATTGTCTGCAGCTGTCTCCAATAAATTTCACTAGATCCTAATTTTCTCCTTGGGTACTTATACTCCTTCCGTCCTTTCTGTCCCTGTCGGATCATTGTGTGTAACCCTGTTGTTCCTGTATTGTTATTCTTGCCACCATCATCCTGCAATAGACATCCATGCATCTTACCGTCGTTCTGTTTGTGGTTCCACGCTGCACACTACATAACTGACAAAAGATTTGTAGGTAGTTCTCCTATGAAAAATTACACCTGAGCCAGTAAAGTCACTAAAGATGACTTCTTCTCTGGTAAATCCTTTTTTTTACTGGTCTGTGAGTTTGGGAGGTTTGTTTAGAATTGTCGATTATTATTTTTTAATACTGAATCAAAGAGCTCTGTGAAATGTCAAAAGTTTAGGAGATTATTTCACAAACAGGCATTCTTCTCCACCTTTCTCCCTAACTTGTCTGTGGATTCCTTGGTCTTCATGAAGCTGTTTGTTCTCTAATGTTCTCTAGCAAAACTCTGAGCCCTTTACTGAACAACTACATTCATAAGTAGCTCAATCTATAGTTGAGCACTCTTTACTTACTGGGTCACTTCTAAAAACAGTTGCTTATATTGGGATCAATTTGAATGTAAGAATAAGCAGAGCCCAATACACTTTTCACTGTAAAACATGCAAAACCCATGTGCTGTTTCTCTTACACTTCTCAATTAAATAATAAGTCCCAAAAAAGTGCTCCGAATCTTGTGTCAAAGGTGAAGGAGGCAAGAGGCCTGCACTGTATATAGCCTACCTATGTGTATCATCTGTACAGATTAGACTATTCAGTATGGAGACTTGATTTTTTGTTTCAGTGAGTGTACTTTCCAGCTGTCATTCCAGCTAGATAAACAGTGGTGCAACACTTAATTATGAATCATTACTGTTGAACTTTACAACAGAGATGTCTGTTTAGTAAACCATTTTTGCTTATTTGCATGTCCAGTGAGCTAAATAATCACTTGTTCCTTCATACATCTAATGGCCATGCTCTGTTACAGAAGATCTTAGCTGCTAATCACAAGCCATTTAGTTTGGCTATTAACCAGTCACATTGACCTGTCCCATCTATTAAGGAGCAGTGGCCTTCATTAGCCCCTCGGAATCTGTAAACATTAACCTTTGCTGGTATTATTACACTTTCTAATCCAGTTAGGCGCCAGCCTTCCAAACCCTCCATTCCATTTTCTTCCATGATTCACTCACTCTCTCCAGCTCTCACCTCACTTAAGCATGCAGGCTGTTGGTTTGGGGCTCAGAAAGTCATCATTTGATAGCCTACGGGCTGTGCTTATCTGCTCCAGGGTCATCAGAATATATTTCTCACAGTTATCGTTGCGTCTTCCATCAATCCATCCATCTGCTTGGCTCACTCACAAATTCATCTCTTAGATTGTGGTTGATAAATTGAGCCTAGATTAACAGATCGCATAAAACTGCTCTGGGGCAAAACAATGTTACTTCTCAGTGTGCTGCAATATTACTGTTATGTGATGTATGGAAGCTCAGCTTACTCTTACTTTTTGAGATGTCCTTGGGCTGGTTATACATGCAGGGACGTGTATAAAAAGAGTGTGCTTTTGACTTCAGAATAGTGATGGACAAATATTAGGAATTCAAACATTACAGCTAGTAAGACCTTGGATAACATATGTAATCAATAAACAAAAATGTTGTACAGTGCAGACAGTTGTTAATGTCATGGTTCGGCCCAAGCTCCTGACCCACATGCAGAACCACACGGAGACTGAATGATAATTCAAAGGGGTTTATTTAAATAAGAAAATAAATAGTTCAGCTAGAGAACGTCGGGAACTGGTAGGTATCTGGAAACGGAGAGATTGGATTAGGAAGGAATGATGGCTAATGGAAATTAATTGGATTCCTGAATGTGTCAGTACTCACTGATCCGGGGGGAATGTCTGATCCTGGGAGAAGTAAGTGAGGTTGCTGAGCGGAGACTGGGGCTTCTGGGGAGTGCGGGAGGAGACGGTGTGGCTGAGAGCGAGCAGGCAGGTAGAATGCTGCACAAGAAGCTGACTGTGATGGAGGTGAGTAATCCACTTGGAAAACAGCTGTCAAACTTGGAGGCTTGGACTGGTTGCTTCAAAAACTTCATTCAAGAAAACCTGAAGACAACAAGAGGACTGAGAATCACAGGAGACCACGAGAAACTTGGATCTAGAAATACCTGGGAAACAGAGGCTTGGATGTACCGGTATGGTAACCATCAGGCGCTGAAGAGTTGTCAGCCAGCTCCTTATAAAGCACCAAACAGCTGATTGGGAACAGGTGGAAGCAATCAGCCTGTGCAGCAACTCAGTCACAGATCCTCTCTGAAAGAGAGGACTCGCTCCGGATACAAAACCTCACAGTTAAAGTCAAACTTGCACCCTAGGATGGATTTTGATTCATTTGAGGATCAGCAAACAGAGAGTTATGTAACAGTAGGTCTGGCTTCATTATGAATAACTATTAATAAATGCCAAAGGCAGTTTTTAACTAAATTAGTAATTTGAATCAAAATCATCAATTTGGGGTAGCACCTGATTCCAGAAAATAATGTCCAAATAGTTTTCAGCCTCAGCTACTGCTTATTATCACCTGCCTGATAAGGCTTAAGTACATTCTCAAACAGCATGGCTCTGCACATATTACAGACTAAAAACAAACAACTTTTTTCATGTTACACATGTTTATTAACAAAAATAAATCAGTCTTTCAGTCAAAATACTTTGATCAACCAACTCACTATGGTAGGAACACTCACTAAACTACAGGAAAAATGAAAAAAATAATGAGAACTACTAAATCACCCAACAGTAAAACAGTGAGAATAAACAAATATGAACAGAAACTTAAACCAATAAAATGATGGCATGATTTCACACGTTAATCTGAAGTTGAACTCAAAGTTTGACTTTGAAAATGCATTATCTTTCTCTGCCCAAGAAAGATTTCCTCACTGATGCAGCGACTGCTGCAGTAAGAGAGCATACTCCTTCAACAATTATTTTTTTCTAAAACATGATGCCACATAGTCACACAACGACACTCCTTCTCTTACTCCTAGAAACTGAACATTAGTGCATTTAAGGATTTTTTTTTGTTTGTTTTTTGTTTTTTTCCCAGTCTCTTTGTTCCCGAATTAAGAGTTTCTTCTTTCATGGCTGGGCTGGGTCCCAACTAAAGCAAAGCATAAGGTTGGCAATTGATGATTTCCCATGCAACACCTTCCTACAAGACTATGCATAATTTACATTTGTTTCAAAATCTAGCTTATTAAAATATTAATTCTCATGCAGTTGCTACTGATTTCTCTGCTCGATGTCAATTATGTTGATTTTCCCCCCAATACCAAAGATGCTTTTTTGGAATAAAGTGTATCATCCTACTGGGAGTAGCTACTAAAGAGAAATACTTTGCAGTTATGAAACGATTGGAAATGGACAGTAACTTTACTCTTCTAGTCTGAGGCATTTAACAATGGTCAGATACTACTAAAGCCCCCACAGTTTGCAAAGAAAAATACACCTAACCCACCCATACACATAGTACCATTGCTCCTTTCATGGATGATCTAGATCAGAAAAATAAACTGCATAGAATCCAGAGAAATGTCAAGGTTGTATAAATGGTCTGTTAATTTTTTGGCAATCCATTTTACAACAACTGATTTATTACCGAATTTATGAATTTGAAAAATCTTGGACCCTTCCTATGCTGCAGGATAAGCAGAGCTTCTGATTGATTGTAATATACAGAATTCTTCCAGGAAGAAGCAAAATAAAGATAGGCATTAACATTTTTTACTTTAAAAGAGAACTCAAAAAAGTACAGTGATGGTTACAGAAAGGCTTACCACAACTCGAGAAGGAAAAGAAAGTGGTTTACTCACTCACTTACTCAAGCATGACCCTATTAAAGCTCAATTGTGCCAGTGCTGTTGAATTTAAAGCGTCCCACCCTGTGCTGAGTGGAATCAGTCCCTTCACTCACTCACTCTGAGATAAAAATCAATGCTCTCCCACAGCGCTGTAATCAATAGTGTGGCCTCCACTACAGAGCCAGAAACGCTAAAGGAGACTCTCATTATCTCTGGCTGCCACAGTTCTTTTTGCTCTGACAGCTAGACATCTTGATTTACCCGATTACAATAATTTCCAAATACAAAGATAAACTAGATTTGCTTTGAAATGCTGATTCTCGGAAAGCAAAAGATGTTTTAGGAAAATCTGCTTTAAAATTGTAGCATTATCTTTTTCAGGTTGGGCTTTTTGTTATATTAATTGAGGCTATTTCTATGAGCAGCCACTCGCAACTTCTTGATATCAAAATATATGAATGCCAATAGATGACCTTTTATGTAAGACTTGCAAGAAGGAATCCACTCCTAAAAGAAAGCTATAAGAAGTAACCTAACCCTAATTTGCTGTATGCTACAATTCATGTGAACATATAGAAGAAGATGCTCTGATCATAGGACATTAAAAGAATTGTTTGCTTCCATGTAAAAATGTGTGGTGGAAAACTAAAAATGCACACCCTCCTTAACCCATCGTGACAGTTGTGAAACAAGGTGGTGGCAGCATTATATTGTGAGCATGTTTTTTTTGGCAGAAACATGGCAGCTGGCCATAGTTGATGGAGATTAGATGGATGGAGCTAACTACAGATCAATCCTGGAAGAAAACCTGTTATAAAAAGTATAGGTACTATTTAATGAACCTTTTAACTAAAGATGGGTTTCAGATTATTGTTAAAGTAGGAGGCAGTGCAATCCTAGAAGGTAGAATATCAAACTAATCTGGGTTTATACTACATCAAAACGTTGTTTACTACAGCTAAGATATTAAGTGCTTACAGAACCCTTCTTCAAAATCCTGAGCTAAACTATTAAAATGCCAGATAGTACATGATGCACAGAAAAAATAAAAAAACAACCTAGGCGAGGTGATCCTACCTTAAATCAGTAATTAGCAGTTTAGCGCACATGACTCTCACCTGGAAGTCCCTTGTTGTGTACCTTTCCACACAAATATACAGAACAGGTTTTGCCTGATTGGGCAGTCACACAAACGATAAATGGCCTACGAATTTCAAAGCGTTTCACGCTACATTCGGTCATTCACCCACTGGTGATGGCAAGCTATGTTATAGCCACAGCTGCCCTGGGGCGCACTGACAGAAGCGAGGAATTCCGGACACTGGCACCACCGGGCACTCGTCTCCTGCCTATATTTATCACAGTCAAATGTACATGTTCAAATGCTTCCTCTTGTTCCCCCAATTTTAAAAAAAACACAATTCCCTGTCCCAGTTTGTGAAATTGGGTCCTCTGCATTGAATTATATGATTAATAATATGGATAAGTATATATAATCAACATGTTCACCTCTATTTACGTTAATTTCCTTCAAGGATAAAAAAAAAGTGTTCAATGACCAGCTTCTACAAGCTAATCGCCAGCCAATCCAGGCTAATACATAGCTGAGGGAGTTGGCATTCCAGTGGGTGGCCAGCTTCAGCATGCCAGTAGCCACTGGCTCCGATGTAAACACAAGTGAGTACTCTGGCTGGCCTATCAATCACAGATGCCAGCCTATTAAAAATCAGATCAGTTGTCGGCTTTGGAATAGATGTTAGTTCCTGCGGCAGGGAAGTAGTCTTAATTTTGGCCCCAATACCGCACCGCACATAATATGCAACAACCCTTCATTCTAAGCTTCTACTGCAGGTGCTTGTGCAAATGCAAGCACTTATACTAATGCTGCTAAATTATTCATGCAAGTATGTAAGTGTACTTTACATATGCGTGTATGGATCTTTGAGGGTTTCCCACAGGCTTTCTAACAAACGTATCTGTGCCGCATATGGCTGATGTTGATGAAAAAAGTGGTTCCAACTGAACTAAATCTGCTTTCCTTTTTCTTCTGCAGTGCAAGTTCCTTTAGATTATGGATTTGGCTTTCTGCTGTTATTTGACAGTGCACAGGGATACATTCACGCCCCAGCCTATATGTGAAAAAGGAGGGAGCATGTGAAAAGGCTGATACACCGCCGGAGGCAATGTCCCTTGAGTCGCTGTCAGTTGTTTGAAAATGGAAAAAAAGTCTGGAGTTAGTAAGAAGGAGGCAAAGCAAGCTAATAACCACTGGAAGTACACAGACGGACACTCACACAGATCCCTAGCTGATCTGTCAGCAGTCAAGATGCATTGTGGATATTGTAGGTGCCAAGATTTGACAGGAAAATCAAATGTGTGGATTACAAAAAGACAACATCACTAAAAATGCTGCAACAATCATTATCCTGCAATCTATGACAACGAATCTGATACAAGAGCAATGACTCCATAGAATGAAAGAAAAGCAACAGAAATGTCTCTCTGTAGCTTCTTTTATCTTCCAGATATTCATGTTGACCAGAATAATCTCTGTTTAGATTATGAACTTGGTGTAACCTACCCCTACATGAAATTAAATAAGGCGTTTGTCTACTGTTAAAGTGTTTAATATCAGTGCTTTCTTCTCCATAGAAGCTCTACCTGGTCTGATATTCTGCTCATCTACAAACCTTTGTTGGATAAGAAGCATTGCTACAACGCTCTGTTGGATGGGAAGCATCGATTCAGATGATGCTCCCAGTGACAGAACATCCTCCATGTCCTGTTATCAACTTTTTACTTTGAATATAAAAATTATTCTCACATCAGTGCTTTCTGTGTATCTTCTCTATCTTGTCAAAGATAGAGTTGGTTTTGGCAAAACCAAGTTGGTTTTGGCAGATGACCGCTTGTACTGAGCCAGGTTCTGCTGGAGGTTTCTTCCTCTTAAAGGGGAGTTTTTCCTCTCCACTGTCGATACATGCTTGCTCAGTATGAGGGATTACAGAAGGATTGCTGTGGTTGGAGTCTGCGTGTTTAGGGCACAACCTCATGTCAATGACTCAAGGCAATCTGCTGGGATTCCTTAAATAAAAAAAATTGACTGATTGGAATGTTTGTACAATTTTATTGAAATGAATTTTCTTGTAAAGTGCCTTGAGATGACATCTGTCAGAAGGGCAAAAGCTCGCTTGATCTTGATTTTCAATATGAATACAGACCGTGAAAGCGGGGCCTCACGGTCCTTCTGACTTTTTGGGTTGCTAAATAAACTGAATTGAATTGAATGAAATAAGTCTAGATGTTGCTTTAATAACTTACTTTCACTAGAACTCAGAGGATATATTAAACTGCTAAAATTCTATTTATTGAAGTTGATGAGTTTCAAGAAAATGGATCTGTCTAATTTCTACGAAAAACTGATTTGTTTTAATGCCAAACAAACAGAAGACAAAACATTTCAACCAAAATTTTAAAAAGTTGATTAGGCTTGTCTTTCAATATCAGTTGGGGAGCCGCTTGGTTGCTGATTTTGTGTGTGTTATGCTCTGCATCAGACTTTCTCCGTTCACCATTAGGCACATAAGTTGCCCCGGTCCAGGACATGTTTTTTACAGACATGTAAATGCACTTTTTTTTCATAACGGCTGCTACAATTCTGACAGTAGTACTACAGGAGCTTCAGAAATTTTGGTTAAAAACAATTTGGGCTTTAAATGCAGGACAAGACCCATTTTTTTTTCCTTCCAAAAAAATATTGTTCGTAGTTGAGGGTAAATTTTACATTAAGTTTGGAAAAAAAAACATGTTTTACTTAGTCTAATTGTTTAATCATAGAGGTCTGTGACTTGGGCATGATCTCTGCTGGGTACAGTGAAAATCAAAAATAAAGCTATAAACTGGAAAGCCACAATGTCATGGTACATTTGATTATATGTCATACTTATAATAGGATATTACATAAAAGTTTAGTACAAATCCAGAGCAGAAATGCATCCGTGGCAACTTGAGTAACTAGAATTGAAATATAATGAGATCTATTTGTCTGTGAGGGAAAAAAAAACTATCAAAGGTAAAATCAGAGCTATGTCGTGGTAATGATTTCTGAAACCTTAATTTTCATGTAAATGCACACATACTGAAGCAGAAAGTGTATTTAGTAAAACATTTAGTCTCTGTGTAAAGATTTAGGTTGTGTCATTTTGCACAAAGATGTTCATTTTTGATTAAATTTTCAAGTGGTTAATGAATCTGTTCCTAGACTGTATAAAAACTGGGGATTTAGTTTTCCATTTTATCCCTGTCACCATTTATGTTCTTCCCCAAGCCTATTTGAATGTCTCTTGTTTTTTCTTAGTTTTTTTTCCAGATGTTTTTGAAAATGATGGCACCAGACTTTCTCCCTAAACGTTCTTCAGAAATGTTAAAACATTTCAGTTTCATCCAGCCAGGATTATACATGCAGTGTTTTGGTTCAATAATGAACAATGAAAAAACACAAAAAAACTTAATTTAAATGTAATTTGACCAAACATCCTCATGGATCTGAAATAGTTACAGCAGTTATATGAATGAAAGTTTCGTATATCCCATTTTTTAAGTTTAATTATTTTGCTCTATAACTTAGTATCCCCAAAAAGGACCAATATGCATTTCAGATTTCTGTTTATTTTGAAAGCAGATTTACAGATGTGCAGGTTGCCACAAAGTGGTGAAAAGGTGAAAAAGATCACATATAACCTTATCCTTATATTTGAAATAATCCAGTTTTTGAGCATTTTTTTTTATTTATCTAAATCTTAGGTTATTCCACACAGTGGGTCCAATTTACATCAAAGGCAAAGTTACTTCTAAAAAGTACAAAAGGCCAACCCATGTATGGTTTTATTGACGTTAGACAAAACTTAAAATCTATAGGAAGCTTTACGATTGAGGCCAAAATTGTAGCTATATATTAGTGAAAGTAAATAACTAAATAAAATTGCTAAGGGAGATGTGACTTGAAGTCAAGTTCAAGCCCAGCTGTCATCAAAGCTGTTCAGAGAAGGCCATCATTATTATTTTAATAGCGTGTTTAAAATACTGCTTCACCTTACATCCCGAAGGTCTTAAATATGCGTTATGCTGTCAAAATATGGCATATCTGCTATGTTTTTCAATTATTTATGATAAGTTGCCTTAGGGAAAAAAAATGTCCAGCTTTGCCATCTAATACTATAGTGTTTGCAGTTTGATATACATGTACACCTAATCGAAGCTGCAGGAGAAGTTTTAGACCTCATGTTTATCTCACAATTATGCCTCCTCAAAGCAATTAACACAAGTGGTTGTTAAATATTGTTGCAATGACCAAATAAAAACAATGACCTCATACTTTATGCAGACGCTCTCACCTGTCTAGCCGAATGGAAAGAGTGACAACTGATCATTATTAGATTATTATTAGTGGGCAACTGATACACATAGACTGTGTAAAGGTCTTATTTACTGGTGTTTTTATTATTTTTTCCATGTTCTCTAGTAGTAAAGAATGCCGTCTGTATCGGTTTGTGTGAAAATAATCCTTCCACTACTTTTTGTTAGTGTATTCCAGTTTAGCGGGTAGTTGGCAGGGAGAAACAGCACGATTTGGGGGCTTGCTCATTAAGATTAAGGACATGCAAGTTTCTGTACTCTGACTGGCTAACTGCAAAACAACTCTTGGATTATCTCAGCCTACTAAAATCAGAAAGGTGTAATGTGAAACAACAATCATGCCGGTATTTAGCCTTAAGCCCAGTTTATGCTTCCACGACCGCAAATTTGCACTCAGACACAGACGTACTGACGGAGACGTTTCTCGTTTATGGTACTACGTCGGTTAATGGTGATGCAAAGCAATCCTCCACCAGGGCAGCAGGGGGAGCAGGTCTTTTCTGGCGGGGGCTGCATAGTAGTGCAGTGACGTCTCTGGTCGACATCGGTATTTACTTCGGCACGCACTTCCACTCACAAGTAGCAATGGCTGACAGACAGCGAATTTTGATCGAGCTGGAGCTGCTTGATCTGTAGGAGAAAAAAACTTTAGTTACAATGAATTCAACGGGAGCGGAGAAGGCAGCGGCGTTGGTGGAGTGTTCGTCCACTGAACAGGATGCGACAGAGGACGGGCGAACATGGAGCTCTTGTTCAACCGTTGAGAGACACAGACGGGGAAATGCGTTTCAGATACTTTTGCAAGTCTGTCAACAGATTTGATAATATGGTTCACCGTTTGGAAATAATCCTACAGCACCAAGGAACACATTCGATGTCAATCAATGTTGCCCAGAGACTAGCCCTGACCCTATGTGTTTTAGCTTCTGGTCCAAGTCAACAAGCTGTAGCTTCGAGCTATAAAATGGTGTCCTGCACAGTGTCGGGGATTATGTCCGTCCTCTACCAGCCTGATTTTCTGCCCTTTCCATCCACAGCCCAATGGACAGCAATAGCAGCTGACTTTTGCCGACTGTGGAACTTCCCAAACTGTGTCGGCAGCCTAGACGGGAAAATATGTCAACATCAAAGCACCTCCTAATGCCAGGAGGGACTATTTCAATTATAAAGGTGCGCACTCCATCGTCCTGATGGCAACCTGTGATGCCAGATACAGATTCATCATGGTGGACATCGGAGGTTATGGACGTGAAAGCGATTTTGGGATATTAAAAGAAAGTACATTTGGCTCAATACTACTCAAAAACAAGCTGAACCTGCCCCCACCATCATTTCTCACGGGGACCAGAACCGAAGCCCCTCACGTAATAGTTGCTGATGCTGCCTTCCCCTTACACACCAACATCATGCGTCCTTTTCAAGGTATGAACCTAACTCTAACTAAAATCATTATTATGTACAATCTACTGTTATCAGTGGTGGGCTGTATCACCAGAAATTAGACTTCACTCACCTTGGCACAGGTACAATGTTCATTTTGTATATATATATGGATACTTGTAATTAAATAATTATCTGACAGGATCCTGCTATGTTATTATATTATTACACAGTTTATAAACAGTTTACAATATGCTGCAGCGCTTCTTCACACAGTACTGTTACATCTCCCACCTGACTATTCTACCATGCAATTCCCCAGGCCCAAATCTGGAGATGGATCAGCAGATCTTCAACTACCGCCTGTCCAGGGCCCGAAGGGTCTTCCAGAATGCATTCGGAATCTTAGTGGCACGTTGGAGAATTCTTGGGAGGACAATGGAGTTCCCTCCATGAAAAGCGGAGGAGGTTGTGTAGGCATGCGTTGTTCTCCACAACTACCTGGCCTACTCAGATGTGGCCAATGCATCACAGAGTTTCTACATACCACCTACTTTTCCGGACTCCGACTCTGCAGCATCAGCACAGCCTGTTGATTGGTGCATGGTGGTTACCGGTGACTCCAAACTGCACCCTGTGGCAACATCACTGCTGTCCAGGTGTCGTGCAACCAGAGCTGCTATGTCTGTCCGAAATTAACTGAAGCAGTTCTTCCAGACACCTGCCGGAGCTGTATTAAACAAAAGGCGACATTGTGTCACGTGGCACAATTTACCCCACATCACAGTTGACTTAATTAAGAAAAACAAAGCAGGCCTGTTTTAACATTCCCATGCAAGGATTTTTTTAACCCTTTCTGTATTTTGAAAGTTATATATGAGTTTTGCTTTTGTGCTTAGTTTGCACAGAATGACAGGAAAACTGGAAATAATTAACTCAGCTGTCGTGTCTACCTGTTATTGTGTTTAAAATACTGCTCCTTGTTTTTGGTTTTTCTTCTGAAAACTTGTGTTGAATCGTTTTGGGTACAAAGTTGAGTGTTTTCTAAATGCATTCTGCACATAAAATTTTATTTCAATGGCAGTCCAACTGTTTTTGTAGTTCTCCTGCTATTTTGAAAGAAAGGCAGAGTCGATTCGACATACATAAACAATATAATGCAAAATTGAAATAGCTCTGATATTGAGTGCAGCGGTTCTGTATGTTGACCCCAGTGCCACAGTGCTTTAAACTGCTATTGTCTTTGTAGTAATCAGAGTTTATAACCACAAGGGCAGCAGGGTTTGCTTACAGAGCGCAACACACACGCAAATACAGGTGTAGCACCTGTTTTTATGCAGATCACACAGAGCAATGCCCTATTTGCTGCTATTGTTTTGTTTAGATGGCATGTTATTATAATGCTAAAAGCTGCATTTGTTTTTGGAGCATGGTGATTTGCCTTCTAGACTGCTGCGATTACTGTACAAATAGGTGCTAAACAATCACAAGAAAAATCTTTAAAAAAGGGAGGGAAATTGAATCAAACACTTGATATTTATTATGAAGTATCCAAAACATACAGATTGAAACTCACTTGTTTTTATAAATTGGTCGGCTTAATAAAAATAACAGTAAAGATATCAAATAAGGACATTTTTATGCCAATATAAGAAAAAGCTGACGCTGGCACAAAAACAACCAACAAAGAAAGCACTCTGAAGTCCACTTGGGGCGCGAATCAATGCAGGTGGTCAAAGACGCAGGAAATAATGTTCTTTGTGACCTCGACAAATGGTCCGGTACCTTCCTTAGCAAGTCAGCTAAGTCAGTTTTTCCTGATTTTCAGTAAAGAAGACCTTTAAAGAGTATTGAACATATTGAACTCAAGATGGTCGGGCAGTGATTTGATATGGAAAATACAAAATAAAAAGAGCCACCATTTTCTGGTAAAGTTTTATAAAGTTCCTCATAGCCTCCCTACCTTACTTATAAGGTGTTCAGATTCAAGTTTTAGACAAATTTCAGACAATTTTCATGTGACTGTTTTTTTTTCTTTTTACATTTAAATCTCTTTTCGGAAAGTCTAAGAACTCCACTCTTTCAAGGCAAAATAATTACATGACTGAGAACAAAAAGCTGCCCCAATTCTGTAGTTTGAAATGACATTCCCACCTTTCCTTTTACTAAATTATTCCATATTACATTCTTTAAATTCTCTTAGATGTTTCTGAGAACATAGCTTTTTAATGGGCAGATCAACAGAAAAAGGAGGAGCACAAAGGAGAAATTGCATGGCGCTGCTGTCAAACTCATAACTTTTTTCTTCACATAGAGGCAGTTAATTAAGGACCTTAGTGGCAGTGCGTGGCTTTGAATTAATCTGCCCTCATTACTTGGGAGAAGGTTGTCAGTTTAGTTCTATCTTTTCTCTTTCATTCTGTTTCTCTCTGTCACTCACATTCTTGAGCTTTCTCCCTCGACTCTGCACATAGATGTGTTGCTCATCCAACCAATATAAACTGATCTCTCTCCACCATCAACTTGTCACCTAGAATTTCAGCTGATAGCTTAATGTGAGTTTGCCTATAAATTATTGTCACAGTAGATTAACTGTGAATTTTGGGTTGACAGTTTCTGGAAAAATTGCTGGTTGTGTAAAAATATACATTTTTTTGTTTTGTTTTGCTTTTTTGCAAGAAAGAAAAAAACGTGGTGCAGAGTCTAAGTTCCGCTAAATAATTTAACAAATTTCAGAAGTATTTATTTGGTGGATACTATAGCTGGTTGACTCTTGCTCCTGTTTCATTTATTATTATTTTTATTATTTACTTATTTATTTCATAGGGACACTGTACAACAAATACAAATCAGAGATAGCTAAAAGCTAATTTACAACTCACCTTTCAACTATAATGTCTGAGTAGGAATGCAAAATGCTTCTTTTAGAGAGGACATACAAACCGTTTTCTGTGCTAGACCTTATTGGTGTGTATTTTCCCAAATAGAGGAGATGTTTAAACTCCCATTAGGTCATATGTAAAAGGAAAAGCTTCTGGCGTGTTCCAGACACTCACCATTACTGCATGCTACTACCATGTTTTGCTATAGAGATGGTATATTCAGGCTGATGAGACGTTTTAGTTTGATCCCACAGCTGCATTTCACATGTAAGCCAAAGGGTTCACCAGAGCACCTCCTTCCAAATGTCTCCTGTTGTCATGTTTGGTCTTTTCAGAAAAGTCTAGATCAGGTGACAACTCCAGACAGACAATGAAGAGTTTTAAAATGTTTATTTTTGAGCATGGGAAAAGGGAAGGGAGTGAATATATGACAACAGTGAGGATCTTGGATTGCTTGACTGGACTGGAGGGATGACAGGTAAGTGATTAGCAATGTTCTGAGACGATAGATCTTGATGATACTGTTGAGAAGAGAGAAGTCTTGTGTGAAGGTTGGTCCAGTGTCATTTTGGAGAAGGTCAGTAGGCGAAAATGAGCTATGGTTGGCTGGGGATGGGTGGACTGATGGTTTGATTATCCAGAGTCTTTTCTCTGCAAGTAGAAAGTGTTGAAGGCGGACAGACAGGTGACTGACGGCAGTGAACGAGAGGGGGAGTTAGGTAGGTGTCTTTTCCAGCGTGCTGTCGAGGCTGACCAGGGAGGAACCAGGACAGTGAGCAACGGAAGGCACTGTGGAGAATCCAATCCGAATAACGACATGTCTGAGAATTATGGTAGAAGGATCGGCACAGAGAAGGAGATGTCCAGGAGTAGAATCTGCCAGGAGGACAACAGGTAAATGAATTATTCTTAAAGAAGAGTTCTACAGTTCTTTCCAGAAGGACAGGAATCAAAGTTTTGGCCTTTTAACCAAGCTGGGTAGCAAAACCATCTTCCAGCAGCTGTCGTTCCTTTGAGAAGTAGTGCTGATGAGTGTTAACTGGAAGCACCAGGAGCTGCACCTGTCAGCCGCACCCTGCAGAGAGAAGTAGGATGACCAGAGACACACCCATACACCGAACACACACCGACACTGACTAACTGAATATCTAGACTATAAGCTGCTACTTTTTTCCCATGCTTTGAATCCTGCTGCCTATAAAGCGGTTAGGGTTTATTTATGGATTTTTACAGCTAACACCCACTGGAGGACCTCCTCGATCTATGGATTGTACAGGTTACGTCCTCCACAAAGGGATACTGTGCCGTAAAAAAGTGAGAGCGAGGCAGTTCACTCGAAAAATGAAAGCAAAAGTGGAACAGAGAGACATTATGAGAGCGAACAAGTTTGCAAAAACCTAGTTTCATGCATAAACCCTCATTGTGGAAAAGAGGAAAAGCATTTTGCAGCTTTTAAGTTTTAGGCAGGTTGATCTGGTTTTTAAGGAAGGAAATAGAGTCGATTCACGTACCATTGGCATCAATGAATCAGTGGTGACACATTGGCATGAAGAACTATCAACAACCAGACCTTTAAAGGTAATAAAAGCATAAAAGACTTGAAGTCTTTCTTGAAGATTGGCTGAACACCCAGAAAAAGGACAGCCAAAGTGTTTCCAGTGTGTTGAAATGTTAAAAAAATCGAAGCTTCCACCAATACCAATCACTTTCCCGACAATCCCCTCTGCACAGATCTTTATGTATGGTAATGAAACATTAAAACAGCCGCAGCTTATAATCAGGTGTAGCTTATGTATGTACACATTTGTCTTTTTTCCCTAAAATAGGCCGGTGCGGCTTATAATCAGGTGCGCTTTGTAGTCCGGAAAATAGGGTAATAAGAGTCCTCTCAACATACCATCCCACCTGAACAATGAATCTTGGTGGCTCCTCCACAGACACTGACTGCTTCTCTGATTAATGCTCTCCTTGTGCAGGCGTGTTAGTGTAAGTAGCCCTCGGATGAGTTGCCATTTTAACAGTGAATATATTACTTAAAAAAAACATTGTGAATACACATTTTATCAACAAAAAAAATCTGATAAAAGCTTCTTCTAAACAGTCAGTGTTAATAAAGCATTTTCTACCCTTAGTGAATTAGACTCAAACCAAAAAAGACCAAAGCATTTACTTTGGTCTGACCTCTCCTCTCTTCCGCTCCCCCAGTCAGCTACACTTATGCCAATGTTTCTTCCAGCAAGAAGAATGTCCACCCTGCAGTTATGGGAACAGATATGGCTCCACAACGATTTTTATTGGTCCAATAAAGCTCTCGCTTAATAAGTGTCCATGTGCCCAAAGGTTAAAGCTGCGCAATATATCAATGTCCCATCACTATATTGCTGATCTATAATTGCCTTGCTGGTGGCTTAATTGTTGGGGTGTACATGGAGATCATTTGGAAATGATCCATCACTTAGTACTGAAGTAATGAGTTTCCAATGGTCAGCCGAGGCGGAAGCAGCCTCCCTTGCTCCCCCACCGGGGACGTTTAAACCACTGAGCTGCACTGTCTGACGTGGCACAGCAGAGTGGAATTTGAAGAGAGACCTAAGAGCAATGAGGGATTTTAGATTTATTTATGTGCATGTGTGAATATTGCTCACGGCACCACCTTTCATCAAACCACTTCTACTCCAAAGTGTCCTCCAATTGTGGCTATATTCCACAGAATTTCCTACTTCTATCCTTCAAATTGCACCTCTTTATTATATTATAAAGAGGAATCTCACTATCTGCTTTAATTTCCTGCCTCAATGATGAAAGCTGCCAAATAGGTCAATGAGACCAAAAGAAAAAAAATGAAAACAGCTACTTTAGACATCCCAGCACTGAGGTTGACATAAAAGGATTAACTGGGTTCTCCTACAAGGTTATGAGCAGGAAACATCTCAACCGCTTCTGCTAGTCCATATTTGTGCAACCCATGATGCTTCTCATGACTTATGGGTAGTACTTCTTGTTATTGAATTAGAACAGCATAGTTTCATGTTAACAAACCATGTCTCATATATCAAATATGGATGTGGGAGCTTTTACATATCAAATGACAGGGGCATCCCTTAATCTTTCACAGATTTGAAGGTTGTGCAGAAGTAATGGTGTCCAATAACCGTGCGTATTCAGATACTTGGTCAACTTGGTTAAGGTTAAATTGCCCCTTTGCTAATTCATGCTTGTTTAGGGGTCACTGCCCCAAGTGCTCCGATTACCATGGGCACTACTGTCACCTTCATCTTCCAAGCCTTTGCTAGCTCCTTTGTGAGCCCTTGGTATTTCTCAAATTTCTCATGTTCCTTCTTCTTGATGTTACCATCACTTGGTACTGCCACATCCCACAGATTTGGGGAGAATACTTTTTAAATGTATTTAGTGATAGAATACTGAATAACTGATGTAAGATTTATTTTGTAACATATTCTGAATCCTGGTACTGTATTATCAATACTTGGAATACTTCCCCTTAAAAATAGCATATAAGTCTATTAAATGTCACAAAACGCCCGAGTAGCTACTCCCGAAGAGGGCATGTTAATACTAATCTTCAGGTACTGACTGGAAAAAATAAATAAACAAAAGTAAAAAAACAAAAGTATTAAATTCTTCTTGGCACACTTCTTGGCCACTTGAGAAAAAACCAACCAAACAAACAAACTTGTTTTTAGCAGTAATATTGCTTTACATTTTATTAGATTTTACAGACGTGGACAAAATTGTTGGTACCCTTCATTAAATAAAAGAAAAACTCATAATGGTCACAGAAATAACTTTAATCTGACAAAAGTAATAATAAATAAAAATTATATAAATGTTGACCAATGAAAGTCAGACATTGCTTTTCATCCATGCTTCAACAGAATTATTTAAAAAATAAATGCATGAAACAGGCCTGGACAAAAATGATGGTACCCCTAGAAAAGAATGAAAATAATGTGACCAAAGGGACATGTTAATCCAAGGTATGTCCACTAATCAGCATCCTAGGTGTCTACAATCCTGTAATCACTCAGTGGGCCTATATATAGGACTCCAGGTAGTCACTGTGTTGTTTGGTGACGTGGTGTGTACCACACTCAATATAAACCAGAGGAAGCAAAGGAAAGAGTTGTCTCAGGAGATGAGAAAGAAAATCATAGACAAGCATGTTAACTGTAAAGGCTATAAGACCATCTCCAAGCAGCTAGATGTTTCTGTGACTACAGCTGCACATGTCATTCAGTAATGTACGATCCATGGGACTGTAGCCAACCTCCCTGGACGTGGCTGCAGGAGGAAAATTGATGACAGATCAAAGAGACGGATAATCCAAATGGTAACAAAAGAGCCTAGAAAGACTTCAAAATAGATCCAAGCTGAACTTTATGCTCAAGGAACATCAGTGTCAGATCGGAACATCCTTCGCTGTTTGAGCCAGAGGACAAATCATTAAAAAAAACAGACTGGAGTATGCCAAACTACATGCTGACGAGCCACAAAGCTTCTGGGAGAATGTCCTGTGGACAGATGAGACAAAAATTTAACTTTTTGCCAAGGCACATCAGCTCTATGTTCACAGACGGAAAAATGAAGCATATCTAGAAAAGAACACGGTCCCTACTGTGAAACATGGGGGAGGCTCGGTTATGTTCTGGGGCTGATTTGCTGCATCTGACACAGGGTGTCTTGAATCTGTGCAGGGTACAATGAAATCTCAAGACTATCAGGGGATTCTAGAGAGAAATGTGCTGGCCAGTGTCAGAAAGCATGGTCTCAGTCGCAGGTCACGGGTCTTACAACAGGAAAATGACCCAAAACACACAGCTAAAAACACCCAAGAAGGGCTAAGAGGAAAACACTGGCCTTCTATGAGCCCTGATCTCAATCCTATTGAGCATCTTTGGAAGGAGCTGAAACGTGCTGTCTGGAAAAGGCGCCCTTCAAACCGGAAAAAACTAGAACAGTTGCTCATGAGGAGTGGGCCAAAATACCTGCTGAGAGGTGCAGAAGTCTCATTGACAGTTACAGGAATCATTTGATTGCAGTGATTGCCTCAAAAGGTTGTGCAACCAAATATTAAGTTGTGGGTACCATCAATATTGTCCAGGCCTGTTTCATGCATTTATTTTTTAAATAATTCCGTTGAAGCATGGATGAAAAGCAATGTCTGATTTTCATTGGTCAACATTTATATAATTTTTATTTATTATTACTTTTGTCAGATTAAAGTTATTTCTGTGAGCATTATGAGTTTTTCTTTGATTTAATGAAGGGTACCAACAATTTTGTCCACGTCTGTATATTTAGTTATTTGAAATTATGTTTGACTGTTTTGCAGCCACAGCCAATTAGGCTATTTTCAACTTTCTGTTATGAATATGTATTATAAACATTAATTGCACTCCAAATTGGAAACTTTTATCGTGGCAGCCATAATTTTCAGGAAACCCATCACAATATCTAATCAAGCTAACGTCATGTGACATACAACCAACACACTAACCGTGAGAAATGACTTAACTAATACGATACAGGGCCTGTCAAATAATGGCCAAAAAAAACATTTGTAGAAGATTTTGTTTTGTTCTTGTACATCGTTACAGTGTCTTTAAATTTTTTGTGACATACACATACCTTGAAAGGCTGGCCAGCAGGATGCTTTATGTTGATGTGCGACGTAACTTCTTGAGACCCGCTAAAGAAGTTTACACAAAAATGTACAAATTTTCCCACTTGGATCATCACTAACCTTTGCAAAAATTATTTAAGTGGTGATACAAATATGCCGAATTACAGCTGTTCCAGCAATCACTGGAGTTTGCCTGCTTACTTTACAGTTTGACACCAGATACATAAGCAGTACGACTCTATGACTAGTGTTGCCAGATTTGATCTTTTCCCCTGTGTTAACCACCGTGGCTTAAGTCGGGCTTTTCTCAGGAATGCTCGAATGAATTTTAGCATCACGTGAAAAATAATTAACTTGGAGTATGCGCCATTGAAAGTATAATTTCTTTCACTGCTAGTAGGTTTATTTGGCTGCGGTTGTGGCTCCATCCCCTCCAGCTCCGGGTCTGAATCCATACCTGGCCACTCACGTTTACGTTTTTGTTTGATAGTCGGGAGTGTTTCAGCCATAGAATTTATGGTTTCGGTGGCATGTTGTTTAGGGGTACAACGATAGTCTACACTATGCGGAGACACACATTTCCCAAAATGTATATATTCATCTTTTAGGCGGAAAGTGGAAAACACACACGTATTCCAATGGTATTACGAAAGTAACTGTATTATGAATACCATGTTTAAAATTAGTAATTGTAACGGAACACAGTTACTCATAATTTGTATTCTAAATACGTACTGCCAATACATGTATTCCGTTTTATATATATATATATATATATATATATATATATATATATATATACCTAATTTTTCAGCCTGTCTATATGTTTAGGCATGTTTCAGTGATCCAGTGACTACAGATAAACACTTGGATGAGTTTTTCAAGGTCCTGTTGTGACATTCGTCACTTAAAGGTTGGCCATGGAACATGAGCATGATGGTGACAACTAGTTTATCTTGGTTGTGGTTACAACAACAAAAACATCATTCCAGCTGTTGGGTTGCCTGGTTCGCTGCCGATACGACAAATGACCAACCTGAACTGTGTCCAGCGAGGAATGTATTTTAGAGGAGTTTCACTGACAGCTAACATTAGCAAAGTTAGCAAGTGAGATAGTTTAATGATCCATGAGGAAAGCTGGTTCTGTCTGTATTAGATACCGTGGAAATGTTTTATGTGGGTCCATCTAGTGTAGACTTCACCTAAAACTACTCTAGTTTCTGTTCTTCTGTGGTCACTCCTCTCCTGAGACGGATAACAATATCTCTGGGGCTCTGAAGCAGCTGTTTGACTTGCTAACTCCACCATCTTTCCCCATTGCCAGCTGAGCTGTTCCGTCCATATTATTAGATCATAGAAACCCTATCAGCCACAATCCTCAACTTCTCCTGGCTGATAGATGTAAACATAACGTCATTGTGGTGCCCGTTTTAAATGTACATTGTATTATACTTTAATTAAAATATAAGTTTTAAAGGAAATATCGTATTTTCATTCTGCACCCCTCTAAAAGCCCCATGGATGTATTTTTCTTTTTATGAAAATATTCTATATTCAACCTTTAATCCTGGAAATGTTCTTCTGATGATAGAAGGCTGACCTTGTTAATGCCTTTATGTGACGCTGGAGGTTCAGGTCTGAGGCGATCACTAAACCTAGACTGATCAGTAGTTTCTAGCTGTATTAGCTGAAGCTTTTTTGTTGACACTTGATCTTTCCTCTTCATCATCTAATTAAAGGAAATTATTTCAGTTTTGTTTCTGTTCAGCTGGGGAATCTATCGTTTTTGCTCAATGCAATTACTACTCCCATTGGCCTTACTCAAGGACACAAAAAATATGGTATAACTGAGAAATAATTGGTTTATAGTCAATTCAATTTGTTGTTTGGCTGGCGAGGTTGTAAAACAATCAGTACACTTTTTCAGATGCGCTCCGTTTGGATTTTATGACAGTTATGTTATGCCGACTGCCTTGAGAGAGCGACAGAGGGCAACTATCTGCAAAGTTAGGGAGTGTGTCTTTAAAGGTCCATGATATAGGATTGTCAAAAATCAAATCTCCATTTTACTGATCGACGTGGTTTTAAGATGGTACAAGTTCACTTTGGCCTTGGCCCCTATTAGGTATCCATAGCTTTGCTTTTTAGGTCTTTCTAATTTGGAGTAAAACCAAATTAAGACACACTGAGAATAATCTCCTGCCGGGAGTATGTTAGTCACTTAAACATTTTACCAAAAGCTTCATGGAAAAAGTCTGAACTATTCCTTTAAGATCATCTGTTAGCACAAGCTGGCCCCATTTTCCAACCCCAAACACCACTTCCACCACTTACCCAATAGACCTTCACAATGGCATAATTTTGGATTTTCATGTTTTAAATGTCAGCTGATATTTTATTATGCAGACAGCTCTGCCATTAAAGCAACATCTCAAAAGAATGCAACGTACCTGAATAGCAAAGGTCCTCAGGGTGGTGTTTTTGAAAGGCTCCCATTATCATATTAAAGAGCACCATTTTCTTTTCTTGTTTCTTTTTTTTAATTATTCCAACAACCCTGCTTTTGCTTTGATGTAGCTGTAATTTGGACAGTTTAAACCAAAAACTACTGTGATGTGGTTTGTTGGGCAGAGAGAATAATAATAGAAAAAAAAGAAACATTTTTCTTGTGTTGGAACTTTATAACCTGACAGGCTGTGATGGATGGGACTACAGAGGAAAAAAACGCCATGATAAGCTTAGAAGCGAGTGATAGTAGTTGCTGCTGTCACTGTGAAATATTGATGTAAGATGCGTCTCCACAAAAACCTCTGTATCAGTGGATTTACAATTTGAAGCCAGAAAGTCGTCTGGTATCTCTTTCTGACGGAGGTAATTTCCATTTGCATGACGCCTCCCCACAGCATAAAGCTATAGTCGGATGGCAGCTGCACTGTAATAAGATATGCTGCTTAGTTTTGTTTACAGTGATGTATGATAACAACCCAATGTTTTCGAACGTAGAGTTAGAAACGTTATTTCAGTTGTATTTTGAGGCAACAGTCTAAATTGCAGGTATTCATTTCAGTTTCCCCCCCTTTTTAATCTGAGTAAACAATGTGCAGCAGCTGTCTTCACAGCATATAAGCCAGGAAACAATTCTGCTGTGAGCTATAACTTATCATAATAAGATAGTTTTGTATTTTTCAAACAAAGATTTATTTCTCATGCTGAATAAGTGTTGACGTGCACGCTAAATATTATTCAAATTTATGGCTTTGGCGCAGACACTTTAAAGACTAAATATTCCTGCATTTCTTGCTTGCATCTCTGTTTCACTTGGCTATTTCTCTCTAAAGCGCACAATACATATGCTGAAAATACAGTTATTCTCATCAGTACTCACATTGACAAAAACTGAATTCTCAGTACCATTTTTGAAACGGAGTAAAAAGTCTGAATCCAAAGAGAATTCATTATTAGTAGTATTATATACAGATGTGCTGCTGATTTTTCAGTAAGGCAAGGCAAGGCAAGGCAATTTTATTTCTATAGCACACTTTCAACACAAGGTAATTCAAGGTGCTTTACATGATTCAGTGATAATGAAACCACATGATTACAAAGCATATAAGTTTAACAGTAATCAATCAGTAAGAAAAGATATTGTAAGGAACAAATCCACGTAATTAATACACAATCACTTAAAAATAAAGCTAAAAGATAGAATAAAATATAGAAATTAAAACGACAAGAATAAAATAATATAAAGATCAAATGTTTACAATAAAAAAATAAATAAATAAATAAAAAAAAAAAGCAGTTACTCATAAGCAAGTTTAAATAGATACGTTTTAATTTTAGACTTAAAAGAGTTCAGTGTCTCTGCAGCTTTACATTCTCCTGGTAGTTTGTTCCAGAGATGAGGAGCATATAAACTGAAAGCTGCTTCTCCATGTTTGGTTCTGGTTCTAGGGACGATCAGTAAATTAGAGCTGGAGGACCTGAGTGATCTGGATGGTTTGTACCATGATAGCAGATCCCTAATGTACTCAGGTGCTAAACCATTAAATGATTTATATACCAATAAAAGCACTTTGAAGTCTATTCTCTGAGCTACAGGGAGCCAGTGTAAGGACTTTAGAACTGGAGTGATGTGTTCTACTTTCCTGGTTCTAGTGAGAACACGAGCAGCAGCGTTCTGGATCAGCTGCAGCTGTCTGATTGATTTTTTAGGTAGACCTGTGAGGATACTGTTACAGTAATCAAGGCGGCTAGAGATAAATGCATGGATGAGTTTTTCTAGGTCTCCTTGTGTCATCATTCCTTTAATCCTAGAAATGTTCCTCAGGTGATAGAAAGCTGTCCTTGTTATTGCCTTTATGTGACCCTGGAGGTTCTGGTCTGAGTCCATTATTACACCTAGATTTCTGGCCTGGTCAGTAGTTTCTAGTTGGACCAACTGAAGCTGTTTACTGATATTTAATCGATTTTTTTTGGGTCCAAAGAGAAGCACTTCAGTTTTTTTTTTGTTCAGTTGTAGGAAATTATGGGACATCCAGCTGTTAATTTGCTCAATGCATTTATTGAGGATTTGGATGGGTTCAACATCATCTGGTGACACTGAGATATAAAGCTGAGTGTCGTCAGCATAGTTGTGGTATTTAACATGGTTGGCGGTTATAATCTGGCTAAGTGGAAGCATATAGATGCTAAATAGGAGGGGCCCCAGGATGGAGCCCTGGGGGACCCCACATGTTATTTCTGTGTTTTGTGATGAGAACTGGCTAACTGATACAAAGAAGTTCCTGTTCTTGAGGTAGGATGTGAACCAGTCGAGTACTGTACCAGAGAGTCCGACCCAGCTCTCTAGACGTTCCAGTACTATATCATGATCAACAGTGTCAAACGCCGCACTGAGGTCTAACAGTACCAGCACTGTTGTTTTTCCATGGTCAGTATTTGTACGGATGTCATTAAAAACTTTGACGAGGGCTGTCTCTGTGCTGTGGTATCTACGAAAACCAGACTGATAAACATCAAGGCGTTTGTTCATTGCTAGGAAGCTGTTTAGCTGCTGGAACACAACTTTTTCAATAATTTTACCGATAAATGGGAGATTAGAGATTGGTCTGTAGTTTTGCATCAAAGTGCTGTCTAGGTTCTTCTTCTTTAGTATTGGTTTGATAACTGCTGTTTTTAGGGATTTGGGGAAAACACCTGATAGGAGCGATGAGTTAACTATTTTGATAAGATCCATTCTGATGGATGGGAGGACCTTTTTTAGAAAATTTGTTGGTAAGATATCTAAGCAGCAGGTGGCAGAGCTTAGTTTGTCAATAATTTCATCAAAGCTTGATTGATTTATTGTTTGGAAGTGAGTCATTTTCTTTGGGTGAGTGTTAGTTGGGCTCATAGTTGGTACTGGGGTTTGAACTGATGTACTGATTGATCTTCTGATGTTCAAGATCTTTTGAGTGAAGAAGGTGGCAAAATCATTACAGGCCCTGGTGGAGTTTAGTTCAGGGGGTATTGTCACTGGAGGGTTAGTTAGTCTCTCCACTGTAGCAAATAATGTCCTAGCGTTATTGCTGTTTCTGTGAATAATCTCAGAAAAGAATGACTCCCTTGCACCCTTTAAGGTTACTTGATACTTGTTCAGTCTCTCTTTATAAATCTCATAATGAACCTGGAGTCGAGTTTTCCGCCATTTTCTCTCGGCGCGCCGGCACTCTCTTTTTTCATTACATACCAGTGGATTGATTCTCCACTGAGACTTCTTTTTTGCTAGAGACAGTTTTAACCTTAAGTGGCGCAATCGTATCCATCACGTCTGAGACTTTGGATATAAAATCATCTGTCAGTTTATTTACTGAGTGTGTGCTAGTGGATGTTGGCGATTCAGACAAGGTTGGAGTGTACATCAGTTTAAAGTTTTCAGCTGAATTTTCTTTAAGGAAGCGCTTTTTAACATTGGATTTACTCTGATTAGGTATGTTTTCTTGGATGGTGCTTTGAAATGAGATGCAGAAATGGTCAGATAATGCTATATCCGTTACAGCAATGTTAGAGATATTTAAGTCTTTGCTAATAAGTAGGTCCAGAGTGTGTCCTCGGTTGTGCGTTGGCTCGTTAATGTGTTGGCTTAGGTCAAAGTTATGAAGGGCGTCATATAGTGCTTTTGTTCCGTTATCTTGGGGTTTGTCAGTATGAATGTTGAAGTCTCCCACAATTGCTATGTGGTCATAGTCTAGACATATTGCAGAGCAAAGGTCATTGAAGTCGTTATAAAAGTTTGTGTTAAGTTTTGGTTTTGGTGGTCTGTATACGTTTACAAATATGACTTTGTGTCATTTGTTTCAGTAGCTAAATATTCAAAAGTGTTGAATTCTCCTAGTGATACTTTTTTAAAGTTTAAGGAATCATGAAAAACTGTGGCCAAACCACCCCCCCTTTTATTTTTCCTGGTCTCACTAATGAAGTGATAATTAGTTGGACAAGTCTCTATTAATACATTTTGTTCTGTATTTTCATCTAACCAAGTTTCTGAGAGAAATAGTGCATGTATATCATGTGTGATGATGTAGTCATTGATTAGCAGTGATTTTTCTGATAGTGATCTTATGTTTTGTATAGCTGCATTAATATTTCTTCTCGAGAAAAAAAAGATTCTGTTTGCTAGGTATTATTTTTAAATTCTGTACTGCTCGGTTATTTTTAGTTTTAGTGTGTGAATACCTCTTTTTTATAATAACTGGGATTTTACTTTCAAGGTGAGAATGTGAGTAATCTTGACCAAACACCACTTTCTGGAAAGAAATTTTTCTGGCTGTGTTCGGTCGGTATCAGATGTCTGATATGGTGAGTTGAATTGGAGAGCAATAATGTTCATAGTTCCTGCTTGGGCGTGGAGTTAAAAGGAGGATTCCTTTTTTTTTCTTGAGTTTGAAGTTTTTCAGAGAATTCCTGGAATGGTGAGAGCGTCTCAGAGTCAGGAGTTGAAGATGAAATGGATCTGCTTGTCTTTCCTAGATCAGCTGGTGTGTTGATTGGATGTGCCGTCTCAGGGAGCATCATCTGTACAGTAGAATCAACACATAGAGATACTGGAACTCTGTGTTTCTTTAGAGGGTCATCTGATGGTGTTGTTGCACAGTCAGCTGGCATGACTGTGGCAGGCGTATCATTAGTTCGAGGACAGAGCGGTTTGTTTGCATTGTTTACATTAGATAACAAGTTCCAGAGATAGAGCTTCTGACCTTTTTTGTTGATATGACGTCCATCTTTTGAGAATAGATGCTTTCGTTCACAGAAGATCTTAAAATTATTCAGGAATGGAATAGACCTTTCTGCACAGACAGTTTTAACAAATCTGCTAAAACCTTTGATCCGGCTCCATTCTTCATCAGAAGGCGTTGCTGGAATTGGTCCAGATATGTGAAGTTCTATCTTGTTGGTGTCAAAGTTCTGGAGTAGATCCATGAAGTCCTTCTTTAAAATTTCCGATTTCTTGTGAGCGATGTCGACTGCTCCAGCATGGACAACAATTTTTTCTAGTTCTGGATTGCTCTCAATAATTGATGGAATTATCTCAGAAAGTTGTTTAACTGTCATTTGTTGGCAATTAATGACTTTTGTATTGATGCATAGAAGTTCAATACCTTGGATCGATCCGTCATGAATAATAGCAAGCGTTTTCCTTTTCTTGCTGTGTTCTGTTTTCTTTGGTTTTCTGTGTTCTTGCTGCTGTTTCTTCTTATCAGGAGGAGAGGAGAGGAAAACTCTGTGTGGGTCCGTTGATTCCAGGGAACTGTTTGCATTTTGTTGGCTTTGCTGTGTGTCTGTTAGACTCAAAGAGCTGGGAGATGCCAGCGCTGTGAATCTGTTTTTTAAAGGAATAAAAGAAGTTGTTGGTTGTTGGGGTTTCTTTTTACGTTCCTTATTTTTCTTGTTGGGTGTCTGTCGTCTGAGTGCTGGCCACTCTTCTAATGAGTGGGGGGTCCTTCCGGATAGACGCCGTCTGTTTGGAGGGGAACTCTGTGTTGTTGTTGGCATCGACCTGCCAGGTTGTTGAAAATTGCATGCCATACTCAGAGTAGTCTTGTTTCTGGCGTTTTCTTCCAGGCGTTGGATTTTTAATTCCATGTCCTTCATTCTTTCCAGAATGTTTTGGAGAGTGACATCAGCGTTGAGAGCCATTGTAATCTTCGTTTCTTTGTCCACAGAGGAAAAGTAGAAAAAGGAATAAAAGTTGTCCCAGGGAGGTCGTCTAGTGTCCTTAGGGTGAGTAAATAAAAAAGAAAAGAAAAGAAAAAGAAAGATAGGTAGCGGGGGGAAGAGAGCAGGAGTAGAGGAGAGGAAAACATGTCCTGCTCCTTCGGCAGTCAGAGACATAGACATAGTAATGCAGCAATCACTCAGTTTCACATTTCTTTGAATGTAAATATGCTAGTTTTAATATTGGTACAGTTTTTTTCTAATGCTCTAATTTGGTCCCTACACTCTGATATTCCTATTTTCTACTTCTTATTTTTTTGACTTTGCTCTCCAGGTATTTGAGATTCTCTCGACCTACCTCGAAAAAGCCATAGATATCGGAGAGGATACTCAAGATCATAAAGCGGTGACGTTAGGCCGTGCCAATCTTACGGAGTATCGGCACTTGAACCATCAGCGCAATGTGGCGATAGCTGAAAATAGAGAGAAGGCGCAGGGCCAACACCTGGAGTCTGCGGCCATCAACAACAACATGAGCCGTGTCTTCGATCTGCTGCACCAAGCCCGGGACGGCCCACACATTAAGACAGCCCTGGTGAAAGATTCGGCTGGCAATCTCATAACAACTAGGCAGACTGACTAGAACACTGGAGAGAGCGCTTCAGCCTCCTGCTGCAGCCCCCTGCTACGCCTGAACAGACCCCATAACACCTGAGGAAGTCAGAGCAGCTCTGAAAAAGTTAACAACTGGAAAGCCCCGATGTAGTTGCAGATGACCTCCAACAATTCGGAGTTGCCGTGGTAAATGCAGAGCGGCTGGCACAAGACCCCCACCGCTGGAAACAACTTGTTCACCTGGTCGGCTCAACGGACTGGTGTGGGACGACACCCGACCCCACGCGTGAGCTGTGATGATGATGATGCACCAATTACCTGTAATAATAATCAATCTATCTTTACCCCCAACATATTTTTTTCCTTTTAACATTAAAGGTATTCTGGGTGGATCATCTAACTATTGGTCCTCCTAATTATCAATCATCCTGAGTCTGCATGAGCACTCTCACATGTTTATCTTTAATGCTATGCCATTATCCATTCATTCTGCCTCACAGTTCTTATGAGATTTTTTCTTTTTTAATGGCTGCAAGAAAGAGTCTTTGAGGTGTGTGAGAAGAAGAGAAAGAGCTCAGAGTAGAGAAACAAAACTAGACTGTTTTTAGGAGATTCTTTCCAATGATGGCGTGTACTGACAGCACATGTCGTGCTCCCCACGCATTCCTCCATAGCCAAATTTGTACTCGGCAAGTAAGCTAAAGTTTGGGGTTGGCAGAAGTTCGCACAGGTATTGATTTCTTTTTCGGGATTTGTGGAAATTTAGCAAAGGTCCCTAACCAAAACCACTGCCTTCAGGAGCGAGCCTTGGGCAGTGATGTATCCGCTCCATGACCCCAGTTCTGTGGGAGACGCTGTTGTGATCGCCCTTTTTTCTTCTTCTAAAATTGCAGAGGATGGTTCTTTCCTGTGATTTATAAAAATCCTCCTCTATACCTTGAAAGATTGTTATAACTGTCTGCCACAAAGCCATCCTCTACCTGTACTCCTACTTCCTGTCCATCACTGACATGCCTACAAGCTGCTGAGTTATCTAAGTATTTCTGAAGACGACAGGTGTCTGAGTTGAATTCAACGCCTGACGTGCTCACAATCCTCTGTGCTGCCAAACACCTTTTCATGCACCCAAATCGTTGCCTGTCCATCAGATAGTCAATAAAACAGGTGATTCCATTGGCATCCACAACCTGTACATGATAAAATATTGTAAAAGAAAGAAAATACAAGAAAGCCCAAGAAGGCATTATCCACACTGTGAGAAAACTCAAATCACTGCACAACAAACTGCAGATCTGAAAGAAGATAGCTTGAAATTTTATAGCTCATCTCTAGACGTCGTTGTTTCAGGAATTCTACCTGTTTAACTGTAGTGATAGTACACTGAAAACTGTCAGCAATTAATCATCTACACATGTGGTCGGAGATTTGCAAGGGGAATGAATATTAATCTTGGGCATTTAAATTATTATTAAAATACCTTTGTATTTGTTGTGAATTTTCTCTCCTTTTTACACAGTCAGAAGTGTATATGTAGCCTCAAATACATGTGCACAGACTCCCACTAATGTTTGACTAAATGTCCTTTTAGCACAAAAATACTAGTTTCAGATGACTATCTAATTCTCCCCCTCTTCTTCTCTCTCCATAGGTTTTCTGTCATATTCAGGTCATGGGCATGAAAGTAGGTTGATTTAATATGTAGTGAACAGTTTGACCATGTGTATTGAATCTACATCCTCTTAAAAGATTCAATGTTGACCCATTTTCAGTTTAGCACTAACGTTCCCTAGCTTTATAGTTACATTTCCTGGGTTTTCAAATGATTCCACACACTCCAACAAGGTCCAGATGCCATTTTCAAAAGAAAAAACATCAAATCAATCAACCAAACTGTATTTATAAAGCGCTTTTCAAACTACATAGCTTCTCAAAGTGCTTTACAGATTAAAATGACCCCACAAATCCCACCCTTCCCAAAATAAAAACATCATCACAACTATAAAGTCCCCCACCCACCCACCCACCCACCCCAACCAAACCCATCTCTCATGTACAGACACACATATAAGCAAGAATAAACAAAAGCAAAAGGCGCTAAGTACAGATGGGCAAAAGAAAAACCATCATAGTACCTAATTGTGGTCAATGAGATGTGTTCCTCATTCTTTGGTTAAATGACAGCCGTTGCTGTTGTCATTCTGTCGCTGTATTTTTTGTCTTAAAAAAACGTCCTAATACCCATTTTTACAACAGTCTACTTATGTAATGCTGGGAGTCCGCCAAAGAGCACCATGCGTACATGATGCGTACACCATGCTTTCTGTATCTTTTCAAAGTCTCTAGGTGTACAGAAAGCATAAGTCTCAGGCACAGAATGCAGGCTGATTATGCGCTTTTTCTACATGAGAGGCTAAGGCAGGTTGTATACAGGCTACTTTTTATGCTGCTACTTCTCTGATGGACTCTGGTCCTGCACATTACTTCTGAGTGTGTTTTTTTTCACTCTTGAAAAGTAAAAAATTAAGGCCGCAGCATGCGAGCCAGCCAACAGCCACATTCACCCGCCGCCACGGCATGTGGAATTAGATGCTGTGCTGGAAGAGCTGCAAAAGGTACTGTTCTAGTGAAGGTTGGAGCTGATCGCTGTGTAGCCAAGCCCGAAAGGACAAATCTAAAGTGCTATCCGCGTTACTCGCAACTGAACAGTCATAAGTTCGTTGCTAACTCATAGCAGCCGATAGCAGCCTATTGTTTTCTGCTGGTTAAAAATAGTCTGCTATCAGCTTACTTCCCTCATCATCCAGCTGTTTGGCCAGTAGGTTTAACCAGTATTTTCAAAGGTTTTCCTACCAAGAGTGGTTTTAAATTCTGCAATCTGAGTTATTCAATCAGACAGGAAGAACTGTGACATCAGGATGTACGGTTTCTATTTCTCTGCATATTTATCCATTCATTGTGTTCTTTAATTTAGTAGTTAGTTTGTCAATTCTGTTTTAAATAGTATTGTATGTCACTAGCTTTGTTGATTTAAATGTTTGATTTAATTTCTTCTTTTGTAAATAAACTCTTGTATTTTGGAACATAGTTTTTTTGTCCATTATTCCACATACATATGTAGTAATTTGCTGTTCAATGAACGTCTACAGCTCACAGCTTAACCTTTTCCTCAACCTTAACAAGGAAAGAATCATAAACAATAACTGAGACTGAAATAGTTGAGAGGCTGCTCGCTGCAGAACTACCAAGGTGGAGCTGAACCAGAAGGTGGAGCTGTGCCAAGTCCAGCGCCGCCCACGCCACCAGAGTCAGTCCCACCCTAGTTGATGCAGGCAGACCCACCTTGCCTGTTGGAAGATGCTGGATTGGAGATCAAGTGCATTGTGATCGATTGTGAGCAAGTGATTGAACTCCGGCATAATGGCTGTAAGTAACCCAACACTAGATAATTTTAAAATGGTTTCCAGACATGTCATTATGTCGACATAAGCATTAAGTTATTTTTTAAATGTTTATCTTGCAATGTGTGGTAAATGTCGGTAATTGCAACTTGGTGTTTCTGCTAACGTAGCTAGTATGGTAGAATTTCTCAGTGCACTTGTTCAGCAATAAATGAAATAAAAATGTGCTCAGCGTGTGTACTGTTTCTTTTGCTTTGTTTTGTTTTTTTCGACCATAAGTCACTCCTAGCTACTCCCTCAAAAACCTGCATCAGTTCTGGGCTGTATACTGCCTCCTCCTGGCTGACTGGGGCGCCTGAAGGGTTGGGGAGGATCTGGCTGGAATAACCTGATCCTTCCACGCGCTATTTCCAGCTGGGGAAACCCTGCCCCCTTCAGGTGATAAGAAGGGCCTGCCCACTCCTCAGGTAAGAAGGAGGCTTGAGCGTCAGTGCAGGGCCCTCCCACAGTTAGCAGAGGGAGAGCAATGACCAGAACTCGAACTAGGTAGGAGCACTAGGTGATAAATACTGGGGAAAAAACGTGGGATAAAACTATATTAAAAAAATGTAAAAAAAATAAGTCACTCCTGAGTGAAATCATTACTCTAGCTGTGGGCATGTATCTTTTAGCCCGCAATTAGCTTTCTTTGTTTTTTTCATTGCAGGAAGAGTAACCTCCGCTTTTCACCAGTCCCGTATACGTTTCTCAATCATTCCAAACTTTCTCTTTGTTGCTCAATTATTGTTTTCGGCAGCATTTTTCACTATTTGCAGCTTGTAATTTGTAGAATTCTGGGGGCATTTGTGTTCATTTTCTCTGTGGTACAGGTGTAGCAAATACTGGTACACATGCATAGAGCGCTTTCTAGCGGTTGAAGCGATGTGAAGTGATGTGAGATTCTTATTTATATATATATATATATTTATTTATTTTTTGACCAAATATTATGTATGTTATACGATTGCACATCGATTATGTATGTATGTATGTATGTTTGTAAGATGTGGGTATAGGTGTATGTAGGCATATGTGTATATGTATTTACCATTGTTTGATTTTAATGATGTTTATTTGTGTATGTGTGTACATGATTGTATATAGATTGGGAATTGCCCCCCCATCCAGGAAGTTGCACACAGATGCTGTTCAGCTAGAGCCCACCAGATCCTCAGAGACCCCTCTCATCCTCACCATGGGCTATTCATCCTGCTGGGTTCTGGCAGGAGGTTCTGCAGCATCCATTGCACAACAACGAGATTTCCTTTTTTTTCTTTCTTACAAGTTGCCAAGTAATGGAATTTCTTTGCCAGTAAATTACGCAATGTTTTTTTCTGGTGCAAAAAAAATAAAATAAAATCGTACTACCATAGCCATGTTGGTTGTCGGTGTATGAATGTGAGTGTGAATGGGTGAATGCATCAATGTAAAGCACTTTGAGTGGTCAGTATGACTAGCATCTCTGTCGCATAGAGTTGATCAAGTTGTCGATTGTAGCTTGTGGAATGTTGGTCCACTCCTCTTCAATGGCTGTGCGAAGTTGCAGGATATTGGCACAAAGTGGAACCCACTGACATATACACCGATCCAGAGCATCCCAAAATGCTCAATGGGTGACATGTTTCCAAGAATTGTGTACACATCCTTGCACATGGGGCCGTGCATTTTCATGCTGCAACATGAGGTGATGTTGTTGGATGTATGGCACGACAATATATCATCACAGTATCTCATTTTAGAGTGGCCTTTTATTGTGACCAGTCTAAGGCACACCTGTGCAATATTCATGCTGTCTAATCAGCATCTTGATATGGCACACCTGTGAGTTTGGATGGAATATCTCAGCAAAAGAGAAGTGTTCACTGTAACAGATTTAGACAGTTTTGGGAACAATATTTGAGATAAATGGCTATTTTGTGTACTAGAGATTTTGGATATCTATCTGGTATTTAATTGGTTGCTCAAAAGTCATACTTTTACTAAAAAGTGTTCCAGATTATATGCAATTAAAAACAAATCCTCAACCAAGTCAGTAAATAAGACATATCTATACTTACCAGAAATATACACATAAAGTTATTCCTTAAATGACTAATATGACCTGTTTCTGGATATGTTCTCATTTGGACTTCAAGACAAAAATGATTTTCAGAGCTAGAACCGGAGCTTGTGGTAGAAGAGACACATTTTGCTACGAACAGCTTTAGACTCCGCCAAGGTCTTGGTTTCAAAGGTCAAATAGAATGACAAAATGTTGTAAACACAGGTACTGGATAGTTCTTAAGCAAATCCTTGGTTCCCCATATTCCCACAACACCCCCACCATATGCCTCGTGGGTCAAATAAACAACTTTACATCTAATTTATGCTAGATGCTAAAACTGTTTGCACAATACAAACAGACATTGAATTTTATAGGTACTAGTAGTAACACACACCTAACTATAAACCTAGAAATCACTAAACTGTTCTTACAATAACTGGTTCTTTATTGTAACATTGCCATAGTTTACCATCCGAATGTATATTGTCTGTATTTAAGTCTTTATATTTTAGTGGCCAACATTTAAAAATTATAGGATTTTATTTTCGTCTTTCAATTGTGTGACAGTTGTTTGACCTGAAAATACAGATTGTCACATAAAACCCATAATAAACTTGTATTTCAGTCGTATTTCTATGACTACTCTCTACACCACATCTCCTCTATGATCAAGACACTTATGTCTCTGTGCAATTTAACTGTCTCATTTTTCCATAAAAAAAACTGCACCCATCATAGTAGTGATTTATATCTTCCACATGTGTGGTTTTTTTCCTCTCTCTGTTTCTCCTTCCTCTGACTTTTCTGGCAGACTGAAATTGCTTTATTATTCCCCTGGAGTCTGTCAAATCCCCCAGCAGCTACAAACTCATCACCCGTCACTGGCTCTTTGTCTGAGAGGAAATAAAGTGTCGGGATTTCCTGGGTGACGGATTTGTGTAATCGTCCTTTGTCTGGACCAGGGGAACAACTTGGTGGACACATGAATGAGAGGAGGGTAGGAAAAGAGAGAGAACAAGAAGCAATGGGAGAACGTGGTGGATCAGTCTGCCTTTTTAAGTGAAAATTGAGTTTGTTTAAAGGGGAGCACCTCAGGTGGAAAGGGTCCGAGACCCTTGGTTTTGGATCACGAAAAGGAGAAAGTCACCTTTTCTTTGACTGAATCCAATACATCACTGTAGAGTGACTGTGAGGAAGGAGTGCTGTACTACAGTGCAGAGTCCAATGACAATATCACACCTCAGCCAGCATCTCATTGTGATGACCTGAAAAGTATTTGGAAAATTAATTTGTTGGGACTGTGGCGTTGATATAAAATTTTTGCCTTTTGTTGATCAAAAATTGTTTTCAGTAAATCTTAAACCTTTTCATATTTTGTGTTTTCATATTTTCAATGTTTTGGATTTGGATTTCCTCTAGATACAAAGTTGTGCATAATTAGGTGTAACTTAGTTAGGATTAACTCATTTTAAAGGTATTTCCCTTTTTGTTGTTGTATTGTTTTCATCTGATATCTTTGGGTAAAACTGGCCTCCCGGCCTGAAGTTTAACCAGTGTTTTTTTACAGATTCTTCCCGACAAAGAGTAGTTTAAATCCTGTAATTTGAGCTACTCAATCAGACAGGAGTTTTCCCTTTTTTGTTTAATGTTTAATAAATGTATTTGAGCAACACTAAACGCCCCACGTGCGTCACAGAGAGCTAAAGCTAACCAAGCCAACGTGTTGGTTTAGGCTGATACTTCATAAACTAAGATTGCTATTAACGTTGAAACAGAACTCGGTTTAAAAGTATATTGTTTAAGAACAGAAACTAATCTCATTAACCGTCTTTGAACTCTCCTTATTTGATCAAAATACAGGAATTAGATTGTTTTACTGTCGTGATCAATCCATGAATTAAGTAATTCTCCAAAGGTTAATTACTCTTATCCAGGTAATTTTTAAACAAACATTTCTTAATCCAGGGAATTTTTTGTGTTTTCTTATATTATTTATTGGTTTAGAGGTAAACCACTGGTGCTAAATTAGTTAAACTAATTACAATTAGTGAAACTAATTCAGCTTTCATTCCAGCATCTAGAGATCAAGTCTTCGGTTCTTAAAACATCCAAATCCATCTAGAACACCAGAATCCATGGTTTCTCATCTCATTACATGTTCATCTTTTTGTGTTCTTTTATTTTAACTATTCATTTATTTTAATCGGTAGTGTGTTCTTTTTCTAGCTTGGTGATTAAAATGATCTTATTTTTCTTTTTGTAAATAAATCTTGTGTTTTGCAAAGTAACAGTTCTCGTTCTTGATTCAGCACACACATATTTATGGTTTATGGTCAATAGATGGTAAAGAATTCATTCCTTCAGATTATGAGACTGATATAGACATTTGGCTATAATAATAGTTCCTGATAAATGTGGTGCCCCAAATAATAACAATAATTTCCCATAAATTATCAATTTTATTGACTTCCATAAGCAGTCCCTTGACTATTAATATCCAAATAGATACATTTTTGGTAATATCCCCAACAGCGTTATACAGTACAGTAGGTTGTTTGATGTCAGCAGTAATATAGCTGCTGGGGATTAAGTTAGAATATAAGATGTTAAGAAGGAAGCAGAGAAATTGTTATGCATAAAAAATGACAGTGGTACTTGATCACTTGTTATTTATTGAACATTAGAAGCATCACAATGCTCTGTTTACCTACCAGCGTGCTGTCTTGCTGCCTCTTGCTCATTCTTCCCTTCACTGAACAAATTAATGGTGAGTTGTCAGAGGCAACATTTACTTGGTCAGATCAGCGGCACCTAAATACAAAGCAGCACTGATTCTGATTCAGTCACGGCAAACCCACAGTACAGTCTGTTGTTGTAAACAAGATGAAAAGAACATTTGTTAGTGTTAAAAATAGAATATGGTATTGAAATGGTCCCATGCATACTGAAGCTGATGGAATAATTTGTACAAAATGCAAAGAATATTACAGGTCTGACTCTATAACTGTTTCCTGAATAAAAAAAGCCCTCATAGATGCATAAAAAAGGCATGTGGCTATGTATTTCTGGCCCTTATTCACTAACATGCCTGTTTCCTAATTGGCTAAATTTGTTTTTCTGTCAGAAGATTAATAACATCAGTGAAAATTGAACTAACAAACTGATTCTGTCTTTGTTTGTAGGAGACAAAAACCCAAATGGAACTGGAATAGAGTCTAAAGGAAGAAGACAGAATGATATGTTCTTTTTAATAAACAGGAACAGAAAGTTGAAAGAGAGGATGCATATGTTTCTCAGGCTTGGATAAGCAGGATACCTTAAAATTAAATAGACTTACGGGCCTAAATTTCCATTCTTTTTGATTGCAGTAGCTTTTTGCTTTGACTGTGACTGTGCGGGTCTCCACTAAAATCGGCTGTTCAGTGAATATAAAAAGATCTCAAACATCCCGGCTAAGCCCGTCATAGAGCCCACTGATTAATGCTGTTATTATCAATTTTTCTTTCTTCACTTGGAAGCTCAACAGCATGACTCTATAAAAACTTGGAAAAATCTGAACATTTGAATGGGTCTAATCAACCTGTCTTTTCTTCACACACACTGGGGGAAACAAAATGTCCGTGAAAGTTCCCACTCAGGAAAAAAAAAAGGCCGGAATACAGCAATGTGAGTGTTGACAGATAAAAAGCATGAAGTTTTAAACCCAGCCAACTTGTTGAAGGTTCACATATCAGTCAATCCTCTGAGGACACTCAGGCTTTAGGAAAGACCAAATCTGGTCCAAAAAGACATTAGAGATGAACTATAGGGTAGATATATGCTTTCACACAGCGTGAAAGTTCTGCTCACTGCAGCCAAGTCAAAAGCTACATGTCAGAGATCCTCTTTAAAAATCACAGCCCAGGGCAAATGCGGGAACCATCCAGTGGAAACAAATCCTTGTAAGTTCAACCACATATTGGCATTGATTCCAACCTTCTCTGTTCTTTCAGAGGTAATGTTCGGGATTAAAAACATCAGGATTTCTTGTCTTGTCACTCATGACTTTGACAAGTATTCCACTGACAGAGAGCCTGGATTTAAGGTCAGCAGTCTTGCAGACACCGACATTTATAACACAACCTAGCAAAACTTCAGATTTTCTTCTAAACCTGATGAAAATCCACCCATCCATACATCATTATCTATACCTGCTTTCCTCATAGGGTCGAGGGTCGGGGTGGGGGGGTGTTGCCGTCTATCTCCAGTGGATATTGAGCTTTATACTGGGTTCACCCTTGACAGGTTACCAGTCCATAACACAACAACACAGAGACACAGAAGACAAAGAACCATTAATATTTTCATAGCTAAGGACAATTTGGAGAGACTTTTTAACCTTCCAATCATTAAACTTTAGGCTACAAACTCCATGCAGAAAGACATCAGGCCAGGATTCAGACTCAGGACCTTCTTGCTGCTAGGCTACAGTGCTACCGATTGTGTTACTGTGCAGGCCCAATGAAAAAACAAACTATACCAGATATATTGTGATTATTATTTTTGACAGCAATAATGCTACAACGATCTGATAAATATCAGTAACTTTAATTGTAGAGATTGATGTTTTCTGAGCTTTCCAATTAAACAATGTATCATCCTAATGATTTCAGTGCAAACACCTGATTCACACTGGGTGTGGAATGTATGCCATGCAGCCTCCGTTTAGCTTCTGCTAAGATGAAAAAACAATCCCCAATCAGAGTATTCACAATGGCTGTGGTGCCGTACGAATGCGAAGCCCCGGAAAGTTTCCACGTGAACTCCATTTTTTTCAGACACTGAATGTGGATTTCCATGAAGTTAAAGAAATTACAGTACATATACACGTATGTCTATGGAAATTACCTGAGCCAAACAGGAAGTGAGACGTGGGCCAGCGAGGTCCATTAGGTATATTTCAAAATAAAACCTGTGTTGCATTACTTTTTTTGCTTTTTCTTTTTTTGTTATTGACAGGGATATCTGTTCCTAGGGTATGATAGTTCACATTATTTTTACAAGTATATCTTAAAACATATAATGTCAAATTTTTTTCAATATGTTTCAAACTATTTCTAAACATTCATTGTTTTCACTCTGTGCTTTCTGGAGTAAATTGCAGATAACACAAACCGTACAGAAATTAGGTGTAACCCCTGATTCACACCGGGACGGTTATGCGTGGTGTTGGATTTCTGTACGACAGTCGGACGGACTGCCATTCACAGAGGGTGAGGTTTTGTACGCAGTCTGACTCCAGAAACTTGCTCCAGCCAGAAGACAATCTTGGTGATTCACGTGATAACAGCCACATACTGTATGTAGAGAAAGGATCGTAAACCAAGCCACATTTGCCTTCTCCTGCTTTGCTGAAGAGTATTTATTCAATTGGTTTGTTGTACATTGAGTAAGTACACTGAGTTTTTATATAGTTTAATGTTCAGACCGCAGGCTTTGTCAGCATCAGCAACATCAAGAATACATGTTAAGTCTATGGTAGAGGCCGTTAGAGGAGCGTTAGAGGAGTGTTACAGTCTCTGCGGCACTTTGTGAGCTTTGGCTGCGTCAACGTTTCAAGCTTTTCCTGCGTTTCAAGCTTAAAAGCTCATAACACTACGCAGAGGTTCAACTAGTTGGACTTTTGACGGCCTTAATGCTCTTGACGCAGCATGGCAACCAATCAGAGCGTCTCACTGTAGTGATGTTGCCTGATATCGGTGCTGCCAAGCCAACCATGATCCGCGAGTGTTTAAAACATCCAGCAGAGAAAGGCCCACTTACGAACTTTGCAGGCTTCAGCCTAAATATGTATCTTCTGTGTATATGCGTCGAACTTTTCGATCTATGAGCTTGACGCTGACAAAGCTTGCGGTCTGAATGCACCATAATATTGATACATATTCCACTGTAGATGGAACAGAATGCTTATTTGATATGCCCTGAACTATTAGCAAAATAAATCCTAACTAAGGGTAAGCTTGATGCAATTCTGGTAACTGGAACATCACACTTGGGTCACACCTCACACCTTTTGTTGAAATGGGACAGATTTTTTCCAAAGTTTCCAACCATCAGAGCTGCTTACAGAAAATTGTTAAAAGATGCTGGTGTAGCATACTGTAACTGGGTCAATGACACACACCACCTACCTACAGAATACGAATTTAACTAAAATAAAGCCCCCTGTTTGAAAGTTAAATTAATATAAAAGCGTTTGTAGAAGACACCTCTATCTGGTATACTTCATCTGGCTGATAGCCCCTACCTGTGTTCTTTTATTAAACAGCACGAGGTTGTTTCTTTTACGTGCAGTAGATCAGAAGCATAGTTCACAATGTAAAACGACTCCCCCGCATGAAGTCATAACAGAGAGATACCCAGCGGCAAAGACACAGCAAAAAGAGCAGATTTCAGATGTCACCCTCCTGATGCATTTTCCTCACCATTTAACCACAGCATTATTACCTGGTGTAACTGACATGTCTTACAATCAATTTAGTTTGTGCATTGCCATGACACTTGTGAGGTAGGTGGGGCCACAAAAGTAATCATTTTCTCTTTCAACTTTCAAAATTAATAAAAGATGCAGGAAAAAGGGAAAAACTGGAGAAGCAAGGGTTTAAACGTTAGGATACACGACTGTAAATAAGTTGGGGACTTTGTGGATTATGCAAATAAAAATGTGACTTGATGTATTGGAACTATTGTCTTGTAAAAGTACTTTTTTGTGGAAATCATAACTAAGAGTTTCCCTCTAGACACATTGCCCCCACCTAAATCTCTGTTACTCCTCCAGAGTTACCATTGGTCACATGGATCCTTCTCTGATTAACACTTTAAGCCCGGTTCACACTGTAAGTTTGTGTGTGAGCATGGTTTGCAGGTTTGTGGCCTCCCAGTGTGTTGGGTCCTCCAACAGCATATTTAGCACTCTCACAACCAAATAAAGCCTCCAGCAGTCTTCAAGATGAGTCAGAAAATTTCCGACTCTGGTCTGGAATGGACCAATGAAAATATATCCATCTAGTGAAGAAAAGAACTAGTGACGAGAGCACAATTTAACTGTAGCAATATCAACATTAACAACAAAAGAAGCTACACGCAATAACTTGTGGAGCAACAAAGAAGCTAAATTTATTGAGCTTTGGCAGAAAAGACAGTATATGTATATTAAATTTTATCGTCGCCATCTTGCATATCTGTAGGCTGGAAGTGACATCCGCTTTTCAGCCACGTGTGCTCATGACGTGGGCGTGTCCTGCTAGAGCAAGACGTCATGCAATTTGAATCACAGACGACCGAGAAACACACAGTGTGAACCGGGCTTGAGTCAGTTTAGTGTGATGTTCATGTTTTGTTTGTAGTTGTGCTTTAGCCTTTTTTTATTTTGGAATGATGGAAGTGCCCTGTGAGATGTCCAAAGCTTATAATATTCTAGATTTTAAACGTAATGCGGATTCAATTCTTTGGCAAAGAGCTGCACTGACTCTTTTATGCTCATGGTTGACATCATATGTTAGTGAAAATAGAAAGAACGTTAGAACTAGGGAAATAAAACTGACTGAGAAAACTGCACAGTAACAAAAAGAGTGTGTCCATTTCCATCCGAAAAAAACAGGCTTCTTAGTTTCCTACGTATGTTGTAAAAGTTATGCAGTTTTTATTATGCTTGCCTCCTACAGTGCATTTTGTCAATATGTGTGTATTTATGCTTCTAGTATGTTTATTGGCCTCAGTTAGGGATCTGTTGGGGATTTCCTGTCAGTCTGTGTCCAGAAACCATTACAAAAATGAAAAAGGAAAACAGAAATCTCAAACTTTTGCTTTTTATTTTCTCCCTTCAGTTGTGAAACAATCCAACCAGCCTTGGGTCTAAAGGAATTCTTGGCAGAAACACTCAGAGGGATTGTCAGTAGACAAAAAATATATACATCTATATGAAACATAATGGAATGGAGGCAAGCCTTGTGCATTTTGACTCTGTCAGTTTTTAACATTTTGTTTTGACACATTTTCAACAAGCAGTCAGTTACTTTGACTGCCCAAAGTGTGAGTTCCCTCAGGGGCTGACAGTTGGCTATGATTATTTCATGAAGCTAATTTGTATCTGTGGGCAGGAAACTCTGGCTGATGGCTACACAAAACTACCACAACCTAAGTGTACTTTTACATTGTCAGTGATACAATGAAGGGGGGAAACGACTTTTAATGACTTTCACTATAATCATGAGAAAAACTAAGTACAGCCCTACTCTTTCTATAGGATTCATAATCAAGAGGAACCATTTCCACAAAAGCAAGATTTTGGGCAATTTGCTGGCCTCAAATCTTCCTCAAGCAACCTGTGATAGATGGCAGAATGCATATTGGATTTTATGATTGTGAACAGGCTAGGTCCGGTTGGAGTAAGACATCCTGACACTTCCATCTACATGCTTCACATGAGTATGTTTTTTTCTGAAATTATGTTTTTAAATTCACACCAAACTGGTTCTCTGTGTACCAGAGGATAGTGTACCAGAAGCCGAGGTCATGCTAGACATTTTTGCTGTCAATCATCTTGACTGGGTCAAAAAAAATCATCTATTATCTATTATCTAACCATCATCTATTTTCATCCTTCAAATACTAAAATTCTAACATATTAAGTAGCATTTATGTTTTATTTTAGATTAAATAAATGAATGCATGGAACTAAATAAATGTCCATTTTTGCCTAATCACATAGTGGGATTGCTGCAGAGGTTAATGTCATGAGGTTTTGGATTTTTTCCTCAGACAAATGACTTCTTATAGGGGTTTCAATCTTGTTACAGAGGCTGAATCTATGATCTATCACAATGGAGACCTAAATTAAGTTCTTCTTCAGCGAAAGTTTTCATATAAGAGAACATTTATCTTATTGTAGTGATCAGATGTTGGAAACACGTTTTGAATGAGCCATTTCCTGGCCTGCAAACTATTGCATTAGCAGAAGTTAAATCAGCAGGCACAGGTGGTTTAGCTCTTTGGATCACCGCTCTCCAAAGTCTTAGTAACTGTTCAACGCACTGTCAACTCCTGGTTAACGGAATGCATTGAGTACAGTGTCCAGGTCATGATTCTCAGATGCTCTTATGGGAATTGTTTCCCATCAATAGGATGATTGTTTTAGTAACAATAGATATGAATACAAATCTCTCAAAAGGACAGACTGCCTTCAAACTTTTCTCTCACAATCTCTCTCTCAAAAAATCTGTCACATATGGAAAAGATTTGGTTAACACAATTGGAATGGAATTGCTGACCGGCTAACAAACTTTAGCTCAGCAGTCAAGTTAATCATGTGCAGTATCTTTCTGACTGTACTGACATTGACTTTCAAACGTCGTGAGCGGGGGAGGATTAAGGTGTACAGGGGCCCCTAGGCTGCATTTGTCTGTGGGCCCCGCACCCTCTCCATCCTTGCACTTCTTCTCTGGTCTCATCTGCAGATATTTATTATAAAGTTAAATAACTTGTTCTGTGTGATCCTCCCTATGTTTTAAAAACGTTTGAGATAAGACTAGGTCAAATAGGTCGGTAACCTACATTGTAAATGGATCAGTTTTACCCTAAACTCTTTTTGGCTTGAATATTTTTTTTAATAGTTGTTTGGTTTTTGTGTGTTGTAGTAGTAATAACTTCAATAACAAAAAATAACAGTAGCAACAATTATTTACTATATAGGCCCACATTCCACATATTAGGTAGCATGAAATCAACAACCATTAAGAAAAGAAATTGCAATAGGGAAACTGTACACACAGCAGCTGCTGTTCTATTTCAATCCACAACAAATCCTGACACAGTCCTTAAACTAGATGGCTGACTTTTGTGTAGAAGGCCAACTAACAAAATTGCCACACATATTGTAGCCTACACAAAACATCAACTACTAGTCATCAAAAATTTTCACTTATATTAGGCGACAAGATCACAACAACCACTCTCTGCAGCACCTCTCTCCAATATGCACGTTCGCTGTCAAATTGTTGTTTCAGCACCTGATCGATGCACCCAGAATCAGCAGCACACCGCTTCAGGTAAGTCATTGTTGCATTTCTGTGGCATTTTGACCCTTCATTTTCTGACAGACGTACATGGGCATTTTTCCAGTCACTATAGCCAGACGCTAATGCATTTAACTGAACCTGACTACCGGACCCAAATAACTTGCACACAAAACAAAAGACGGTGCCTTTGCACGGAGAGTAGATCAGCCATTCGCGTTTCACAGTTTCTCCGTTGGCTAGTTTTCTAAGAAACAATTACTTGGAAAAGTAACTTTTTTGCTGTTTCTGTTGTCTCTCCGAAGCGGCAACATCTGAATGTTTATTGCGGCAATGGTCTGGTGCCATTGTAATCCAGTATTTTCTGGCGTTCTCATCATTTTCACTCCAGCAGCCAGGATCTGGGCTTAAATTTGCATCCAACGTTGGTGTTTTCTGGCTTGAACTTTCCGCGGGGGTCTCATCGCGGCTATGAATTGCTGATGCTGCTCCAGCTAGCATAGCTCTGTTGCTGCCATCGTGACCGTCTTGGTTTTCCAACCTGCTGTTGAGCCTAGCAGCAGGTTTCAAATATCCTGTCAATTTGGGGATTTTCCGTAGAAGATTTTGATGTTGTTGTTCTTTAATTCTTTCAGTTTTTCGTTTCTGAGCGCCACTATCATATTTTCTTTCCGACATTTTTTTGGTTCATGCTCAATACAAGTTTATGACCTGTGTGTAGGGTACATGAACATAATGCGTCACTTCCCCCTGGGTCAAGATCTCTGACCACCACTGTCCAATCAGAGTTGGTTACCATTTTGTGGGCCAATACAGTTGAAGTTTATACATCAATTAAATGTAAACAAAATTATATAATTTTTTACTGGCCAATGGGGGCCCCCAGAACACACGTGGCCCCTAGGCTCAAGCCATATCTAGCCTGTGCATTAATCCGCGCCTGGTCGTGAGAGCACTGGACTGTTGGACTGAACCTGCTTGTATTGTCAGACCTGTGAATGCTGGCTGTCGGTGGTTCTCCACTTGTAGACCGGGTTTCAGATTCTTTTTAAACGTCCTTAAACCCCTCACCAGACGACTTATAAGCTGCTCCTGCCTTCCTTTTATTGGACTTAGTCGACTCATTCAACTTTAATATAATGTTCATTCTCATTTCAACCGTCAGGAACAAATCAAACTAAATGTTGGATATTTTAATGGGGCAAACTCCCTTCAGAATCTTCCTCAATGGTCCAGTTCTGTGTACATGTTTTAAAATCTAATTTTTGTAATTGTGTTTTACCATTTTAAGCGGGAAACTCGATTTTTTTTTCTCTTCAATTCTTATTGCTTGATTATTTGTATAATTTTTTTCTAAACTATTAGAGTAAAAAAAAATAAAACTAACCACATGTCAAGATATGTTATAAAACACACAGGGCTTTATTTATTAATATTCCTTAAAAAAAAAAGAGCATAGAATTGAGTGCACCGCAAAGAAGTAGCACCAAGGACGATTTTTCTTATTTGCGGGTCTTTTGCTAAGATTGAGAATGTAAATTACAACGGCACAAAGAACAGCATTCAAATGATGACTTTGCCACCACTGCTTTGTGTGCCTTCCTTTCTGCCCAATGCACGGCGCTACAGTCAGAGAGAGAGGGAAAAGGCGCAGTGGAGTCATAATGGATCTCAGGCCCCAAAAAATGGAAAATACAAACCAATTCTACTAGACATGGTTGTGATGCTAATTTAATAGCAAAATCTCGGGAATGAAATAGATCATCTACCTTTATTTTTTAAAATATTTTAATATAATTTTAGTTTTGGATCTAGATTGTTCCAATTTTGAGTTTATTACGTCTGGCTTTTTGTACGTAATCTGAAATGTACTAATGTTGTTTGTAGAATGTAATGTCATTGTGGTATTTTTAATGTTTACTATATGTTATTAATTGGACCTCAGGAAGATTAGTAACCACTCACACAAGAGCAGATTGTTTGCACACGTCTTTCTGCAGGTTTAACAGGTGGAGTGCTCTCTGCACCTGCTAAGCAAATCACCTGCTGCATGTTTTAGTGCCTGCTGTGAGGTTTTTGGACATTTTAAGGAGTGCAACTGCTGATTAATCAGGCCCAGAGGGGTTGAATAGGGTGTCCTAAATTAGTTTGTTTTAGTTTTTTTTTCTTAAAAGTTGGACTTTCACTCCTTCTTGATATCTCTACAACTTTTCTAAAAATGACCAAATTACCAAGCGAGAAAAAGATAGGCTGACATCACAAATACAGGGCTTGATAAAGAAGGAAATCTGGTTTGTGCATCCACCTAGTTGGTGAAAATAAAAACTAACAAGGAACCAGTGAGCAATTCGTCACACAACTTTTTGTTTTTAACATACACTGGATGGGTTTTCAGTGAAGTTCTCTGAGACGAAACAGAATGCCGGATTTCAGCCTTTGGCATGTTTTTTTCCAGCAGCGGATATCGTTTAAATTCAAATCAATATGGGGAGATTTGACCCACCACCAATTATAGACCGGTGGATGTCCAACACACTTTTTAGCGTAGTATTCTATATTGACCCTCCTGAGTTTGATTCCATGCATTCTTTGATTTTGAAAAGATTAATATGTCTGCAGGATGCTAAATTTCTAACCCAGAGGCATTATAGTTAGGGGGTTGTCTTCTAAATTAGTCATAAACTTTCCCTGAAAATCCAATTATTTCAGAGTCTAATCTGAGGCTGTCTGTGCAACGATTAACTCTTGGCCCAAATATAACAACAAAGCAATGATGTTGAGGAAAATTAGTCAAAATTCCTCCACAACAATGTGGAAAAGTCCAGCAGTAAACAACTCCTTGAAGTTACGGCCGATAATTTTGTTACAAGCTCTTGCCATGATTGCAGAGAGTTATGGAAGCATTCTTTTCCAAAAGACTGAAACTAAGCAAGCCTCCGAAATGGAAAAATCAAATTGACGGCTTCTGCCCTGTAAAAGGACATGTGCGTCTCTCCTCTATTCCTGAGTGGATCAGAGAGGGGCCTGCCCATTCCCACCAACTTGCTTTTAATTACACTGACGAGAGGAGCCAGTGAGAGCTTGTTAAGCCTCTCCTTCGCAGCCCCGCACCTATCTCTCCCCCGACGACAGCACTGCCCGGCATCTCACCAGCTCAATTAGCCGTGAAATATTCTCCTGCACACATCCTCTGATGGTGCTTCATGACCCTGTGGTTGTGATGTTGAGATGCAGGGAAATTCCATGTGGAAAACTGAAAAACAAGCAATAAAATGGAAGACAAGATTTTCAGGTTTCCCACTTTTTGTTGTTTTTTATTATTGATTTTAATTGCTGAACTGTTGGGACATGTATTGTTGTCTCTCTTTTTTTTTTTTTTTTTTTTTTTTTTTAACGCGTCCTGTCTAGCAGTATGCTACTCAGAATTGGTGTCTGAGTACCAAGTACAAGCCCAACAGTTTTACTTTCCCAAGCAGAGTATTACAGCTTCGCTGTAGTACGCCACTTGATGTATATGAAAAATCTTTATTAGTGATTACTGTGGGTTCAATTTCCTGATGTCATGGACATTAAACTGAGACAAGAAGGGAGAAAGGAAGAAGGTGAAGAAAAGAAACCGGACCAACAGAGGGGCGAACCGATGACACAAGACCGGGAGGCAAATAAAGAACACAAGAAAACATCCCAGTCCTCCACCTCTGCCGGACGGCAGAGAAACAGTAATACAAAACAAAAACAAAAAAGTGTACAGAACCAAACCAATAGTTCGGATCTGGTAGAATAAACAAAGAATTACACATTCACTACACACAAGCATTGATTAATGAACATAATACAAATGTTTCTGGTAAGCTCCTGTGAACAACTAACTAATGATGATAACCTCAGCTAAAGATATGTCCGTCCTCACCTATGTCCCCACACCTATGTGTGTGCGAGCATGCAGGTCGGAATAAGGTTTCCCCATGCAAGTGATTGATAGCTGGTGTAAGGAACCGTCAATCCGTCCTACAGGAATCGGCACAGACATGGAGGAGGCAAGAGATGTATGCATCCAGCGTCCCACAGAGTACAGAGTCCACAGGCGGATCAGCGCAGGGTCGATCACCCGCCAAGAGGGGAACAGATGGAAGCCCCAGGGGAGCACCCACCAGCCGCGATGCTGGGGCCCGAGAGATCGCAGTGACGAGCCCACGGGCTCCGCCGGTAACCGGCTACGCCAGGGCGGGCCCGGACCAGGAACCGGAGGCCACGGGGACCAGGGGCACCCCACCCCCCAGCGGGGCCCCAACCAGTGACCAGCCGACAAGGGTCCCCCGCCGCCGCCGCAGGCAAGGAGGACCCGCAGCCAACCGACGGACAACACACGCCGCCGCCACCCCGGACCAGTACCCACCGCCAACAACCCGGCCCGCCCCCACACATCCACACGCCAGGGAGCCACAGCGGATGTACGCCCTCCCCAGGCCGCGCCCAGCCGGCACCTGGACATCCAGATCTTCCAGCTCCAGGGTCCAGATCCCGCCCCACGTGGGCGCCAAGATCAGGGGCCCAGCCAATGCCGGACAGCCCCACCAGGCGAACAGACCAGCCAGCTGAAGTCCTGGAACCGGCAGGAGGATTGGGCGCCAGGCACGGTCCCCACCGATCCACCGGACGGCACCAACCTATTCTACAAACCCGGCACCCCCATAAGAGGTGCCCCAGTCAATCCAAGGAGGACATCGGCCCGAAACAGCGGCCGCCCGACACACCGGACCACCCAGGACCCGCCGACACGCACCAGGACCGAGCCGGGCCGCAACCGGGACCCCCCAGCCCCAGGCATCGAGAGTCCATCATCAACCAGCGGGCAGGAGCAACCATCACCGACGGGGAGTGACGGGGAGGGAAGAAGATGCATCAGGCCAGAGAGCAGCCAAACACCCAACCTGACAGGTAGACATAGACAGACAGAGACACTCATACGTACCCTCCCATACGTACCTAACTCTCAGTTCTCAAAGCAGATTGGGGAATGCCACTGGTGATAGTTGTCATGACAACAGCCAGAACATTGCAACTAGCAATGGAAGTTTGCTTTTCATGATATAGATTGCCTATATTTATAATCTAGCTGGGATTTAAAGGGGTTTGGGTGCTCAACAGCTTAAATATTGCTCAAATATACAAATAAGTGTAGCTCTTGTGAAAAGCACCAGAATGCAATGTGGATGGCATTTGTTCAGATGTGAAGCAATACAGCTTTTTATTATTCAGTGCCAGAACCACACTGTGATAGCAAAACTCCCAAGTTCATCTTTAATTCATGCTTTACCACTTCACAAAAAAAAATCTGCTTTCCTAAAACAATCCAGTTTCCCCAAAAAGGCACGGATGTGTGCTCCGGCTGAGTCTTGAATCGAGATGGAAGAAACAAAAAAGCAATAGAGGAACAGAACAGGGGGGGGGGGAATGCCGTTGGCTGACAAAGGCTTTGCATCGATAGGAACAGAGCAACGCCAGTGGCAATCTCATAAGAACGCCTCTAAGGAACTGCAGGCAGTTGTCTGTGCTGACATGAGGACTTCCCGGCCAATTCATCTCCCGGTTGTTCAGCCAATCATTCAGCATGGCACGACAGGACCACCAGCACAGACCACTTTGAACACTTCGGATGTACTGGGACTCCAACACAGACGCCTCGTAGGGTGAGAACAACAGCTACATGCTGGGCTACATGCTCAGAGGGAATGAGAAACGGCTGCATGGACACTGGAATAAACAGACCACTAAAGCTGCAAATTCCAATCCATAAACTGCACACCAATTATACTGAGTTTGACACTGCATAAATACATTATACAGATGTTTCCTTGATAATTTTCTGAATAATACAGAATTATGGAGAAGAAACATAACAGAAAAACTGTTTCTTTCTTACAAATGTTGAGCAGATTCTTCTTTGGGGAAAAAAACTTATGCCAACATTTCTCCAGAGTAAATCTATAGGTGTTATTGTCTCATCCCCATTTAACTTGACGTGCAGTCAGAGAGCTCAGCGTGTGTGGGAACGATCACGAAGGGATGCAGTCACAGCAGGAGACTGTTGGATCTCAGCTCCAGATTGAGACAGAAAAATGACTTTAAAATAAGTCTGAGTGACAGGCTGAGGCGGTTCATCCAAGTGCCAACCACAATGGCTTAGTGCTGAAGCCAAACCTAAATCTGCCCCAAATAAAGGCTCTTATATAACTGATAACAGTGAATAATGGAACAGGAGGTTGTGTTTATGAAGCAGTCTAGACAATTAGCACACAGCTCTGTGGTTCCTTTGATGGAGCTTTCGGAGTCTAAAAAATGTTTTCTGTTTGTCGTTTTAAAACGCTTTGAGATTATTTCCTTGCGGGCTAAGCTAAGAAGAGAGATATGGATAATTAATTTGCTAAAAAAGAACATAATGTATTCAAATATAGATGAAGATTAAATAAAGCCTCAACTGACCCAACTAGCATGTGTATGTGAGTAATATGTTGATTTGCTCAGCCACTTGGCTTCTTTTACAGGGTTAATTTGACTTAATGCCGCTTGTACTGAAAAAATCAGCTGGGCATGTATGTAGGTCTAGGCCAGCTCTCGAATGGGGATGAAAAATATATGTTGAAATTGTGCAATACAGTTGTCCTGGATTACACCTGCATGGGAAGTTAATTCAGTATGCATTCAAAAAGCCACGTTAACTGAATATTTTCCAGTTTTTTTAAAACATTAGCAGCAAAATCTGAAGGCCATTATTAATGTTGACAGACTGCAACTCAAACTACTAACTCCATGCAAACACAGACATTTTAAATTTTATGCATAGAGTTAATTAAATCAAAAAAAGATCTCTGTGAGATTATCTGAACGTCGTACAGACCTGAATGCATTTCACGCCCATGAACTGACTGCGCTTTGGAGTGTCTCTTTGTCCAGCTTCACTGGTAACAGATGGTCACAGATCAGTGCCGCCAAATCACTGGAGCAGAATGAGTGCATGCTGCAGTATTTCCTCCCACTGAAGTGAGGACTTGTGGAATCAAGATACATCTATTAGGAAAACATTAAAACCCCCATGAAAAGTTATGCTTTAGGTATGTGTCTTATTTTTAGAATTGGCTGTAACTAAGATGTTTGGTAATCATTTATCTATGTTTTATAAACTACAAAGATTTAAAATCCCAATTCAAAAAAATTGTTATGGGTAAGTATACCGATGGGTCATCATTTATAAGCAGAGAGAATCTGACTGCTGGCTGCTTCAATAATTAGCTAAAAACTTAGGGCAGTCTGACATTAATGCACACAAGGGATGCATTTACATTCCAATCATCACTTCCTACAATTGTAATTTTGTTTAATTGTGCTGTATTTTGTACTGCGGCCTTTTTCAATTTATTTTTCCTCCTGATCACCATTTGGACTAGTTAATAATCATACTATTTCATAGATTATACAGTACCAAATATCCGTTATAATATGAAGTTGTCCCACAGCAACCTGCTCCGTGGAGATGGTTGTCTCCACGGAGTAGGAGTTGTTGGTAGAACTCCTTTATAGGCTGCAAATGTCTAGATATTTGGATGGAGCCCATAGGTCAGTGAAGCTAAACATGCAGAATGGTTTATTCAAAGTACTTATGTGTTTGAATGATCCAGTCTAAAGTTCGGGTCTCGATCTAATAGAGAATCAATCTGTGTATTGAAAATGTATGTCCTAACCTGCTCTCAATCTATGACTCCATATATGAGGTTAAGAAAGATGGCCAAAAGTTTTTATCTCCATCCAAGCAAAGCTGGTAAAAACCCTATTCTTGGAGCTGTAACTGCAGTGAAAAGTGTATCACAAAAAGTACATCAAAACATATGATTCTAAAATGATTAAATGTATATACAAAAAGGAAAAGTTGTGTTCGTATCATGGATTACATAACCCCAACTTTCTGCTGCATCTAGTTCAAATTAGAATTTTTGATGGAATCAGAAAAATGCAACACAGAGGGAACAACAGTAATCAGCCAGAGTCTTGTTAGGAGACGCTAAGCAAGTCCTGCTGGTCAAACTGAATTTGGAGGAACTAAAACCAGACTTTCCTGAAAATCAGATTTTTGTTCAGAAATGACATTTTACAAAATCAAAATAAATAAAATCTGGAACATATAACTCTCTCTCCTCCAGGAAATCAACTTGTTTCCACTTTTATCGAGTCCATCAGGTTTTAAACTTTTGTCAACCTTGGCTTCTTCTCGGCAGTTATCAAAATGTCATCAATACAACAATTGTTTACTTTTTTTAGTGACTCATCCAGCGAAAGAAGAGATGTGCTGCACTTAAACCCTGAAGAAATTAAGGTCAGTCGTTTGCCACAAACAAGTGGTTTGGGACGAAACCTGAGCTTTCTCCCAAACCAGCCAGGAAAAGGAGGGTAAGCATGTTGTGCTTTGTTTGGTTTGATGAACAACATTTATCCTGGATATAAATAAGATTCTATCTCCAAAAGTATAATTGAAAGAGAGCAGGAGCGTTTGAACCGCACTACCAGTCTCACTCAGTCGCACTAATAAGCTACATCTCCGCTTTGATGTGGAAGTGTGTCAACTCCTGACGAGCAGAGGAGAGGGAGGGATTCTCCCTCACTGCTTGTTGTTGCTTTATTTTTCTCCCTGTTACTGACTGATAATATCAGTGTACACGAGCAGTTCCATCCAAAGGCGGATGAAGACTATTGCAAATGTATTCACAAGCTCTTAAACCTTTCCACACTGTTTCAATGACGTTTTATTTATGATTATGTGTGTTAGTCTAACAAAAAATAGTTATAATTGTGTGAAGTAAAAGCAACAGTTAACTTAGTTATTTAAATAGCTTATAAATAAAGAAATCTGAAAATGTGTACAAATTATTTTTTGTTTTCTTTACTCTGACACCCATAAATAAAATCTTCTAAAGCCAACTTCCTTAAGAGGTCTTTAATTAGTAAATAGAGTCCACCTCTGCAGTTCTTGATCTTTATCCGACTGTTCTGTGAAGACCTCAGAGGTTTGCCGGAGGACATAATAGAAGAAAGAACACAATGAAGACCAAGGGACTTCGCAGACAGGTCATTAATCAAGCTGTGGAGAAAATTAAACATTAAGTTAACATCTAATTTAATCATTTATCAAATTATAGAGCTCTTTATAAAGCAGCCTAAACACGGACACACATAAAAAGATTTGAAATATGAAAAAGTGATGCAACTGGGAAAGCCTCGACATCCCAACGTTTATATTTAGTTCTCAGAACATTTAGAATGAACTAAGATGATGACCTCAGGGGTTTACCAAAGACAAAAAAAAAAAAAACTGAAATATGAGGTAAGGCAAAACCATTATGAGTTTGACAAACAAACAAACAAAATTCAAAAGTGTTTTAAAAGAGAGTGGACATAATGGCGTGATGTGCTCGCATCTGGAGGTTTCATTTAAAAACCTGAAGCTGTATTTTAACTATTTAAGGACTGATTAAGGATGACTTAAAGTTATCAGCAGAGTTGGCAGTCACTGATTAGGCAAGTTTTCCCACTTAAAGAGAGATCGGTAATTTTCATCATAGGTACACTTCAACTGTGAGAGACAGAATGTAAAAAAACATCCAGGAAATCACAGTTTTATGATTTTTATTGAGTTTTTTGAATGATGATACAGGAAAACCTGGTTTTAAAGACAGGTGAATCTGAAGCACAACTGCACAACAGGGGAAATGCATGTGGTGTGAGGTGGGGACAACGAAAAGAACCCTGAAGAACCCTACATGACAGAGGAAGATAAATTATTACTCATAACTGAGAAGGACCCGACTGTCAAGTAAGATGTAAACCATTTAAGCACCAAGCCATGTATGCCAATATAGCGGCTTAGGCAAAAGAGAAAAAAAGAGTGATCAAACTACAATAAGGTCCAGCAGCACACAGACAACAGTGCACCTGTCAACGGACATAGCATTGTCATTGTGTATTTTTATTAAAGCAGAGTCTGTGTCATGTTGCAGTCTGAAGTAAGACTGAAATATTTTCAAAATTACATCTCACAGACCAGTGCTCAGTTCTTTATCTGAAAATGGAAAGAGTATGGCACAGCTCCAAATCTGTTAACCATTAGCAATCCACTTAAACTGACAGTGAGAGCAGCAATGAATATCACGGTAACTACTGGCCTTTCTGCAGTAGAGGCAACAAGAAAGCCATTGTTGAAAGCAGTTTGCTAAAGCGCATGTAGGAGACACAGCAAATATTTGGGAGAAGGCACATCAGTGAGGTGAGACACCCAAGACTTTATGTGTGGAAGATAAATTATTGCTGCATATCACCCTGGTATGATTCCTGGGCGATGCTGTGTTTGTGTAGGATTTTTGTTTTTTTTTCTAGGCAGATCCACCCTAGAGCTTCAAGTAGCAGCTGGAGTACCTGAGCTGGAACACCTAATCAGGCTGCCAGCAGGTGGTGCCAGACAGTTTCGCTTCATTTTAGGGTCGACCCAAGCCAATTGCCCCCCCCTCCCTCCCCTGTATTTCATGTTTCTGGTTTCACATTTAATGCTCCCTTCTGAGTTTTCCAGAGTGTCGAAGTTCCTCTTCCATCTCCAGTGGTAAGGAAATCTTCAGTGCCAAACCAATCACAATCTGCAGTTACCTACTCGGACATGTACCTATTCCTCAGCAACAACTTCACCCCGCAACACCTGCCTGCTATATGCTCCCCCCTATCTGGAACATCACATGCCTCTTCCTCCTCATCTGTCTCTTTAGAGCCACTGTACTCAGTACCAGTAAGAATGTGTCTAACTTTACAGCTTCCAGCTGGATTTCAGACCTAAACATACAGCCAGAGCTGCAATTTTAATCAATCAGTCAAACAGTTTAAATCAAACCACAGTCATGCGTTAGAGTGGCCTAATCCACCTTAATATCTTTGGATAGACATTCATGTTCATGTTCAGAGACATTCTTCTTCTAATCTGACTGAGGTTATACTGTTTAGGAAAATAGACATCATGAAAGCTGGTAAACAAACTAAATTAAGTTTATTTCTAAGTTCCTCTGTTTCTCCAACAGATATGTGTCGGGAACCGACAGAAACGGTTTTGATCATAAACAGCTTAGTTGGCTCATATCGGCTCTAACAGTAGCTATTTTAATGAGGTAGATAAGCCTTGTCGGACTTCCTTCACCATTGAGACAATGTGCTGGTCACCCTTGTCGCATCAGACGAGCAGTAGTCATATCACGATTGTATGACAATGTGGCCACTGTCACATACCCAATGCTTAACTTAACTTAGAAGCAAAAGGATTGCCATTTTGGGAAACCGGAAACTGCACTGAAAGTTAAATGGGGTGGGATCATCTGAGCTCAGCACATCTTTTCCCTATGGACTATAGGGAATGTAGTAACAATGTGTTTCAAAGAAAAATTCTTGAATTAACCCTTTCTTAAATTAATTTACTTTCATTTATTATCACATTAAATCATTTTAATGCATAGAACTGTACTTTAGTGGATAAGTCTGGAGGGTTTGAATTTAGGTGGGGATCCTAATATTTTAAAAAAAATAAAGTGTTGATTTAAAACTACAACCTCAAAATAGGGTTTGGGCTCTTGTCATCATCGCCATGTTGGTAGCGTCCTGGTTGCTCGGACGGCAGCGCGCTGTTTACAGAAGTATTCACTATTGCTCTTGTGGCTTAATTGAATCTATTATTCATTCGATCTACTACTCAACCTTGATATTAATAAGTCGTTGTGTTGTGCCGTGCAATAGCACAACACATGATTGCCTGGGAAAAAGGTGGAAAACAGGTTAACTTTCCACAGTTTTCCTGCTTAGAGGTATAATCAGGGAGTATCCAAATTGACAAAGTGTCGCTGGCTCGCTTACATCGAAGCTGTAAGGCGACTAAATGTAACATTCCAGAGTATCCCGGTGTTGAGGAGATCATGTTCTCTAAATCTTTTTCATTCTGGTAATTTACAGAATGTTTATGTTGTTTATACAACCATGTCGTGCGCAACAAAACATACCCTGTGGTAAAGTGGTTGGCTTGCAATCGGAGGGTCATAGAATTGATTCCAGCTTCCTCCAGTCACATGTCGATGTGCCCCTGGGCAAAGCACTTAACCCTGAAAGATTCTACATTGTCCTAACGAGCCGTGTTGGCTATCGGTGTATGAATGTTAGTGTGAATGGGTGAACGTGGCTTCAATGTAAAGCGCTTTGAGTGGTCAGTATGACTAGAAAAGCGCTATATAAGTTCAGTCCATTTACCATTTACATACCGATAATACTGCTAATGCAGGCACACCGAAACACAACAACAACTTCTTCTGCTGAATCACAACTTTGATTGTTACTAGGAAAACCAGCAAATGAAATGTATACCTCTCATCCAGATCAGGCATCATCGCTGCACTTGGGCCATAGTCAGATTAAGGCCACAGAGAATGCACAACATCAGAGACCTATAATTATTCACAGGTCAGCCATATCTCCTGCCTCTCAGTAATGTGTTTATGCATATATATGCATACATATAACATTTATAGATACAACAGTGGCGTATTACATCTAACCACTTTTGAAACACATTATTAAAATATGTGTTAATTTTTTTCATACAAAACATTATTAAGATAAGGGAAGCGCAGCTTGGCTTATCTTTGTCCAGATTACTACTTGTTATGCTCCCAACATGGCTACCACGTTCTAGAATGTAAAGTGCAATACCAAGCCCTATTACAGTTATCCACAAACCAATCTCACAGTTAGCCCTAGCTTGTCACATGGCATGTTGGCATGGCATGTTTTTCAAAACAGCCGATGACAGTAAGACTTACAGAGATAGAAATTTAAACTCCAATTTTATTCTGTTTCATTTTATGATGACTTTCAGCTGACAACCCAAAAAAAATAAAGAGTAATTATGATTCCTTGTAAGAATGCCATTTTTTGCAGCTACATCCCTGCTTGGAAAGCAGCAATACACAGTTGTAATGCTACACGCTTTTGGTTGACAGCTGATCCAGAAGAACCATTTATTTTACATGGCGCTGATTGGCTGAACCCCCAACAACGGAGACAAGAAATATAGTAGATGTTAGCTTCTTTGGTAGAGCTTAGACGGTTTTCACTGAGTGCATTATTTCATGCTGAGGTATATTTGTTGTTTGTACTAATGAAATAGGCAGTTACAGGCATTTTTAGTGGGGGGTCTCAAGTATTCATGATTTCATCTGTTTATAAGTGGTTGTTGGGTCTACTGTGCCCAAAAAGAAGTTTTCGTGTTCTTGTTTGTAAAAACGTTGGGAAACTATATAACCCCTCAATTTTTATGCTCTACTATGTGTTTTTTTTATGATGACATAAAACTGCAATAAATAATATTAAGGTTGCAACATGACTAAATGTAATTATCAGGGGGCCCTTCTATAAACACACACACACACTTTCTTCATTTCAGATTATCAATCAGAAAAACAATGAATAAGTAGTAGCAGCAAAACACTGAAGAGAAAGAGAGTGTCTGTCCTTTCTGTGGCCAAAGAAGCACTACTCAGAATTAATTGATGGCAGAGACGCCACCAGGGACAAGCCAACCGTCATGACAAATTGCTGGGCATCAAGTGGAGAACAAAAAGATGGAGGAGCAAAAGTCATGCGGCAAATGCATTTTCATTCCTCCACAACAGCCCATTCTGTCTTTCCGTCAGTCTTTCCGTCACCTGCCCCTGCCGCGCCATTAACTCCCCTTTTAACTGCGACATATAAGATGACATTTAAATATAAATCAGAAGCATTAACATTTGCAAACATGAGGGTTTTATGATGGCTCGGTAATGAGGTGCTGTAAATCCCTGGGCCATGGTTCACAGTGCCAGCGGACACATAAACCGCAGAGAGCTCTTTAACAAGGACACTGCGTGGTGCTGCTCCACTTTGCTCTCCCCCCAAGACAACATTAGAGATCCACTGAAGCCACAGGATGACTGATTTACACGTGCCTTCTGCAGGTAATAGACATATATGTTCATATACTGTACCAAATCAAGCATTATGTGTATATCTGAGGCACGGGAGGGCAATAAATTGCGGCAGGGTTTACTGTTCTTGCTGTCGGCAAGAGACTGAAACCTGCATGCAAGAACTTGGCACAAAATCAATGTGAATTTATAAGGACCATTTCATATACCAGTCCTTGCCCAACATGTGAGATCAAAAACCGTTGGCGTGGATCTATGGAGGCCAGTTAAAGTCATCTGCTTGAAAAGGTGGAAACTTTTTTAAAAGCATTTGGGACAAACATTAATAAAAAAAAAGGTGTGTCATACAGAGAAGGGAATAAATCATTCTTGAAATACCTTTTAATAAAATGTTAATGAAAAATGAATCCATTATTATGGGGGGTTTAATAGACAAATTTTGTGTGCTGCATCGCAATCTATTAAAAAAGCCTATAATTTACTGTCTGAAACAAATGTCTGTTGAATTAAAATAACTGAAATCTAATTCTAAGAGAAATGTTAATAATTTTAGGCTTATATGTATCTACTTAGATCTACTGGATCTGAGATACTGCAGGTTATGAATTATAATATATGGTTCCCAAATTTATAAGTTGCAAAATTTACGTCAGGATAACAAACCAATTTCTCATCTACAGAACCCCTGAAATTTAACTTCATCTTTTGTTGTCTAGGCATCATCTCTCTTTTTTCACAAAGTTGATAGTAATTTGCCACAATTAATGGACTGACCAAGTAATGCCTTCAAAATAAATGTGCCTGATGACTTTTTAAATTTTGGTCTTTGTTAATCTGATTAATATTACATGTCTACATTGGTTATAAATATGATATATGTAAAACAGAGACCCATATTTTTCCCTGTTAAAAAAAAATACTGTTCATTATTTGAATCAAGTAAGGTCATTTAGCATTTAGTCTGTATTTGCTTAAGAATAGCATATTATTAAATCAAGATTATGTATTAATTTAATTTTCCAAATTTTCAGAAAAGTCTCATATTTTATCTTTATACATTATATGGGGCTTGTTATAAGTAACAACACACTAATTTCAAGGTTTTAGTGTATCCACTGAGCTTAGATATTATACTTATTTTAGAGTGAAAGCCATGTTTTGTTGTTCTGATTGCAGATATTTTTTTTTATATTTTCAGTTAAACATACCTATTTTTCATACTTTTGTCTTGTTTGTTTTTTTCCCTTGAATGACAACAGAGACATTCAAGGAGTATTCCTATCCTGTAACTGACATATGCTTCAGCTTCATAATTTTAAGAATCAGCCAGATAAAAACAGAAATTATGGTGTACGTACAACTGTCGCCTATTCTGTATTTTCTGTTTTCACCGTAGCATTATCATAAATATGAGTGGAATATGAATAGATTGTATTGATGTCACCATGGGGATGTTCGCAGCACTCTTATGAAAAGGGTTCATTTGGAATTGCTCTGAGACCACCTCTTCAGCTGTGTCTCGGTCCACACCAGAGTTTGCTGATTTGTATTCACACCAGCGCAAAAGGTTTGGACCAAAGGAAGAAACGAATTAGAGTTTGTTTTAAACAAACTAAACAAGGTTGACATGAATACGCCCTAAGTCTCCTCCCCTTCTGGTCAGCCGATGGACCCCCTGGCTGGAGCGATAGAAGTTATTTTGTGTCTGCTTTGCCTTACGCCCTGAATCACATGTATGCTTCAGTTTAAATGATAAGCACTGATGTGAGTTTTGACTGTGTTTGATGTGGGATTTATTTGGTTGTAAACATTTGAAATTATGAAGACTACAAATCAGAAGTTGCAAAGATGAGGTCAACTAACGTTAGCTACTTCTTGAAACACTCATCATGTAAAGCTTCTCCCCCATGCTGGCTCTCACTGGACCGACTATTTCTCTACAAGCATAGCTGCCACTTTCCACATGGGGAGATTTATAGTGGTTTTCTTCACGTTTATTCCTCCGTCCTTCGTCTGGAGGAAGGATGTAAAGTAAACTCACAATCTTTTGTCTTCTTCTTCTTCTTCTTCTGTTGAGAGGTGACATCAATTTTGTGATACGAGCAGTTGTAGCCCACGTTTTCACACAAAACTTAATGTAACTTTTGCCAACCGTCGAAAATTAGTATTTTTTCAGCAACAAAATGTGTCTTTAAAATTAATGAACATCGTATGTTAAATCCATGTCACTTGTCAATTGGGAAGGGAACATAACTTTTATCGCTCCATTGACTCTCAGTAGGAGACCCATGAACTAGAAGTAGATGGGTGTGTTTTAGGCTCCCTATTGGCAGCATCAACAATGTGTTTCTTGCTATTTTGTAATTTCAGAAAAATGTCCTGAGATACAAAAACTTTAATATTGCTGTCATAACTGTTTTTTAACAGAGCAGCTAATTTTTATCTAGATAGATAAATGTAAATGTCAGTAAATGTCACAAGATCTTTACTATTGGAGTCTGTGGTCAAATGATTTGAGAAAGTTGTCCTAAGATATCGTGTCAATAGATGGATGGATAGATAGATAGATAGATAGATAGATAGATAGATAGATAGATAGATAGATAGATAGATAGATAGATAGATAGATAGATAGATAGATAGATAGATAGATAGATAGATAGAATTTTTATTTGTGGCAACAAATGAGAAAACGTGAAAACAGAAGCAATACAGTGCAGTTTAACTGATGCTTGTTAGAACATCAATACTGGAAGACAGGAAGTCTGAGTAAACTGATCATGATACCAAGTCAAAGACGAAAAAGCCTCTGAAGGCTTTCCTTTGGATGAGCTATATTCAACTGCAGCATTTTCATTAAGCACTGGACATAATAGATGATCAATTGATTCTCTTTCCCTCCTATCTTTGCCATTCCATCTCTACCAGCATTTCCACTGCTGTCAAAAACCCTGCTCTGTCTCAGAGTTTTTTGACAGCGGTGAGCAATCAAAAGCAAACATTCATCTTGATTATAGTTCACTCTAAGCCCCAGGAACGTGATCGTTTTTGTCTATTCATCATGTCACCACCTCTCAGGGAGAAACTGGGCTGCAGCTGACGCATGGCTGAACCCTTTATCAAACGAAACCTTTCCTGCTGAGTTTTCATCTTTAATATTGGAAAAGAATAAGACGAGGTTCATGTGGAAACAGAGGCAAAGGGGAATATGTGAAGATTTGCCCTCAGGCTGTTTGCTGCTAGAACATGATCATGTTTACATTTTCTGCATTGTATCAAGGTACTTCTGAGGTATTATATGTTCAATGTGCTTGAATAGAATGCTGGGAGCTGCACCCAGTTTTACATACTCCATGGAGAGCGAGAACCAGCAGCTGGAGTTTCATACAGCTCAGAGTGGAGAGCCACCAGATGCAAGTCTTTCATGATTATATAAATGGCAGGCACAATCTCACAGCCACTGGAGTGTCTAAATGTTGAAAAAATAGAAATATAAATGATGCCTAAGCTCACCTTGCAGGGCTTCTGATAGGAGGCAATGAAGCCTGAATATGAATTTATGAGTAAGCCTCGGAATGGGAAGGAGGCAGTATTCTGGAGACTGAAGAGGAAAGCAAATATTTGGGCATTTTTTACAAAATCTCTGTAACGTCAGGCTTTTTTTTTGCCAACTCAGGAGAAGTTTTGTTATATTTTAGCTCAGGACTTTCTGTATCCAGTTTCTAATGCATGCTTGGGTGCTCTGGTTTCAATCAAAACATGATCATCCAAGATTCTGAACTGACCACAGGTTTGAACAACATGTGTGCATTGCGTTTATACAACTTTTCTCTGCCCTCGAAAGCATGTGCTAAGCGACTAACACAGAGCTACACAGCATTCATAAAAAAACACATCTATTTAGACAAGAAACAAGACATTTCAAACAGATCATTTGATCTCAGCAAGCTTTATGGTCAGACTCAAGGTCTAAGAAGGATAGAACGCCATGTTTCTTATAATGTACAGTACTTATTAAGTTTATTTATATAGCGCCAATTCGTAACAGGTGTCATCTCAAGGCACTTTACAAAAAAGTCATTTCAATAAAATTATACTAACACTCCAATCAGTTAAACGTTTTTTATGTAAGGAATCCCAGCAGATTGCGTTGAGTCATTGACGTGAGGTAGTGCCCTACAAAAGGGATAGAAATGCAGCTTCATGGAAAAAGAGTTCATGGTTTCATTTTCTTTGAAATATTCCCCAAATTTTCATTGGAGAAAACCCAGTGTCTGTTCGCTTTCCTTGTTCAAAACCAGTTTGGATGTAGGTTGGGGATCAAATTCCAGTTGAAATGTCCAGTTATGTCCAATTTTCAGTAATTTAGCAGCTGAGTTGAGATAAATCTGAAAAATATTAAGGTACTTCTTTGTTATTCCATCCACTTTGTGCTATGCACCAGTATCAACGTTAGCAATATTGACAATCAACATGATCTTGTTACCACCTTGTTTGATTGTTAAAACAATGTTTAAAAGCCATTAAAATAATGGCCAAGGCCCGGTTCACACAGAAGGATATAAACATGGTCGGAAGAGGTTTAGAGTGCACACACAGCCATTAAAAAATCAGTGATATTCCTGTTTTGCTCCTACAGCATGTGGCGTCTGGACACCACACGCAAACTAATTTTACTCACAAATACCGTTCCCTTTAAGCTGTCCCTAACCTGACATAAATATAAAATGAACTGTGCTATTTTGGAGTGAGTCAATGAGCATATGCCTCAATATATAGTTCCAGCGAAGCAACGGTCACACAAGAAAAACTCACTCTCGTCAATATCCGTTATCCATGGGTATATCCATATCAACGTGGAAGCGACCCGTACACTCACACAACACAATTACCATTTAGCTGTCATGATTTTCCTGCTGTGTGTCGATTGTGTGAAAATGTGAAACATCTTTAATTGATCACGCTGGAGGCAAATGTGCATCAAATCTGAACAACACAATTCCAACCCTTATGGGAAAGTCCCATTGGTTTGAACATGTTTTCATGGGAACAAACATTATCCCATATGGTACATGGTAAACCACATGTGTTGCACACACGGACTTCAGGTTTGATCCTACATGGGTCTCACATATTTTTCAAATGGGATCACATAGAGTTCACATGGGCTTCAGATGTAATTTCACATGGGTTTCACACATTTATTTCACATGTACGTTTCATGTGAAAAATAACATGCTTCACATGTGGTTTAAAATGTTATCCAGTGGGATTCACATGGAAATGTCTATGGGTTTCACAGTTTACTACCATTCAAATATGTTACAAATTTACACGGAAAAGGTGTGTAAAACACAGGTGGTCAACATGCTCTCACACATCTCACATGTTTTTAAAATGGGATTTTGCCCATGTGAAGCCTTGTGTTTTTTCTGGAAGGGATTTTTTTTTCAAATCCAACTGAGGTCACTTTCATATGTTGTACTAATTCAGAAACAATGTTCATTGTTTTAAAAAGCGACTGCAGTCTGAACGCTCATTTATACATTTGAGTGGCTGCAGCAGCCCAGCACAATATTTTCTCCTTTTCTTCACACTTTTTATTGCTTGTTCATAATTTTGTCAGTTCAACATGCAGAATATATTCACAACTGAACAATACATGATGATATGTATAACATTTATAGTTGGTAAACTATTTTTTGATAAAGGAGTGGACAGAGCAGGAGCAGGCGCTCTACTTGCTAAGATATGGAGGTAAATGATTTTATAAAGTTTTCATTGTGAAACGACATACACTTTGCTCTGGCCAGTTGTTACTATGGATTCGTGGACTGTGCTCAAGTGAGCCAAAACTTAAAAATAATAGATCTTCAAAAGCGAATTTATGCATCACTGCCTGTCAGCTCGGTTACTGATTGGCTACACGTCACTTTTAACAGGCTGAATGTTCTTTTGTGCTCGGAAAACACCACACACGCTTTAGTTTTAGGCCAAGACAATCCAACATGTTGGATATCCCCGATTTGTGATCTTAGCACTCCTGAGTCCTTCCAAGCAGACCCGAGCTCTCACCACAAACGGCAGGAATATATGTTAGTATTATTTTGAGAGCCATCCAGATAATCAGGAACATGCCAGAAATCAGGGCAAAATCTGCCTAAAAGTCCAGCCATGTGAACCAGGCCTAAGAGCTCAATCTTTTTCTGCTGTGAAGCATAAGTGTTTCTACAGATGGCATGCAACTTCAAAGAGAAACAGTCAGTTTTTACCAAACTAACTAGGCATTGCATTTATGCTAATTGCCAAGTCTGGACAAGCGAACACACAGGAATTCAATTCAAATTCAATTCCATAAAAAAAGTACTAATCCTGTAGGGAAATAAACTGTTGTATTTAATATTGATTATAGCAACCTCAAAATTCTATATGGTTAACTGAAGTAAAAGGCAACAAAAACAATCCATGGATTCAGTTTAATCTGTAAGTGTTAAATGGTAAAAGGTGGTCATGGGTCTGAACATCACTGTTGCTCTATGCTAGTTCAGGAGGAGGAATTCTTGCAAAGTCAGTAATGATAGGCAGTTGGCAGGGGTTTCCTTGAACTAATTTTTTTCAACAACTGGAATAATAAACTGAACATCATTGTTAAATAGCAATGATTATGCAGTTTATGAAGATGAGTTGAAATAAGCTTAATTCAGTTGAAAAAAACCAAACTGAATTGAAATGGATTGAACTAAACTAAACTAAACTAAACTAAATTAACTTGAGCTGAAATGATCTGGTTCTAATCCAGTCGGCTACCTAAACAAGCAGCAACTAACATCTGTTTTCTTCAACTTGAATCGAGATTGAAAATAAAACCAAAGTAAAGTATTAAACACATGAACTGACTAATATTTGAGTCTCCTTGATAAATATTTTACCAGTTTACCATTAGTTAGAAACTGTAGAATAAAGTAAAGTAATGTGTATGGTGATTTGGAATCATGAGTAATACAAACTAAGGGCTAATTAATTGCATCATCATACTTAGAGCATCTTTCTATCAATATTCAAATCCATATGGTGCGTTAGTTGTTCTGCATAATGTAACCCAGTTTTACAGCTGGTAAATTACCCATATCCTTACACTTTGTGGGGACTTACAATGTAATGAATTATCCTTTTTTAGCCAACCCCTTATGTTGTGTTCCAGTCATATTTAACCGATTTAAAAGTTTTATCACTGAGAATCAATTCCAATTGATCAAAGGTTCCATGACTTTGTTCACACAAAGGATCTGAACACACAAAAATAAATTATATTGAGTTGCATACAATTTTTTTTATATTCACAACTGTTCAACTGGTCTGAAATGACTGATAATTAGAAATGAATGAAGAACACAACAATTAGTGTTAAAAGAATTAGGTCAGATACATCCTTATTTGTCAGATGGACACACACAAACATGGATACAAGACCACACGCATGCTCACACAAGCTTAGGTATCTAGAAAAAATTTTGACTTTGCTCGCACCTCATCGTATGACAGCACCATGGCACATTGATATAGAATAAGTGAGGTTCTTGATTACATATTTTTTTATATATTCTTTTTATTGAACTTTTAACATTACAAAATCACATATAGAATAGCAGTAAAACAAAGTATAGTAGCATCGGAAAATACTAATGATAGGGAGCAGATAATTATACATGCATGTGCATACAATTCCAGGCATGCCCGTGTAGAAATACATCTAGTTTAATACATAGATCTGCATGTACACACACAGACATACGTGTACCCGCACACACATCTTCAGAGGGAAAAAAAGGATGGTGGTGCACAGTTCAGCTTTATCCAATTATGTTTCTCGGAAGTTAATCCAAGCTTGCCATTTTTGTAAGAATCTATGTGGATTACCTCCTATATATATGTGATCTTTTCTAGTGGCATACAGTAATTAAGTATATTTACCCATTGACAATGATTATGGGGTCCTCAGCTATTCATTTTGACAAAATACACTTTTTTGCTGCTGTCATGGTCAGCTGAAATAAATCAGCTGAGCGTACTGAGTTGAACTGAAGGTTAAAGTAGTCACCAAGGAGGACTGTGTAGGGCGATAATCCAAATTCCATTTTTAAGATTTTCTTAAGTGTATATCTTCTATGTCTCTCCACCATCATACTAGCAGTGCACCAGGCCAGATCATTTGTAGAAGATTTCCAATCTCAGTTTTACATCTGTTGCAATATGGAGATGAGTCACCTTTGAAACGGCTAATTTTTCCAGGTGTGTACTATACTCTCTGGAGCAGTTTCAGAATTGGTCTCTAAAAACAATTTAATATGAGAGGTAATAATTCTATCAAACTCTGGGTTATGTAGTAGCGAAAGGGTTAACTCTCTATCAATAAAATTTCTCAAAGTTGTCTTTAGGAAGCATTTCTATTGATATAGGGGGATTGGTCTAAAAATACACAAGGTAAATATTCACAGCTGCTAACCCTGTGAATCAGTGCCATAGATATAATGATATAATCTATCCGAGTTAAAGAATTATTTACCAGTGAGAAGAATTAATACTCTTTTCTTTTAGATTGTGTGTATCTACATATATTCCACAGCCCCGAATCCTTCATATAAGAATTAATTACCTTCTGTAATCTAAATTTTGTTGGGTTTTATTAGAAAAGCGATCTAGCAGGCTCAATTTAAGGTCACCCACTATAATTATACCCCCTTCTACTTCAGATAGTTTTAAAAGAAGTTCAGATCAGATTTCAGCGCGTAAACGTTAACCAGGATGATAATCTTTGAAAGCACCTTACCCTTCACCACTATACATTTTCTACCTGGATCATGTTCTATCTTTTCTGGAATAAATGGAAAATGTTTTTTAATAAGGACAGAGATGCCTCATGAGCTAGAAGTGATAGGCTTAAGTTCAGCTGCACACTACCAAAATGACGTTTTCATAACAAAAAGAACAAACAAAAAAAAAAAATGGAAAACCAATAAATACATACAAGGAAAACACACACACACCCACCTACAATAGGCCAGCTCAGTATCAGATACAGAGGACCAGTACTATGGAATTCCATCCCTGACTTGGTTAGGAACAGTCCATCTTTAAGAGTATTTAAAACAAGACTAAAGGATAATATGATGAATCAATAAATATTACAAGGTAGGTGCTATGCTGTAAATGGGGCATATGGGAGTATATGTTTACATACTTGATAAAATTGTTAGCCTGTATGTGTATATATGTTGGGATGCCAGATGGACATAGACATATAAATGACTGTGGAATTGTAGGTGTATATGGATTATACGAAAACAGATAAACCAAATAAATAAGTAAAACTATAAGTATTGAGAAGTAATAAGCCTAAAGACAAAACAATGTATGTGACTGTAGGATGTTGTTCTATTATATATTACTTTGGTTATTAAGTTTGATTAGTTTTTGACTGTGTTGTATCGCAAGTCTTGTTTTAGTTTTATAAAAATGTTCCTTATATTCATTGCACCCGATGGGCCCTAACGGGTCTCTTGCCTCTTCTCACCACAATTTGATTTTCTTTGTTTTTTTTCTTTGTTCTTCTATGTATATATAATTTTTTTATGTGCTAAAACAAATAAAATGAAAATGAAATGAAATGATTGTACTCCTTAGTATAGGTAAAGTGGATTGATAGGTGGTAATGAAACGGCTAACTCCGTATTATGTTGCTGAATATATATTCAGTTCAATTCAAACATACTTTATTGATCCCACAAGGAAATTAAGTGTTGTTGTAGCTCATTCAATTCAATTCACTTTTATTTATATAGCGCCTATTCAGAACAAATGTGATCTCAAGGCACTTTACCACAAAAGTCATTTCAATACAATTATACAAACATTCCAATCACTTAAAAGTTTTCTATGTAAGGAATCCAAGCAGAGTGCTAATTATTTTTCAAGGAGTTGTTGTAGACCATGATGGCTGTGGGGAAAAAGGATTTCCTGGAGCGGTCTGTGTTGCAGCAAAACTAAAGAAGCCTCTGAGTGAAGATACTCTGTATATGTATCTGTATTCAGAACACATCAGGCAAATATGGACCTGTTGTCACTGAGAGATGTTTAGAATTGAAAATTCTTATTTCTTAAATAATGAACCGTCCAATGGTAGTATAATCCTGGCCACTGAGTACAGTTAAACAATCTTAAACCGCGCGTTTACTATATTTAATAGGTTGGTGAAAATTGTATTGATGATCATAAAGAAAATTCTCAATTCAGCCAAAGTCTGCGGTATTCCCATGAACATCTAAGTAAATGTTAATAATTAAAAGGAAATCAAAAGACTTATTAAAGTGACCTGCATATATAAACTGAGGCCATGGCCATAGGAAATTAGATACAACTTATTACTAATCATACTGCCATATTAAAACACAAACAAACACAGGAATGGCCAGCAGAGGGTCCCAAAAAGTTTATACATAACAACAGCACAGGTTTGACCGAAGTTCACTTGCACCTCTATCGGTGCCAGATGTCCTCATCCCCAGGTGAGATTCCGTACATCACTCAGTCCACATAGACAATCAGGTGTTGAATAAAAGGCAATAAAAAACAGGCAGCATTCGGATATTTTTCACTCAGTGCACATAGGACAGGCTTTCTGCAAATTTGCGGGCGTCTTTGGATCTGTGTAGCTTAAATCCTTACCGGTGTAGGTACCAGATCTGCTAGGGTTACTAGATCGGCTCAGGGGCCTGTGCCTATTTATGACGAAGCATTACACGATTGGCTGGACCCTGACACTAGAGTACATGATTAGCTGAACGTTACATTATATTGTGCTTTTTTTTTGAATAACTTTATCATTAACAAATAGCAATTATACAAAACGCAAACAAATGAAGTATATAGAGGAATTCAATGCAAACAGCCAGGCATGTTATATAAATACCATACACGCAAAATGTACGTATATAAATTCTTTTGACAGGCTTTTGTCTTGATAGCCTGACATTGGTTTGATGTATAGTTACACGTTTCATCTTTTTGGGGTTCTCTAAAAAAATAAACATAAGAAAAAAAATTTACATCATAGGAAAATCCGTCAAAAACACACTACGTAACAACCTTCCAAACTCTGTCCAAAGCCCATGCTTGAAAGAGCAGTACCAGAAAAGATATTATGTTTTCTTAATGCCCCCACAGGAGTTGTTATTAAAATTTATGTTCTTTTTTTAAATTCAACCATATAGCACTTGCAAGGTAGTTTGTCCATGTTAAGTTGCTGTAGTGTGATGTTTTCTGCAAGAGCAGGCCCACCAACTATCTGGTAACCTGAGCAGATCTGGTACCTACACTGGCATTTTTCAGAAGTAGACAATCAGGGTAAACCTCCACTCTTTTCTGCCAAAAAATGTCCTTTGTCTCGTCAAATCTCAGCCGTTTCTGCTTAAGTTCAAACGAATAATCCGGGTAAAGTCAGATAACGTTATTTTCATGTCGCAGCGTGCCCAGTTGTCATGTCACCATCAGGGCTCACTCTTTATCCTGGTATCAGAGGAGGTTGTCCTGGCTTCGGCCTCGGCGAAACTGAACTGTATGCTCGTTTTAGCTCCACTCCTTTTGGGAAGGTGTCAGCTCCCAGGATGTTTTTGCAGTAGTTTCTCTACAAATTTTGTGGGGGAGCTTCCCTCACACCCATCAGGCAAAGGTTGCATCTCCTGGAGAGGTTTTCCATATCATCCACTTTTGCTCTCAAATCATTAATGGTTTGCTCCATCAGAGCAAGATGCCTCGACAGATTGTCCACATCTTTTTTTAGTCTGTTGAAGCCGCCTTCCAAGTCTTCTTGTTTCTTCTCAATAATTGTCATTTTCTGTTGCGAACTTATTAGCTTTGAGTTCAGGTCCTCAATCTTGCTGGTTATGGCTTTGTTTCCCTCGTTGATAGCTGTCATTATTTCGGCTGAACTATATTGCCACGCGGAACCTTCCTCTTGGGCAGACATAACGTTAACCTCTTTGCTAGCTGTTGTCATACTGTATACCAAGATTTGTGTACTATTAACATGGTGCAGTACGCTTTTAAAAGTTTATATTTTAATCAGGCATGCAGAGGGCACCTCGCACGTTGGGTCTTACTCAATGGCAGCTGGCTGCTCTGCTTTGTGACCGCATACCATGGAGGCCGCCCTTGCTCCTCCATTGCTGTAGTACATCCATTTGGCCGCTAGGCCCCCATTGAAAAGCATTGGACTTTAGACACGTTAAAAACAACTTTAATGCCTGGTGCCAATTTTTTTTAAACTTGCTATGGCTACATATTTTTCCTGAGATAACGCTGGGCTCGGGAAAAAAATAGGCACCAGGTTGGTTTTCGTAAGATAATTTTTGGAAATCTTGCATAATTAATGAGGGGGCCAGACTTTGATTGACAGGCTGTTTCGTTGGACTTTAATTATAGTAACACAACATTTTAATATTTATTTATAGTTACTAGTTCTTACCTTTTGAGGTTTGAGAAATTGGAGAACCGTCGAAGGAGCGCAGATACAGCAGCAGCCAGGCATGGGGCTATTATCCTTTAACTTAGCTAGCCAAGTTTAGCATCAGAGCTAAAGATGTGGGAGCTGAATGGGCGCGATTACGACCGAACTGCACGCCCATACACACCCCGCGAGGGCAGAGTCTACACTGAAGATCCTGCCCCTATGCCCTTTTTAGGAAAATGCTTCGTCAGAGCTGAGCAGGAGGAGTCTGTGAATCCACCGTGAATTCCCCCATGAAAGTGTGTCATTCTGGTAGGGGGGGAGTGAGGAGGCGCTTTCTATTCTTTTTTACAGTCTATGGTCTTACTAAGGGGTCTTTTGAGAGATGAATCTGTTTATATCCATTTTTGGGGGTGCTGAAACACACCTAAAAGTAATCTCAGGTACCTCTAAATTTAAACCTCCTCCAAAAAAATTGTTTAATCCCACTCACCTTTCCCAGACAGCGGCTCTAAGCGGTAGTCAGGGCAAAGAGCTGTGCTGCCTTACCGAGTGGATGATATGTGGCAGTGGTGGGAGTTGCTGTATTAAACCAGGATATCTGGCATAACTCCTAACTTCTACCAGTTAATTCCAACATATTAGAATTATGTCTAGTCCTTGTGTGGTGGTGGGTAGAGGTTACAGATATGTTTGCTGAATATAATCTTAGGTTAAAATTTAGGTAGGAGTTTGTCTATGTTTGTTTTCTATATTCTAACCTGCAGTGTTGTAAAAAACACATCAGACATTAATGCTTTATTTTAAGATTTTTTTATAAACTTAAATCGCTCAACTAGGGCTGAGCGTTATTGAGAGTGAGGAGTTGTCGTCATGGTACAGAGCCCCTCCCCTCGATCCTCAGTCTCCGCCATCTTGGCTTCGTTCCAGCTGCAAACTGTTTGTTTTTAACTCGGTAGTAGAGGAGGTTCTCGCAATTCTGCACTGTGTTACTATGCCTGGAACTCACTGCTGCGTTAAAAACTGCTCTAGTACCACACGTTTAACTACCTTTAAAATCCTGGTGCCGGCACGAGACCGATAGTCGACAACTATCTTAAGGAAAAATAGACAGAACTGAGAGGAAAGAGTTGAAGAGGGCGAGAAACGTTTAAGAGATAAACGGGTGGGGTCCGCACAGTCTGCCCGGGGGATTCAACCCGGCAGATGGCATTGCAGTGACGGAAAATTCTCCACGTCCTGCAACAAACTTCTGCATCAGTTCTATTGCTCTTTCTGTGTCTCTGTTATGTATTCTCCAAGCCACAGACGGTCGCGGCAGATAACCGCTTGTGCTGAGCCTGGTTCTGCCGGAGGTTTCTTCCTGTTAAAAGGGAGTTTTTCCTTCCCACTGTCGCTGCATGCTTGCTCAGTATGAGGGATTGCTGAGAATTCCACGACGCAATCTTTTGTGGTTCTGTAATTTCTACACTTAACATTGTATTGTAATAACTCTTTTTGTAAAGTGCCTTGAGATGACATCTGTTGTGAAATGGCGCTATATAAATAAACTGAATTGAATTGAAATTGAATTATAGTCTTCGCCTGGTACAGTGTCATTGTGCTAAAATCTAATTACAACTAAATACCTAAAGATACGGTACACAGCTTTAGGCTACATCCAAACATGTTGGAAACGTTTGTGTACATTTAACATCTCGTCACAATCTAGTGTTTACGAAGCAGTCGCAGTAAATTACTTTGTCATTTTGGTCAAGATGTGTCTGCTAAATGCAATGTAATTCCAACACACTAAAACGCATGTTAAGAAAACTTACCTTTGCCAGTACCACGCTGTTTTCGCCACCTGGAGGCTTGTAGATGGCCAAGTCCTGCACCCAGCCACAGCAGAAAGCCTCGAAGCTTTCCAAAGATTTGTGGCTTTTAAACTCCTGCATTGTGTAGTAAGTCACACCAAAAACAAGGCAATTTACTATATCTATATATGTGCACGGAGGTAAATGGTCCAGGTCTCTGTGCCACTCCGCTGCAGGGAGCTCGTATGGGTGTTTGATGTCTGAGAGCTTCTCCAAATACCTGTCCTTGTGAGGTCCATTTTTTTTTTGCCTTGACTCTCCATTGCTCTACTTTCTTACTTTCCATCTATTTGCAGATCTGTCCCGCCGAAATAATACACGCGTAAAAATGAAAGAGCTCCGGAATGTTAGTCGCGTCAATACTGTTAAGTTCTGAAGGTGTTGTCCGACCAACTCAGACCCCGCCCAAATAGGCACGTGACTCCTCACTCTCAAATGAAAAATTTACCGATACCGAAATGTATGAGTGGTACGTCATTTTGTCCGTGTTGATAAATTCAGTATTTTTAATAAAAGAGAAGATGTGTTTTAGTCTGAGGCACACTCCAACTGCAGAATGTGAAGCACACCCAGAAGTGGCAAAAAAATGACAAAAATTGGAGTTTCCCCCGATCCGCTGGGGCTTGCTCCAAAGAGGAGCAGTTTCTTATTGACTCCCATGTTAAACAGGCCCGCTTCACAGCAGAAATAAACATGTTTGCAGCCTGGTTGAGAAAAACATTTTAGGTTAAATAAGTCAAGTTTACCATCATAACAACTTTTGGGGGGGGGGGGGTGCTAATGGTGGTCCTCGTTCCCAATGTTAAGACACTTCGGCCATTTCATGTTTCTGAATTTCACCATGCTTCTGCAGTTTTGGATCAAGAAGCCACAGCAAGCCAGTGGTGTCAGGGAGGAAGAGGCCTGATAGCTGGTATAACAGCAGAGAAGCAGGAGGTCTCTGTGGTGATCAGAGAACTGGAGTCAGATAGATCAGGCTGAAAGGTTGCAGAGTTGTAGTCTGGAGGCCCGAACAAATCGATGTCAGAGAGATGTGTGGTGAGTCAAAAGTATTTTACCTTTTCAGAGGATGTTTTGGTATTATAATGACTTTGTGACTGCTTTTTCCTGGAGTTTGTGTTAAGCTAAGCCTGACCATGTCCTTACCCTCTACCGTTCTTCTGAGATGGTAATTGAAACATAACCGTACCGTTTTAGGCCATGCTGAACTGACTCATTCGGGTCTTGCTATGTCGATATGTGTCCCATCCTCGAGATGTGTTTCGGGGTCTAAAGCAACCCTAGTGGAAAACATCCATCCATTTTCTTAACCGCTTAATCCTTTATGGGTCGCGGGGGTGCTGGTGCCTATCTCCAGCTGTCAATGGGTGAGAGGCGGGGTACACCCTGGACAGGTCACCAGTCCATCACAGGGCAGGACAAACAGGACAAACAACCATGCACACACTCACACCGAAGGACAATTTACAGTGATCAATTAACCTGACAGTCATGTTTTTAGAATGTGGGAGGAAGCCAGAGTACCTGGAGGGAACCCACGCATGCACGGGGAGAACATGCAAACTCCATGCAGAAAGACCCTGGGCCAGGATACGAACCCACAACCTTCTTGCTGCAAGGCAACAGTGCTAACCACTGCACCACCGTGCAGCCTCCAACCCTAGTGGAAAACAGATTTTAAAAATTATCTCAACCGCGGTCTTCTGGCTGAAACCGGCTGCAGCCTACGTCAGCTTTAGTTAGCACCAGACTAGCTTTCCAGGAGCTTGTAGCTATGTCAGCTCATAGTGTCAAACCTCAGTCTCCGTCCTCACAGCTCCACTCTCAGCTTCACCTCTTTCCCCATTTTTTGTTTTCTGAGAGTGATGAAGCGAGTGACGTGGCCAAGATGGCAGTAGAGGGACCACCCAGTTGGCTTCATTTTCTGCTCTTCAGAAACCTATGGGTGATGTCACCTGAGGGTTTGTCTAATGTACTGTATTTGCAAGCTACATATGAATACATCTACTATGCTTGCTACGTAGCAGGAGTATGCGAGCAATGTAGTAGATCCGAAATCTCCAGTATGGATCAGAGTAGTAAGCACAAATTCCCGGATGTGTACTACTGCCACAATAAACAGTCGGTGGACGCTGCGCTATGCCACAATGCAGCGGAAGCCCTGAAATCATAGAAGAAGAGTGACCTCGCGAAAAGAATGGCTACCGAGGAACTGTCAATCACTGACACCACTGCAATTTTCCCGTATAAATGTAAGGGCAGCTTTGATACTGATTACTTTAATTGTTTTTTGACAACTAATTAAACATTTAAGTTGATTAAGGCGACCTTAAGTAACGTACACATCCGGGTCAACAGAAGGGTCATATGGGTCAAAGGACACGCAAAATCGTGGAGCAGTACGTCTGGAGCTTACTGCTAATGTGGCTATAAGGAAGGGAGTCTGGGCTATAGGGGACGGTGCATGCCATGTTGGAAATAGTCAGAGGTTGTAAACTGCTGAAAACACTGAGCAAGCTGAAGTAGGAAACATACGTATGGACTTCAGGAAATTCACAGCCCCACCGTATCCCCTCACCCTGATGGACTCTCCCACCCCCATCTCCATCGTGGACTCCTTCCGTTTCCTGGGCACCACCATCACCTCAAGTGGGAGCCAACCATCAGCTCCCTCATCAAGAAGGCCCAGCAGAGGATGTACTTCCTGCGGCAGCTGAGGAAACTCAAGGTGCCGACCGAGATGCTGGTGCAGTTCTACACGGCCATCATCGAGTCCATCCTCACCTCCTCCATCACCGTGTGGTTCCCCGGCGCCGCAGACCGGGACAAACACCGACTGCAGCGCATCGTGCGTGCTGCTGAGAAGGTGATTGGCTGCAGGCTCCCATCCCTCCGGGACCTGTTCTCCTCCAGGACCCGGAGGCGTGTGGGTCGGATCACAGCTGACTCTTCTCACCCTGGACACCGACTATTCTCCCTCCTCCCCTCAGGCAGGAGGCTACGGTCCATCCAGACCCACACCTCCCGCCACCTGAACAGTTTCTTCCCCTGCGCCATCAGACTCATGAACAATAACAAGACCCGATAGTTCAGTTAAAGACCCATGTAGGATAGAACCATCTGCACTACGTAACTTTATTTTACTGCACTGTGTGGTCTGATCACACTTAGATCTGCTGCTGTCATTCACCTGCACATCTGTGAATGGAACCCTGCTGCTGTTCTTATGTTAAAAAGGATGTTTATCTTTTCATAGTTTTTTTATATACATACAGATTATAATATTTATAAAGACATTAGCCTTATAGCTCATTCGTTTTATTTTATTTTTATTTATGTTAAATGTTTTATGTGCATGATTGTACCCAGAAAAATTCCTAGATGTGAACTTGTTCTCAAACAATGGCAATAAAACCTATTCTGATTCTGATTCTGATTCTGATATTGATTGTATTATTTCCGTAGGGTGCGGCCAGGTCAGGTTCAGTCATCATGTTTTCATTTTGGAGTGAGACGCTGAAGCGGAACCTACGGTGTCAACCCTCTCCTTCCAGCTACCAATCAACGCACCACTCACTTGTGTTATTATAATTACCATCTGGTATAGCCGAAATATTGCAGGTAATCTTGTGAGAGAATACTGCGTTTATAAAAAAGGGACAGAAAAGGATTTTTTTTTTTTCTATGATTCTAATTTTTTTGAATGGCCTAAAAGACTATAATAGAGCGTGGTTATCCACTTTAGTAATAGGTTGTGACTCCTTTAGGTATTATGTAATGTACCATAACAATGAAATATACTACCTCGGCTAACAAGCTTATATCTGTGACCACATCGATTCAGAGATGTAGCTTGTTTAACTAAAGATCAGACGAGATGACCCTCTGAATTTAGTTCAACTGAATTTAATTCAGTTATCACAACTACATTAATCATATTGAATTTGGAAGGCTCGTGAGGAATCTCACACTTTCCAAAACGTCATTCTGAATTCAGGGGGGGTATCTGTAGACAGACAATTTTTTGTTTAAATGATAAGAGTTAGTCAAGTTAAAGCCAGAACCTATGGAGGACTACGGGGGTCATTGGAAAAGCAATACAGCATTTTGACGATAACTGCTTAATTGTGAATTAAAAATATAGATTGCTAAATATAATTTCAAATTCAACAATTAATCCATACAAAAAAAGACAAATTTGAAAAACATTTTGTAATTACACATTTTAAATTTAAATACTAAAGAGGAATTGCAAATTGTATTTATTATTTGATTATTAAATACTGTGATTTGAAAATGTTTTTCAAATCCTATTTCAAAATGGAGAATTAAATAACACAATTAATAAATGACATTGTAAATATCTTTCCTTTTCATACATTTAAAAAAGTTATTCCCTTTTCTAAATCCGTTTTCTCTTTCCAGTTCTCATTTTCAAATCCTTTTTGCAATCGCATTTCCTAAATGGTTTACCCTCTCCTTTTAGCATTCGTGTGACCCTCCTGGTCCCTACACTGCAATTTGAAAATGTATTTTTAAATCCGATTTCAAAATGGAGAATTAAATAACATAATTAATAAATGAGATTGTAAATATCTTTCCTTTTCATACATTTAAAAAACGTATTCCCTTTTCTACATCCGTTTTCTCTTTCCATCTCTCATTTTCAAATCCTTTTTGCAATCGCATTTCCTAAATGGTTTACCCTCCCCTTTTAGCATTCGTGTGACCCTCCTGGTCCCTGAGAACACTGAAAACCAAGTTCAACCAATCACAGCTGCTCCTCGAATGTAACCAGCTCTCTCATTGGTTAGACAGCCACATTTGAGTGGAGCTTGCCGAGCTGTGCGCGCGCCAGTGCAAACAGAGTTGTAACTGCTTCAAAGTTTCGCCTTATCTGCTTCAGTCTCCTTAAAGTACTTGCATAATCGGCATCTGCACTGTCGACATACATTGCCAAAGTGATTAAATCATTTATAGTGCGGCTCCAGATGTTGCCAGCTGCTTCGTTCTCCATTTTCGAGTTTTAGCTATGATATGTCTCCTTCAAACCGTCTGCACATAGCAAGGTTTGATGACCAATCAAAACCATTTGGCGCGCACAGCTCGGCAAGCTCCACTCAAATGTGGCTGTCTAACCAATGAGAGAGCTGGTTACATTCGAGGAGCAGCTGTGATTGGTTGAACTTGGTTTTCAGTGTTCTCAGGGACCAGGAGGGTCACACGAATGCTAAAAGGGGAGGGTAAACCATTTAGGAAATGCGATTGCAAAAAGGATTTGAAAATGAGAGATGGAAAGAGAAAACGGATGTAGAAAAGGGAATACGTTTTTTAAATGTATGAAAAGGAAAGATATTTACAATCTCATTTATTAATTATGTTATTTAATTCTCCATTTTGAAATCGGATTTAAAAATACATTTTCAAATTGCAGTGTAGGGACCAGGAGGGTCACACGAATGCTAAAAGGAGAGGGTAAACCATTTAGGAAATGCGATTGCAAAAAGGATTTGAAAATGAGAACTGGAAAGAGAAAACGGATTTAGAAAAGGGAATAACTTTTTTAAATGTATGAAAAGGAAAGATATTTACAATGTCATTTATTAATTGTGTTATTTAATTCTCCATTTTGAAATAGGATTTGAAAAACATTTTCAAATCACAGTATTTAATAATCAAATAATAAATACAATTTGCAATTCCTCTTTAGTATTTAAATTTAAAATGTGTAATTACAAAATGTTTTTCAAATTTGTCTTTTTTTGTATGGATTAATTGTTGAATTTGAAATTATATTTAGCAATCTATATTTTTAATTCACAATTAAGCAGTTATCGTCAAAATGCTGTATTGCTTTTCCAATGACCCCCGTAGTCCTCCATAAGAACCGGCCTCTAAAGGCTTCCTGTTGGCAGAGCTTCTTCCAAGTGCAGCAATTTCATTCCTGCATGACTTGCTTAAAGATGCACACGAAAGCCCTCTAGGGAGAAAAAGTTTGTTTGTCGACACCTGCAGAGCCTCTTAAGATGATACTGCGTGCTGTTACTGATTGCCTCAATCAGACAGGCAGGAGGACGAGGAATACAGATATAAATATAGGCTGTGTGTGTGAGTGTGTGGGTGGGTGTGTGTGTGTGTGTGTGTGTGTGTCTGTGCACATGTCTGTCAGGCCAGCAGCATTTCATCATGCATTAAATGTGATGGATGAGCTACAGAGTGCTACACACCTCTGAGCTGATGCTGTAAAAGGAGAAAAAAAATACAGTAAACCCTTGTTTGAAGACTCTACAAGACTGATGCGTTGTGACGGGGAAATAATAATGAAATGCAGCTGTTGTCTTCCTACTGACCTGAATTGATACAGTACAAAGTGAGACATTCAGTCCGTCAATCCTAAAGCACACCAGCTTTTCTGCTATGGTTTGCAACGTCTAATCCCATTTGTCAACAGCAACGACTGAGCCAGATTTTAGGGTCATGCCGACGTGCTGCAGGTTGGAACGTCTCGACAAGGCAGACGACGTCTCTCACATCGTGGCTCTGTGCACATAAGCAGGGTGTTTCAGTGTGTAAGTGATGTGCTTTAGACTGTCATTGCAACTAACTAATAAGACATCAATATCACATAGAAATGCGGTGAGGCCTCTACATTAAAGGCGCTGGATTTCTGTGTGTGTGTGCGTGTGTGTGCGTGTGTGTGCGTGTTGCCATCAGGATATAGGCACAAACAATAAACGTGATCAGTTTGCTTTTGTCTGTCTTTGATGCAGGAGCGGCCGCCTGCTGTTTGCCTGACACTTCTTTTCGGCTGGCTTTGATAGCCATTTAATAACGTGATGCCCATTCGTTTTGTGTTAAGTGGATCCTGCTCCTCTATTTGCTGAGTGGATTTCATCATTGACTCCTACGTGTTGTGGAGCGGCTAGGCTTTGCTTTCGCTTGTCATTGTCCTCCTAGCTAATTACAATGTAAAGCCATGTGTCTGGTAGCCTTTTGCCCTTTGTTCCTGCTGTGCCTCTCATTGAGATTAACACCTTTAAAGGAGGATTCTGTCTCTCTGCTATGAATATAGATTGCTGGTCTTTGTAAAACATGACATTACCTCACCATTTTTCCTGCACTTCTGTCGTTTTCACTGCCTAGCAAATAAAATGAAACCTTCTCTTTTTGGGCCCCCTCTTTTTTGAATGTGTTTTCCCTGGCAGAGAATGGCGTGCAGATAGCACACACAGATGAGAACAGATGATAGCAGAGCGAGCCTTGCCATGACCTTCTGAGCATTCAGCTCGTTTGACTTTGATGTGTAAAGTAGACCACTGACTGGAGGAGCGGCTTTGCTTTAATTTTGGTCTGAATTACAAACTCGGATGCGAGCAGCAGCATTAACTGAACAATGGCAAGGTAGTGAGGGACGCTGCTCCGTACGCTGCTCCTATGAGACAACAGTGCCCCCTATTGAAGAAATTTTTGTCTTAAATGTCTATGTTTGTGCAATAAATACACACACAAAAATCCAAGTTTCAAATTGTGTATGCTTATTCAGATGAAGACAAATTGCACATCAAGAAATGTAATCAAAATTAAGTCGCTAGTGCCATCAGTATTGGTCAATGTTGATCTGAGCATATTTAAACTTTACAGAGGTGATATTACATAAGACCTCATGTTTCCCAGGGAAGCACATTATACACATCTTTTTGTTTTTTATCAATAACACAACATGGGATTGCAACCACAAACTTTAAAAAAAATTAAGGTATTTTACAATTAAATGCATGACATGCATTTGTATTCAACCTCTCATTCTGATGCTCTTAAATGAAATCCACTGCAATTCATTACTTTCAGAAAACCTATATTAGTAAATAGAGTCCAGATGCGATTAGATAAATCTAAGTATAATTGTGGCAGTTCTGTGAAGGTCTGAGAGTTTTGTTACAGGATGTCAGAGAAAAAACAGCATCATGAAGACCTTAAAACCCACGAGACAGGCCATAGAGAAGAGTGGAGAGGTTTTAAACAGAATAAGGTTCTAAAGCAATATTCCAAAAATAGATAGAGTATAGCTAACTGTAAATTTACATAGACATGGCACAATACAAATCTGTTTTTTAATAGAAGAGTGGCAATAAGAAAGCCCTTGTTCATTTAGCTTCCTCCACAGGGGTGGCTGGGCTCAGTTGGACATACAGGGGAGGATCATTAACCCATGGAGCTTAACTTCTCCACATTGAAAGGAGTTAGTTTGTTGAGGCATTTTATCAGGATAGCACCTTGGCACCTCCTCTTGAGGTTTCCAGGTCACAATCCATTGGGAGGAGACCATTAGAGAGGACCCAGAACTCACTGGATGGACCACACATCCTGTCTAGCCTTGGAACAGTTTGGGCTCTTCCAAAATGAGCTGAAGGATGTTGCTAGGGAGAGGAACATTTGGGGGGCCCTCCTGGACCTGTTGCCCAATGACCTGATGTCAGATCAGTGGAGGACAGCAGATGGATGGATGGTTGAATGAAGGCAATAAGAATTTTTCTATAGTTTCAGTTTGTGATACACCATGTAGAAGACAGCAAACATGGTGAAGAAACCTCTCAGGTCAAAGAAGAAGAAAACTGAGCTTAGCTCCCTGCATGCCTATGTGCCAATCTGAAATACGGTGGGGAGCATTATGATGTTAGGATGTTTTTCTACAATTGAGACCAGGGAACTGGTGAGAATTGATGAGAAGATGGATGGAGCTAAATTAAGAAAGCCAGTTAAAGGGGAAGCTCTATTTTTTCTTTAACTTGGACCTAATAGCATGTATTTAGTTTATATCCATTCACAATCAGTATATCCATATAATGAGAGTCGTGGGGGCATGGCAAGTGCTGCCTCTAAATAAGGCATTATCTGACACAAAACTCCTTCATTTCAGCAATGTTTTCTTATAAATTCCCTATTACTTTCGAGCTTCTGGGAAGTGCTTCTTTGTGGTCTTCCAGGGTATTTATATGGGTTTTCTTCCAGCCAATTCGTACTTACAGCATATTGCAATCTCAATTATGTCACTGCCGTCCACCATGACAGTTGTAGTGTGAGCAAGACTTTCACTCTGCACTCTACGGCTGCAGATGGTTAGACTGAAGTTACTACTGCGAACATCAACATGATTTTCACTTGTGTGTTTCCAAAATGACCAAGTTGACTAAGACCGTCGTATAGCACAGAGTAAAAGTCCTGCTCAGACTACAACTGCCGTGGGGCACTGCAGTAACGTTACTGAAATGACAGCTTGCTGCAAGTGGAATAAAGGCCTGTAAATACCCCAGAAGACAACAAAGAAGCACTTCTGAGGCGCTCCGAACTCTGAGAGGAATATTGCTAGCGATTAATAACAAAACATTTCTTAAATGAAGGAGTTTTTGTGGCAGAAGATGTCTTATTTAGAGTCCCCACGAGCTGATTCGCGCCTGGATATTAACTTCTCCCGAAAGACTCCAAGTGTTTTCAAACTTTTCTGGGTGATAGGCAAACATAATGCATGCTATAAATAAGGTCAAGGTTTAAAAAAAAAAAAACTTTTTAAGGCTGCAAAAGAGTTAACACTGGGGTGGAGTTAAATATTTATTTCAAGATTTGCTGGTTGATGGCCTCAGAAACTCTCTTGCATAAGTATGGACATGAGATATTACAATCCACACTTTTCTAATTTTATTTATAAAATAATTAGAGAAATTGTGTATTATTTTTCTTCCACTTCACAAAAGAGCACTATTATATGTTGCTCTATCACAACAGAACACACTGTTGCAGTTGTAGCATGCCAAATGGGAAAACAGTTCGGGGGAACACATCCAGTCTCAGAAACCTCTCATCTCTGCCTCTTAACAGGCTGTTCGTCTTTGCTTTCATCTCTGGTCTGAAAATGACACGTTATTATTATCGATTAGAATGGCTCTCCCTCTATTCAACCAGCTGCCCTATTGTTTTTCATAAGAGAATAATGCACCAAAATTTTGCCCTTTACATCATTTCATCATATAGTATTAAAAGGAAAATATGCAAACAAACCAAAATTAATAATTCACAACAGAAAATGCTGTCGTCTCTTAATACCACCGCTAATTAAAAAAGTTATTTAAAAAGATGTCATCTTGTACAATTATCAACATTGACTTTAAAATCTACACATCTATTTGGAGGATGTTAATTTTATTATAATTCTTACTTCCTGTAGTTACAAAACATATGTTAAGTTAGAATGTTTTATGCTTACTTGAAGCAACAAACCATATTGTTATTTCCCGTGTAAATAAACAGTGCTGTGAAGATACTTGTTCTCTTATAGTTTTCCTTTTTTACATTTTTTTGCCAAAATCGAAAGTTTCATATCTTCAAGCATTTTTAAATCAGACAAAAGTGAAGACAGGAAATACCAAATGCAGTTTATAAGTAATGATTTCATTATTTAGAGCAGGGCTATCAATCTCATTTTTGTTTCATGCCAAATGTCCTCAACGGGCTGATTATAGAAGGAAGTACTGATAAAGCTACCTTAACCACATATTAAAATATTAATAAAGAGCTATCTCTGCATTCAATTACATTTTTTTAAAATAATTAAATTAAATAAAATGTAATTTCAGACTGAGGCCATTTGAAACTGTACGGGTAAAAACTCTTATCTTAAAGGTTTGTGGCCCATTGGTGCAGTGTTTTCAACCCTGGTACTGAAGGCACACACTTGCCTGCCTGTTTTCTTCTTTCTCTTTCGGCTTTTCCCTTCAGGGGTCGCCACAGCGAATCATCTGTCTCCATTTAGTCCTATCCTTTCCATCCTCTGCCCTCTGACCGACTAACTTCATGTCCTCATCACATCCATAAATCTCATTTTTGGTCTTCCTTTCTACCTTCTGCCTGGTGGCTCAATCCTCAGCATCCTCGTCTCTCCTATGAAAATTTCCTAACCATCTCAGTCTGGCCACCCTGAATTTATCCCCAAATATCTAACATGAGCTGTCCCTCTGATGTACTAATTTCTGATCCTATCTATTCTCAGCACTCCCAGAGAGAATCTCAACGTCTTGAGTTCTGCAACGTCCAGTTCTTCTTCCTAACTTTTGTCTAGAGACAGTACATTATTGGTACAACATCGCTGGTCTCACTGGTCTGTCTTGTACACCTTTCCCTTCATTCATTTACCCTCATTTACATACGTAATCTGTCTTGCTGCAACAAATCTTCATTCCTCTCTTTTCGTGTGCATACCTCCATCTTTCTAGCTTTTCCTCCACCTCTGCTCTCACTCTCAATGTCCAACTCATAGTCCATGGACACTCCAGTCTAACCTTATCTGTCAGTCTCTCCATCACCAAAGCAAACAAGAAAGGGCTCAGAGCCGATCCTTGATGCAGTCCCACCTCCACCTTGTCCTCCTCTGTCACTCCTAAAGAACACCTCACTGCTGTCTCAAAGCTCTCATACATGTCCTGCACCACTCTAACATACTTTTCTGCCACTCCAGACTGCCTCATGCAAAACCATAGCTCTTCTCTGGGCACCCTGTCATAGGCTTTCTCTAAATCTACAAAGACAAAATACAGCTCCCTCTGACCTTCTCTGTACTCTTCCATCAGCATCATTAAAGCAAAGATTGCATCTGTAGTACTCTTTCTTGGCATGAAACCGTACTGCTGCTCACAAATGTTGACTTATGGCCAAAGCCTAGCTTCCACCACTCCTTTCCACAGCTTCTTTGAATGACTCATTAGCTTTATTCCTCTGTAGTTGCCACATTTCTGTACATCTTCCTTATTCATAAAGATCGGCACTAGAACACATTTCCTACTTTGCTCAGGCATGTTCTAAGTCCCTAAGGTCTTGTTAAAGAACATAGACAAAAACTCTACTGCCATCTATCATATGCCACAGGTATGTCATCAGGACCAACTGCCTTCCCCATCTTCATCCTCTTCAAAGCTTTTCTCACCTCATCCTTACTAATCTCAGGAACTTCCTGATCCACAACAGCCGCCTCTTCTACTCTACATTCTCTTTCCTTTTCCTCATTCATCAGCTCTTCCAAGTACTCTTTCCATCTTTCCATCACACTCTTGGCACATGTCAGTACATTTCCATCCTTATCCTTGATCTCCCTAACCTGTTGCATATCCTTTCCATCTCTTTCTCTCTGCCTCACCAACCTGTACAAATCACTATCTCCCTCCTTAGTGTAGCAAACTAGCAGTTCATCGTACACCCTTTGTTTGGCCTTTGCCACCTCTACTTTCACCATGCGATGCATCCCACTGCACTCCTGTCTGCTTTCCTCAGTCATCTCCGTGTCCCTCTTCCTCTTAGCTAACTTCTTTCTCTGTATATATTCCTGGACTTCATCATTCCACCAGAAAGTCTGGTTATGTACTTTCCTCCTTCCAGATGACACACCAAGTACACTCCTACCTGTGTCCCTAATTACATTAGCTGTAGCTGTAGCTCTCCAGTCATCAGGAAGCACCTCCTGGCCACCAAGAGCCTGTCTCAACTCTTCCCTGAAAACCTCACAATACTGTTCTTTTTCAGTTTCCACCACTTGGCCCTCTGGTCCGTCTTTGTTCTCTTCACCTTCCTCACCATCAGTTTCATCCTACAGACCACCATCCTACGCTGTCTAGCCACGCTCTCGCCCACCACTACTTTGCAGTCACTAATGTCCTTCAGATTACAAAGTCTACACAAAATGTAGTCCACCGAGTGCTCCTATCTCCACTCTCATAAGTCATCCTATGTTTCTGCCTCTTTTGGAAGAAAGTGTTTACAACAGTCCTTTCCATCCTTTTTGCAAAGTCTACCACCATCTGTCCTTCTTCGTTCCTATCCTGAATACCAAACCTGCCCATCAATTCCTCATCACCTCTGTTCCCTTCACCAACATATCCATTAAAGCCTGCACCAGTCAGCACCCTCTCAACTCTGGGGATACTCAGATCATCTAGTTCACTCCAGAATTTATGGTGTCTTCTAACTCACATCCTACCTGTGGGGCATAACCACTAAAAACATTGATCATTATTCCTTCCATATCAAGCTTCTGACTCATCAACCTATCTGACTCCGTTATCACTTCCAGATCATTCCTAGCAAATGCCTCCTTTATAATAACTCCTATTCCATTTCTCTTTCTATCTACCCCGTAGTAGTATAACTTGAATCTTTCTCCTTAGCTTCTAGCCTTGCTACCTTTCCACCTTGTCTCCTGAACACATAGAATATCCACCTTCATTCTCTGCATCATTTCCACAAACCCTCTAGCGTTACCTGTCATAGTCACAACATTCAAAGTCCCTAATCTTAATTCCTAACTCTTTAATTCCCTTTTCTCTCTCTGCCTACCAACATGGCTACCTCATCTCCTCCTTTGACCAACAGTATTCCAATTTCCCCTGGCACCCTGTGGGTCCACAGCACCGGTGGCAGTCGTTGTTAACCCGGGCCTTGACCGATCCAATATCGAGTTCATGTTTGTGATTCGCATATTTGTTTTGGCCTGTGATGGACTGGCGACCTGTCCAGGGTGTTCCCCCGCCTCTCGCCCGTTGACAGCTGGAGATAGGCACCACCCCCCCGCGACCCCTTGAGGATTAAGCGGTTCAGAAAATGGTTGGATGGATATTTGTTTTGGCTTACTTTTTATTTACAAGTCTCCTACTTACCATATAATATACCAACCACCAAAATTCCTGTTTTAATATATTTCTTTAAAAACCCCAAATATTATTGTAAAATATTAATAAAAAGTATTATATGTACTAAAATTGGACATCATTTTTTTTGTGTCTGGTTCTTTAGGCAAGGCAAGGCAGTTTTATTTGTATAGCATACTTTCAACACAAGGCAATTCAAGCTGCTTTACATGATTCAGTGATAATGAAACCACATGATTACAAACAAAACATATAAGTTTAACAGTAATCAATCAGTAAGAAAAGATAATGTAAGGAACAATTTTATGTAATTAATACACAATCACTTAAAAAAGAAATTAAAAAGTAAGAATAGAAATTAAACCGGAACAATAAAAATAATTTAAAGAACAAATTTATGCAATTAAAACAGATAAAACACAATCGGGTAAACAAAACAAAAAGTGATCAGAAAGCGCAATTTAAGATTCAAATGCAGCTCTGAATAGTAGAGTTTTTATCTTTGATTTAAAAAACCCTAGTGATTCAGCGTTTTTGCATTCGTCTGGAAGTTTATTCCACATTTGTGTAGCATAGAAGCTGAAAGCTGCCTCTCCCTGTTTAATTCTGACTCTATCGACGATTAGTAGGCTAGAGTTGGAGGACCTGAGTGGTCTGCTGGGTTGATATAGTGACAGCATGTCTTCAATGTACTTTGGTGCATTATGTGTTTTAAAATTGGAAATAAACTGTTGTGTCTGATTCTTGGATGTACTAAGACATTTTAAGACCTATTTGGTGTCACTTGGTCACATGATGTAGAAGCTATTGAAGAAAAACCACAAATATTACTGTAAAATCTTAATATAAAATATTATAAGTCTTCAAACTGGAAACAAACTGTTGTGTCTGGTTCTTCAGATGTATTAGGACATTTTAATACCTATTTGGTGTCAATTGGTCACATGACTACAGACCAGTCGTCCTGACATCTGTGGTCATGAAATCCTTTGAGCGACTGGTGCTGTCCCACCTGAAGGAAATCACGGATCCCCTGCTAGACCCCCCGCAGTTCGCCTATAGAGCAAACAGGTCAGTGGATGATGCAGTCAACATGGCTCTCCACTACATCCTGCACCACCTAGACTCTGCAGGTACCTACGCTCGGGTCCTGTTTGTGGACTTCAGCTCTGCATTCAACACCATCGTCCCAGAGCTCCTCCACCAAAAACTGTCCCAGCTCACCGTGCCTCCCTCCACCTGTCAGTGGATTACCAGTTTCCTGACTGACAGGAGGCAGCAGGTGAAACTGGGTAACTTCATATCCAGCACCCGGTCCCTCAGCATCGGCGCCCCCCAGGGATGTGTTCTCTCCCCACTGCTTTTCTCCCTTTACACCTCTGATTGCACGTCAAGAGACCCTTCTGTGAAACTCCTGAAGTTTGCAGATGACACCACCGTCATTGGACTCCACCGTGACGGCGACGAGTCTGCATACAGAAGGGAGGTGGAACAGCTGGTCCTCTGGTGCAGTCAGAACCACCTGGAGCTAAACCCGCTCAAAACTGTGGAGCTGACAGTGGACTTCAGGAAGAGACCCCCATCAACATCTCCTCTTATAATCACCAACAGGTCAGTCCCCACAGTGGAGTCTTTCAGGTTCCTAGGATCCACCATCACACGGGACCTGAAGTGGACCTCCAACATTGACTCTATAAGGAAGAAGGCCCAGCAAAGGCTGTATTTTCTGCGTCAGCTCAGAAAATTCAACCTGCCTCAGGAACTGCTGACCATATTCTACACAGCAATAGTCCAGTCTGTCCTGACCTCATCCATCTCTGTCTGGTTCGGATCCGCCACCAGGCAAGACAGGGACAGACTGCAGAGAACAGTCAGGTCCTCAGAGAGGATCATAGTTAATGATCTTCCCACCATTCAGGACCTATTCCGGGCCAGGGTCAGGAAGCGGGCCAGAAAAATCACCACTGACCCCTCACACCCTGGCCACAATCTGTTTAGGCTCCTCCCCTCAGGGCGGCGTTACAGATCTTTGTACGCCAAAACCACCCGACACAAGAACAGTTTCTTCTCCCAGGCTGTCGCTCTGATGAACTTTGAGTAGTCACAGAGTCTGAGTCCATTCACATGAACAATAAACTAAAACTCTGCACTGCTGTATATACTTACTGTACAATAACCCTGGTTTGGTGTATATATTATCCTTTATTATTTATTTGTATTTATTTTTATTTCTGTTTTAATTTCACTTATTTAAGTTATGTACTGGAGAGAAAAGTTGCCGGAGTCAAATTCCTTGTATGTGTCATACTTGGCCATTAAAGCTGATTCTGATTCTGATTCTGACTTGAAAGCTATTGAAGAAAAATCCCAAATGTTACTGATAAATATTAATATAAAAATATGATGTGTGTTCAAATTGGAAATCTATTGTTGTGTCTGGAAGCTATTGAAGAAAAAAAATATTACAGCAAAATATTAATATTAAATATTATACATATTTATTTTTTAATTAATCGATGTGTCATGTTCCTCAGGTGTCGAGCAACAACTTAGCAATATTTTGGGTGTACTTTGTCAGCAGATCGCATAGGTCGGCCTATTGATTTATTTGTTTTGATGATTAGAGATTTAACACCGGTGCCAAACCGAAACCACCCACTTCAGGAGCGAGCCTTCGGCAGCGATGTATCCGCTCCATGAGGATGGAGTCTCCGCTTTAACGAAACGAATGTCTGTCAAATATCCAACTTAAAACCAACTTCACCGCTGTGTTTTTATCATGGCAATTTGTGCAACTAAAAAGGAACAGCACAGACGATCGCATTTGTTTCTGGTGACAGTGTGAGAGTGACATATAAATAATTATTCTAGACTTTATAAAGCACTGTATGAAATGAAAACTAAGCACATTCCGTCATTCACTTTATTTAGTTAGTTTTGTGAGCACTCATTACAGTTTCAGTTTGTTTTGTTTCAAATTCTTGTTTTTATTTTTATTTCAGTCAACAGTTACTTCTAGTTTTCGTTATTCCGTTCGTTTTCATTAACGATAATAACACTGGTTCACACCACCCCAAACATCAACGTCAAGAGCGGTAAGATTACATGTAAAGTCTATGGTTGAGGCCATCAGAGGGGCATCAAAGTCTCTGTGGTGTTTTGTGTGCATTGGCCATGTTAATTTTTGAAGCTTTTCCTGTGTACCAAGCAGCAAAGTGGCAAAAGCCAGCAACTCAGAAGTTCAGCTGAACTTTTCATGCTCTTGCCGCTCTTGACACGGCGTGCCAACCAGTCAGAGCTTCTCACTGTAGTGCCATCACCTGACGTTGTGAAGCCAGCCACATCCGCCATTGTTTAAATGTACTCCCTTGGTGAATGTTTGTTGATGCCGACAAATCATGCGGTGTGAATGCACCATAATTCACTGAAAAATGTGAAGGGGAATTTATTTTTCATCCAGACACAGACAGCAATTTTTTTATATCAGAGAACACAGAAAATTTTGTAAAAACACCAGTAAATGAGACCTTTAAGGGAGATATGTTTTTTTTTATGCTGACAAAGTGCGATTAACTTTTCCCATGGCAATAGGCTGGTTCGGATTGCCTTCTTCTTTTCATGATTGAAACCATCATTTAATGATAATCAGGAACATTTGCATTTGACAAAAAGCAAAACCCAAAACAATCTGCAAGGACTTTCCCACCACTTTTTTGTGTCTCTGTTTAGCAAAAGAAACCAAGCAAGGAAGTGAACGATAACCAGAAGAGTCTGAGAGAAAGAATTAGAGCCACTTATTCACGGCTGTTGCAACACTTTAGCTTCTAGGTGTTCAAAATGCTGTTAGGTGTCTCTTTGCCTATAACTCATTCACACTGTGTTGCACCAACAAATCCAATTTAAGCAGTCTTTGTCCTCTAAAGACGATTGTAAAATACCAAGTAACAGATAAAGAAAAAAATCTCAGCAAAGTAAATCTAATATTAAAGTCACTGCATCACTGCATTAAAATTATTAAAACTAAGTGCAGTGGTGAAGGTTTTTAAGTATAGATAAAATAATGTGACAGTGTCCTACATCTTAGTTCTCTGGAACTGACTCCTTTTTCTTCATCTCCCAGTCTTTCTATATATCAAGAATACAGTTTCTCTATTAATTTTATTAGCAGTGTCCTGATAACTCTTGCTAACAGCTGATTAAATCTTGTCTTTTTACTATTTCATCTTCTGTGTGATGTTCTGAATGATGGAAAATCAGGAGAACCGTTTGTGGGGTTGGCAAAAGAACAGTTATTCAGTTTTGGAGGGGGATTCTTTTGTTTTGTTGTTTGAGTTGAGTAAATTTAGCAGGAGACTTTATTGATGTATTAGTGAATTCAGCCGAAGCTCTGCTTCATGAAACAGATGAGAGGGAATCATTAAAATTTCCCACTTCAAACGGTTAAGCAACCAGCTTGTCTGCAACTCAACCTCACATTCTAAACGCAAACACCCTCCAGCAACATGTCCGGTGTTGTTAATATGCGGTCAGGCAATGATAAACCGGTAAAAGTTAGCCGTACAGGGGCCGAATGTTTGCTATGAGACTCAACAGTCAAAAAGACAAAATCCAGAAAATGTTGCTTTTCATGGCCTGTTTCATGGCTCTAGTAATTTTTAGTCTTTCATTGGCTCTCTCATATCAAATTGTATAGAATAAAGCAGAAGTTAAATTTCAATGATCTATCCTCAAAAGTAGGAAAATAGATTTCACATGGGAGTTATTGATTCAACAGAGAAACATCCAAAATATTATCTGAACAAACTAAAACCAAACTATTATTCGCTTAATGAGCAGGGACGCAAACTGGACGCGGTGTCTGGTCATCTGGTCGGTGTTTCGAGACGCATAAACGGATATCCCTTTGGCTGAATGGTTAGCGAGCATTACTCTCACTCGGGAGTTGTGGGATTTAATCTCGCCTGGGCCCTTGTTGTGAATCTTGCCACACTATCACTATCAGCTTAACCAAGTTTGCCGGACTATGGACTGTCTCAGAAAGGAGGCAAAAAGGCTCTCTCATACTGACACATTCACGCATGGATGCACCCAAGACACACAAGCACATACCTGCCTGATATCATCATCCTCTGATCTACACACTACGATGAGTGGATGATGAGCTCTGCTGTTATAGTTGTGTTCCTATGATGACAATGGAGATCCCACCTTGTCTGCCTATTGTTCCATGTCATCACTGAAGTATGGGTGTTTCTCAATGTCAAGGCGCCTCGCCTACTAAGGCAATGCATCGGTAGGCGAAGCACCTTGCTTAGTAGGACACTGCCTTTCCTTGATCAAAGAAAATTGTTAAATGGAACACACCTACATCATGTGACCGCAGCTGCCGGTTTACGTGCTCTGTTTACCTCCCGTCCATTGTAGTAGGAAAGTAGAGTGGTAACGTTCCTTAAGCCATGAATTGAAAATGTATAACCAGCGTATCAGTTTTTTAACTGTGTATATGTCGGTTAAATCAAACATGTAAGCAAGTTAGTACCTGGTAGCCACCGAAGCTGTAACTACTAAGCAACTAATCATCCATATATAACTGCTTTGGATCTAAAAAATTTTTTTATAATAATAAAAAAATAAAACAAACATTTTAGATATAAGCCCGATACCTACAATTAGTTGACTTATATTTAAGCTGGAAATTTACCCACAAAGTAGCTGCTGCCGGCTCCTACCATGCTGTATTCTGGGAAATTTTTCACTGAGAGAATGCATCAAGGCACCTCACATGAATCCTTGGTCAGTTAGCTAGAAGGCAGGCAAATAGAGGACAGATTCCTTGGTAGCACATGAACATTGGAACACGCCTTGGCGGTCCCTGATGATGTATCTCCTAGGCAACCAGGATGGGACCAAGGCATCAATGTTCTAAAAAATGGGTTTTTTTTTTTTGTTTATTCATTTTTGGTGCTTCTACTTCAAAAAGGGAGCGCCTCTGCTGGCTGCATGCCCTTAGTAGCCCATATCTGTATGTGCTGTCATGTTTGGTATATGATCTTGGACCTGCTGTACTGTAAACCTAATCTGGTTGTACCTCTGGTTCAATGAAAAATTAAGCTGATTCTGAATAAGTTGTCTATAGATTCACTTGTTTGTAAAACCCAACTCTGAACTCCAACAAATCTTTTGTATACACAGTGCTTCATGATCGACTGAATAACTGCAAGGTACCAAGCAAGCCCAAATTATTCCCCCTCCACCACTTTGTTTGATGGTTGATTTGAAGTGTTGAAGTTGATTTGTTTTGCATTATAACCATACATCTCACTTTGATATCATCTGTCTAGAATTATATTATATTCATAACCAATGGATTTCTAATAACTGCCCTCATGCTTTTTTTTTGACAGAACAAGCTTTTCCCTGTCAACTTTTTGAAACAAACCATACCTTTAGTTTTTCTCTGTCATGAAGTTTACCATTTTACACATTAACTGAGGCTTGTAGACATTTGTGGAAATTACATGTTTTCCTAGTTAATATAAAAAATTTTTTACTTCCTCTTGTTTGGTAATTTGCTTGAAGGTCAAACCCTTCAGAAATTGATATTTAGTTAGATTGCTTCTCCGCTGTTATTTGCATTTAGTTAACACTCACTTTTATGTCTATGTCCTAGTATATCTTTTTTCCTGTTTATTTGATTAGCATAACCTATTTTAATCTTAAATCCATAATATCAGTCTCATATCAGCAATAGGGAATCTATTGCATTTTTTGTTTTGTTTTTTACAGTTGAAGTAGGTAATCACCTTTTACTGCTATAACAGCTAAAAGTCTTTTTGGAATGTGCACCAGCTCTTCACACATATATAATCCGAAGTGTTTTCTTATTCTACTTGCAAAATAGCTCAGTCTCCATCAGATGGGATTGATAGTGATTGGTAATTTCAGTGTTCAAGTTTTGTAGTGGAATTTCAATTGGAATTATGTCTAGACTTTGAGTGGCCATTATTTCACGTTAAATGGCCTTAATCTAAGTCACTCAATTGTTGGTCTGGCTGAATGTTTAGGGTTTGGGTTGTTGTCCTACTGGAAGGTAAAATTTGTCTAAAATTTTTTTACAGGATTGTCATACTAATATAGACAAAAATAAATTCATCTTCCTATGAACCTTAACCAGTTTCATTGTCACTGCTAATGAATAGAATCCACACATTATGATGCGACTGCCATCATGGTTCACCAAGGGAGGGGTGGGGTGTGCCAAAATGCAGTGTTTCCTTTCTTTCCTGAAACAGAGAACACTTTTTTCCATGTATGGTGTATGGTAAAGATTAAAGGAAAACTGATTTGGCTTTCTTTCCCCCTTTACAAATTTTCCCAGATGAGCTGTTAGTCTTTGCAGCTCCTTCAGAGTTAACATAGGCCTCCTTGCCCTGCTGTTTGGTTTAGGTGGACAGCCATGTCCTGGTAGATTTCCAATTGTGCCATACTATTTTTTTATGGTGAATCAAACTGAGCTCTAGGGGCTAAGAGCTTTGGATATTGTTGTATAAGCTTCATGATGTGCGTCATAATGTGTGCTACTTTATGTTGGTCTATCAAACAAGGCAAGGCAGTTTTATTTGTATAACACACTTTCAACAACAGGGTAAATCAAGGTGCTTTCTGTGCTCCCAAAATCCCAATAAAACACATTGAAGTTTCTGGTTATAATGTGATAAAATGTGACCTTAATGTGATTCTCAAGGTGCTCCATTTAAAATAACAAGGTACACCAGATGCTGAGTTAAACTGAAGGTACCCTCATAACAATGATATGAATTACTGTAATCTTTATATAATATGTAACAATCAGCTGAATTGTTTAGCATCACCTCCTGCTAACCTGCAATCGCCATGATAGGCGCTGTGTTTTCGTGTGGCCGAGTCTGCATATAAACCAAGAAACACTTGTTTCCATCACTTTGTGTTAAAGAACCGATTTTGATTAAACAAAAACAGTTGTAGATTCTTTGAGCCTTCTCAATCTCCATTTCTAAAATACAGGCTAAAGGAACTCTTTCACACAGCAGGGGTGTGAATTAAACTGAGAAAGACATAAAAAACACAGACATAAAAGTGAGTGTAACAGCGGAGAAGCAATCTGTCTATTTTGGGATGTTTAGAGGGGTAGCTATTGTATTGCGGCCATTTCCAGAGTAATTATTTGACCTCTACGTGCTGGAGTTGATTTACAAGTGTCAGAGTGCTAGATACAAATGCAAACTCATCTTTTTTGATTGAGTTTTTTGGAGAAAACAATTTCTTCTTCACACTACAGGCACTACTCTTTGTTGGTCTATCACATATAATCAAGCTGCCTGGGTGAATTTTATGAGAAAAATGCAAAAATAAAACTAAGTGACAAAAGAATATATACATAATACATAATAATACCAATAATTACAGTAGACAATGCATAAATACATGCCAAAAAAAGCTCAACAGACAGAATATTACATTAGAAAACCAAACCTTCTGTGGGAAGAGGTGGTTTCTTCTCTTGTGTGGATATGAATATTTGTGTCATGATGTGTGTTGTATTTTTGTATAACCGTGCATTTGAATTGTTTCCACAGCGGGCAGGAGATGACAGATGAAATCCTTTAATATTGTGTCGGTTTTTTTCTGTGTCTAGTGTATTTTTGTTTCAAATGTCTTTGTCCTTCATTCATTAAATTTACTCACAGTGGGTAGAGGATCAGGAAATTTTACTCAAATAAGAGTAGCGATACTTCATAGTAATATTACTCAAGTTCAAGTAAAAAGTATAGCATAGCAAAACTGCTCTTAAAAGTTACTATTTTCCAAAAAAGTTACTCAAGTAAATGTAACTGAGTAAATGTGACTATATGTAAATGCAACTAATGTTTACACACTTCTCTGAAAACTTTGATTGCTGATGTGAACAAACAGAATTGATGAAGTTGTGTCTCATTGCTCAGATCACAGCTGTCAGCCTCTACTCTGTCTGTCACATGTGTGCTAAACACCAAAATACCATTGAGTGTTGGCACGAACCTGGCTTTTCACATCATTTCAGATTTTTGTGGCCTTTTTTTCCCTCGTCTTTCAGTCTATTGTTGCCCCCCTCTTTAAGTGTCTTCAAACATACTGGTCATGAATTTAAAATGCAATCATACTGAGCTTCAAGCGTCCGCTGTTTTATTTGTGCTCATTTTTATTACATATAAGGGTTAGATAATGTGAGATGGGCCATTTTTGATTGAAGTAAATGAGAGAAATCACTGAATCTGATACTCAACCCACTTTTCTTTTAGCAAATGATTACATTTGGTGATAAAAAAAAGGATATATAAATCACACATGGAAAACGACACCATATGTGATGACGCCACATGGTGTGGGATCAAACAGAATTTGATTTTTTAGATCACGTTGGTGTCTGTTCTGACTGTCGTCAGTGTTGAATGCTGGGAGGTCTAGTGTACGATGGCAAAAACAGGAGTTACCTCATTATTTTATTCTTTTCTATCTTTTTCCGTGCCCCCGTCTGTCAGTCAGTCGTACTGCAGTGGGATGCTCACCCATCCACCATCACACTGTCACATTCCACAAGACGAGCACCCAAGGAACAGCGCACCCCCAAACACAATAAGAAATTCATTATAGATGCCCACTTCACTGTGTGTCATGCCTTGCCTTCGTTTACAATTCTTTCCATTCATTTCATGTTCCAGGTTCATTAATGACAACCAAACCAGACAGATCTGAGGGTTATTCAGTAACACATAGAGGAGAGTCGTAGAGCTCTGAATTAGTAAATACATTTTTGTGCCGTAGAATGAATGTTGAGTTTATGAAGGTTAAAGGGACGACTGACATCTGGAATTGAGACTTGGGCATCAAAAAGTTCTCTTACGGATGATCAAAGTGAACACAATGAAATATGGGCAGTAAAGACGCACAATGAGCATTTGACTGAGAAAAGGTGCATGAAAACCACATGCTGTATGTATTTTATGGGTTAGAGCAGTGTTTCCCAACCCTGGTCCTCAAGGTATACTTGCATCTGCATGTTTTAGAACTGAGGTCCCCAACCAAACCTGTAAAGGTCTATTCATTTGGTACCAGGCCTCACAGAGAGAATACATAACTTACAGTATTTCAGTTTTATTTAATTGTCTGAGTCTTAAATGACCGTATTCTGTCGATTACGTCCGGCTGTAACTCAGTCTTCTCTGTCACATGACACATAAGTCCTAAACACAAACCAAGAAGCTAGCAAATTTAAAAAAAAAACAGTTCTCTGAAAAGTTTTTTTGTGAAAAGGAAAAAGTCCATTGAAAAAACAGAAGAAGAATCTACACCAAGCCTCCGCTTTGCTCGGTTTCTTCTTCAATAGGTTCAGCATCCTCCTCTCCTTTTTCCAGCCAAAGAGACATCCCACTCTCTTCTGACCCACAACTGTCCTGTCACACCTGAAATGTTTTTTCTTCCACCTCAGTCATGAACTCTTGTTCTTCCACAACTTTGTCTTCAACCAAGTCAGGAGATGCAGCTACCCCCTTTATCGCACTCTCCCACCCGTCTATCTCTAAAAGTCAGGTGAAGAAGCAGTTGAAGAAACTGAACTGGAACAAAGCTTCAGGTCAAGATGGTGTCAGCCCCAGAGTCCTGAAGACCTGTGCAGATCAGCTTTGTGGGATTCTGCAGCACCTCTTAAACCTTAAGCTGACCCAGGAGAAGGTTGCAGTGTTGTAGAAGACACCCAGCCTTGTTCCAGTTCCAAAGAAAACTCACCCATCAGTCATCAATGACAATAGACCTGTTGCCCTGACATCCCACATCATGAAGGTCCTGGAGAGACTCCTTTTGCCCCACCTGAGTAAGCAAACCAGAACCTATCAGGACCCCCTGCAGTTTTCTTATCGCCATGGTGTTGGTGTTGAAGATGCCACCATCAACCTGCTTCAACCAACCCACTGTCATCTGGACAAAGCAGGCAGCTCTGATCATGTTCGTTGATTTCTCCAGTGCATTTAACACAATTCAGCCTGATTTGCTTTGTCAGAAACTCCTGAAGACACAGGTGGAGGCCTCAACAATTGCCTGGATCAATGACTACCTGACAAACATACCAGAAATACTTAAATAACTGTGCAATTGTCGGGTGTATCGGAGATGGAGAAGAAGCTGAATATAGAGAGCTGGTGGACAGCTTTGTGGCATGGTGTGGAAACAATCATCTTACCTTGATTGTGAACAAGATAAAAGAGATGATTGTAGATTTCAGAAGAAACAGGAACAAGTCAAAGACTGTCTCCATCATAGCAGAAGAAGTGGAGGTGGTTGAAGATACAAATACCTGGGAGTTCACACGCACAATAGACTGGACTGGAGAATCAACAGTGAAGCCGTCTACAAAAAGGAGAGCAGACTGTACTTTTTGAGGAAGCTGAGGTCCTTCAAGTTTTGCAGCAAGATGCTGCAAATCCTCCACAAGTCTGTTGTGAAAAGTGTCACATCTTTGTCCATCATCTGTTGGGGAGGCTGCATCAGAACCAGGGACCTAAAACGGCTCAACAACTTGATAAAGAAGGCTGGTTCTGTTCTGGGGACGACTGTGGAACAACGGGAGATAATGATGCAAAGAAGGATTCTTCATAAAATTAAAAAGATTATGGACAACCCTGAGTATCTTCGGTCAGAGGCTTCCTGAGTTTCGCTGCAACACAGGAAATCCTTTCTCCCCACAGCACTTATGGTCTACGACAACTCCTTGAATAATAAAAAAAAGGAATTAGTAATGAGCTACAACACTTGATTTCCCCCTGGGATCAATAAAGTATTTTTGAATAAAATTTGAATTTAATTGAATTGACTTAAAAATTGTATTGGAAAACGTTAACATAGTTTTTTTGTTGCCCCAATGTTTTATTTTTTAGAGTGTAGTAATAAGAGAGCATTCAAAAAGAATGTAACTCACGTTATGTTGTTGGCGCCATGTTACAGGGACACTACTAATGACATTATGAGCACAAAATAGATTTACATGTGTTACAATTTAAAAAATAAACAGCTAACAGGTTTAGTTTTTAGTCTCCTTGTTTACACAGAAATTTGGACAGGGGCGTTACTTGGCCTTATTTACTGGGGCACATGTCTTAGTAAAAGTATCCAGTGCCCCAGTAAAATTATAGCGCTGCACTTGCTGGAAACGGCATTCATGAGCGCATCTCCATGCCTGTATAACTCAAGCATGTCATTTACCAGCCAATAAAAAACAAAAGGAATAAAAGGGGCCACACTACCCAATCCGGAAATAGCACCTCTGTAGCTTGGTAAGATTGAACGCAACGACCAATGAAAATAGTTCACATGATTCTTCCGAGTGTTTCGTACACAGACACACATACAGTACACAATTGAAACCACTGGAGCTCGTCACATCACTGAACACAGAGTAAGTCATCCCCCGTTTCTGAACAGAAGCGGAGGGAGAAGAACAGAGAGGAGAGATGAGGAGGACAAGGGAGGTATGATAACTGTCCGCATTAATAGTAACATAAGTATTTATGATGGTAATATGGAACTGATTCTGTCAAAAGCTTTTTTGATACAAGGGGGAGCAGACAACTCAGGAAACCAAAGAACAGAGCCTGACAACCCAAGCTGTGGAGCAAAACAGTTTATTTTTTTCAGTGGTCCAGTCACCAATGGCAAAGTAAAAAGGAACGTTTTTACTTGAAGTCAGGGTATTGTGAATCACCCCTAGATGAGGCGGGATTTATTGCTGGATCCACCTACCAATCCAGGTTGTTCTCCAAAAGCTTTATGACAAGTTCTTCCCATCAAACAGATCCGCAACGTGATTCTCCCTTGTGTCGGCTGACAGGTGAACAGCTGATTTTGAGGCCTTCGGGTTTTCAATCTCCACGTGCCACGCCCCTCTTCAGCCGAAGCCAACTGAAAAATCAAGATGCAGGCACCAATATCCGCGCGTGCACTCACGATTCATACTGCGCGTAGCGCAAATCTTGCGGGGTCCTCACTCGCTTCTGGGGTGAAACTGTACTCACAGGCGATGGCAGAGGCCTTCCTCTGTCCTGATCATCTGACTCGCGCTGCCTGTCTCCCTATGGCGGTTGGAAATTGCCAATTCTATGCTCACCACGCACAGGAGAGGGCAGTCGGCATACTTAAAATTAAGTGTCAATCATGGACGTGTCTCACCTGACGTCGCTTCAAGAACGTGTGTCAATATTAAACCTGCCAGATGGCAAGAAGCTGTTGGTATCGCTTTTTTCTCCTACTGTTGAACATTCTGTTTGAAATATTATTGACATTTACATATTATATCCGATCTATCGTCAACAACTGTTGAATGAATTATTATAAAGATATATATAAAAGTAGATACCACATATATTTGCGCAGTTTCAGTTATATTTAGATTATCCAACTTCACTACTAATAATATACTAATCAAGCTACATGATTTTTGTGTTGCTACTTTGGCAGAGTGGCTAAACACCCATGCTAGGCATTGTGGAGTTGATGGATCAAAGCCTGTCCTTGGAGTGAAACTATTATCAATTAGACTTTATTGATCCCAGAGGGAACTTATGTATATTGTTTTGGGTCCCTGCAAGAAAGAACGCTATAAACGTGTCATATTTATAAATAACTGTTTTGTACCCACCTATGCAGCCGGCAGGGTCCATGTACTGTACATGTGTTTGTATCGCTGAAAAATGGCTTAGAAATTGGCCATAAATCATAAAGTATATGCCCACCTTGACCAATGGAATAAAGGCACAGTCCTGCGCTATCTGCTGCATAGATGCATGGAGCAGAGGGCGCAGCATAAACACCTTAAATTACAGAGATATGAGTTAAACAGTTATTTGTTGATACAGTGCCCACTTTGAATGCAAGCCTTTATTGGACCTAACATGAATCGCAGCAAAGAATGCCAGAACATACGCACATAAAGGCCCTGTCCCAGTACCCGCACTTGCACCCTTGTGCACTTCAATTGCGCGTTCCCGTTGAGGGGCGCAAGTGCGTAGGGTGTCCCGATTCTCCAGAGCAGAGAGCGGTCTTTTGCGCCCTCACTCCACACTTCGCTGAAGCCCGCATCGGTGCGGACTTCAGTGAAGGGTATTACCCACAATCCATTGCTACGTGTGAAATTATGTGACAAAATGGCAACAAACGGTTCCAGCTGCTTCTCCTACAAATTTATTTTGAAGTTTAAGGGCGTCAGTTAGTTCTTAAAATTGCCTGGGACAATATCAATAAACCGGAGTCTGATTTGAAGATTGCTAATAACTCTTAAAACCATCATCAGGCTGCTGGCATGGAAGAATCATTAAAACCAAAATCGTCACAGAAACAATGATGGACTGTCGATCCGTCCAGGCAGTACCCCTCTGTTGCCCGTTGACAGATGCAGATAAGAACCAGCCTTCTCCCGTGACCCGTTGAAGCTAAGCAGTACAGAAGATGGATGGATAGTGATCCTGAAACGCTGTGGATCAGCTGCACGCTTGAAAAAAAATGCACAAATTAAATTTCAAAGGCTCGAACTTAAGTGTCATTAACGTGGTCGGGTTGTGGTTGAAAAGATTCCTCCTGAATTTAAATGTATTATTTAAATATGTACCTATGGCGGAGCTACATGCGTTTCAAAACTATCATCACTAAATACTGACGGGGAAATATCAATAACACCCCCGCCTATTGAAGCCTATTGAATCATTTATTATTGTGTACCTTAGCAATTAATGAGCTGTTGGACATATCTGTTGAAAAATATTATTTACTAATAACGTTGTGTGTATTTTCAGACATGATAGGCCAAAAATAATATTCGTTGTGCGTTTTTAGCAAGTCATAAAACAACAAAAAATTCTAAATAATGAAAGAATCCATTTTTCTGCATTTTAAGTAAAATTTCGTTTGGGTACTTATTTCTGGTGAAAGATCATGTCCTGGCATTCCAGTGTCTGTTCATTTAACACAGTAGATATGACAAATATACATAATACAATAAACACATTCTATAATCAAAACGCTTTCTTTATAGCCAGTATTTTTCTGTAAATAAATGATAGACTGTACATATATATACAATTGGTGCCTTTGATTAAAATACAATATGTTCTATAACTTTGGACTTTATGCACGAGCGGCACCGCCATTTTGGTTGTCATGGAGATACAGTACAGGGTGTCAACGTAATCCTCACTGTCCCAATCGTGCAGTTATTCCCACACTTGTTCACTACGCACTTGAACCCTTGTCTGCACTTCAACCAAGTGCACTTCGTGGAAGACCGTAGGGTGTAGTGTGGGTATTGGGACAGGGCCAAAGAAACTGTTTAGGATAGTGGAATATCAGTTTGTACACTGATTATATAAAAATAGCAATGGGAGAATAAGTGGGTGTTAGACCTGCACTTTAAGAAAAATTCCACATCTGGTTTTTATGTGGCATGGACAAAACTATAATTCATAAATAATGCCTTGAAAATGTCCCCGGTTTTATATTCACTTTCCTGCAGGAACCCCAGAAAATACTTGTGTGATAAAGCACTAGCTGATGATTTGAACCCCAACAAGCTAGGTGGAAGTCCTGAATGCTAACCACTCTGCCAAAGTAGCAATATGCTCCAATGACAACCATCATTAAAAATCAGAAGAAGATTGCACCATTATGAAGTAAACATTTCACTGGCGGCGACGTCAGGTTAAACGGCGGGATGTTGGCAGCGACGTGATGTGAGGCAATGTCAGGTTAGGCGGAGAGGTGTTATCTCTAACGTTAAATTAAGATGTTGGTCTCCTTAGTCTGGTGATCCCTGTCACTTTCTACCCACCATAGTATGCCCCTTGCAGTTTCTGCTGGAGCCGTGTGCGCCATCGCTCATGGTGCTCCTACTCCGTTTTTGCGCACCTGCAAATCACCTAACTGCTGCGCTCATAGGCGTCATTTTAACCGGGGACGCCGGGGACATGTCCCCAGCAATATTTATGGTTGACAGGTTTGTCCCCACCAAGCCTGTTGCGGAAATTTTTACTGCCCTAACAAGCACTTCTGCTCCCAGCAAAGTTTCTACATCAGTATCTTAACAGAATATTATTTAATTCACCCAATTCCGGTGTTACGTCAGTCTGCGTTTCCCCGTCAGTATGTGTTCCCCCTACCTCTCCGCGCCGCTCACGCGGCAAAAGTGGCGCGCACCAACTACAAGCTCGCTCCCGAACTGTACTCGCCACGCTCTGCTCGTACACAGGGGAATGACGGAAGCCGTGACAGTTCAAACGCTCTATTTTGGCCAAGCCAACGCCTCAGCTACAGTCCTCAATATTACTGCTCTGTGATAGATAGATAGATAGATAGATAGATAGATAGATAGATAGATAGATAGATAGATAGATAGATAGATAGATAGATAGATAGATAGATAGATAGATAGATTACAGAATATAATAGTAGAAAATAATCATTAATTTTTCCACTATTGGGAAATAAAGCAGTAACAACAACAAAATGTCAGGTAATATATGCATTCAGATTCATACCAAAAGAAAAGTATAAAAACAGCATTAAGAATAATATGTAGTAGCTAGTACATAAAAATTTCCCAATTCTGAGGTTAATAAAGTATATCCTATTTTAATTGTGGAAATGCAGCTTGACGTCAAATATCAGGAAAAAAAATCCTGACGACATTATAACACCCGTCATATAGCGTTCCCCACTAATATACATGGGAAAGGCATCCTGATGGCTATATGACACCCATCATATTGCGTTCCCCCCTTATAATACAGGGAAACACATCCTGATGGCTATACGACACCCGTCATATTGCGTTCCCCCCTTATAATACAGGGAAACACATCCTGATGGCTATATGACACCCATCATATAACGTTCCCCCCTTATAATACAGGGAAACGCATCCTGATGGCTAAATGACACCCATCATATAACGTTCCCCCCCTAATGTACATGGGAAATGTATCCTGGAGCTCTACAACACCCTTCATATAAATTTCCCCCTCTAATATACATGGGAAACGCATCCTGGAGGCTCTATAACACCCGTCATATAGCGTTTCCCCTCTAATATACATGGGAAATGCATCCTGGAGGCTCTAAAATCCCTGTCATATAGCGTTCCCCCTCTAATATACATGGGAAACGCATCCTGGAGCTCTATAACACCCGTCATATAACGTTCCCCCCCTAATGTACATGGGAAATGCATCCTGGAGCTCTACAACACCCGTCATATAAAGTTCCCCCTCTAATATACATGGGAAACACATCCTGGAGGCTCTATAACACCCGTCATATAGCGTTTCCCCTCTAATATACATGGGAAACGCATCCTGGAGGCTCTATAACACCCGTCATATAGCGTTTCCCCTCTAATATACATGGGAAACGCATCCTGGAGGCTCAGTTATACCCGTCATATAACGTTCCCCCTCTAATATACATGGGAAATGCATCCTAGAATAATTTAAAGACTTACTTGACATGAAATGGCTTTTAAGAAAAGTGTCCTAGTGCATTTACGCTGTCCCACACGGGGGGAAACGCCATATCATTGGTGTTATAGAGCCTCCAGGCAGCATTTCCCATGTATATTAGGGGGGGAACGTTATATGACAGGGATTTTAGAGCCTCCAGGATGCGTTTCCCATGTATATTAGAGGGGGAACGTTATATGACGGGTGTTAGTGAGCTTGCAGGATGCGTTTCCCATGTACATTAGGGGGGGAACGTTATATGACAGGGATTTTAGAGCCTCCAGGATGCGTTTCCCATGTATATTAGAGGGGGAACGTTATATGACAGGGATTTTAGAGCCTCCAGGATGCGTTTCCCATGTATATTAGAGGGGGAACGCTATATGACGGGTGTTATATAGCCATCAGGATGCGTTTCCCTGTATTATAAGGGGGGAACGCTATATGACGGGTGTCGTATAGCCATCAGGATGTGTTTCCCTGTATTATAAGGGGGGAACGTTATATGATGGGTGTCATATAGCCATCAGGATGCGTTTCCCTGTATTAAAAGGGGGGAACGCTATATGACGGGTGTCGTATAGCCATCAGGATGTGTTTCCCTGTATTATAAGGGGGGAACGTTATATGATTGGTGTTATATAGCCATCAGGATGCGTTTCCCTGTATTATAAGGGGGGAACGCTATATGATGGGTGTTATATAGCCATCAGGATGTGTTTCCCTGTATTATAAGGGGGGAACGCTATATGATGGGTGTTATATCGCCATCAGGATGTGTTTCCCTGTATTATAAGGGGGAAACGCTATATGATGGGTGTTATATCGCCATCAGGATGTGTTTCCCTGTATTATAAGGGGGGAACGTTATATGATGGGTGTCATATAGCCATCAGGATGCGTTTCCCTGTATTATAAGGGGGGAACGTTATATGACGGGTATTACTGAGCTTGCAGGATGAGTTTCCACTGTATTATCAGAATCAGAATCAGAATCAGTTTATTGGCCAAGTATGTCACATACAAGGAATTTGACTCCGGCAAACTTTTTCCTCCAGTACAGAACTTGAATAAGTGAAATAAAAAAAAAAATAAGGGGGAACGTTATATGATGGATGTCATATAGCCATCAGGATGCGTTTACCTGTATTATAAGGGGGGAACGCTATATGACGGGTGTCGTATAGCCATCAGGATGTGTTTCCCTGTATTATAAGGGGGGAACGTTATATGATGGGTGTCATATAGCCATCAGGATGCGTTTCCCTGTATTATAAGGGGGGAACGCTATATGACGGGTGTCATATAGATTATGGAGCTTTAAGTGACAGAGATGCTTCAGCACCAGGGACATTTTGATTTTGTAAAAAATAAAATGGGAGAAAACTAAATTCAAAAAGATTATTTGCCATCTGAGCTTCTGCTGTATTCAGCAGTATTGTTGTTTTGTGAGAAAAATTGACATTTCTAGAAAGATTTCCTAATTCCAAACATCCTTCTTTTGTATTGATTAGTAATTGACATCTAATTTGAAAATGTACTATATGATGGGTGTCATATAGCCATCAGGATGCGTTTCCCTGTATTATAAGGGGGGAACGTTATATGATGGGTGTCATATAGCCATCAGGATGCGTTCCCCTGTATTATAAGGGGGGAACGCTATATGATGGGTGTCATATAGCCATCAGGATGTTTATCCATGTATTATAAGGGGGGGACGTTATATGATGGGTGTTATATAGCCATCAGGATGCGTTTCCCTGTATAATAAGGGGGGAACGCAATATGACGGGTGTCATATAGCCATCAGGATGCGTTTCCCTGTATTATAAGGGGGGAACGTTATATGATGGGTGTCATATAGCCATCAGGATGCCTTTCCCATGTATATTAGTGGGGAACGCTATATGACGGGTGTTATAATGTCGTCAGGATTTTTTTTCCTGATATTTGACGTCAAGCTGCATTTCCACAATTAAAATAGGATATACTTTATTAACCTCAGAATTGGGAAATTTTTATGTACTAGCTACTACATATTATTCTTAATGCTGTTTTTATACTTTTCTTTTGGTATGAATCTGAATGCATATATTACCTGACATTTTGTTGTTGTTACTGCTTTATTTCCCAATAGTGGAAAAATTAATGATTATTTTCTACTATTATATTCTGTAATCTATCTATCTATCTATCTATCTATCTATCTATCTATCTATCTATCATCTATCATCTATCTATCTATCTATCTATCTATCTATCTATCTATCTATCTATCTATCACAGAGCAGTAATATTGAGGACTGTAGCTGAGGCGTTGGCTTGGCCAAAATAGAACGTTTGAACTGTCACGGCTTCCGTCATTCCCCTGTGTACGAGCAGAGCGCGCCGAGTACAGTTCGGGAGCGAGCTTGTAGTTGGTGCGCGCCACTTTTGCCGCGTGAGCGGCGCGGAGAGGTAGGGAGAACACATACTGACGGAGAAACGCAGACTGACGTAACACCGGTTTCTTATGCAGTCATGTTTCTTTCTGCTCATATACAGTAGAGCTGAAGATCTTTGCGCGAAACCGACCGGGTTTAATTTCTCTCATTGTCCACGGTCTCGGATTGAGCTCGGGCTTTAATGTTCACCTGATCATCTCATTAGCACAATAATTTATAATAAAGCGCTGCAATGGGCCACTAACATTATTCTACCTGTCAAGATGCTCCAGGCACCGCATGTGTCATGATGTGAAAGACCCGCTCCTCTCAGATGAAAACATTCTCCGACTGCTGCGCTGTGCTCGCACAGAAAATGCTGAAGTATAAATGAACTATTATCCCAAGTCTGAAGTTGCAGACGTCTCCTGTATTTATATAGCAGCTCCCTGATGCTCACAAGTCAAATACAATCTCATGAAATCTACAGGAAGCGGTCAGGAGCGCAGACAGAAACGCACGCAGGCGAGATGGACTTTTACGCAGCAGAAGCGGTTAAAGATTAATATAGCTGCAGACTTAAAAAAAGATTATAAATCAACATGCCTTGCAATTATTCTTATTCATTTATCATTTTAAGCTTCAGATAAGCAGCCTATTTATGTCATGTTTTAAAAGACTGGTAGTCAGCTACAGGGCGGAGTCCTGCAATGTCACTGGTACCCGTTTCAAGATGGAACAACTACAGTTCTACAGTTCCTTTGCTGATAACGCAGGTCCATCCTTTTCTGATTCGCTGTTTGGTGGATTTTTTAATAGCACAAATTAAATGCTTTCTTTATAGCGCACTAACGCGCATTGTTTTCTGCGTCTTAAATGATTCGAGGCAACCAGTAATCTCCTCCTGTTATGTCTCCCGTGCTTGCCAAATTTATCATGTCTGGTTTTAATAATTTTCTTATCCAGATGAAAAAAAGACGCACAAACTGCCTATAATTATGTCCACACTCGGAAACGACACCTGGCTGCTCAGAAACTTTCAGGGGTGAAAAAATGCATCGCGCGGCGGAACAGCAGAGAGACCGTACTGCGTAATACTTTGTTTTAATTCTACGAAGGTTTGCGTGTTAACACTAGTGAGCAGAAGCAGCAACGGAGAACCAGGGAGTGGACAACATTTCCATCACAGTTGGAAATAAAAAATAAAAATAACATGATCCATTATTTAAAGTAGATTATAATGCAGTTAATTATTAGTCTTTCTTTATACTGCAGCTGAAATGTATATTCAGAAATCACTGTGCAGAAACCAAACGCTGTGTCCAGTCTGGCTTTACCTAGATTTTTCATTCCTGAATCGCCAACTCATCCTCACTCCCAATTCGTCACATATGGACGCAAGATCAGACTCCTGACCATGCGTCCATATGTGACGAGTTGGGAGTGAGGATGAGTTGGAATCGCTGGAAGCGCTGCATGGATTGCAACAGCATTGCATCATCAGCGCGAAAAATTCCCTCCTGCTCCCAACATCAAAACAACATATGAACATTTTCCTCTTTGAGACTCTGAAACAAAACATCAGTTATGTCCGCTCACATTAAATAAACTTCGTCCGGCGGAGCCGTGAAATTCAATTTCGTTTTTTTCGCCACCTGAAATAACTTTACGCGGATCACCCACAGGTAGCTTCCCTATTGCAGGACAGTCAGCTGTAAGTTAAATTTAAAGTTTATCCACACAGAACGATGTTGGGGTTTCAAAAGCAGCGCGTTTTATTGTTGCGCATTCTTCTGGTGCGAGTATATCTGATATTCAACATTGTTCTTTGTGCTATGGTGTGGATTTTAATCAGTCTTCCCAACCAACAGCATAATGTTGGTGCTGTTTAAAAAGGAAAACAGTTAAACCTATGGCTTTTACCTTGTATTGATTTACTAAAGATACAATTTTCACCACGTTTATAGCCTATACCCTGCAGTACAAATTGTAATGAGACATGAAACGGATGAATACTTAAAGGCTATATTTAATAAGTGTCCCCACCAATCATCAATCCGCATTCAAGTTAATAATTACGTCCCCACCAATTTTAAAAACAAACTGACGCCCTTGGCTGCGCTCCTCTCCCCGACTCATTTAGATACGTTCAGCTTTGCCGTTTTTGGGATTCACGGAGGGAAAACAAATCCAAACAAGAACACAGCAAATCGACAAACAAATCATGCCAAATAAATATAAAACAATTACAAATTTCCCACTGTGTAACAAATAGCCAGTGCTGTGATTTGATCAATGGTTTAATGGCAAACTTAAATACGTTTGTTGCATTTGCCATGTAGCCTAGAGGTGATCATTTTCCTTTAAGCAGCCTATAATTATAGGAAAATTATCACCAAAAGTTGGTATGAAGGCTTTGTATTACCAGCTTTGTTTTATAACATTTTCCAGGTTAAACCTTGTTTAATGCTTTCTTAGTCTATGTTGTTCTATCAAATGTATGCTGTTATTCTGTGCTCCACACAGCTTGTAAATGAATAGAGTATGTGCATGTTAGATGTTATCATCTTGTTAGTTTGTTAGCCTAATAATGCGCAACAGCTTCTCCTGAGAAGGGAGCATCCTGTATAATATAAAAGAATGATACGTTCTGTTTTTGGTTGTTAGTTACTTTCATTTCCTGAACTACTTATTTTAAACTTGGACTGACGTTTTGGGTAGTAAAGAATCTGACTCTTTCTAATCTTAAATGGTTGCAGTAAGAGGATGTTGTTTGTAAATCTTTGAGGTGTGTATGTACAAATAAATATCATCGTATTGTACCTATTAATCTATCCTTTGGAGTCCAACCAAAGAAGACTGAATGCTGAAGTTAAAGTAAAACAGGTAAAAACAATTGAGACAATGTGCTACAAAAAGATAGCATGAGAAAGTAATCTTTGACCCACCTGGCCTTGGGACCTTGGCCGCATGTCTCCCTCCCGTCTACGTCTGCCCATTTCCTTTCCTTTCCCATGTCAGAATGCAAATGAAATTTTAGGTATTAAACTTTATGCCATCTAAACCAAAGCTCATCTTCACATAGGATAACTTTTTTCCATAACGTTTGTTTGCAAATGATGAACTTGAAACATGTTACAAGTCAAATTATCAACAAGTCTTATCAAAAAAGAATTGTTAGCCGGGTAACAGCCCACCACATTAACCAATCACTTAGCATTAAATTATTGTTCGTATGAAATGCCATTTTTACTTGAGGCGTGGTTAGATAAATACAGAGGCATAATAAAGCTGGCACAGTCAACAAGAACTAATGAGAAATATTGTGGTGTCATAAAAGTAATTGGTAAGGGAATTAGGTACTATCTAATCACGTTGTTCACTGGCAAATGCATATTTGTTAATGACTTGGATTATTCTCAGAGACAGAAATCCTGATCAGGACTTTTATATTTTCCATTCTTAAAATAAGTAGTGTTGACGATCATTTCTTTGGGGTAGAACTATTGCGTGACCAGCACAAATTTTAAGAACATATCAGATGTTTATAAAAACTGTACCTATGATGAACAGTTTATTTTGCTACCTGAAAACATTTTTTTACAATTTGAGATCTGGTAACAAAACAAAAAAAAATCCAATTTTGTTTTCCAGTATTTACACTTATTTTCTATAAGTGCCAATAAGGGAGGGATGTGGTGTGCCTATCAGATATTTTTTTGAAAAACTTGGATTTACAAATAAGTAGTTGTTGGGCACACAAGCTTGACTATAGAATATTTCCCAAAAAAAATCATTAGGGAGCAACACCAGGTGGGCTATCTGTGCACATGTTTGTTTATCAGACTGCTTCAGACATCTAGTTGATGGAGTGGTGGATAAAGAGGAGGTCAATGAATGTTTGTTCACATTCAAATTACAAGATTGGACACTGGCCACAGCAAAGCTTTGTAAAGCTCTGCGCTCATTTTGTTTCCTGGAACACCTCCAGCTGTCTTTGATTCTCACCGATTTTGCAATACTATCACTTTAAATCAATGTTTCATGAAAATGAATAAGGCTGGAAGAAAAAACATTGAATTCTAGTTTTAAACTAATCTTTATTTCAGTTCACAGTGAGCTTGTTGAAACAACAGTAGTATAAAAACAAGGTGTTAGTGGATGCTGCAGATGCTGTAATGACTGATGATTAAAGCATCACTTGAAACAGTCAATGGGAGAATGATATATCATGATGAGTAAAACACATTTATCAACTGAGGGAGGGGACACATAGTTCAGAATGCTCTATGGTGAAAAATTGGTTAATGGAAGTATATTTCAGTTACTTGTAGATGAGTCTAGTGTATTATTCACCCCCTCTACTCATCATTTATTCAATTCCCTTAATGTCACAGCAGTAATCGCTATTGCGGATGAACGATAAATGTCCAGAGGCTGCTAAAACAAGTGAACATGTGACATCTCTACATGACACAAATGTATTTATGCATCTGTTGGGTTGCTGATTTTGCCAGCAAAGATAATACTCCTCGTTGAGTGCTCAATAATGAAGACCATAAACGGTCGGTTGAGAATCATGTTGACGGGGAGACTGTTCCGCATGATTTCGATGGTGGTGGCAGCAGCGGCTTCTGTGCCTGTTTCATCCACGCTCAGCACAGCCTGGTGTGAAACCTGCAGACAGACAAGGACATAGTCAGCGCTATGTTCCATTTTATGGAAGGGGTTTAAAAGCTGTTAATCCTATATGGCAGACGATATACCTTTGAGACTTTAAGTTTGATCTCCTCAGACATGCCGGAGAAATCTGCATTGTCACTGTAAGCCTCCGTTATTCCCATTTCCTTAAGAGTCTCATCCATCGAGGTGTCAACGGCAATGGAAAATTGCATGAAAATCTGCCTTCTTTGTAAAGTTTTTGTCAAAGGGCCTCTCCCACTGTCCTGTATGAAGTAACAGAGAAAAAGGAGCTCAATAAAAAGCATTTTAGAATGATTGTGTTCTTATGTATCTGCTTACTATAAACTGTTTTCAGGTGTGTGTGTGTGTGTGCGTGTGTGTGTGCATGTCTGTTTGGTGACCTGTTTAGTGTATACACCGCCTCTTGCCCAATAAACGTTGGACATAGGCACCAGGCCCCCTGCAACCCTTTAATGATTAGTGGGTCTAGACAATTGATGGATGGACTTTCTCTTCCAGCATACTTGGCATGTTTTTATACTTAAGATATATAATCAAATGAGCGCTGTTGTGGAGGCTTACCTCTGAAGTAGACATAGTTGATCACCACCATCGCCATTGAAGGGTCCAAGTCCTTCAGCATATCCTTGATCTTGTCATGGGTTTTTGCAGCAATATGTCTGTTGATCTGACCCACTGCCTCAGAGGGGTTGGAGAAGTCGACATTGAATACCTCACCAGTGTAGTACTTCTGAAGATCACTCAGGTATGTCTGCAGGGGATTGAAACCAGTCCGCACAGCCACAGAGTTGCCAAGCTCCAGCTTCTGCTCCTGCTGGCTCTGGCCAAGCATTTGGAAAAGATGGCCGTAGGCTTCATTGACTTTCGCCTGGTCTAAGTCAGTGTAGCCGAGGCTCGAAAACAGCTGGGCATGGGTCTTGCCACGAGCCCTTGTGGACAGCATGGACAGAGCGGCAGAGATGCCCAGAGGCGACATGAAGATGTTCTTTCCCGGTGCGGTTCTACGATTCACACTTTTGTAGAGGGCAAACGCAAAGTCGGCATTGTGAGGGGAAATAACATGGCAGCTAGGGGTGTCCTCATGACCATGGTGTATGTGGTGATCAGCTTGGGCCACAGCCAGCAGGAGGGCTGCCAAAGTACCGATAGCAAAGACACTACGCATCTCTGATCCTAGCAGGGGAAAAGAAAGTCAGCTATGTTAAACACAGAAAGGCAAAGCACTTGTTTCTGAGAAGCCTGTGAATATTCTCATTCATCCAGGTCATGGTTATCTCAAGGAAATTTCAATCAAACGCAACTGGACTTGGTAATTTGTCTTGGAAGACGTTTCACCTCTTATCCAAGAGGCTTCATCAGTTGTTTCTGAGAAGCAACATTAATCCAACCAGCGGAGTAGGCATTCATCAGAAATATGACTAAACCTTCCTACAGCTAACACAAGCATACAAAGCTATTTCTTCCACCGAAGTGATCTATTAAGATCTAGCTGATTGTGATGCTAATGGTTTCAATTCATCTAAGCAAAGTGATCCCCTTACCTTTACTGTCCTCTTTGCAGCAGAAGGTTTGTGAGAGATTCTTAGTTTTTATAAAGGAGCTCAGAGAAACAGCTGACAGTTTAGTCAAAAATTAACCAAGAGTCAGACTCCCTAATCTCTGTCCTTTGATATGTGACAGATCTATCTCCACTGATGCAACAGGGAGCACTCGGCACATAAAAGATAAGGGTCTGCTCTCACAAAATGGCTATACAGTATGTCAGCATTATTTATTTATTAGGCTTTTAATTATCTATTTTCTCACGGTGGGATGGTAAACAACTGCAAAAAAATTTATAAACAAGAATGGAGTCCACATGTAATTTCTTGTCGATTTCTTTACCAAACGGAGAGAATTTGAACTACGGGCTCAACTATACATACGCTCTAATATTGCCTTAAAGTGGGGTGTGGCAAATTGCACCTCGTCCCTTTTAGCATAGACTTCTGGCTAAATTCTTATAGCCATTTTTAGAACAATCGTCATGATAGGTCGCCAACCGTCAATCTAGCTGTTCATTTGAGGTGATGTTGAGAGTTGGGGAAGCAGTTCTAAATCGTCATATTTTATCTCACTTTTGTCAATGCACTAGATCACCTCAGAACAGACCCACAGTATGATGTTTCCACCTCCATGCATGACAATTATTTTCATGGGTTGGAAGTGCTCATGCTGACTCCTACAAACATTTTTAACAATCTTTTTCTCCTAAATTACATAACTGGGAATTTTATTTGTGTTTAAAGGTATCTACCTATATATAATCTCCATTTGACATTTACCATGCTTAAGAGTATTTCAAAGTTTTCAGAACAAACTTATTTCTTGTTGAATAATGTAATACAGTATATTTGTTCTAAATCAGAAATTATTTTAATATGTCATTCTAATTACATTTTGTTTCTAACTCCAACAAGAATCCTAGCATCATGGAAAAGGAAAATGTACTGTATTTATAGATAAGCAGTTTTAAAAAGAACTGAATATTTTCTCATAAAATTAAAACATAAGAAAAAAATCTGAGTTTCTTTAATGGAACCCACATAAACTCTTCTCCCTGTTGTCAGCAGCAAGAAGGAGACACGCATATGCAAAAGAGCAATAAACTGGTTAAGGGCAGAGTAAACAGATATTTATTATTTGGTCCACATGGGCATCAATTTTCAGTACCACCCTGGGCAACTGCCAAATTACTTATTTTAGAAATAAGCCACTCCTTGTGGACATCAGTAAATTCATTGTGTTAGAAGATGGGTGAGTATCAGAATTATTTTGATCTGGTGTCCTTTAATGTAGAAATCGAAGAAGAAAAATGCAGGACTGGGTCCCAGGAGGGCCAAATGGATGAAGGAGTTCATTCAGACTTCAGTCAGCTTATGATTAAGGTTCTGGGAGGACTGGGCAAAAGCTAATACTCAGGCCTGGATTAATCCCAGTTATCAGGAACAGCAAAGCAGCAGAAATAATCTGCCATCACAGCAATTAACATAAAAAGAAAAGACAAGACTTCATCTGCCTAAAGTCGATGCACAATACAATGGAAAGATGGGATATTAATGGTGGGACTGTGAAAGATGTTGATGAGCTGATGATGAAGATGACATACAGCTTGCAATAATTCAAATTTGCTATCAGTATCACAACACCACTGTTGCAGGAAAAATATTGAGGCCAAGCAGATTTCATCTTGATATATTTAAGAAACACATTTATGATTTAGAAACTGAGGTAGACCTGCCCCAATATAGCACTTTAAACATACAAGAATGTGAGGATTGCAACAAGGGTTAGTGAGCCAGCCGGACTCTGCGACACACCTACGCTCAGCTGTTTCGGAGCAGGGCATACTGCTGGGCCGCCATGAGGCTGCTCTCCAACATATGATGCAGCAGCAGACCTCCCTCCTCCAAAGTTTAGATCAATTAACTAAACTATTCAATGATCTTGCCTCCAGGGTCCCTTCCCAGACGCCTCGCCACCTCGTCATCCAGTGAGGCTCCTGCGACCCAAGCCTTCCGCGAGGTCGCCTCCCCACCTCCAGAGCCGTTCATGGATGACTTATCTAAGAGCGGTGGTTTTCTTCTGCAGTGCACATTAGCCTTCGAGCGAACGCCCCAAACCTTCCGGGAAGACGCTAATAAGATCTCGTACATGATCGCCCTCTTCAGAGGTAAAGCCCTGCAGTGGGCGCAAGCTCTGTTCGATTCTGAGTCCCTAAATAATTGCACCTACACTCAATTCATTGAGAAATTCAAACAAACCTTCTGCATAAAGCGCGGGGAGGAACAATCCGCTAACCTCCTCTGGAATCTAAGGCAGGGTAATCGTGCCGATGCCTAACTCGCTATTGAGTTCCGCACGCTTGCAGCCGACTCTGGCTGGAACAGCCCGGCGCTTAAAGCAGCTTTCCTACACTCTTTAGACGAAAAGATCAAAGACGAACTCGTTTACCGAGACGAGCCCGATTCCCTGGATGAGCTGATAGACCTGGTTATCAAGATCGATAATAGACTCCGGGAGAGATCAAGAGCCAGGTTAACTGCTTCCTCATCCCCTCAAACATTCGCCACAACTGGTCCCGCTCTGTCTACTTCCACCTCTTCCCCACGTTCAGTGTTGCCAAATGAGATTGACAGTTTCCAGCCCAATCAGAGCTGAAAACCCGCCCAATCCAAAAAAAAACAGCCCAAACCACGAAGTTGCCAGATACCCGTGTAAACCCGTAAAATAATCACACAGTCAATAGATAACACTCATATGAGCATCATATCACCATCAAATGGCCACAGATATGTGTTATATTAATAGGTTATGATAAATTTGCAACCAACAAAGAGCACAGTGAATCAACTAAATAGACCAAATTGCAAAACACATCGTAATTATTTATTATTATAATAATAAATTTATATTTATAGGCTACTGAAAAACGCACAAGACCTGGCTGAACAGCACAAAGCAGCTGAATGATCATAGATTTCAAAACACACCAAACCACGAAAAAAACTAGTTTTTAGATTAAAAAGCAATGGCTTAGAATAAGTGGAGTGCAAATAGGATCATGTTGCAGAAAAAGCACCTTACCTTTACGCAGAAACAGCTTCAGTCTTCATAAACTCCATAAACTTGAACAATGTTGAGAACTTAAACTATTTACAGTCACTGTATGCCAAGGAAGCTGGCTAATACATTGATGAATCAAATCTCCCCAACAGCTGCCGGGGAGGTTTGAAAGTAGCATACGTCAGTCCGTTTCTGCTCAGGCCGGAGCGCACGTCCATGAGGCTGGAAAGGAGCTGTAATCCCATGCGATTTCTGGTGTCATCTTTTAGCAGCGTCACCTGGGAAAACGCTCTCTCGACGTGTGCATTTGATATTGGCAGAGTTAGCAATCTGATGACACCCGGTGCTAAATCTTTGAAACACTGGTTTCCTCCAGCATCTTGAAATGCCTCAACTTCCAGCCAAAAGGCATCGATGGCCTGATTACTTGAGAAGCCGGCTGATGCAATGTTTCTCCACTGGCTTTCTAAGGTGCCCACCGAACAAGAGAAAAACTCAGCAGGCAAGTCTTTTACTCCTGGCCTCTCTGTTGTTGACATCACCAGCTTCTGACAGAAAAGCTCCAGTTTGCGGAGCATTTCCATGGATGCAGGGAGACGCATTTGATACTGCACAAGCACCTCTTTCACAAAATCAAAACAGCGCGATGAAATTCTCTCCGTCAGCTCCGGCGCTAATTTACTGGCTTCCAGCTGTTGTTGGAACGAGAAACCCAGGTCCGCGTCCTGATGAGAGAGGTAGAGGCTTGATGATTTAAGGTCAAGTTCCCTGAGACGACTGTCGCTCATGCGGAGTACGCTGGGCTTCACAACTCTCCTCAATGTGGACATGTACAGCCTGTCAAGATCCCTGAAAACACCGAGCGTATCTCCCGTTTCCAGCTGGAAATATTTGTTCACAGTTTTGATTTCCATCAACACGGGCCGGAGGAAGTGCAAATCCAGACTGTTTGATTTATCACTGTACATTTCATTCAAAAGCCTGGCTGCATAGCAGTGTTTGGCACTTGACACCAAACTAAAGTGCAGCTTGAGGGCATCTTCCTGATCTAAAATTCTGTCGATACAGTCTGAGATCACCAACCAACGGGTTGAGCTGGGTGATATGAATTTCAGGGGACAGCCACCATCATTGATGGCCTTGTAGACACTGTTATAGTCACTCTGGCGTTTTGCTGAATGTGCAAACCAGTTGTAAGTTTCCCTTATCATATATTCCAGATTGCTAGGAAGAAGTTGCATTGCTTTATTAGCAACGATATCCAGTGAGTGGCAAACGCAGCGAATAAGCTGCAAACTTGGCTGCTTCTGTTTGAGTAATGTGAAAACCGAGTGATTTTTTCCGACCATAACACTTGCCCCGTCTGTAGCAATCCCAACCATATTTTTTATGTTCAGGCCGCATTCACTAAGGAAAGAAAAGATTGCATCTGATATGCCATGAGCATCAGCGCTGAGAAGCTCAACAAGCCCCAGGTAGGTACTGACAAACCTGCCGTGTTTCTGTGATCGGTACTTTGCACATTTACAGAGAAGCTTGTTTACTGATATATCAGTGGTTTCATCCAGGTAGAGAGAATATGGAGACTCACCAATATCTTCTTTTAATTCCTCTCTGAAATGTGGTGCGAGGACAGATTTGATAACAGCTGTACACTTGGTCCTGTGCATTTTGAATGCTCCCATCTCCTCCTGGAGAATATCTGACAAGTCCTCCACAGCATTGATGGAAGTGTGGCAGGCAACATAGGTTGCAATTCTAAGTTCACAACGTTTTTGGTCATCTTTGATTAGGCCTTGTCCCACACCAGATCCCATTGGCACAGCAAACGATTTGATACTGGGCACACAGTGGGATTTTTGCTTTTTTGTGGCGCCATGTTCCTTCAAATCGTTCAGATGTGCTCTAATATCTGTTTTACAGTACCTGCAACGAGCCTTTGATTCATCTCCTGGGATAGGCCCGATCCAGCTTTTTAGTTCAGGGTCGCTCTCTCATTCCTTCCTGTACAGTTTCTTGTATTTTCCCCACTTTGGCATGTTTTAAATGTTTTCAGCTTCAGCTTCTAACGCAGCGTAGCTTTAGTGCATCTGCTAGCTAGTCTGTTAACACTGACGTCACAGTGAGTTGTCAAATGAAATAACGAATATGAATGTATGAATGAAGTAACAAATACAAATAATGTCAATCAAACATTTCAGATAATTTTTCTATTTGTTATTGTCTATTTATTTATTTATTTATTATATTTTTATTTATTTTTCCACCATAAAATGAGGGTGTTGTGCTGTTTTCACAATTTAAAAAAAACGCCAAATGTGGGCAAAAGCAGCCCAAATTTCATTCACCCGCCCAAAGCATTTTTCCCCCGCGAGGTGTAACTAAAAGAAGCCCAATTGGGCGGAAAACCGCCCAATCTGGCAACCCTGCCCACGTTCACCCTCTCCACAGCCGATGCAGATCGGCAGGGCTCAGCTTTCTCCGACCGAGCGTCAGCGCTGTATGGAAAGCGGTTGTTGCCTTTATTGCGGCGTTCCTGGACATTTTATTTCTTTCTGCCCAGTCCGCCCAAAAGATCTGGCCCGCCAGTAAATCTGGGGATAGTGTCGGGCGTTACCTCCCTTAATCAGCCCCGGTTAACATTACCAGCAGTAATTTTAAATCAAAGAGAGCACATTTCCAAACTCCATGCACTAATTGACTCAGGGTCAGAACAAAATTTAATAAACCCTGACTTAGTTAAAAAGTTTAACCTTCCGGTGGAAGCGCTTTTAGTTCCCTTGGAAGTTTCAGCCCTTGATGGTAGCCCTTTGGCTGTTATAACCCAGCGGACTCTACCCCTGAACTTGTTGCTTTCAGGCAATCATCAGGAGCGAACCCAGTTTTATGTTTTCCCCACCCGGGATGCTCCTTTAGTGCTGGGATATCCATGGTTGGCCACTCACAGTCCCAGTATTAACTGGACTGAGGCCAGAATTGAGGCCTGGAGCAGCTACTGCCATCAACGTTGCCTCCGGTCAGCTGTTCCCTCCGTCTCAGACACCACCCCCACAGGCCCGGACCATCAAGACATGTCAAAGGTTCCTACAGAGTATCACGATCTTTAAAAGGTTTTTAGCAAGACCCAGGCTCTCTCTCTCCCTCCTCATAGGCCCTACGATTGTGCCATCGACCTTCTCCCAGGTGCTCCACTGCCCTCGGGTCGCCTCTTTAACCTGTCATCCAAGGAGAGAGCAGCTATGGAATCATATATTAACGACTCCTTCGCAGCTGGCATAATTCGGCCATCTACTTCACCAGTGGGCGCAGGTTTCTTTTTTGTGGAGAAGAAAGACAAGACTTTACGCCCTTGTATAGATTACAGGGGTCTCAACGCCATTACAGTTAAAAATAAGTACTCCCTTCCACTTATCACCTCAGCTTTTGAAGCCGTGCAAAGTGCGACGGTCTTCACCAAGCTGGATCTACGCAACGCTTACCGCCTCGTCAGGATTCACAAAGGAGATGAGTGGAAGACCGCTTTTAAGACTCATATCGGGCATTTCGAGTACCTAGTTATGCCCTTCGGCCTCTGCAATGCCCCTGCCGTTTTCCAACATCTAGTGAACGATGTCCTCAGAGACTTTCTTAACATCTTTGTCTTCGTTTACCTAGATGACATCCTCATCTTCTCCAGGGACCTTTCCAAACACCGCCAGCACGTCCGTAAAGTTCTCCAGCGTCTCCTAGAGAACTCACTTTTCGTTAAGGGACAGAAGTGTGAGTTCCACCTAAATTCTGTCTCCTTTCTTGGATATGTCTTCGAGGGTGGACAGGTGAAGACGGATCCAAATAAAATTAGAGCAGTCCAGGAATGGCCAAAACCCACCTCCAGGAAGCAGCTGCAGCGTTTCCTGGGTTTCGCAAACTTCTACAGAAGGTTCATCCGAGGTTTCAGTACCATTGCTGCCCCCTGACCGCCCTCACCTCCACAAAACGGACCTTCATCTGGGATCAGACTGCCGACCAGGCCTTTAATGAATTGAAGAAGAGGTTTGTTGAAGCTCCTATCCTAATTTACCCAGATGTCGACTCCCAGTTCATCTTAGAGGTGGATGCCTCTGACACGGGGGTTGGAGCGGTTCTGTCCCAGCGCTCCTCCACCGACCAAAAGCTCCACCCTTGTGCTTTCTTTTCCAGAAGCTTCACCCCGGCAGAACGAAACTATAACATCGGTGACCGGGAGCTCCTAGCCATTAAACTGGCGCTCGAGGAGTGGCGTCACTGGTTGGAGGGCACGGAGCTACCAGTCATAGTTTGGACCGATCATAAGAACCTTCTCTACCTCCAGACGGCAAAACGACTGAATCCCCGCCAATATCGCTGGTCCCTTTTCTTTTCCCATTTTAATCTGAACATTACATACAAACCCGGCTCCAAGAACACCAAACCCGACGCCTTGTCCCGTCAGCACTCCCCAGACACCTTGCCGGAGGTTCCCGACACTATACTCCCTCCGTCATGCACCATAGGGGCACTCACCTGGGAGCTAGAAAACCAAATCTAGAAAGCACAAGTCGATGAACCCGATCCTGGTAACGGTCCACCCAATCGCCTTTATGTCCCCTCCACCATTCGCTCCCGGGCCATCCAGTGGGGCGACGCATCCAAGTTCTCGTGCCATCCTGCCATAAGTCGGACCATCGCCCTCCTTCGCCGCCATCTCTGGTGGCCGGGCCTGAACAAAGATGTCAGGGATTACGTGCGGGCCTGTCCGACGTGTAATAAAAGCAAGAGCACTCACCAACCCTCATCCGGTCTTCTCCAACCCCTTCCAATCCCGGCTCGGCCCTGGTCCCACATAGCAGTCGATTTCATCACCGGACTCCCCAACTCCCGAGGCAAGTCGATTATCCTGTCAGTCATCGATCGCTTCTCCTAGGCATGCCACCTCATCGCCCTCTCAAAACTGCCCACCGCGGCCCAGACCGCCAAACTCCTCATCCTCCATGTTTTTAGGCTCCATGGGATCCCCAGTGAGATCCTTTCTGACAGGGGGCCCCAATTCATATCACAAGTCTGGAAGAACTTCTGTTCATCCCTCGGCGCCCAAGCCCACCTAACGTCCGGTTTTCACCCCCAAACTAACGGACAATGTGAGCGACTCAACCAGGAGCTTGAGGAGGCGCTCCGCTGTGTCTGTGCTACCAACCCCTCCACCTGGAGCGTACACCTCCCGCGGGTTGAGTACGCTCACAACTCCCATGTCTCAGCAGCCACAGGGATCTCACCCTTCCAAGCCTCCCTCGGCTACCAACCATCACTTATTCCCAATTCAGTCCAGGATACAGTACTCCCCTCAGTGCAGTCACACATCAAGGCCTGTAAAAGGGTCTGGGAACAAACCAGATCTGCCCTCCAACGTTCCTCGGCGCTGAATAAGCGCTACGCCGATCGACGACGTCTCCCGGCACCCCAGTACACGCCCGGGCAGTTGGTCTGGTTATCTGCCAAGGATTTTCCCCTCAAAAGTGTCCCAAGAAAACTGGCTCCCCCAGCAGATTGGTGATTGGGTTCCTGCAGCTGGTGCCATTCAGCCTGATTGGGGAGGACCGTTTAAATGGAGAGTGCCAACCTGGAGCAGACGCCAGATGGTTAACCCACATCGTGTGGTAAAAAGCCACTTTCTCTGGTTTTCCCCTGCTAGTGATTTGCTCTGTGTGAGATCCTTACCTCCTTGCCTTTTCCCTCCAGTCATTCTGTGGTTCCGGATCTGCTGGTCGGTCTGCAGCCTGGGCGTCTGCTCCTTCCCGGCATGCTGCCTTCCTCCCCATGGTACCTGGCTGAGTTTTGAGCTTCTCCTCTTCCTGTCCACCCTCTCTCTGCTCCCTGGAGTCAAACACCCTGAGTCGGTTCCTCTTCCACGCACCCAGGATCAAATCCTCTCCAATTCCTCCCCAGTAGGATCCGCGTCATCGACAAGTAAGAACCCACAAACTTCTGTTTTCTCCTCCTGCCAAGTACCATCATAAGATCACTCAACCCCTTCTCCTGTCTCCAGTGGTTGTCCTCAAAGTTCCTCGTGATTCCGAGTTTTCTGAGTTCCTGTGTTTCTGGACCCCTCGAGCAAAGAAGGAAAATAAAATATTCTTACAAACTTAACCTCCAGTCTCACTGAGTCGTTTGTGTGTCTGCGCTAGAGTCCAAAAGCTAAAATGAGTGGCTGACTAAATACTTGTTGTTTCACTGTGTCATTAAGGTGATTGAATCTTCATCAGTGTAGAATAGGGGTCTCCACTGTGTAGCGTGTTGCAAATATTGTTTGATGATGCTTTTTTTTTTATTGAAGTTTGTGCTTTTCATATTTGGAGATAATAATTTATCATTTTTAATATGGAAAATCAGAAAAGATTTAATATTTGTATGTAATGTAATTTTAAAAAGACAACTAATGAGGAGGGAATTGTATAGCCACATATTTACATCCACTTACATGATGATGATCCATTCAACAACACCAAATCCCTGGCCACCCCAGGCAAGTCTGCCATGAAGGCAGATCGCAAGATGCAAATGGAAGTCTCTAAAAACCCATAAATGTCCTTATGAGAGTTACAGCAGGCTCTTTCCACTATTGTTATGAAATTGAATGCCTGTGCAATCAATGATAAACAGCATAGGTTTGTCTTTCATGTACAAATTGATCACCTTCACTCTTAAAAACATGAAGACCAAACAGACCTTTGACAAAGAATACGTAGATGAACACCAGGGCCCTCATTAATCAACTGTACATATGCACAGCTCCGTGCGTATTTTTTGCGTAGGAACAATTCTATGCAATGTGTGGCATTTATCAGTTTGCACTTGTGCATAGAGATGTTCCCTAATATAAGTACAGTTCTAACCGTTAGTACGCACAAACATCTACTGTTAGAACGGAGGAACTGCAACAGTTTCACTTTCGCCTCCACCAAGGAGTTCATGTTCACATCTGACTGTCTCTTAGCAAAAATAACTCAAAAGCTATGCACAGATAAGTAATAAACTTTCAGAAAATGTTTGAAATTTGCCGAGAAATACATAATGTTTCGAAATACATCATTTTTGGGGTGATCATGCATGGAGATCCTGTCGCCATCTACACTCTTGTGCCCAGTCCCCCCCATTTATTTGTTTCTTTCTTACACCAAGTGCTTCAGGGTTTTTAAACTGCACCGTGAAAACTAAATGGTCCTTGATATTGAAGCAGATTGTCCTTTTCACCAGTTACGCATGATCCCACAAATGTCAAATATGATGATCAGAGCACCCTTTGTATTAGATCTGGTCCAGCTCTGTGCTGAGGAAAGTTTTATTGTATTCAATTTGGTATCAAACCATTTTTTCCTTTGTTTCCAACAGGAACAACTCCACTGTCCCGACCGCATTTACTCCCTCTGCCACTTTCTCCAAGGCCTGGAGTTATTTTTCTTTTATTCGTTTCCCCTGAGCTGATAGAATAAAACAGCAGTGGTCAGTAATTCAACTTATTCGATTTTTTTCAAAGAAGTTACGGATTTCCACAGAAGTTAATACCAGCAAATTAAATTAATTGCCACATTTTTGATGTCTGCTCTGCAGCAGAAATATAACGGCTGCATGCTGGGAGAATTAAGCAGAGAAACCGCCGATGGCAAAAACTATCGGTGGTGAAATTAATTTGTAATAAACAACTTTTTTTTTTATTCTGTTCATCATTAATACTTTTTTTACTGCCCCACCTATATTTCACCTGAATCTTTTGGCCTTTATTTTAATAACACAAGGACTTAATGCATGTGACAGATGATGCGGTGTTACGAAATATGCTTAATTGGGGGCGTTTCTGTATGCAAATGACTGTGAACGGGCACGAGGACCTGGGTACGCACAAGTGGGATTTATCAACGCATGAATGCGGAGGAACATGCGTACGAGTGGCCACCACACATTTCATAAATCAGAAATTAATTTGTAGAATAAAATATAGGACAGTTCTGACAAAAATTTTATAAATAAAGGCCCTGGACTTCTGAAATACAGTTCTTTGAGCAGATCAGTCCAATTCTGTGGTACAGTACACGTATAATATTACCCTAAATCAATGTGTAAGTTCCATAAATTTATATATACTACCTATTTGAAATATTGCACTCATAACATGTACGAACCTAATGCCTTGAAATTAGCTGCATGTCCCTTTAAGTGCCTCGGACATTCCCCCTTCGACAAGCTGTCTTCAACATCATCACAACATTCTCGGAGTGCCAACTCCATCAAGCCCCGCATGTGGAGCGTGGCTGCAGGTGGACTCTAGTCTCCGAGCTGATCACATTACGTGTTCCGCCTGGCCTCAGGCAAGCTGGGACCGCTACAGCGGGGATTTGGATGGCTCCATAAACAGCGGCCCCTCACTGCTTCGGCAGGCCCAGTCTGAGGAGCTGGTGTCCCGCGTCAGTCCAAGCTTCGCCCACCAAGAGACAAACTACAATGCTGAGTGGCTGAGCGGCTGTCCATCTGTCCGCAGTTAGTAAAAGTGTATAATATATATGAGTGGCGCGGGACGTGATGTGAAGCATTTCATGGCTCACTTCTTGGGGGGAAGTGAGCCATGAGGGAGAGCTCTTAAGAGTTTTCTTTTTTTATTCCTGTCTCTTGTCGTGGTCAATCAAAACCACCCCCGCGTTCAGGAGTTCGTTGGAGCTTCAAATCTTCAGTAGAGAGAAACCTGGCTGAGACTTAATTTAGTTTCACCTCTGTAGAGCGTGGAGAAGACCTGTCCCCAGCAAGCTGAGTCCCAGGCGTTCTGACCCTCTTCTGCAGACAGGCTTGTTTTATTCAATCCACATGATGGCTCACAGCACATACACACCAATACATTTGCTGATTTATTTCCCCACACACACATTTCAGTTACATCTTGCGAGATAACAGGTACCTGGCGGAGCCTGACGGTACCTGGTCCTGCAGCTTCATCTCTAAAAAACAACTCCATATTTGGTAGAGACTGGTACTGCACATCTCTGAAAAACAACTGCCTATTACATCTGCAGGCTCATCTGCAGGCCTCTGTTACTTTCAGCAAGCATAAAACATTTAATCACATTAAAAATCCTCATTACTCTGTATAAAAACAGCTGGTATCATGTAGCTCTGGGTGATTAGCCATGGTGCTTATCAGTAATTCCTCTGTCATTTTGATGCCGTTGCTCAATGTCAGTCATTGACATTACAGTACTACACCATCTTCGGTGCGCCGGATTTTTTTTTTTCAAGAAGGCATTGCGTAATTTGGAAAAATAAATAGGTATATACTAATTTCCACAGATGATAGCTGAATGCTGTTGACAACATTCTGCTTTTGTGCTCGGGGAGCGAGGGTGGGAGGGCTGTGGAGAGACGTGGGCGTTAATCAAAATGTAGGGGCGTTGCTGGGAGCTAAGGGCATAGCTAGGAGGACTCAGTGCCCAACATAGCGGCCACGAGAGTTTTAAAAGATTACCCAAACATACATAAATTAACCTAAGAAACGCTTTAGGCATGTCTTTAAGGAGGGAATGACATAAGAATGTGATGAAAAGCTTTAAAAAGTGGATTTTACATACCACCCCCCCCCCCCTTTAAATATCAGAACGTAAATGTTTTCTGTAAACTACATTCATTATTCCAGAAAAATATTATCATAGATACTCTGAAGCATACAGATGAAATTGCAGATGAAAGGCTTGGGGATATCCTGTTTGACCAGACCATCTTACCCTAATAAAATCCACCATGAATTCTGCTGTGTGGGGCAAATTTTCCTCAGGCAGATCTCAGAGATTGGGAGATGGCTACAAGAAGCATCGTACTTAAATGATTTCTATAAAAAAGGTAAACGCTTGACTGTCTTACAAGTATTTGTGTGTAGGGATTTGTATTGGCAAGAATCTGGTGATTCGATATTGTTATCACCATACAAGGGTACTATACAATATATTGCGATATATCACGATACTATGGTTAAGCCTATATTTTGTGATTTTTAAAACTTTAAAATCTTTCTAATAACTGTAGAAAACCTGCCACGCCAATTTTAAACACATTAACCTATTTGATACGTAACATCCATTTTTATTAGGTGAAAACAGCCACCAACTAGCGGTCAAACGTTTAATGTTACTACATAAATTAGTGTGAACATCAATGGGTCCATTCAAAATTAAAAATAATAATGATAATAAAGCAAAATATTGGTATATTGCCTTTGAAAATCGATATAAAATTGTGATAAACAATATCACAATATATTGGCGTATTGATATTTTTTTACATCCCTATTTGTATCTATTGATTTTTCATGAATAATACAAGACTATTTTTGTTCATTAGTTTCACACTCTTTTAATGTGCTCAGATTTAATTTATAGGCATCACTTAAATTATTTTGAGAACCACATTAAATAAACGTGAACATAATATGAAATTTCCTCTTGCTTCAGCTTCGCACATGTAGGCAGTCCCTGGATCACGAACAGATTCCTAATGGCTCTCGAGTTTTACCATGAATCAGTGAAAGCCTTGCAGATTAATAGGCTGACATTTGTGTTAGTTGGGATGGATCTGCCATCCTTTTGATCAAATTATCCTCTATTCATCATCTCTTCATGGAGGTAAATATCAATCCGGCTTTGCCACATGGCTGCCTGACTGAGGCAAAAAGCTGCAGGAAGCCACTAAAATGTGACACTATTTCAGCAGCCTTTGCTGTTTTGTGTCAGCGAATGAGCCGAGATACTCTTGCAAAGCAATTTCCCAATAATTGCCTAAGAAGATAAAGAGATGTTAAGGGAGGAAATGGGTTTCGGAGTGAAAAAAGACAACAGAGAAAATGCTTTTGTAATGGAAGAAATCCACGTTGCTTCTCATCTCTTCCGGTTTCCTGACCTTCTCCTGGTCTCCTTTTTCCTTAATCTTCTCAATAAAGAAATCTAAATGAACCAAAGTGGAAACTGAATCGGCTTTCAGGGCGATCTGTTCCAGGTTTATAACATGACCGTAGGCCTCATCCAGCAGTGAGGACCACTCTGCTGTCAGTATTTTTTATTTACTGGAATTTTCTGGACAGAAATAAACCTGACTTAAATTGTGCCATATTCGCTTCACATTTCTTCTTCCCATCATCTAGGATCTTCTGTACTTCATTGGTATAGTATTTCCTGTTTTCTTTGATATGATATGATGCAGGACACTTGTTGGTGCAAACTGTGCAGTGACCCTCCTTCATGACCTCACAGTGTCCTGGTTCCCAGGCCATTGTTTTCCTAGGAAAACAAGTCTGCTTACACACAGTACAGCTGACGCTTGTTTCATAAAACACCATCTCCAGCTTTTCTTCTGTGACTGGGGTTTTTCTTTGGAGGTCTGACTAACTTCCTTATACTTACTTAAACGGACTGGTTCCAAACCCGCAAATAATCTTTTTATTTTTTCCATCTCGGTGACTTTAGGAAATCCTGAAAGGCAGACGCCATGGGAAGTCATGGAGGTCGTTTCATGTAGAGTGTGATCCTTTGTCCTGTAAAACAGGTGCAGCTTGCTTAAAATACTTTTTATAGTGCTTAGATTATATTCATTGCCAACAGGTAGTGTGGTTTACAGTTACTGAAATATGTTTGACAATATGTTAAAAACAGCTTCGGTTAAAAATATCTACTATAATTATAAGAGCATAATTGTTTGGATTTAGATAAACAGCTATATAAGTTTTTATTTGTACTTCCAAGGATTTGCTTCCATAACAATAAAAAAACAACTAATCTTAAAAAGACCTCAAACTTAAGCCACATGATAAAATGGCAATTATAGGTTTAACTTTTATTCTAAAAGGGCATTAGAATAATGTAAAAATATTTAGTGGCAAATTAACTTGCTGTCTAAAACACAGAATATATAACAAGTAAGAAAGAAGAAAAGATAAAAACTGCAATAAAGATAGATAAAAACTCAAATGCATTTCTGAACAGATTAGTTTTTAGCCTGAATTTAAAGAATGCAGTGATTCAGCAGCTTTGCAGTCATCAGGAAGTTTATTCCAGATTATAGAAGCTGAAAGCTGCTTCTCCATGTTTGGTTCTGATTCTAGGTATGATTAGGAAAACTAGAGCTTGAGGACCTAAGTGGTCTGTGTGGTAATTCTGCATAAGGTTTAAACTTTTATTATTCAGAAGGTAAAAGACTGTTTATATAGTTTGCATGGTTGTAAAAATGGGTCTGTCACTATTGTTTATGCAGGTAAGCTTTTAAGTCATAAAACTCTGGGGTGAGTTTTATTGCAAGCTGTAAAAAACAGGATGTCTGTAGATTTAGGGTGTTGCCATAAAAGACGTCTCACCCATATGACTGTATAATTTTCTGACAGCCAATAAGAGCTAAGAGACTGTTTGGAAATGATCTGATTGGAGTAAGATTCGAGGGAGAAGAAATGCCTAGAGGCCCGGTTGTCTATAAAGCTGTGAAATGAAGATCAGTTAATTGTTCAGATTTCTTTAAATCTGGACCACAGAGGAACGACGGGGGCAAAATTCCTCTGTAAAACTGCAATTTGTTAATCTGTTCAAAATAAATGTTAAACTGGAAATTGGCTCCATTTTGTCTCTGCTTGAACATGCATTGAATTACTTATGATAATTATTTAATTCAACATCTGCTGGGTTGTTATGGTGATAGCAGGTCTCCAACATAGTTTGGTGCTAAACCATTCAATGATTTATAAACTAGTAGGAGCATTTAGAAGTTTATTCTCTGAGCTACAGGTAGCCAGAGGAAGGACTTTAGAACTGGGGTGATGTGTTCTACTTTCCTGGTTCTAGTGAGAACACGAGCAGCAGCGTTCTGGATCAGCTGCAGATGTCTGATTGACTTTTTAGGTAGACCTGTGAAGACACTGTTACAGTAATCATAAATGCATGGATGAGTTTTTCTAGGTCTCCTTGTGTCATCAGTCCTTTAATCCTAGAAATGTTCCTCAGCTGATAGAAAGCTGACCTTTTTATTGCCTTTATGTGACCGTGGAGGTTCAGGTCTGAGTCCATTATTACACCTAGAGTTCTGGCCTTGTTGCTAGTTTCTAGTTGGATTAACTGAAGCTGTGTGCTGACTCGTCTTCTTTAAATCCAAAAGTAATTACTTCAGTATTGTTCCTGTTCAGCTGGAGAAAGTTATGGGACATCCAGCTACTAATTTGCTCAATGCATTTAATTATTGCTGGGATGGGTACATAGACATGTGGAGGGAGACAGGAGGGAGCAGGATACATGTGCAGATCGACTGTACATGCCAGCAACAAGCCGCTTCCTCCAAAATCTGGAGTTTTAACGAGTCAGCTTCATTATCCATGTCTGCAGCTAACTGAAGTAGCCTCTCACTCAAAATGTCTAAGCAAAATAATAACTAGTCATCACTGACTGTATGCATAATTGATCTGCACATGGATCCTGCTCCTTCCTGTTTACTGACCAATAGTAGAGGAGTTGGACCAAGAAGTGCTGCCCTCCTCATTTGCATAATGAGGCAGAAATGTACAAGATAAAGTAAAAAGAGGAAATGAGGAAATGTAAAAATAAGGAATGTATGTATTAGGAAAATGAAAAACAAAATATATTTCTTCTTTTATAAAATGCATGTAGTAAGAAAAAGGAAAAACAAATTATATAAATTTCTTCACACAAACACGTGTATAAGGAAAATGAAAAGCTAAATATATATATATATACTTCTGCTTTTATTTTTAATTATATCAGTTTTGGTCCTCCAGATATAAACAGGTGAAGTCTGGCCAAATTTCCACGAGTCTGTTTCCTTAAATGTAATCTTCTCCGTAGGCTACCATCTTGGAATCATGCGATCAGAGACCGCGTTTTGATTGGTCACTTAAATATTTGGGCTCAGCAGACAGAGCGCACACAGCGTGTTTTTCACCTCACAATCTAGAAAATATCAAACCTGTTTGTATCCACATTATTTTAGCTTTTCTATGTTGTTCACTGTAAGCAGTTCAAAATTTATAAATATGTTACACACAGGTGGTTTTTCTACTTTAAAATTATTTTTTGCAGCACTCTATTCGATGGTAAATATAAAAAGCCACATAATGATTTCTATTTGATATAATTATGTTTGTAGATTAGCCATTCATTTTACATTGTTTTTGATGATAAATGAATTTAAGGAACAAAAACTGTGAGGTGAAAGAGCCGGTTCTTTTCCATGAGTCAAGCCATAAGACCATCTCTCCTAAAGAGCCAGATTTCCCATCACTACTGACAAAGAAACTAATGGAACCTCCTGGCTATGTTTCCTGATTCAGCCTTAGAAAAATAATAAAATATTAATAATTATAATTTATTAGTGCATTTCAATAAAGTCTTAATTTTATTTTAGCAGGTCTTAAAAAGTCTTGGAAATGTATTAAAATGTATTTTGAGGTAACTGCATATACCATGTTATTAGGTAGTATTCATTGTTACTTAACTATTTGTTACTGATTAAATATTTGCTGATATTATAAATTGCTGCAGTGTTTTTCTTACATTTGCAACTCTTCCAATAACTTCCTACTTTCAGCCAGCTGTCTTTCAGCAGAGAGCATAGATTCCTGTTGGCTGGGAATCGTCTTGAGAGTTAATCTGTCATGGGAGAGGAGAGGATGTTAGTACCGCTGGTCAGTGGGTGGATACGCCCTTCATGTCGGATCAACCCCAACATATAATAAGGTGTCCCATTGGGGATACTTCCTGAAAATGTTTAACTGTTTAAGTTATTTAGCTGATAGACAGACATAAAAACAGATTTCTAGATTTATAAACACAACCCAAAATCAAAATACAATGTATGAATTTATGTCTGTCTCTTTTAGAAACTTTTAATTATCTTTGTAAATGTGTTTTTCCCTCCAAGTTGGTCATGTTTACCAGAGGTTACAGTGAATTCTGTCGGATTATTTTGAAGGACCTGGAGTCGTCCTGATGACGTTCAGATCACAGACAAACTCAAAAACATGAACAAATCTTCTGTGTAGCATCATTCTGAATAAATATTTCATGTTACAACATGGTAAATGGACTGGACTTAAATAGCACTTTTCTAGTCATACTGACCACTCAAAGCGCTTTACATTGAAGCCACATTCACCCTCACTTTCATACACCGACACCCAACATGGAGGAAGCTGGAATCAAACCTTCGACCCTGCAATTGTAAGCCAACTACTCTACCACTGAGCTACAGTCGCCCTTGAAATCCTGTGGGTTATATTCATATCCGTTCAAGTGTCTGAAAATTAGGGTTCTTTTTCCTGTTACCTTAATCCTTTCTTGGACGAGTACTTTGTACTTTTACTGGAGTAAAAATAAACCAAAGCAGTGTTACTCTTGTTTGTTACTCTACACACCTCTGCCTAAAACTGACCCAGCATTTCAGAAGCAGACCATACTACCTATAGTTAAACATGGTGGTGGTTTGATAGTCTGGACTGCTTTGCTGCTTAAGGACCTGGAGAATTTACTGTTATTGATGGAACCATGAGCTTTGCTTTTATAGCAGAAGTTCATGAAGGAGAACATCCATCCGTTTATCTCTTTGAGCTCAAGGTAAAATTCCTCCATATCCTGACCAGCTACAGCCAACATCTGGAATAAAACATTTCAAACTGACTCAGTTATAAGTTTAGATCCAGCTCACCTCTTTGCAGCTGAAGCTTGGTCTGATTTTAAATCAATGATCTTATCGATTGACCTGTTTCTCCTTACAGACTCCCTGCCTGTATCATATCCACTTTCTGAGGATGTCCTGTGAATAAAGATGGTTTGCTGACGTGAGTACTGAGGTCGGACATGGAGAAAAGTCATGAACAGTTAGAGGTGCAGATCTTACCCCGAGTCCTCACGTTCTTTTCCATCTGTACATGTTCTATAGGGACGGCCTATGAACTTATAACGATCCATGCTGCCCAACTCAGATCACAGACCTTCTGCCTTCATCTGAGGAGGAAACACAAATTATTTGTTCCAGTAAGATCTGTGCGCTGCTTCGCTAACAACAAGCCCTGGATAACCAGTGACATCAAAGGCCTCCTGAACCAGAAGAAGAAGGCCTTCAGAGATGGTGACACACAGGAGCTCAAGCGGATACAGAAGGAACTCAGAGTCCAGCTCAGAGAGGGGAAGGAGCAATACAGAAGGAAAATAGAACAGAGGATGCAGAACAACAGCATGAGGGAGGTATGGGAGGGGATGAAGACCATCACTGGCTGCAGCTCAAAGAAAGGAGCCCCCATTGAGGCTGATGTGGGAAGAGCAAACCAGTTAAACCAGTTTTTTAATAGGTTTGATCTCCCTGCACCTACGAGCACAGCAACCCCCACCCACCCAACCCCACAAGCCATCTCCAGCACAGAGGAGGACACCTCCCCTCCCCCGCTCACACCACCCACCATCACAGCAGCTCAGGTATGTGGAGAGCTGAGGAGGCTACGCCCCGGCAAAGCTACAGGTCCAGATGGGGTCTCCCCCAGACTACTGAAGACCTGTGCGCAGGAACTGGGACACCCCCTACAGCGTATCTTCAACCTGAGCCTGGGACAGGGGAGGGTCCCCCAGCTGTGGAAGACATCCTGCATCATTCCAGTCCCCAAGAAACCACATCCTGGGGAGCTGAACGACTTCAGGCCGGTCGCCCTGACGTCCCATGTGATGAAGACCATGGAACGGCTGCTGCTCCATCACCTGAGGCCACAGACCCACCACGCTCTCGACCCTCTGCAGTTCGCTTACAGAGAGAAGGTTGGAGTGGAGGATGCCATCATCTTCTTGCTTCACCGCTCTCTCTCTCACCTGGACAGAGGCAGTGGTGCTGTGAGGATTACATTTTTGGACTTCTCGAGCGCCTTTAACACCATCCAGCCTCTGCTCCTCAGGCACAAACTGACAGAGATGGGAGTAGGATCAGACCTGGTGGCATGGATTACAGACTATCTGACCGGCAGACCTCAGTACGTTCGACTGGGGGACTGCAGGTCCGACACTGTTACCAGCAACACTGGAGCACCGCAGGGAACTGTGCTCTCTCCGGTCCTGTTCACCCTGTACACGTCCGACTTCCAGTACAACTCGGAGCTCTGCCACGTGCAGAAGTTCGCGGACGACACAGCTATCGTTGGCTGTATCAGGAGTGGACAGGAGGAGGAATACAGGGAGTTGATCCAACGTTTTGTCACGTGGTGCGACTTTAATCACCTGCTCCTAAACGCCACAAAGACCAAGGAGATGGTGGTGGACTTTAGGAGAATCAGGCCGCACCTTGAGCCTGTCAACATCAAAGGTGAATGTGTGGAGGTGGTTCACACCTACAAATACCTGGGAGTGCAGCTGGATGACAAACTGGACTGGACTGCCAACACAGACGCCCTGTACAGGAAAGGACAGAGCCGTCTGTACTTCCTCAGAAGGCTGGCGTCCTTCAACATCTGCAAGAAGTTGCTACAGATCTTCTACCAGTCTGTAGTTGCGAGCGCCCTCATGTACGCAGTGGTGTGTTGGGGGGCAGCCTCAAGAAGAAAGACGCTGGACGCCTGAACAAACTGGTGAGGAAGGCAGGAACTGTTGTTGGCACAGAGCTGGACAGCCTTACATCTATGGCAGAGAAACGGACTCTGAACAGGCTACTGTCCATCATAGACAGTCCACACCATCCACTGCACAACGCCATCTCCAGGCAGAGGAGCAGCTTCAGTGACAGACTGCTGTCATTGTCCTGCTCCACTGACAGACTGAAGAAATCGTTCCTCCCCCACGCCATGCGGCTCTTCAACAACTCTAGGGGGAGGGCCATAAAATCAACCATAGAACACTGGACTTAATGCTAATCACACCATGCACCTTCGGTCACACATGCACTTTATCATACACACACATCTACAAGTTGGACTCTAAGTATGTACAACTGTTTTTGCATACTGACATCTGCACAACTGCACTCGAACTGGACTGGCAGACATTATACTTTTTTATACCATTATATTTTACCTTAGTTCTTCTTTTAAATGTTTATATTGTATTCTCCCTGCATCAGAATCAGAATCAGAATCAGAATCAGTTTATTGGCCAAGTATGTCACATACAAGGAATTTGACTCCGGCAAACTTTTTTCTCCAGTACAGAACTTGAATAAGTGAAATAAAAAAAATAAAAAAAGAAAAATAAGAACAAAAATAAGTAAAAATACAAATAAATATCAGATCGTAAATAATAAAGGATAATATATACACCAAGCCGGGGTTATTTTACAGTGAGTATGTACAGAAGTGCAGAGTTCATTGTTATGTGAGTGCACTCACACACTGTGACTAGACAGAGTTCGTCAGAGCCCCTGTGTTCCCGTAAGCTGCTAGAACTGTGAATTTCTCTTGGAGATGAATAAAGTATCTATCTATCTATCTGTCTGTCTGTCTGTCTTTCTGTCTGTCTGTCTGTCTGTCTGTCTGTCTGTCTATCTATCTATCTATCTATCTATCTATCTATCTATCTATCTATCTATCTATCTAACAAACACAGCAGCCTTTTCTGTTGTTTCTCCTCCTTGTGTTCAAAATCACCAAAAGAACAGATTAGATGAATTATCCTCTCAATATAAAGCCTGTAGTGGCCAAACGTTGCATTAACTTACAGCGACTACAGAGCCCCGTTCTGGTGAAACGATCTCTGGCTGTTACTGAAACTGACCAATCACAGGCATACGCTCTACGTCGATGGAGACGGATATTTAGAAAAACGGCCTCTACTCCGTCCGTCTTTGAGAAGGTGACAGAGAGCCCTTGCTTCAATGGATAACGACACTGCATCAATCTGTTTTGATGTAGACTGTAAATATGAACTAATCTTAGGCTGTTCTACTTCTGGCCCACGGGTCCCTTACTGGCAAAAAAAAAATTATTAGTCAATGAAGTGCTAAAAGTTATTTTTTGATCCTGTTTGAAATGTTCCATGGATTGAATATATGATGTCTGTGAATTTTAAAGACACATTTTGATGCAGAGAAAACACAAATTGTTCGACCGGTGCCAAAAGTTACTTTAGGATTTGTGGGAAAACACATAGTGGACTACAACTGAAGAAGAAGAGAAGAAAAATGGCTGTAATTTTACCCACCTTTGCCTCATTCCTCCAGGACGAAGCAAGAAGCATTAAACCTGTAGAAAACCTCTATAAATCTGACCAAGTGGAAAGCAGCAGCTTTGCTGGGGGAGAAACAGTCAGTCAGGGAGAGGCACAATATCTACAAGGTCTCAGTGAGCGTTTCAAGTGAAAGCTAGTGAGAGGGAGAAAGATGGCAGACTGAGCGGCTGGACTGTAAAAATGCAGCAAATATAGGCCCAATATTTCAGTAAAAATAACATTGTCTGGACCCAAAACTTGCTCATGGGCAACTCAAACATGATAAACAAGCCAGATTGATTTTTGACCAAACTGAGAAGGACAAATGTCTGAAGCTAAAAGAACTAGAAACTGCCAAACCCCTGATCCTGACTGCACCTTGGTTATACTGACGCCAAGTAAAAGAAAGCTCAGATCATTCCCTGTCAGTGAAAGCTCTGTTGACAAAGAGGACTAAGTTAGATGAGCTAAACAAGCGATTGAAAGTAGCTTGATGGGCTGGTGGGCTGCTTCATCGATTCCTGTGAGACGGATTGAAGGCTCCTCACACCGGCTATCAAACATTCATTAAAAGTAAACTTTATATGCACCAACATGCTCCAACACACATGGTTGTGGGGACTCTGGTGTTTACAGAGTTATTCTTTGGCTGAGGTTATCATTAATACATCTTGTTTAATCGGTACCAAGAGCTTTTCATTGACGTTGTTGTATTAATATATCCATATTTGTGTGTTGTTGTTGTAGTTCTTAGTTCACATTGTTTTGTTTAGTCAATGTCGCTCCTTTATTGGTTGTTGTTAGGGTTTTTCCACCTCTCTGCCGTCCTGCAGATGTGGACGACGTTTTTTTTGTGTTCTCTTTGTTCCCCTTCCTCTCATGTATCATCAACCCTCTCTCTCTCTCTCTTTACCACCTCTCTTCTTCATATTCTTTCTTTCTTCCCTCTTATCTCCTATCTCTGTGTCCATAACATCAGAAAATAAAACCCACAGCAATCTCTAATAAAGATTTTTCACACATATATATCAAGTGGAGTACTATAGCAAAAGCTGTAATGCTCTGCTTGAGAATGTCAGTCTGTTGGGCTTGTTTCTTGGTACTCAATTACCAATTCTGTTGACTTCCAGACAGGACATGTAAAAAAAAAGTGAAGCAAAGTGAATTGAGTATCAGCATTAAATGCACAGAAGAAATAAAAAACAAAGATATCGCTCTACTCGGTCTGCTATCAGAGATCCGAGTTGGAGCTCAAAATGTCCAACCTAATGGGGGCTGTCTCAGTGAAGACAACTGCCAGATTTTCAACTTTCCGACTCAGAAAGGTTAACTGGAATGCAGCATTAGCCCTACCATTTTCCCTTGAAGTTGACGCAAGTCAAGTAGGAGGTGGAGCTGTACTGTTACCAACAGGTGAGGATGCTTTAAACCATCCATCTGCATATTTTTCCAGGAAATTTACTCCGTGCCAAAGCCGATATTCCACCATTGAAAAGGAAACACTAGCATGTTGGCACTCGACCATTTCCATGTGTATGTATGTTCCAAAACGGTTCCTCTGGTTGTATACACAGATTACAATCCTTTAGTCTTTCTTGCTAGAATGTTTAACCATAACCAACGCCTTATGCGGTGGGCGTTAATGTTACAGGAATACAAGCTCGAAATCAAACACGAGACAGGTTCTGAAAATTTGCTGGCTGACTGTCACGAAGTGTATAGAAAGGAAAGAAAGTGGGGTTTTTTGGAGAGAAAATGACTTTTCTTTGTTTTATGGAAGGGGGTGTCACAAACCCCGTGTTTTCTCTTAAGCAGAGTGTATTTCTTTTGCTTTGGGCTTTTCTCTCTCTTTCTCTCTCTCTCTCTCTGCCTGCAGAGTTAAAGAAGCTGTACACAGTCACAGAAGTCTAGTCAAAAGTTATCTCCTCAAACACAGGGGAGAACTTTTGTACAGAGGAATGGCAAAGGGGAGGAATGATTTCCTAAACCTTTCTCTATGACAACAAAGTTGTTGCTGTCTGTTAGAGAAGAAACTTCTCTGCCCCTCCAGAATGGGGTACAAAGGGTCGGTAACCTTTTCACTGTTGCCTTTAAAGGAATGTTTAGTGATACATTTACATTTAGTTCATTGAATACCAGGGGTTTGGCAGACATTTTTAAAAGGAAAGCACTGATTTATTTTACAAAAGTTTTATTGTATTTTTCATCAAGAGACTAACTCTAATTGGTGCTATATAAATAAAAGTGAATTGAATTGAACTGAACTCTGCAGATGAAGATGAAGCTTTCTGGAGCAACTAATGGGATGAAAGAATTCTCTTCCGCCATGTTTCCAATCGATCTGGTGGAGTGGCAGTAAGCTGTAACAACTCCCCTGGTCAAGTTGTGACTCAACAATCCAATAAAAATTGATCTTTGATCAGAGTGGCAACTGAAACTGATCATATATTTCTCATAATGATTAATATTTATGGCTTCAATAATGACAAACTCAACAGTAATCCCAGTATCCTACAGGTTTTATTACCGTTGGTGGGGACTGGAACACTGTGCCAAATGAGTGGGTGGATAGATGGCCCCAAGACCCAGCAAACAACAATATAATCATTTGATGTGTTCTTGTATGAAATATAAAAGTATAAGGGGGAGCACGGTGGCGCAGCTGTTAGCGCAGCTCACCTCACAGCTAGAGTCCTGGTTTGATTCCTGCTGAGGACGCTGTGGGTGCTGAGGGTGTGTTTGTTCCTCCATATCATCGGCACCCACACCCTGTGTGAAGTTGGCAAAAGGGCCTTTCCGTGTGGAGTTTGCATGTTCTCCCTGTGTTCCCTTGAGTAGCTAATGTGAGCGAATCCCACAAAAAATGCACCAGTTCTTGGCTGTATACTGTCTCCTCCTGGCTGACTGGGGTGACTGATGGGTTGGGGAGGATCTGGCTGGAATAACGTGATCCTTCCATGCGCTATGTCCAGCCAGGGAAACCCTGCCCCCTTTCAGGCGACAAGAAGGGCCTGCTCACTCCTCAAGCAGGAAGGAGGCTTGAGCTTCAGTGCACGGCCCTCCCACAGTTGGCAGAGGGAGAGCAATGCCCAGAACTGGAATTAGGTAGCAACACTGGGTGATAACTAATGGGAAAAACTGTGGGATAAATATATATATATATATATAAAATAAATACAAAAGTTTAACTGACATATGAAGCTCACTAAATCATGATTGTAAAAGTTAATCATGGATAAGACCAAATGTAGAAGGTTAGACTATTGGTTGCTTAGCGACAGTATTTTAAACTGCTCAAGATGTTCAAACTCTACAGCACCCCTCTCTGATCACTGCTATATAGATCTAATGGTAGGACCGACAATTAACAATCAGGCTACTATCCAAACACAGTACACTAGACACCCAGGATGAGTTCAGCCCCCCTCCCCCCGTCGAAGTTCACCCCGTAAGGGAGAGCACCTGTGCTAGGTAGTAAAAGCCTCCCCACCAACAAGGGAGGGCCCCACACTGCTCGCGCACCTACCCTTTTCCGTCTCAAGACCATGGTCTCGGATTTGGAGGTGCTGATCCACATCCCAGCCGCTTCACACTCGGCTGCGAACCGCTCCAACAAGAGCTGTAGATCACGTTCAGATGAAGCGAACACAACATCATCTGCGAAAAGCAGAGACCCGATCCTGAGGTCACCAAAACGGATCACCTCCACGCCTTGGCTGTGCCTAGAAATCCTGTCCGTAAATGTTATGAACATGATCGTGTACAAAGGGCAACCTTGGCGGAGTCCAACTCTCACTGGAAACAAGTCCGACTTACTCCGGCCGAATCTCATCCACCCCCGGTGCCTTGCCACCAAAGAGCTTTTTAACAACCTCTGTGACTTCAGCACCAGAGATTGGAGAGCCCGTCCCAGAGTCCCCAGAATCTGCTTCCAAACAGGAAGGCGTGTCGGTGGGATTGAGGAGGTCTTCGAAGTATTCCATCCACCGAACCATAACGTCAGGCGTTGAGGTCAGCAGCTCACCGCCCCCACAGTAAACAGTGTTGGTCGCAGACCCCCCCCCCCCGAGACGCCGGATGGTGGACCAGAATCGCTTCGAAGCCATACGGAAGTCGTTCTCCATGGTCTCTCCAAACTCATCCCGCGCCCGAGTTTTTTCCTCAGCGACCATCCGAGCCGCACTCCGCTTGGCCTGCCGGTACTTATCAGCTGCTTCCGGAGTCTCACAGGCCAAAAATGCCCGATAGGACTCCTTTTTCAGCTTGACAGCATCCCTCACCGCTGGTGTCCACCATCGGGTTCGAGGGTTGCCGCCGCGACAGCCACCAACTACCTTACGGCCACAACTACGGTCAGCCGCTTCGACAATGGAGGCAAGGAACATGGCCAGTTCGGACTCAATGTCCCCCGCCCCTCCTGGGACGTGTTAGAAGTTCTACCAGAGGTGAGAGTTGAAACCCCTTCTGACAGGAGACTCCGCCAGACGTTCCCAGCAGACCCTAACAAAAATGTATCAATAACACCATATTTGGATCATGCAGTATCTTACAAGATATCCTATTTATTCATAAAGTTTAAATTTTTATTTGTTCATCCGTCGGGCTACAGTGATTATGTAGGTTTTAACGTATTCAGCCTTTCATTATAGGCCAACAGCAAAGTAGAAAGAGTTTGGTCAGAATTGATTAAAAACAATACATTTTATCTCATCACAATCGAAAATATTTTTGTTTTTAGAATATTTATTACTGATGCATGTAAATAACATAATAATAATAATAATAATAATAATAATAATAATAATAATAATAATAATAATAATAATAATAATAATAACCAAAAAATGCTAAGAATGGCAAAACAATATTACAAAAGACACCAAATCTTTTTTATTGAGTTCAATACATCTATATTTGAAACTTATGTTTGTGGGTATCAGGTCTCAGATGAGCGATGAAGCGAGGAAGAGGATGGGGGTTATTTTTTTATTTTTGTGTTTTTTTAAATCTGAGTGTTTTTGTTTCAATTAACAATAAACGTATATTGACCCCACACTGGCTTTTTTAACTTGATGCTCTTTACATATCTATAGCTCTACATTGTGATTTCTGCTTATCCAGATTTGGTGATCCTGAAAAGTTCCGATCCGGATCGATTGTGATCCGGATAGATTGATCCAGTCCGATGTTGCTTTGAAAAACTGGCTTAAAGGTAAAATGGATTATGTGATCACGGATCGCAAAAAAAAAACAGGATTACTATATCCGGATGAATTTTATCCGGATTAAACCTTTTGCAAAAACCGGGCCCTGGTGTATCAACTGTTATCTATGCCGCAAAGTTTCTTGGTGACCACTAGATGGAGCTGTTGCACATAAATAAAATGCTTCTGTGAACAAAAAACAACTCTACTAACCTGTTTCTTCTTATTCATAAGAAAGACACCCAGCAAAGATCACCTAGACAATCGAAAACTATTTCACAAACATATTAGTAACATGTAAGATTATTTCAAATAATAGTACAGAGCACATTATATGCAGATAAATGAAATTATCCTGTATTGTGAAGCAATAACTACTGCTAAGTGCATTAAAAAGCCTTCAAGTAGCAGCAATAATGGTTGTTTAAATGGAATATATTGTAGTATACGTTGTAAACTTCCATTTAACAAAGTCAGTGGAAGGCAGACTGATAGTGCTCCCAGGAAGGCCATCAACCACTCAGCATTTATTAAGGGACAGAGCCAACCCCCCCAGCCCCCCCCCCCCCCCCTCCATCAGTTAGATGAGCCGCAGCCTTCTTTTGATCAGCTACATGATGGGAAGAATGCACAAAAAATACTTCATAGACGTGCATCTCTTTAGTAATTATTTAATTTCAATCTTACCTTTTTGGAAAATCTTTTTGTGTTTAATTTTGACTTGATAAATAGTTCTTCTGGATCCAGAAGGATTGCATCTAATTAAGTTAGAGGTCAATATGTGTCCAAGTCAATGTACAATATTATTGTAATCTCAAGAGATTGGTGGCAAAAGAAAGTAAATGTTGAATAATTATCCAACATACAGGAACAAATGTTAAATGATACATGTTATCCTCCAGCAGCATTTGGCCCTAACTGGGAATAAGGGGTAGAAAACGAATAAATAAATATTAAGATTATTACAGTCATTATATTTAAGGTTGAAGTCTCCAATAAGGCTGAACCGGTGGGAATGCTCCAATATTCAAATTCAAATTCAAATGCAGTGCAACGTTTAAACCTGAAGAGGGCACTCCACTGATGTTTGTTTTTTGTATAAAATTAATCTTTTTTGCTAAAATGTACTAAAAAAAACGAAAATAATGAGGATACACATAGATGGTACTATTAGACACAGTTCTTAATTTTTTGTCAGGCTAATGTTCTGCTTTTTGCTGATGCAGCTTTATTGCTTTTTTCCCCGCATAATGATTGGCTTGAATTCTTCATACAAAACGGGAGGTGTCCAGGAGATAGCCCTAAAAAAACGGCAGTAATGACAGGTATGAGGTAGCCATGCAGATAGCTCCAAATGCATGCATAGTTACCAGATCTTATTCTGCACAGACATCATTCCTAACCGTATCCATTGTTGTAGCACACAAACTACTGCTCATAACAATGGCTTTTGACTTTTATTGATTGGATAAAGATATGATTTTCAACACCTGCTTGTACACGGCAGTGCATAGTTTAATGAAACGTGAAAAAGATGAATCCTTATAGATTATATTGATAATTAATTAAAATTGTCCCCAGCAAACTGCAAACCGGACTCAATTATTAGGGCCCAGTTTTTCAAAAGGCTTAATCTGGATAATTTTGATCCGGATTTAGCAATTCTTTTTTTTGCGATCCGTGATCACATAATCCATCTTACCTTTTAGCCAGTTTTTCAAAGCAACATCGGACTGGATCAATCTGATCCGGATCGGAACTTTTCAGGATCACCAAATCTGGATAAGCAGAAATCACAATGTAGAACTATAGATATGTAAAGAGCATCAAATAGCCAGCGTGGGGTCAATATAAGTTTATTGTTATTTGAAACAAAAGCACTCACATTTAAAAAAAAGAAAAACCCCATCCCATCCTCTTCCTCGCTTCATCGCCCCTCTGAGACCTGACACCCACAAATACTGTACATTGAGGATATTTATAACAAGTTTCAAATAAATATGTATTGAATAAAAAAAAGAAGACTTAATGTCTTGTGTAATGTAATGTTGCTATTCTTTGCATTTTATTCTGTAATCATTGCCTGCATAACTAATAAATATTCTAAAAACAAAAATATTTTTGATTTTGATGAATACATATATCAATTAGTGACAGAATAAAATGTATTGTTTTTGGTGAATTTTGACAGCTGTTCTGGGATTATTTTATGAGGCCAAACTCTTTCTACTTTGCTGTTGGCCTATAATGAAAGGCTGAATACGTTAAAACCTACATAATCACTGTAGCCCGACGGATGAACAAATAAAAATTTAAACTTTATGAATAAATAGGGTATTTTGTAAGATACTGCATGATCCAAGTAGAGTATTATTTGATACATTTTTAAAGTTTTCATTACATTTTGGGCTGAATCCACCCTTCTGATGGGATCAGTTTAATCCAGATTTTTTGGATCAAAGTGATCCAAATCCTACAAAAAAGTTCTGAAAAACCCAAACTAAAGGTTTGATCCGGATCAAAACCAAGATTATCGTTATCCAAAATCCTAGTGGATTACTTTTGAAAAACTGGGTCCAACAGTTCTGAAAACAAACTGAGGCCCTTGAATGGACGCTGTATTTATCTCCGTTTACACTGAGTAAACCAAAGAATTGACTGAGGAGCGTTCCGCTCTGCAATGGTAGGTGGCGACATAAATCCCCTTTCATGTTGGCATTCCTCTGGTAGGCTTACAGAGTCATACAGGTAGTAAACAGATTCTGGCAGCAGTGAAGCAGACAGAGTAAAAGCAGGATATGCAGGATTTTTTGGGACGTGATGTGGCTCCTGGGTCTCGGTCCCTGTACTCCGCAGGGTGCTGTGTCGGGCCCATCGACTGGGTCGGGCAATTGGCCGCTGTCAGTCGGTCTCCACGGCATAGTTGCCATCCTTGAGACCTCAGAATTAGGGAGACATTGAAAGGGACCGTGGTGCTACAGTCCCAGGCCCACCCTGGCCCCTTTTAGCCCCTCTTTTTTTAACCTCCATGGACACGCCCCTTGCAACCAAAAAGCCTTGATCCACTGAAGTTAGTGCAGCCAAAAGGAAAGGAAACTAGACTTGAGGTCAGTTGAAACAGTTTTTAATACTGAATATCTCGGAAGATTTAAAGGAGACATATCATGGAAAATCCACTTTTTTAGCCCTTAAATGCATGTAAATGTGTATTTTGGGTGTTTAGGAGTGCAGACAACTTACATTTATTCTCTTCAGGTGCTGTGTATATCTTTACATTCTTTTTTAGTCATATTTTTCAGTCTGTTTAGTTTTCTCTGTTCGCTATTATGTTTTCTTCTCTATTACGTCACAGCATTTGTTGTTGAACTGCCAAATAAGGTAATGAACTTCCGGGTAACCAGTTTCGTGAAGCCGCCATTTTTTCTCCCCGACAGCGATTTTGTAGTCCAAGGTCAGTCATGTCGAAGTTACAAGAAAGCAAGTCAAAATGTTGAGTTATTGGGTGTATTAACCCACACAAATCCCTACATCGACCCCCCAGCATCAGAGCCTCTGAGAAGTACCTGGTTACATTTTATTTTTAGTGGAAATATACCGACATCCGTGGGGAAAGTTCTCCTCGTTTGCGCGAAGCACTTCGAGGACGAGTGCTTCAGCAACCTTGGTCTGTATCAGGAGGGATTTGCCAAAAAGACTTCGTCTGATTGAAGGGTCAGTTCCTTGTCTCCATGGAAACGACGGACAAAGCAAAACGGTAAGCTTCAAATAACACTAAAATGACAGTAAACTTTATTTTAGACATGAATGTTGTGTGTTGATATGTCGTACGGGCGATTGTTTTGATAGTTGTAGCATTGTACATTCTGCTTCTGTTAGCGATGTGTGCTAGCTTTTAGCTGAGGATATAACTGTACTGCATGCTTTGAATAAAATGATTGGGCTTTTTTTGTAGTTTTTTGTCGTGGGGTAAACATGATGTACGGGAATTTAGCGACGATCGCTTCGCAATAAAACGTTTATCTGCCGGTAGTAATCGAATCGCTGCTATCAGACTACAAAAATGTCTGAACGGGGTGGAGCGGAACGCTCTGTAACCTGGAGGGGGCGGGGCATGAAATGTTTCGCTTACATTTAAAGGGACCGCACGAAAAATGAGTTGCTCTAAAGATGCTCCTCAGAACGGTATAAGGAGGGTCTGTGGGGCTACAATAACATGGAATTCAGACCAAACCACTGAGGTTCTACTTTACATAGACCACAAGTGAATGATTTACATGTGAAAATGAAGGATTTAATAGCAGGATATATCTCCTTTAAAAAGGAATTGAAACTACAGCTTTTGTCAGTCACATACAGACTGCTTTTACGTCACTAATTACAGCTGATTGTTTCCCTCATCAGACATACAAATCACGTAGTTAAACCTATTTTGAATTCAAAATGGCGAATTTTACCAACAGGTGATGGATTTTCATGACTGAAATGAGGAAACTGTACCTCATAGCTCCTTCATTGGCGAAATAAAAATGTAACAGATTTTATTCTCCATCCCTCTCACACAGGAAACAGGGAGTGTCTATGAAATGGGACGCCGTCAGATATCGGGCAAAATTCAGGGACTCTCCTAAGAAAATCGGGAGGGTTGGCGAGTATGGTCGACGGTGGACTGGCCAGGCAGTGGGGTGCAGACCTAGTGGGTGGAGGCGCTGGGTTTGGCTGCTTGCTGGCCATTGGGCGGCAGTAGCAGGGACTGGTGGATGTCGGCCTGGGGGGTTTCGGTCTGCTCCTGGTCATGATGTCATGTGGCCGGGGTATTTGAGCCGGTGGTGCGCTGGGTTCCTGCCTCAGCACGGGGGCCCTTGGGGTGGGTAGAGCTGGGGAGCTCCCTTGTTGGCGTGGAGGCGTTTACTATCTGTCACAGGTGCTCTCCTTTATGGGGTGCACTTAGACGGCGGGGAGGGTGTGTAGAGGAGGGGGGCTGTACTCAACCTGGGTGTCTAGTGTCCTGTGTTTTGATAGTCTGAATGTTGGGTTGGATTTAGGTCTCCACCTGGGATGGGGGACGGATGGTGCTGTGGCTGTGGGCCCTGATTTCAGAGTGCCACGGCCTCCCATCCCCTGGTGGATCGTGCTGAACAGGGATGCCTATTGGAGTCGGCAGGGTAATTGGCTCCCTGGGAATAGCATTGTGGCATTGTGCAGGGACAGGTTGCTCTATTGGGGCATCGGTGCCTGGGAGTATAGAGCATGTATGGGTATGAATGAGTGTACAGCATTTTTTCTTGGGTGTCCTGATGTGTTGGTGAGAATATGTGTGTGTAAGAAGGAGGGTACGTATGATTGTGTCTGTATGTCTCTGTCTATTTGTCAGGTAGGGTCTTCGGCTGCCCTCCTACCTGGCGTATCTCAGGGGGGGCCTTTTTCCTGCCCCATGGTGCATTGGTGGCTCTCGATGTCTGGGGCTGGGGATCCAGATGCCGCTTGGCTCGGCCCTGGTGCATGCCTGGCTGGTCCTGGATGGGCCGGTGTGTTGGGCCGATGTCCACCTTGGGTTGGTTGGGGCACGTCTTATGGGTGTTCCAGTTTTGAATAATAGGTTGGTGCCATTCGGTGCCGGTTCTGTGGGTTCCGCTGCCTGGTCAGGTCATTTGGGGGTTTGTTTGGCCTTGGTTGGGTCCCTGGTCTTGGTGCTCTTTGTTTTTCCCACTTCTCTGCCACCCAGCGGAGGTGGAAGACTGGGATCTTCTTCTTTGTTTCTTCTCTTTTTTTTCTTGTTTTTGTGTCCATAACTTCAAGAGTTAAACCCACAGTAATCACTTATAAAGATTTCTCACACATATACATAAAGTGGAGTGTTATAGCAAAGCTGTAACTCTGTTCAACCAAACTTAGACAATATTTCTGTGTCAGCAGAGATCCTGAAGATCATCTGCTGATCATTCACTGAAGGATTCTCTATGTCTTTAATGAGCTGAAACAATAAAATCAGGCCTCTGTGGCTGCAGGAAAACCTCTTCATCATCACTGACACATTTCCTGTACTTTCACTTCTTCTTTATCCGACTCGACAATAAAATCCTCTCCACACCTCCTCCATCATCCCTCAGCAAAGACCAAACTCCCCTCAGCAGCAGACTCAGCCTCTTGTCCCAGGATTTTCTCCTGAATCTATTTTGTTTTGGCCTGATGGAAAAAACTATTGGTTTTAAAGATTAAATTAATATTATTTTAAACTGTTTTTATAGGCAGAGGTGTATTGAGCTTCTCAGAAGTTTGCAAAATGTGGTTCGGGTCCAGATGTTCCACAGATGTGCTTTCCTGTCTGTTTTCTACCCTTCAGGCCTCACTATAAATTGCTTTGTTACAACTTAATAAACGCTGAATCATCGTTCTAGATCTGAGATGACTTTATTGATCATCATTATCAGAACCAGGACTCAGATGTACCCAGGGGAGTTTCTTTAAACAGTATAATTTACTAAAAGCTGTTTAGCTGTAGTTGAATGGATTGATGGATTAAAACCTCTGAGTTCTCTGCTCCTCCTTCTCCTTCATCCTCATTTTGACTCTCATCTGTTTTCTTCTTGATCTTCATCTCCGCCCTCATCACTTTTGTGTGTACCCTCAAACTAAGACAGAAACACGAGGGGGAGGGGGAGAGGAGGCAGCTGCAGCTCCTACTACAGGATGGTGTTTAAACTTCTTACGTGGATTAATCCTACATGGATGGGATGCCCATGCAGTTTATTGATACAGAGCAAAGTTATCATTTCTCATAAATACTGAAGAAACGACCCAGTTCAACTTATTCTGAGAAAATAAATATTTATAAAATGATCCTGCTGCAGTCAAACAAATATATGCTGTTTTAATTTTGTTTAGTTTCATTTTCAGTGGCTAAAAAAATGTAACAATGTGCCACCGTATTCTCAGCAGGAAACCAGCAGATTGCATCAGATTCCCAGTTTCCATGGAACTGATAATAGATGAAAGAGCGTTTCCCTTCAGGCTGCAGAAGACTCAGAATGTAATTCGACTCTGTTTACTTTCCTCTGGTTCTGAGGAACTGGTCGGATCCACCACCAAAGGTTTATTTTTCTTCTGATGACGTAATAAAGCTGTTATATAGTCCAGGAAACGATGCATCAGAATCACCTGAGAGAGAGAGAAAGAGAGAAGGAAATGTGCACGGTGGCGCAGTGGTTAGCACTGTTGCCTTGCAGCAAGAAGGTTGTGGGTTCATATCCCAGCCCAGGGCCTTTCTGCATGGAGTTTGCATGTTCTCCCCGTGCATGCGTGGGTTCCCTCCGGGTACTCCGGCTTCCTCCCACAGTCCAAAAACATGAATGTCAGGTTAATTGATGTCACCAAATTGTCCTTAGGTGTGAGTGTGTGCATGGTTGTTTGTCCTGTTTGTCCTGCCCTGTGATGGACTGGCAACCTGTCCAGGGTGTACCCCGCCTCTCGCCCATTGACAGCTGGAGGTAGGCACCAGCACCCCCCGTGACCCATTAAGGATTAAGCGGTAAAGAAAATGGATGGAAAATGGATGAAAAAAAACCTGTACCAAACTATTCACACCCCTTGAACTTTTCCACATTTTGTCAGCTTCCAAACTTAACATCATATTAACTTGGATTTGATGTGATAAACCAACAAAAATCAGAAAATCGCTGAAAGGAAAATGATGCAGAGTGTATGATTTATACTGGGATTTTATATATTTGGCCCAAAAAACGAATTACCCTCACCTTATGGTGAACTATCGTTGCATTTAAAGAGATTGATAGTTAATATTAGTATTTTAATGATAATTGAGTACTTTGAATAAATGTTTTGGTTTTTTTTATGTGTAATGCAAAAAAATATTTAAGCAAAATACATTTTTTTATGGTAGCTGAAGGAAACAGAAATGTTTAACAGCCAGGGCTAGGAAATAGACTCAGGATTAATATCTTATAAACGAATAGTGTTGCTACTGAATTTCTCTTCCAGCTCTGCCAGTTAAATTCTTACTTAACAGGAAGTTTATTGATTCAACAGTAACATGTTAAAGTATTGCTCAATAAGCTGATATATCAGTAGCTGTAGCACTAGTAGAGAGGACTAAAACTACTTCCTGTTTTGGTACTAGCTGGTTTCAATACTGCAGCTGTCCTATACGGAAAGTTAGAAAATGTCCTGGGAGTAAATCCTGCTGGAACTTTAGCCAAAATTAAAACTGAGAAAGCTGTTTTCCATGATTCATGTTCACTTTTGGGTCGGTTGAGTTTTGTTAATGTTCTAATCTACAAACTAATGTTAATCAAAGATGGACAAGTAGCTGAATAAAGAGCTGTTGGACCGCTTTGTGTTATGGTGTGGAAAGTGTCATCTTACCTTGAATATGAACAAAACGAAGAAGATTGTAGATTGCAGGAGAAACAGGGAGAAGTCAAACACTCTTGGCATCATGGGAGAAAGAAGTAGACATAGTTGAGGAGGATAAATACCTCAGAGGTCACCTGGACAACAGACTGGACTGGAGACTGAACAGTGAAGCGTCTATAAGAAAGGAAGCAGGGTATTATAAAATAATGTACCGAGGCAAACTCTCTACAAATGTCATCTCAGGGCACTTTACAAGAAAAGCCAGTTCAATAAAAATTTATCCAAACATTATAATCAGTTAAAAGTTTTCTATGTAAGGAATCCCTGCAGATTGTGCTGAGTCATTGATGTGAGGTTGTGCCCTGAACATACAGACTCCAACCACAGCTATTCCTCAGTAATCCCTAATACTGACCAAGCATGTAGCGACAGTGGAGAGGAAAAACTCCCCTTTAACAGAAAGAAACCTCCACCAGAACCAGAACCTGGAATCCATACAAGCTGTCATCTGCTACGACAGCTGGGGGTCTGAGAAGACAGAGAAGAGACAGCATGGAGGATGTTCGGTGACTTTGAGCATCATCTGGACTGATGTCCCCCATCCAGCAGGGGGCGCTGTAGCTGAGCAGGATACCAGACCATGTGGAGCTTCTATGGGGAGAAAAATACTGAGAGAAAACTGGGTTAACAATCACAATAACAGCATATAAAATATATCTGGAGAGTAGTAGAAGAGAAAAGTAGCAGAAAGAAGAAATGTGGTCAGTCTGTCCTCCAACAGTCTAAGCCTATAGCAGCATAACTACAAAAATAACTCAGGATAACCTAAGCCACTCTAACTATAAGCTTTATGAAAAAGGAAGGTTTTAAGCCTAGTCTTAAAAACAGACAGAGTATCTGCCTCATGGACTAAAACTGGGAGCTGGTTCCACAGGAGAGGAGCCTGATAACTAAAAGATCTGCCTCCTATTCTACTTTTAGAAATCCTAGGAACTACCAGTAGACCTGCATTCTGAGAACAAAGTTCTCTGTTAGGAACATATGGAACAATCAGATCTCTGATGTACGATGGAGCTGATTATTAAGGGCTTTATACGTAAGGAGGAGGAGCTTAAACTCTATTCTGGATTTAACAGGGAGCCAATGGAGAGAAGCCAAAACAGGAGAAATGTGATCTCTCTTTTTAATATTCATCAGAACTCTTGCTGCAGCATTTTGGATCAACTGAAGCCTTTTAATTACAGGTTGATAAAGAAGGTTCTCGTTCTGTTCTGGGGACCACTGTGCAACATCTGGAGATGATGATGCAAAGATGAAATGAAGAAAATTATGAACAGCCCTGAAAATCTTCCTCATGAGTGACTTACAACAGTGTGTCGTCAGCCAGAAGCTTCTCAAGACGCTGCAGTACATACTGCTACGTTTTATCCTTCCTGTCCACAACCATTAGTGGCCACAGTGACTTTATGAAGAAACTTGAACAATAAAGGTTACATTTTTGGGATCAATAAAGTATTTTAGAGCTAAACTAAGAACATCTATGTGATACAGAAGAGGTAAACGATAAAGCCAAACATGTAAAAAAAATTACAAACTTTTTTTTATTATTATTCAGGAAGTCAGATATGTGGCGTCAATAGTTCTGTGCTTGGATGGGTTCTAGAAATGTTCTGTCATCTGATGGAGGAATAGCAAAAAGATGAGCACACTAGAATGAAAATGGATTGTTTTATTCACAGTTATGTTAAAAAATGACATACTAAAAATGCCTGTTGAAGACCAACCTTCAAGATGGATTTTGTTTTTTTTTCTTCAAAAGTTTGTCTTCCTTAGATTTTGCAACTATAGTAGAGAATATCTAAATAAGCACTGATATGAAACTAACTTTGTGCACTGATATGATGCATGATTAACAAGAATTGTAATATTTAGACCGGAATGTGGAAATGTTCTGAATATTTCTGCTTTCTCTGTTTCCTTCTTTATGAGGGAAAAGTTGTAACATTATGACTGGAGCTTTTTTATTTTCAACCTGCAGGATGAGCTGCTGCAATAACTGCTCCATCCAATGTTCCTCCAGTTTCCCGGGATCTGTTCATGTCATGGTCTGGTTCACAGTTTACTTTCCACAGAATAAACTATCTTTGCCTGTGGTTCGTTTTCTGCACAATCCCACATTAAACCCACTGCTGCTGCTGCTGCTGCTGCTGGTTGTTTTTTCTTCCTGAAGTAATTTCCAGTCTTTGATTGCATGTCTGATCTAGCTGCCCTGACTAACTGTTACTGGAATGCAGCTGCTTTGTTTCCTGCTTAGACGTCCTCATGGATTTCACAACCACTGTGAACATTTCCACATTATCTTTGATTGGCTGCAGGGAGGACTGATTCAGGGAGGAGGAACCAAACGCTCCGTCTTTCTTCAGCTTGACTCACTGTCCTAAAGCTGGAGCCGATCTGGACCTCTTTATTTGAGGGGTTGTTTTTCTTTTCATCTGATCACAAACGGGTCAGGAAGAGACGGTTTAACGGTTGGTGGCTTTAAACGGAACACAGTTTCCCACTAAACTCCGATTCCCTGCGGATGTTCCCAGTTATGGAATGACAACACAGATAAGGAGGATTAAAATGATCCTGTGGTGGTTTTTGTTGCTGCTTCTGGTCAGTTGGAGTGAACAGGACGGACATCAAACTGGTCAGTTCCTCCTCTCTAACTCTGCTTTTATTTCTAACTTTAATCCATCTTTAAAATATTGGGAAGTTTTATTTAAATGCTTAGAGTGAGAGAATGATGTTTGCACTGGTTGATTTGTGATGTGATTTCTGCTTTCAGTGTCCTTAAAGCGGAATAAAATACAACCAGAACAGAAACAAACTGAAGCAAAAACTTTTTTTTTCTTACAAAATACAATCAGAATAAAAATATTTGACTTTTTTTTAATATATAATTGATTTGATTCAACTTTAAAATGAGTCTTTATGTAGGAATCTTTCATTTGTTTTCACTTTTAAAATTAATATTAACAAATTAATCATCTCCAAAGAAAATATGATCATTTAATCCCTGAATGGAATATTTAATCCCAATCAAATTAAGTCAAAAATCAAACAAACCATCCATTTTTGGATTACACTTACAGCGTTGGGGGGGGGGGGGGGGGGGGGGCATTCAACCATGCATAAACATCTGTAAACTTTTGGACAGTGAGAGGAAGCTGGAGTACCCAAAGAGGAGCAAACCGTGCACAGGGAGAACTTTTTCCTTCTATATGGATGATTTCTGGGCTGAACCTCCAGATCCCCAGACTGACTGAGCTGTGGATCACTGCAGCTCCTCCAGAGCTTCTCTGATTACAGCTCTCCTGTCAGCATGTCCATGTTCTGGTAGGTCTGCAGGTGGACCATCCTCTCTCCCAGTAGAACCTGCTGCTGGCTTCCTGGTTCTGCATAATGCTGGTCGTTCTCTGCAGAACCTCTGAGGCCAGAACCTGAATGTCTGCAGTGAGAATCAGCTGGACTCTGGTTCCTGATTAGAAAGACATCTGATGCCCTATAATTATTAGATTATTGATTCATATTTCATGACTGTAGGTGAGGGTTGGAACCAGACCAGATTCACATACGAGCAATGATAAGCTAACTGTGTAGCACATTTCAACAACAGGCTAATTCAAGGTGCTTTAAAGTGGACATAACATGGTTTTAAATTCTTCCTCATTACATTTAAATCATTCAGTTATCGTCTATATAGAGGGGAACTTTAATTCTTAGCTCTGAATTACTTGTCGTTTTGGTGCATTTTTTATATCTAGTTGTGACGCTGCGTAGCCCCCGTTTTCATATTTTGATAGAGATCTTTGGGTGGATTAACTTTATATCTACAATATGAAAGAGGAGTTTTACATCCAGCTGAAACTTTTTAACCAACATACCCACTAACTATATATAAGATGACTGTTTAATGACCCAAAAACATCATTAAAAATACAGCAACATGTTTAGCAATGGATCTGAAACACCATCACTAACACAATACAGTGTCATTTAAAAACTATAAAAAGAGGATTTTTTATAAATATAAAGAAAACGATTATATTTAACAATGGCAATCGTGTTTTCAAGCAAGCAGAGCACATGAAGAGCGCTACTGGAATGACTGGAGATCTGGGTCGGACTCTCTGGTAAAGTGCTTAGCTAGTTTCAGTCTTAGGTCAAGAACAGGAAATTATTTGTGTCAACAAGCAAGTTCTCATAAGAACAAATAGAAATCACATGTGGGGTTCCCCAGGGCTCCATCCTGGAGTCTCTTCTCTTTAATATCTACAGCCAACAAGATTAATTACCATAACTATGCAGATTACAATCAGCTCTACATTATAATGTCACTAGGTGACTTCATACCGATCCAAGCACCAAATAAATGCATCAAGCAAATCAACAGCTGGATATATCCCATAACTATCTAGGTGAGTAGAAACAAAACTGCAGTAGTTATTTTTGGACCTAAAGAGGAACAATCCAGAGTCAGCACACAGCTTCTGTTAATCCAGCTAGAAACTACTGATCAAGCGTGTAATGATGGACCTGAACCTCCAGGGTGACATAAAGGTCAGCTTTCCATCAGCTGGGGAACATTTCTAGGATTAAAGGACTGATGACACAAGGAGACCATGAAAAACTGATCCATGCATTCATCTTTAGTCAGATTGATTACTGCAAGGGCGTCTTCACAGGTCTACCTAAAAAGTCAATCAGACAGCTGCAGCTGATCCAGAACGCTGCTGCTCGTGTTCTCACTAGAACCAGGAAAGTAGAACACATCACCCCAGTTCTAAAGTCCTTCCTCTGGCTCCCTGTAGCTCAGAGAATAGACTTCTAAATACTCCTACTAGTTTATAAATTACTGAACAGTTTAGCACCAAAATATGAAGATCTGCTGTCACCATATTCAATTCAATTAAGTTTATTTATACAGCATCATTTCACAACAGATGTCATCTCAAGGCACTTTACAAGACGAGTTCTTACAATACAATGTTTAATTAGGAATTAGAGAACCACAGAAGATTGCCTCGGGACTGATCAGCAATCCCTGACACTGAGCAAGCATGAAGCGACAGTGGAAAGGAAAAACTCCCTTTTAACAGGAAGAAACCTCCAGCAGAACCAGGCTCAGCATAAGCGGTCATCTGCAGAGACCGTCTGTGGTTTGGAGAAGGCAGCAGAGACACAGAAAGAGCAACAGAACCGATGCAGAAGCAGAAGTTGGTAGCAAACCCCCAGACCAATCAGGTCCTTCAGCTCTAGTTAACTAATCGCCCCTAGAATCAGAACCTAACATGGAGAAGCAGCTTTCAGTTTCTATGCTCCCCTTATCTGGAACAAACTTCCAGATGACTGCAGAGCTGCTGAAACACTGAGCTGCTTTACATCAAGGATAAAACCTCATATGTTTAGCACTGCCTTTGAGTAAACAATTATTTCCCTATGTTTTTATGGGCCATTAGTTTTGTGTGATGCTTTATGTTGTATCATATTTTTTGTTGGTTTCATGCTTAATCGTTTTTTTTTTTGTAATGTGGTATTTTATTTTTTTCATTATTTGATCATAGATTTTACTTGTTTCTTTACCACAGAATCATTTAAAGGAGACATATCATGCACATCTCACTTTTAGCCCTTAAATGCAATGAGTGTTGTGCATTTATAGTGTGTAGGAATAAACAAAAGCATCAATTAGTCAGCAAAGGAGTTGTGGAGATATTTTTATATACTGTACTGGTTATATTTTATGAGCTGTTTGGTTTTCTCTATTATCTTTTACAAAGATACCCAAAGTGGGGCCTGCGGGCCAAAGTTGCCCCCCTGGTCAGTCATTTTGGCCTGCCAGGTGTTGCCCTGGTCTTACATAAAAGTCCACATCATGCATACATTAGAAATGAAAAATAACAAATTATGTTTAAAATTTAATTAAAAGAAACTAAAAGGGGCATGTAGAGTAGATTTGTGCACATATTTACATTTTCTCACTTTATAAGACCATAAATAGTCATATTTGATTAAATTTATGATATACCACTTAAGCAGATTCTTTGCTTCCACACTGGTTTGGATAAAACTACTTCCAAGTTTGCAACGTACCAAGTTGGCTGCTAGCTTAAGCAGCTGTGGCATAGTCAGTGATAACAGACAAAAACATTCAAAAATAAAAATACGGCGAGGAAGAAAAAAAGATTTTCACTGACATCAGTGCTAAATATCAATCAAATAAGGAAGTTTAGGTATGTTTAAAAGGGATCTGACTTATTTGTCGTGATATTGTTTTTTTTTTTAATACACAGTTTACACCCTAAAATAAATAAAAGTTTCTTTATATTTGGTGTTTGTATTTCGAGTAAACCCACCCTATGGAAGACATCCTGCATCGTCCCGGTCCCCAAAAGGAACCGGCCCAATGAGCCGAATGACTTCCGATCGGTGGCACTGACGTCACATCTTATGAAGACTCTAGAGCGGCTCTTCCTCAACCTCCTTCAACCACAACATGCCCAGGACCCACTACAGTTAGCATACAAGGCAGACGTCGGAGTGGAGGATGCCATTCTGTACCTCCTGCACAGAGCCCACTCACACCTGGACAAGGGAAAAGACATGGTCAGGATTCTGTTTCTTGACTTTTCCAGTGCCTATAATACCATCCGGCCCTGTATGCTCCAGGAAAAACTGAACAGGATGCAGCTGGACCCCTGCCTGGTCGCCTGGATCTCCGACTACCTCACTGACAGACCACAGTACGTCAGGCTGAAGGACATCATGTCCGACACTGTGGTCAGCAGAACAGGAGCACCACAGGGAACTGTGCTGTCCCCTCTTCTCTTCACACTGTACATCTCTGACTTCTGCTACAACTCTGAATTATGCCATATTCAGAAGTTCGCAGACGGCACGGCCATCATGGGGTGTATCTGGGATAATCAGGAAGAGGAGTACAGAAGTCTGGTGAGGAACTTCGTCACATGGAGCCACACAAACCACCTGCAACTCAACACCTGAAAGACCAAGGAACTGGTTGTGGACTTCAGGAGGTCCAGAACAGGTCCGCTGCCGGTTCAGATAGAGGGAGAGGAGGTGGAGGTGGTTAACAAGTACAAGTACCTCGGGCTGTGGGTGGACAATAAATTGGACTGGTCATGCAACACAGAGCACCTGTATAAAAAAGCCCAAAGCCGACTGTACTTCCTCAGGAGGCTGAGGTCTTATTAACATCTGCAGGAAGCTCCTGAGGATGTTTTATCAGTCAGTGGTGGCTGGAGTACTTTTCTATGCTGTGGTGTGCTGGGGAAGCAGCACAGCAAAGAAGGACTCATCCAGGCTGGAAAAACTGAAGCTGGACACTCTGGCGACAGTGGCAGAGAAAAGGACACTAAAGAAATTGCTGGACATTATGGACGATGCTGGGCATCCTCTGCACACGGCCATAAACAAGCAGAGGAGTCTGTTCAGTGACAGGTTGCTTCTCCCAAAGATAAGAACCAACAGACTTAAGAACTCCTTTGTCCCTCATGCCATCAGACTGTTTAACTGCTCTCTGGAGGGGGAAGGGAGGGGAAACGGGAGGACAAACGAGGGGGGAACAACTAAGCTGCAGTGCCTCTTCACTTCACTGTGCAATACTTTTTGTTAATAGTCAGCGGTGCAATAGACGTCAATATTTGTGTGTAATTTATGTGCAGTTCCCTTGTATTCTTATTTGTATTATTCTATTTATCCCTTTGGTATATTTTATTTATACATGTCTTTGTATTTATATATGTGTATACGTATAATATTCTGTTCACGTTCTGTAACTTTGTCGGTTCTGTGCTATTGGAAACCGAATTTCCCAGGGTAACTCGCCCGAGGGATTAATAAAGTTTCTATCTATCTATCTATCTATCTATCTACCTACCTACCTACCTACCTACCTACCTACCTACCTACCTACCTACCTACCTACCTACCTACCTACCTACCTACCTACCTACCTACCTACCTACCTACCTACCTATCTATCTATCTATCTATCTATCTATCTATCTATCTTATAATTTTGGCCGTCTGAGGGAAAAAGTTTGGGCACCCCGATCTATTAAATTTTTTTAAACTATTACGCCACAGTACTTTCACTGGAAATGCTAGAAAAGGCCATAGACTTCTGTATGGAAGTAAATCTGTGCCATTGGATTTTGAATTTGAATTTTTAGCGGCAGTTTTTTTTACATCCAATTTTTAACACTACATTTTTTTTGCATCGTCTAAATCACACTTTGAATTTTAAAAGACATAAAATTTCTTGCACTGATTTTTTTTTTTGCTCATGACATTTTTAAAAGTTTCAAAAAATTCAATGTGACATAATTCATTGTCTAAAAAAATTCAATGTCTAAAAAATGTCAGTGTCAAAAAATTCAACATCTCAAAAATTAAATGTAAAAAAATTCAATGTCTAAAAAAATTCAATGTAAAAAAATGTGATGTCTTAAAAAATTCTGTGTAAAAATATTCAGAGTCAACATCTGGGGTAACCAAGGAGAAGCAATCGATCCCTGTATCAAATCATCCACCATCCAGCCAATCAAGTTATGCACCATTGGTCATGTGACACCACAACGGGAAAGCGGTGAAGTTCAAGTAAGCTCTGATCAGCGCTCCAGTCATGAGGATCTCAATCATCAGTAAGTATCGGCAGTTCCTTCCCCGCCTCTGATTGGACAGAAATTGTCTCGCATGATTGGCTATTTGTTTTAGGGGCTAGTCCCGCCATTTCTTCCCTCTGATTGGCTAGAAAGTCTCTTCAGCGACCACAAAACGTCACAGCATTTTGTTAGGGGGTTGTTTTTGAATTATTAGTCCTTCCACCAACAGAACCAAAACAAGTGTATATAGCACTCTTATCAGGGGGTGGAAGGTCTCTCATATGGGATGAGAGACTTTCCACCCCCCAGTTGTGACGTGCAGTAGCTGCAGGTTCTACACCTATCAGCTCAGGAATCACGTGGCTGCTAGAATACAAATAAGCGGTAAATCTGGGATGGCCGCCAATTCTTGTAGCCAATCAGAGGCAAGAAAAGGTGGGACTAGTCCCTAAAAGAAATAGCCAATCATGCGAGAGACGTTCTATCCAATCAGAGGCGAGGAAGGCAGTAACTGCGGATACTTACCGGAGCGCTGACCGGATCTTACCTGAACTTCACCACCTTCCTGTTTCGGCATCACATGACCAATGGAGTGTAGCTTGATTGGCTGGACGTTAGATTATTTGATACAGGGATCGATTGCTGCTCCTTTGTTACCCCAGATGTTGACTCTGAATTCTTTTACACTGAATTTTTTTAGACATCGATTTTTTTTAAACATTTTTTTTTTGAGAAGTTGAAATGTTTTGCACAGAAACTTTTTATACATTGAATTTTTGAGATGTTGAATTTTTTTTACATTGACATTTTTGATATGTTGACATTTTTACAGAGACTTGTTTTTTACATTAAATCTTTTTTACGTTGAATTTTTTGAGATGTTGAATTTTTTGAGAAATGTAAAAAAAAAATGTCATAAGCAAAAAAAATTCAGTGCTAGAAATTTGATGGCTTTTAGCTTTCAAGTCTGATTTAGATGCAAAAAAAATTCTGTGTTTAAAATTGGATGTAAAAAAAATCGGTGCTAAAAATTCAAATTCAAAATCCGATTTGACAGATTTACTTCCATACTTCTGGCTAAACATTGATTGACAATTTTTATTTGTCTTTGTGAGTTTGTAGCCCTAGTTCAGGAATGCCAAGGGTACAAGTGGAAGAGTTATGGTTGTTAGATTATAAACCCAAATGACTCTTTACACCATATAACCTCTGCAAAGTGCCTGGTTATATTTTATTTTCATGGTACTTTACCAACACCTGTGGGGAAACAAATTAGCATTAGCATCAGACCTTCTGCTTTGGTAGCGCTATGTGTTTGGTATTTTAGCTCCCCAATGACATATGTCTTTTAATAGTACCATCAAAGAAAAAACATTGAATATTATAAGTTTGTTATAGGGTTGATTGCTAGACTACAGTAGGAGGACCTGAGTGGTCCGAGGGGTTGCTATGCTAATCAGGTCTTCAACATACTTTGTTCTCTCTCTTTCTCAGGTGTTTCACAATGCGGACCTCAGAATCTAACAATCAGCAGTTCGGACCAGACGGTTCTGGTTACCTGGGAGGACGACGCCTCCTGCTTGGCTCTGAAGGAACCGATTCTCTACAAGATGACTGTTCTCATTGAACACAAGGAAAATCATTCGGTGAGTCCAGTCCCACGGTTTAGTATTAACCCATACGCCTGCTCTGACTCTGACATGGCTGTGAAAACATCTCAGGAAGAAGTCTTGGTGGCGGCGGACGACATCGGATCGACTCACTCTTGGAGGTGGACGTCTCCGTTGCCGTTGGAGTGCGCTTCTCACTCCTTCAGGCTGAGATCCCAAACCAGCAACCAGACGAGCCAGCTGGAACAAGAAACGACTCTTCCTGGTCAATAACCGCTTCGGCTTGCATCAGAACAGAACAGTTCAAATAAAACAACCTTACCTGAACTAACATCCCCACACGTCATGCTAAAGCTCTGCGTCACTCTTTTGTGTTTCCGCAGGTGAAACCGGATCCAGTGAAAACGTCTTCCCTCAGGATGCAGTGCTGGAGGTTGGCAGCATGGCCACCTTCTGCTGCATCGTCCCAGATGGGGAACAGTTTGACAAAATGATTGTACGGGGATCTACAGGGAAAAACATGAGCACCAGCATGATCAGTAAGCAGAGATACGCCCTGACTCTGCAGTTGGAACCATACAGGGATTACTGCGTGGAAGTCTTATGTTATACCAAAGAACCAACACAAGAACGCTACGGATCTTGTGTTTACATTGGCTGTAAGTTGGAGGGGAAAATGTGGTTCCATGAAATTCCTTCTTTGGGTGAGTAATCTCAGGTTTTTTTATCTGCATCCATCCTGAATCAGACCCACCTGATGTACGAAATCTTCAATGTGAGACTCGGGATCTGGAGTCAGTGGAATGCTCCTGGGATGTAAGAAGAAACACAATGGTGGAACTCAAGAGTCGGACAACTTATCAGCTGGATGGAAGGTAATATGATCTAGATCTATATATGTAGAAATCTAGAACAAACCACAGAGTCCCTTTTTACCACAATAAAGCCCATGTATCATGAAGATATATTAGGTGTAGGTAATGTAAATCGTTATTTTGTATCAGTTTACTCAGTTAAAACCTGTATCTGTCAGGAACGGCTTCTCAGATGCAATCAATAACTGGTTAGATCAGAATGAGAATCTCTACAAAACCATTAGATTTGTCAGGTTGCTGCTCTGGAACAAAATTGGAATGTGTTCACAGAAATCACTCTAAATCAGCAACAACTGGTGCAAATCAATCTGGGAAGGGTTCAACAGTCATCTGCACAAGTCCGAAGAACATCATCCAGAGAGTAAAAACATCTCCCAGCTGGTTAAGCCTAACGTCACAGAGGGAAGCTTGGAAATCACCAGAAACCCCAGAGTTCCGGCTGAGACTCTACAGGCCTGACTTAGAAGGTTAAAGGTCATTACCCTGAACCAGTATGGCTTCTTGGAAATATTGAAGGAGAAACAAGATGGCGACAGGACTGAGGTTAGCAGAGCTGCATCTGGATGAAGGACAATACATCTGGGAGAACGTTCAGGACACCTTCAAGTCTCTGAGTCAACCAGAAACTCCTGCATTAGGATATAAGGACTGTGAATATCTAACCAGCTAACCAGCATGCTAGCTGGTTTGTCTAAATAACTAACCACCATGTTTGCAAGTCATGCAGGATATCTAGCTAGCTAGCCAACATACTTATAGGTGACTAAATAAAAAACAGGCTAACTAGCAGGTTAGCTAGCTAATCTAGATGTGTAACTAGCATACTTCTATAGGAGTAAGGTTTACTGTGGCAACTGTTTATTTTGACATCTTAATAGAGATTGCTAATGTGACGTCATCGTTACGTATTCCCAGTGGTGAACGCAAAGCATTTTGGGAATCCATGGCACAAGTATAATAATAAAAAACAAAACCAACATGTTATCTTTAGCCAGCTGCATTTTGTGGGATTATATTTTGCTTTTCATGTCAATTTTTCATTATTTTCATGCCAGAACACCCGCCAGCTTTGCCAGCCAGGCCAAACAAACCCATAGTTCTTTGCCATCTAATGACGTTGACTCCCAGTTGGTCACATGTGTTAACGATCTCTATATGTAACAACCTGAACTTATTCTGCCTAGGTATCATATCTAGCAATCTAATGGAAATTTTTACATTTAAAGTGGTGGAATATTTAACTACAGCAGGTTAGCCTCGATATCCTAACAACTTATATACATACAAACAACTGATTGTAATGTGTAACCTGCTAACCAGTATGCTAGCAAGTTTGTCTGAATATACAGCCAGCAAGATAAATGCTAGTAAGTTAGCCTGGGTTCATGACTAGACCAGTTGACGATAATATTGACAAGTGAAAGCGTGTCTATGCAGCATGCAGCCAAGGTTGTCTAAATAATTAGTAGTTTGGTAGTTCTGACAATAAATAAATGAGCAATTTAGCATCTAGCAAGCTATGTACTCTGTTATTATGTTAGCATGAAAATCAAACTTGCAAAATAGCATGTTAGCAAGTCAGGATGGAAATCTAAACTGAAATATGCAATAATGCCACAAAAACATGAAACATGATCACAAACACAGCAACAAATCTGCACCAAAAATAAGCACAAAAAACCCCTGATGCAACAGGATGATTCTCTGAATTTGGGGCACTTTGTGTCCCACAGGTTTACCATCGAGATTTTAATTTAAAGTAAATCACAAAATACATTTTAAATCAAGAACTGCTTTGCATTATGACACACACACTTATTTTAAAAATGATGGTTTTAAAAGTTGAATATGTTTGTAATGAGTAGAGGTCAGCTAAAGCAGAATGTCTTCATTAACCAAGGTTGCTATTTCAGTGAATAAAATATAAATGTAAATAGACAGTAAATAGAATTTTTTCCTGGTAATATATGTACTTGCCCGTCTTCTTTAGCCTAAATTAAAAACATATAAACAAAATAAATTCATTATGTATGCAATAGCACAATTGAATATTTTCTCTCATGTTCAAACCGGTAATAGCATGCAGTTCTCCCTGTTTTAAAAAAATATTCTTCAGTTACAAATTAAATTTTTCAAGTCTCTTTTTAGCATACTTTATTACCTATCTTTCATTGTTTTTGTCATTAAACAGACAAGCTCAACCTTTCAACCCTTTAACATCCATCCATCCATCCATTTTCTTAACCGCTTATCCAATTCAGGGTCACGGGGGAGCTGGAGCCTATCCCAGCAATTATCAGGCGTTAGGCAGGGTACACTCTGAACAGGACGCCAGTCTGTTGCAGGGCCAACACAGAGAGACAGACAACCATTCACACTCACATTCATTCCTAGGGACAATTTAGAGTGATCAATTCACCTATCATGCATGTTTTTGGACTGTGGGAGGAAGCCGGAGTACCCGGAGAGAACCCACGCATACACGGGGAGAACATGCAAACCATGCAGAAAGACCCTGGGCCGGGATACGAACCCACGACCTTCTTGCTGCAAGGCAACAGCGCTAACCACTGCGCCACCATTAACATGCAAAAAAATATTTTTATTATAGTTTTTGAAAATTAATATTATTGCCTTGAAAACATATCAACTTCTTGTTTTTCCTATGCTACATGCTGCTCCAAACACTAGATATTGTGGACTTAATCCCCAAATTTGGCATCCCTCGACTCTGGAAGGTTTTTTACAGCTTGTAAAAGGTCTAAAATGTTCAAGTTGCTCCCATATAATAGGAAGGTCTATGGGGAAACTGTGAACGTGAAAATTATAAAGAAAATCATAGTGGACATGAGTAATTGAGGTTGAAAGACAGAAAATATGAAATAGGAATACGAATTCTTCTTGAATTAAATACACATTAGCAGCTTGTTTTCATTGTAAAGAAGCAAATAAACATTATAAATAGTAACTACTCTCTTAGTGGCTTTAGACCAACTTTTTATTTCTGTAATAAAAAATAATTGAAAGTTAAATGTTACTCTAGGAGGCGTGCCCCCCCCCCCAAAAAAATGGGGGCTATCGGGCTTAAAGGGTTTGAGCTAAATCTCAAACTTAAAAGTTTGAGATTTATGGCTAAGGTGAACAAGCATAGTTTCTCAGAGGTGCAAATACTCCATCAGATGCAATGTTGAGAGATGCGCAGAGAGCTAAACTAAAGCATAAAAACAGGTTCGAAACTCCTCCACAATAAAGTGAGAAACTGCTAATCAGACTGAAGAATAACTGCAGAAAGGTATTGATGCTGTAGATGATTATATGAGCTACTGGATCATGGTGTTGGCTGAGGAATTCACACTCTCCTCCTAGATTTGACTCGTGTGTTTTTGTCTTGCAGCCCTTGTGCCTATACATCAAAGAATAACACAGGAACATGCTCTAAAACGTTCAAAGTTGAAGGTGGTGAGAAGAAGTGGACTTTAACAGCTTGGAATAAACTTGGAAAGGTGGAGATCCAAGAAACTGTGGATGTAACCAGAAGAGGTAGTTTTAACAGACGTCTGGGAGCAAAAGTCTTCTAGCAAACGATTCAGCTAACTGTATCTGTTTCTGGTTTTCAGTTCGCATGTTGGCGCCTGAAGGACTCACAGCTAGCGAGGTAAACGCCAGGAATGCCAGTCTTAGCTGGAGATGGACGGTGAAGCAGCACAAGAACCTGAACCTAACGTGCCAAATAAACCTCCTACACAAAGAGGAAAATGTAGGATAAACAAAGAAGACGAGTCATCAGATTATCAAATGTTGCATTTAAAGCGTGTTGTTTCCACACTGTTTCCCCAGATGGAACATGGAGTCGGACTGAATGCTGCCATTTTAAGAGATCTGACGCCAAACTGGGAATATGTGGTGAAAGTCCGGTGCAGAACAGCTCAACATTCCTGGAAATGGGGCGACTGGAGCGAAGGTTTAGTCTTCCACACAGAGGGTGATGGTGGGTACCTGATGTAGAGCAAATGAACACGTCCGATTCAACCTTTCACCTGGTTTAACAGCTTCACTCAAGATGTTCCTGCCAGGGTTTTCCCAAAACCATTCCTTGCTCAGCAGACACTGGTGTTCAAATCTGAAAGCCTAAAACCTTTTTTCAAAGCCGGAATAAAGATGATTCTGTTACCCAATGATTTTGAGCTTTTTCATTACATCATTGACACGGGTCTAAAGAAAAGGCAGGTGGATATTTTTGTCTTTCCTTTCATCTGAAGCAGCGGTGTCAAATTCATTTCCATTTTGGGGCCAACATCAAGCTGATGATTATCCTTAAAGGGCCGGTTGTGGCAAAAAGTTTTGATAAAAGTACAACAACCGTTAAAATCTGCCTCCACATTCCAAAACTGTCTTAAAATGTAATAAATCTGAACATCATTACATAATGATGCGGTTTACGTCTGTTCAAATAAACACTGATTTTATTTTACTGATAAAATTGCATTGGGATGCAGAAAAATATAACTTACATTTTCTATCTATAGGGTTCTCTAGAGCTTAGAGGTCCACATAAATGGCCTTGGAGGGCCGGATTTGGCCCCCAGACCCCGAGTTTGACCCGTGTGATCTAAAGAATGCAAGTTTGGAAAAATAGTATAAACAGCTTTGCTTATTGGCTGTCCAACGTAAGAAAATATCTTCATTTTACTCCCACAACTCTTCTGATTGGCTGATCAGTCCTTATGACGTTTGCTCCCCCAGTCACTCCTTGTTCTGATGGATTACTGAGTATCAGATAAACACCATAAAAGCAAGAGGAACTGAATCAGAACCAGAACCAGTCTTCTGTCAGATTCAGTTGTTTTAAATGCTAAAGTTTGCATTGCATGCTGTTTCTCTTAATGTGGTTTGTAACGATGGCTAAGTGGGAAGGGTTAAATTAATCATCATTTGACTCATTTTCTTATAAAACTCATTCATTTGTTATGAGAACGATTTAATTCGAATTAATAAAGAAAACTAAAGGAAAACATTGAAATAAGACTGAAAAGTGAACCTTTGATCTGTTTACAATGCAGTTCCAGATGCTCTTGATGTGTGGATGAAGAAGGAGGAAAACCAGACTGTGATTGTTTGGAAGGTGAGTCTGTAGCTTCTGATCATGGTAAATGATCTAAATCAAGATTTAAAGGGGAAGTACAGTTTTTTCCAACCTGGACCTTATTTTCTAGCCTGCATCATGTTCATTTACTTACCCAGACAAGTTTTTGAGCCACTAGGAGTCCTTCAGGAGAAGTTTAGATCCATTGGCGAGTCAATGGGGCAGCCAAAGGGCAGGCTCTAAATAATACATTATCTGCCATAAAACTCCTTCATTTCACCAATGTCTGGTTATGAATCTCTAGCACTATTCCCCTGGCAGTTTGAAGCATCTCAGAGGTGATTTGTTGGTATCTTCCAGGGTGTTTTCATGATACACGATTTCAATAACGTCACAGCAGTGCTCCATCCCAGTCGTAGTCCGAGGAAGACTTTCACTCTGTGCTCGGCGGTCGTCAATAGGGTTCACATTTTCGTGTTTCCAAATCGCAGCAACAGAATGATCAATTGGACGAGTTTCAGCTTCCAAACTTTTCCTTTCTGCAACCTACGAAGACTACAACTGCAGTCAAATTGCAATTTGTTGTAAGTTGGAATCGACTGGATTAAAAGTCTGTGAAACACCCTGAAGATAAACAGCAAAGCTCCTCAGAGACGCTCCAAACTCTCAGGGGAATAGTGCTAGCGATTTAGGACAAAAGATTGTAAAAATGAAGGAGTTTTGTGGCAGATAACGTCTAATTTAGAAGCTGCACTTTGGCTGCCCCATTAACTCCCATTATATGGATATATATTTGATCACCAGTGGATATAAACGTCTCCTGGGGGACTTCAAGTGGCACCAAACTTGTCTGGGTTAGTAAATGAATGTAATACAGTACATGCATTTGATCAAATAGTACTTTCACTTTAAATTCAAAGCTCCGCCTTCCAGTTACTTCTCCTGATCTTCGTTTCACTCTCTCTTCCTGGGAAAACCACTCCCTGGCTTCAGGCTCAGAGGAGTCGGGTTTCATGTTGGATGCTTTACAGCAAAAAAGCAACCAGACATCCTCCTCTCTCTGAAGAAAACCCCCCAGAGCAGTGACTCTTTGCTTGTTAAGAAAACCTTTTCCTTCTGGCAGTGATGGTTGTGGTGAAATGTCATCACACCAAAGTGACCTCATCCCTGCTTTTCCTTTAAAACCGTCCAACCTTCTTGACTTTAAACAGAAATGAAACAGCTTACTTTCTTATAAAGAGATGTTTTTCCCACTTACTGTCCGGCTGTTTTTCTGCAGATGCCTCTGGCCAACCAGAGCCACGGAGACATCACAGAATACGAAGTAAACTGGGCCAGAACCAGTGACCTAAATCAGCTGCATAACGCCGCAGTACCTCCCATCATTCACAGATACCCTCTAAGTTTGAACACCAGTGAAGAACACGTCGCCACGGTTACAGCAAGGAACAAACATGGCCGCTCGCCGGCGTCGACCATCACCATCCCTGCCTTCAGGCCAGGTACGCTGGGACCAGCTGGGGTGGAATCCTTCAGATGGGATCAGATTAGATCTGGTTCTGATTTTATGGTTCTAATTAACATTCAGGTCACGATGTTGAGGTGCAGACTAAGAGCAGAGGGGATCTAGGATCAGGTTTTAGTGTTTGTCACTGTGAGACATGCATCATCTGAGTCATTTATTGTTAAAATATTCAGAACAGTTATTTTTATAATCATGATTCAGACGTTCTCTGTCAAACTGGATCTTTTCAGAGTTTCTTTTGCTTATACTTTGTTGATGCCCCCCCCCCATGATTTTAAACCCATCCAAACGTCAAGTCAAAGAAAAGCTTCAGCAGATGAAGCAGAATCTGAAAACGATGCATTTTGAGAAAATGGATGAAATCCAGCAAAGAGAATCAAACTAATAGATCATCCTTCAGCTGGTTATGTGCTGTGTTTTCAGCTAATATCTCTATTTGGACCTGATTTAACATGTGAAGCTACTTCTATAAATCAAACTAATCACGAATGAGATAAATAATTTTTAGTTATGGAAACAGATCTATCTGTTGCTGGACTCCGTCACTTTGAAATAGGGTCAGGCTAACTAAACTCAAAGTTTTCCAACTTCATGCTAAATTACAGTAGATTAGGCTAAAGCCAGGGTCTGCAAGCTTTACCATCCAAAGAGCCGTTTTACATTTTAAATGTTACATGACCTTTAAAAAATCAAAACTATTGACCAGAAAATTGGATCTAAAACTAGAGTTACTTATACCGTCATCATTGGTATTGAAAGCAAGTATTCACCTTAATTTGTTATTCAAAACATTATTTGGTTTTTTATTATTTTTAGACAAAATTCCTGAGAGCCGTCGTGGAAGGTCTGAAGAGGTTGCATATGCCTGGGTTAAGGGAAAATAAACCAGTCTAATTTAAGATAAAGTAGCCTAAATATGATAAGATAGCCTTACTAAACCAAACCTACTGATCTATGATAACAAACCCAGAAGCTAAGCTAAAATAAACAAAGATAAATCAAAATCAATCTAAGATCTATGTTAAATTAGGTTAAACAACACCACACCCACACGATCAAAGATAAACTAATCTCAGCTAAGCTAACCTATGCTAAATTTACTGTGATTTATTAATCTGATCCTAGTTTAGGCTAGATATAAATCAGGCTATATTAAAATGAGTAACTAAGGAACGGTGGAAAGAATCTTAGCTAATCTAAAATAAGAAATAAAAATAATACAGCCTGTCCTGAACTAAATTACACTAGATACACTAATCTAAAATATAAAAGTCTCCTCAGAAATCTCCAAGAAAAAATAAGATAAGCAAAGAAAAACAGCATAAACTAACCTCTAAATGATATTAAACCTAGCTAATCTAAGCTATGATGTTAAAAATAAACCAACCTGTCCCAAACTAAACTAGGATTAACTAACTTGAATTAAATTGAATTAAACTAAAATGGATTAAAATAAGTAAAGGTAAGCAGATTTAACTAACTAACTAACCAACTAATTAACTAACTAACTAACCAACTAACCAACTTACCAACCAACTAACTAACCAACTAACTAACTAACTAACTAACCAACTAACTAACCAACTAACAAACTAACTAATTAACTAATTAACTAACTAACTAACTGATTAATTAACTAACTAACTAACTAATTAACTAACTAACTAACTGATTAATTAACTAACTAACTAACCAACTAACCAACTAACTAACTAACTAACTAACTAACTAACTAACCAACTAACTAGCTAACTAACTAACTAACTAATTAATTAACTAATTAACTAACTAACTAACTGATTAATTAACTAATTAACTAACTAACTAACTGGTATATCAATCTGAGCTATGTTACATTAAAATAAAATAATCTAACCAAGCTAGACTTCTATAATCAGTCTAAGATCAGATAAACTTACCTAAACTAAATCAAGCTAAACTAATGGTTTGTGCGGTTTTGTAAAATATTTGGTTGGCAATTTAAATGAATTTTTAGTTTTATCAGATTGTGTTTAATTCAACGTTCAGTTTAAAAACCCGCTCTGCCATTCTGTCTCCATGATAAAGATCCAGTTTAGAACCGGTTCTTTGCTAAAACCCCAAGTCTAGTTCAAGTCTGCAGCATCTTAACAAAAGCAGCTTGATTCTAACTTTGGTTGAAGCGAACTGCTGATGCGGATTATATTAAAAAATTATTCAGACTGGGTTTATGTGGTTTTAGTGCATTTAGAGGCAGTTTTAGACGAAAACTTTCAGACCTAAACTAGTAAAACTTTCCTCGTGATTTGAGTCATCCAGCTGAAACCACCAAGACCTGAGTCAGCTTTGTTAGGAAGTTCATTCAGTTAGACCGTCTTTTACCCGATCAGCTTCTTCTCCAAATCTAACCTTTTGGAGTTTCTATTTTCAGATGACCCCAGCATGACCCCCTCCAGGATCACTGGGAGTAACGGGGGCTTTGAGCTTTCCTGGAACAGCAGTTCTGACGCCAGCTGTGGCTACGTTGTGGACTGGGTTCCTGCAGTCGGAGATGGGCCTGTGGACTGGTTAAAGCTGCCTCCCAGTCAGACCAGCGCCAGGATAATGTCCAGTGAGATTCTGTCTATGATCCAGCTCTGTCCACACGCTACGGTTTGTCCTACGTTTATATGTCCTCTGTATCGTCCTCAGAGAACTTCACCGCTGGGCTCAGATACTCTTTATCGATCTACGCCTGCACACCAACCGCTCCGCTGCTTCTGGAGAAGAAGGAAGGCTACGTCGCAGAGAAAAGTGAGGCTTCCGTTTTGTTGCAGTGTGTCGGGAGAACAGCAGGTTGTTCACTGATGCTTTACCTTCGTCACTCTGTTCCAGCGATACAAAAGGATCTGTTTAAGTCACTGCAGTACCAACAGAAAGGCTCGGATGTGAAGATCTCCTGGGATCCAGTTCCTCTGAGAGAGCAGTCCGCTTTTATCCACGGATACGTTCTGTACTACCAGGAAAATGATCAGAAAGTCTCCACTGTGACCACAGGTGATGTTCCCCTTAAATCTGTAGATTCAGACATCTGCAGATGCCCGTCACACCAAACAGCAAACAGATTTCCAGGCTTCGATATCTGTTTGCTGAGTTTATAACTGGAGCTTTTTCATGTCTTGGTACAGACGATCCTGAGGCCACCAGCCTGGTCCTGAAGAACCTGAGGAGCAGCTCATACAGCTTCACCCTGGCGGCCCAGACGGCAGTCGGCGCATGCTGCAACAAATCAGTCAGCGCCACCTTAAATTTCCAGAGTATGTCCCTTTGTTTCCGTTTCAGACCAAAGCTAAGGTCATGGCTGGTTCTAGAGTGTCAGCTGGGCTCAGATCTGGAGACGTCCAACAGTTAAGACTTAGGCTACGCCCACACTAAGCCGATGCGGTTATACGGGGAGTTAGACGCCTAATGGTATCCACTCAACACGAGCATTTACGCCCCGTTTAAGGTCCCATGATTGCGCAATCCCATACCGACCTGTGCAAATACTGGGCATGCGCGAAAAGACGCAGGAAACACGCGTATAATCTACGTGACGCCAGCGCCTACATAATATATACAAGAAGCTCTACAGCACAGTACATATCTGCTTGTCCCGTTAACCGAAGAGAACAATAGCTGCTCAGAAGAAGAGAGAGTTTTTGGTGTGGACAGACGACGAGGTCGATTCATTACTCTTCGCTGTTGTCTTTGTCTGTAGTGTTGTATTGTTATTGACGCCACTTCATTTCATTATCCGGGGAAGCTGTCCACACTAGCTTGCTTAGCCGTTGAATTAAGATTTACACGGCTCTCTTACCCGGCTAATAGTTATCCGGCCACAGACCTTAAACGACGCCGGGTTAGTGTGGACGATAGGGGGGTGTAGACTAAATAATTATACGTTTAAGGCATTATCTGGCTTAGTGTGGACGTGGCCTAAGTTATGCTTCTCCGTCTGCGTAGGTACGGAGACACAAAGCGGCGTAATCCGCTGATGCAAGAGTTGTACCTTTCGAAGCATGGATGGAGTAGAGCCTAATATTCTAACTGTTCATTGAACGCAACAGAGAGCGCCCGTCATTGATTGCTCAGCTCAACATCAGCCCCAGATCATTTCACCAGAACAGGGCTCCATAGTCAATGTAATCAGCAGTAAAGGCAACGTTAGATGCTTTATATTGAAACGCCAGTTTATGTAATCTGGGCTCTCATTTATAAAACTTTGTGTAGAATCCTCACTTAAACCGTGACTCTTAAAGGCACAGTGTGTAAGTTTCAGCCAGTAGGGGGCAGTGCATACCTAAATGATCACAAGCATGCGGTATCTGTGTCTTCGAGTAAGAAACTCAACAACGGAGGTCCAACTAGTGCTGTTTTCAAACGCTCAATTCCCTGAGAATGATCTATCTGCAGCAACATGACGAGCACATCAGTCTCTCTTTCATCGCTTGGAACTAGCAAAGAGGTAAAAATGTATTTATGGAGAAACTTTGTAGCATTTTGAGGGGAAATCAATGTTTTAATAGCGGGCGTGTTCTGTCCGCTTTGTCCATCCGGGCTCCTGTAGAAGTAAAGACGTCATCTAATACGGCTTTCCCCAGAAAAGAGGACCCGCGCCTATGTATTTTAAAACCGATTTTTAAAGTCATATTTTACAATATCGCCAATATTTCGCAATTAATGTGCTTTGCGTAATTATTATTGCATAATAATTTAATGGCTATTTTCAAAGATGTACTGCAAAAACTGCACACTGTCACTTTAAGCTCAGCGACTTTTTATTACTTACGCCTAGTAAGTTTCCGATCTATCAAACTTGGAGTAACACTGCTGGATGTAATTTCCTCGTTATAAATCAGACTCTTGGTAGAAATGTGCTCAGCCGTTTCTGGATCATATCCGCCTCCTACACACCCAGTTTCTGCCATAAACGGTCAATGCAAAGTGTCCAGTGAATATTCTGCATCCATTTAAGACGGTTAATATAGGGTAACCATGGTAACCGAGAGGCGTAGAAAGACACAGCTGCAGGCATGCGGAGGCAGAGAAAACTGTTCAATCAATGTTGATATATATAGAGCTTTCCTCAACCAAAGGCTTCACATAAAAAGACAAAAATAATGTGTTAGAAGACAAGAGTGAAAAACAGAAACTTAAAAATACATAAAAAATAAAAGCAGCAGCACAAGAGATGAAACAAATAAGCACATTAAATATAAAGTTTCAATTACAGGCTATGATTATCTCGTGTAGCGACAGTAAGACTGGAATCAAAGCAAATTAAAACGGCGATGATGCAGCAGCGTGTAGGACATAAAAAAATAATCTTCCATAAGTGCCAGCGCAAATATTGTGCAGAATTATGCTGGACGCTGCAGCATACTTGTTTTCACACATGCACCATGTAATTGCTATCAAATCTGTATGAACAGAATTCTTAAATGCAACTATTTTAAATCTAATTCTCATTTTTAGTCTGAGTTCCGATAGACGGGACTATGGGGCGCCAAGTGTAAAATCTTCGTTATTTAGTAGATATTCACTTTTTTTGAACATTTAGCTTCATTTTTCCACATTTAGATTTCATACATTTAGGAAGAAAATGTTTCTAAAATTCAACATTTACCACTATATTTACATTTTAAAAATCTAAATTCTAAATATTATTTCGTAATGTAACATGTTAAATCTAAATGTTAAATCCATCCATCCATCCATTTTCTTAACCGCTTAATCCTTAAAGGGTCGCGGGGGGACTGGTGCCTATCTCCAGCTGTCAACAGGCGAGAGGCGGGGTCTAACCTGGACAGGTCGCCAGTCCATCACAGGGCCACATAGAGACAGACAGGACAAACAAGCATGCACGCACTCACCTTTAAGGACAATTTAGAGTGATCAATTAACCTGATGTCATGTTTTTAGACTGTGGGAGGAAGCCGGAGTACCCCGGAGGGAACCCATGCATGCACGGGGAGAACATGCAAACTCCATGCAGAATGTTAAATCTAAATCTAAATGTTAAATCTAAATGTTAAATCTAAATGTTAAATCTAAATCTAAATGTGAAATCTAAATGTTAAATCTAAATGTAAATGTTAAATCTAAATCTAAATGTTAAATCTAAATCTAAATGTTAAATCTAAATGTAAACGTTAAATCTAAATGTTAAATCTAAATGTTAAACATAAATGTTAAATCTAAATCTAAATGTTAAATCTAAATGTTAAACGTAAATGTTAAATCTAAATCTAAATGTTAAATCTAAATCTAAATGTTAAATCTAAATGTAAACGTTAAATCTAAATGTTAAATCTAAATGTAAATGTGAAATCTAAATGTTAAATCTAAATGTAAATGTTAAATCTAAATCTAAATGTTAAATCTAAATGTTAAATCTAAATCAAAATGTTAAATCTAAATGTTAAATCTAAATGTTAAATCTAAATGTTAAACATAAATGTTAAATCTAAATCTAAATGTTAAATCTAAATGTTAAATCTAAATGTTAAACCTAAATGTTAAATCTAAATCTAAATGTTAAATCTAAATCTTAAATCTAAATGTTAAATCTAAATGTTAAATCTAAATGTTAAATCTAAATATTAAATCTAAATCTAAATGTTAAATCTAAATGTTAAATCTAAATCTAAATTTTAAATCTAAATGTTAAATCTAAATGTTAAATCTAAATCTAAATGTTAAATCTAAATGTTAAATCTAAATCTAAATGTTAAATCTAAATGTTAAATCTAAATCTAAATGTTAAATCTAAATGTTAAATCTAAATCTAAATGTTAAATCTAAATGTTAAATCTAAATGTTAAATCTAAATGTTAAATCTAAATGTTAAATCTAAATGTTAAATCTAAATCTAAATGTTAAATCTAAATGTTAAATCTAAATGTTAAATCTAAATTTTAAATGTTAAATCTAAATGTTAAATCTAAATGTTAAATCTAAATCAAAATGTTAAATCTAAATGTTAAATCTAAATGTTAAATCTAAATGTTAAATCTAAATGTTAAACGTAAATGTTAAATCTAAATCTAAATGTTAAATCTAAATCTAAATGTTAAATCTAAATGTTAAATCTAAATGTTAAATCTAAATCTGAATGTTAAATCTAAATGTTAAATCTAAATGTTAAATCTAAATCTAAATGTTAAATCTAAATGTTAAACATAAATGTTAAATCTAAATCTAAATGTTAAATCTAAATGTTAGGAACATTTAGAACATTGGACATGTTCATCAGAACATTGGATTTATCATTTAGATTTAACATTTAAGTTTAACATTTAGATTTAGATTTAACATTTAGATTTAGATTTAACATTTAGATTTAGATTTAACATTTAGATTTAGATTTAACATTTAGATATAACATTTAAGTTTAACATTTAGATTTAACATTTAAGTTTAACATTTAGATTTAGATTTAGCATTTAGATTTAACATTTAGATTTAGATTTAACATTTAGATTTAACATTTAGATTTAGATTTAACATTTAGATTTAGATTTAACATTTAGATATAACATTTAAGTTTAACATTTAGATTTAACATTTAAGTTTAACATTTAGATTTAGATTTAACATTTAGATTTAACATTTAGATTTAGATTTAACATTTAGATGTAGATTTAACATTTAGATTTAACATTTAGATTTAACATGTTACATTTCAAAATAATATTTAGAATTTAGATTTTTGAAATATAAATATACTGCTAAATGTTGAATTTTAGAAACATTTTCTTCCAAAATGTATGAAAGTGTGCTAAATGTTGTGTTGGTTGTGTTTTCTGTGTGTGCAGCAGCAGGTTCCTACATGTGCAACTTCTCCTCAGATTGATTCGATTTTAGCTCCTCCTACTGTCAGCTGATTGGTCCGATGGAGGGATTTCAGATGGACTCTCACAGCATCTTCTGTCCTGATCACATGACTCCACTGACAGGAAGTCAGCTCAGCAGTTTGGGTTAAATAAAATCAGAAATGGGGACACATTTATGAGCTTTTTATGGTGATCAAAACTAAAGATGCAAAGTCAGAATTAGTTTGATTCGTTTCAGTTTCAACAAACGAGTTCATCTTCTCCCAACTCTGATCCTGAAAGTAAAGATAATCCGGTTCATGTTTTTTCACTGAGCATTTTCTAACCCGACTCGCAGCTTTCTGACACATTTTGTTTTTCTCCTCCAGCCGAGAACATCTTCATGACCTTCTTCGTTTCCCTGTTTGCTGTATTTGTCCTCCTCCTCATCATCACTGTCCTCTGTTACAGACACTGGGGGAGGTGAGCGACCCGACCCGTTTCATTCTAAGGAACATACTTCTAGCCGCGTCTTGATTTCATCTCTTTAATTTCTGCTCCAACAGCATCAAAGAGAAAATTTACCCTCAGATCCCGAAGCCGGTCATGTCCGACTGGATCACATCACCTGTAAGTTCTCACAAATAAAAAAACTAAACACTAACCTTACTGTGGATTTTATGTGTCAGACAGAAATTAGTGAACAATCCTGCTGAGGAAAGAAAATAAGTCGATTTTCGACTAAATTTGCCAAACAAATCTGCATTTATATTCTGCAAATGAAAGCCCAGACTGAGTCAGATTTGTAGTGTATTTCTGTGTCTCTGTTATGTATTCTCCAAACCACAGACGGTCTCGGCAGATGAACGCTTATGCTGAGCCTGGTTCTGCCGGAGGTTTCTTCCTGTTAAAAGGGAGTTTTTCCTCTCCACTGTCGCTTCATGCTTGCTCAGTGTGAGGGATTGCTGAGAATTACACGACGCAATCTTCTGTGGTTCTCTAATTTCTACATTAAACATTGTATTGTAATAACTCTTCTTGTAAAGCGCCTTGAGATGACATCTGTTGTGAAACGGCGCTATATAAATAAACTGAATTGAATTGAATTGAATAGTGTGAGAGCTGAAGTTGATCCTGATGTTTTCCAGGTCAAAACCAATATCCCGTTCTTCCAAACGGATCAGAGTTTTTACGCTGAGGAGCCCATGGACATCCCAGCGCTGCATTATGAGTCTGGAGAACCGCTGAACAACAACAGCCACCAGGAGGACGAGGTTCTGGCCTCCTTACATAAGATCCACAACCACTGGTCGGCTCTCATCTCCTCCGACCCAAACGTCCCGGCTCTGTGCGACTTTACCAACCCGTCGTATAACCAGAACTTGCTGGGCGAGGATCAGACCTCCAACCCGGAGCCTCAGGTGATGAACGGATACAAGCCTATAAGCGTGACTGAGCTCTTTCTCCGGAACCAGACGGACCCCGTCCCTCCTGTTTTGGAGTACATCATGGCACCGCAGGCGTCTCCGCCTCAATGAGACGACCTGGGCGGGTTTGACCTTTAACCTCACTCCTTTATTACAGATAAAACATGATACAGACATGAAAAAAAAACCCACCTGCAACTAAAACGCTGCTAACAACGAGGGAAATATTTAAGCTCTGATAACTTCAGGGCTAAAAATCTCACGCTGAACACTGAATGTGCTGCAAAATGTGTTTTCTGTTTATTCGTGTTTTAAAAGCTGCTTGGATGAAGAGCATAAATGTTTGTACATATTCAGTCTGAAGTTTTCTGCTCCCCTTTTATGGAAAAGATTGTAAGTAGGCAGCTGGGTTAGTGGTGTTTGCAGAGTAAACAGTAGGGGGCGCCAGAGTTGCATAAACAACTCACAAGGTTGGAGCAGAAACATTTTTATTTTTCCATGGTTTTTCAACTGAACTCTGAATCATTTTTTTTAACTACAGTTGAATTTTAGAAAATATTCAACAGGTTAAATAAATGATTTATTGAATAAAACCAACAGATTAAACAGATTTTATTCTCATTTATTGTACAAAAATAAAACAGTTTGTGTTTTTCTGCCTGTTTCTACGCTGAATAAAGGTGGGAAGCTGTAGACCTGCATTAATACAACATTTATAATAAATCACAACCAAATGTAATAATCACTGCAAACAGAATTCAGAGCTGACCACACGTTTACAGGTTGTTTTTTTGTACCCCCCCCCCCCCCCCCCCCCCCCCCCCCCAAGTTGAATCCAGATCTGTCAAAGCTGAAATTTACATTTTCTCATCAAACCCAGAACATCTGAGTCACCTCTGAACTCTGGAGGATATTTGAACAGAACGAACCCAAAGCAGAAAGATATTAAAACTGGCTAGTGAAGCGTTTAAGCAGGAATCAGGAACTTTAGGTCTCAATGAGTTGTTGTTTTAATGAAGGGTTGTAAAGACGTTTCCAGCAGAACCGAGGAGAAAAGGTGTTTGACTCTTTCCCCACAGGCATCGATTGATTTGATCCAAACAGGCTAAAGAAGTTCATCATCATCTTTAACTCATTCTGCATTGTGTGTGAGAAGTAGAGAGCTTTGGACTTCACTGACGATTGATTCAGATCTTTAACTTTGGTACTCAAAAAAATTAAATACCTGCCTAAATTGATGCTCAATACATAAATAAATAAATGTGAATATAAATAAAAAATAAGTGAGGACATAGATTTGTACATAACTAAGTAAATATGGAAACAAATAAGGAAATAAATAAAATTAGATATGGATTTGTAAAAAATAAATAAATGCAAGTATGGAGTATAAATGAATAAATAAAATTGAAAATACATTTGTAGATAAATTTCGCAGTAAATAAATAAATGTGGAAATAAATAAATATGCAGGTAAATGCAATTGAAAATAAATAAATAATACATGTGAAAATATTAATAATTTAGTATTTTATTTTCATATTTATTTATTTACAATGTTTTATTTATTTAATTCCACATTTATTATTTATTTTTCATTTTCCTTACACATTTATTTATCTGTTTATGCATTTATTTATTAATTGATTGTAAATTTTGGCATATGCAGCAGGCTGCAGGAGTCAGAGTTACAACAGCCGCCACACACAGACGTGTGAAGGAACCAGGTCGGATCAGAACCATCCGACCAGGCCTGAGGGGAACCAGAACCAGACTGGTGTTCCTCTTTTCAGAAGAAATTACTTTTTTAAAAATCACGGTTGCAGGAGGAGGAGTGCAGAGGACCAGAATCCAGTGTGCTGGAGGTGGTTCTGGTCCACCGGGTTTTTCTGACGTCCACAGTCAGCGCCGCCGTCCACCAGAACATCTTAGAGCTCGTCATGCTTCCTTCTGCTGACCAGCTTCATTAAGATGCTGATTTCATTTTGCAGCAGGACTCGCCAGCGGTACCGATGCCTGGTTTAATCACCATGGTAACACCAGCAACCTGACCCAACCTGAACACCGAAGAGATTCTGTGAGCTGCTGACACCAGAACCAGCGAGACAGAAGACCAGAAGGATCAGAATCTGTTCCTGTTTGTTGCTAAGTAGACAGAAACCGGGGTCAAAGGTCTCAAAGCGTTCGACTTAACAACATCGAGTGTGTTTGGTTCTGTCAGAACCGCTTAAATTACTCTAACTGTATGTGGAGCGGCCACCACACAAAAACAAACTCCGCCGCCGTCCAGATTTGGTGCCTACATTGAATCGACAATAATTGCAGTTCCCCCATCGTCACCAGACCAGCAGGCGGTCTGATCACCACCAGTCGGCAATGAGGCAACATTTTTTGCCCAAGGACACAGATGTTTTACAGTGGGGCAAAAAAGTATTTAGTTCTCCCACTTAAAATGATGACAGAGGTCAGTAATTTTCATCATAGGTACACTTCAACTGTGAGAGACAGAATGTAAAAAAAAAATATCCAGGAATTCACATTGTAGGATTTTTAAAGAATTTATTTGTAAATTATGGTGGAAAATAAGTATTTGGTCAATAACAAAAATTTAACTCAATACTTTGTAATATAACCTTTGTTGGCAATAACAGAGGTCAAACGATTACTATAGGTCTTTACCAGGTTTGCACACACAGTAGCTGATATTTTGGCCCATTCCTCCATGCAGATCTTCTCGAGAGCAGTGATGTTTTGGGGCTGTCGCCGAGCAACACGGACTTTCAACTCCCTCCACAGATTTTCTATGGGGTTGAGGTCTGGAGACTGGCTAGGCCACTCCAGGACTTTCAAATGCTTCTTACGGAGCCACTCCTTCGTTGCCCGGGCGATGTGTTTGGGATCATTGTCATGTTGGAAGACCCAGCCACGTTTCATCTTCAAAGCTCTCACTGATGGAAGGAGGTTTTGGCTCAAAATCTCACGATACATGGCCCCATTCATTCTTTCCTTAACACGGATCAGTCGTCCTGTCCCCTTAGCAGAAAAACAGCCCCAAAGCATGATGTTTCCACCCCCATGCTTCACAGTAGGTATGGTGTTCTTGGGATGCAACTCAGTATTCTTCTTCCTCCAAACACGACGAGTTGAGTTTATACCAAAAAGTTCTACTTTGGTTTCATCTGACCACATGACATTCTCCCAATCCTCTGCTGTATCATCCATGTGCTCTCTGGCAAACTGGCCTGGATATGCACTGGCTTAAGCGGGGACACGTCTGGCACTGCAGGATTTGATCCCTGTTTGTAGTGTGTTACTGATGGTAACCTTTGTTACTTTGGTCCCAGCTCTCTGCAGGTCATTCACCAGGTCCCCCCGTGTGGTTCTGGGATTTTTGCTCACCGTACTCATGATCATTTTGACCCCATGGGACCCTGCTCAGCTACAGCGCCCCCTGCTGGATGGGGAACATCGGTGCAGATGATGTCAAAGTCACTGAACATCCTCCATGCTGTCTCTTCTCTGTCTTCTCAGACCCCCAGACGGTCGTGGCAGACGACCGCTTGTACTGATCCAGGTTCTGGTTCTGGTTCTGCTGGAGGTTTCTTCCTGTCAAAGGGGAGTTTTTCCTCTCCACTGTCGCTACATGCTTGCTCAGTATGAGGAATTGCCGTGGTTGGAGTCTGCATGATCCGGACACAACCTCACATCCATGACTCAGCACAATCTGCTGGGATTCCTTACATAGAAAACTTTTAACTGACTGGAATGTTTGTATAATTATATTGAAATTACTTTTTTTGTAAAGTGCCTCGAAAGGACATCTGTTGTGAATTGGCGCTATATAAATAAAACTGAATTGAATTGAATTGAAGCCGGGCTCGAACCAAAAACTTTAATCGGACACTCGGGGTTGGCGTCAGAAAGGAGCTAGTTCCTGCTGACTCCCATGTTAAAAAGGCAAACTTCACAGAAGAAATAATCATGTTTATAGCCTGGTTCAAAAATTAAATAGGTCAGGGTTATCGTCAGATGAGCCGTCAGTGTTAGCGCTGCTGGCTAACAGTTAGCTCCAGGGACACTTTAACACTCTGAAGCTATTTTGTTTCTCTGAACTTGATCCACAATGTTTATTCATGTTCAGATGTTAATCAAGAAGTCCTGATATTTTCCTCTGGGTAAAATTATATTTCTGCTGTACGTTTAAAAAAACGCTGATTGGTTAAAAATGGGTTGAAACAATCGCATTTCTTTATTTTCATCATTTTTCAAACTTATTTTCAATAAAAATCATATAGTTTTAGTCAAAGTTATGGAACAACAAGCCTTCATGGTTTTGAAAAATACTGAATCTGCCTAGAAGAAAGAGTAGTAGCAGAGTCATGGTTTTCTGGCTAAAAGCGCCCGCTAACCTCCTTTAGCTTCAGTTAGCTCAGTTAGCTCATAGCTACATCGGCTCTGATTATCGATCGTCGGCCCCCATCCCATCAGCTCCATCTCTTTGCCCATTTTTTGCATTTTCTGGGAGTGACGAGACGCATGACGCTGCCAAGATGGCGGTGATGGAAACCGCCCATTCGGCTTCAATTCATGTCTTCAGAAAGCTGCTGGTGATGTCACCGAAGCTCCGCCCATCTTTATACAGTCTATGATTGGAACAGAAGGAGGAGGAAGAGGACACTGAGTAGCTTCCTGGTTTTTTGGCTGCACCTGACTTGTCTTTCAGCTGTAGGTCTGGACTTTGACTAGGCCGTTCTAACCCATGATTCTACTCTGATCTAAACCATCCCATAATATCTCCGTTTGGATGTTTAGGGTGGTTTTCCCGGTGAAAGCTGAATCTCCAGCCCACTCTCTGGATCCATCTCATCAACTCTGAACAGCTTCCCACAGCATGATGCTGCCACCACCGGTATTCCTCTGCAGATGGTTTATATCAGTCAGGAAACTGCAGATAGTTTTTTTTTTTTTTATGCCTCTCCTTCACCAACTTCCTGGTGTTCCATAAAGGTTAGATTTGTGTGGACAGCTTCTTCCACCTGATCCTTGCAGCTCTGATTGCGTAATCTTCTCCTGTCACAACGTTCTCCCTGCTTGTTTCCCATGTAGCTCTTGGTAGTTTAGGCACACCGATTGGTCAGGAGGGTGTGGCTACGATACAGCTGTTAAGTGCATCCAGTTATTCTGATTTATCTGCTCTCCAAACATCAGCTTTACATCTCTAATAGTTATTTTCTCCTCTATATTTAAAATGTTTCCATGAAGATGGTTCCTCCATCGTCCTCCTCAGGAAACAGCCGGTTTCATGGAGTTAAAGCGTTTGCTAGCTTCGCTCTGAGGGTTTTCAGCTGCTCGCCTTCAGAGTCCTCAGGAATGCAGAAAGCCCCGAACATCTGAAAGTTATCAGGGATCATGACATCATGTCAACACACAGGCGAGGTGACGTCGTGGAGCTCACACGCAGGAAAGGAGGGAGAAAAGTTTATGCTTCGTTTCTGCAACGACGTCAAGGCTGAAACATCCAAGCACCAAGTTGTTTCCATCTGGACCCTTTTCTGAGCGCAAAACAAGCAGATTATGAATATGTCCAGAAAACTGGAGGGAAAACGTCTCAGGGTGACGTGAACGGCTCTCAGAAGAGAAGCTGTTAATGAAGGTTTCTGCAAGTTTAGTTCATTTATTTGATGGGGACAAATACAACAACCTACTGTAGACAAACTGCACACCAATCGTCCCGTTATTGGATCATAATGTCTCTGCTAATCGGTCATTTGCAGCATTTGTACCTATATGAGATTTATACAATAAAGTCAGAATTAGTAATGTTAACATTTTAGAATTTAATATGTTCATTAGAAGTTTGAGACAATAGATATGGACAACGAAACAAACACTAACAGAATAAAAGTACAGAAGAATATGAGTAATTGATTGATTGATTGTCAATTTTGGCAGGGATGATTCACCATAATTATGCAGGACCATCCATGGCAAAATTGACAATAAATAAATAAATAAACGTGGATACAAATAAAAAATAAATATTGCAAAAAATGTAAATGAATGAATACATACAATTGGACATACATTTATAAATAAGTAAGTAAATATAGGAAAAATACATGTGTTAATAAATGAAGAACATTGAAAATACATTTGTGAATAAATACAAATAACAATAGATTAAAAAATATGGAAATCAATAAATATATTGGTAAATACAATTGAAAATAAATGAATAAATAAGTAATAAATAACTGATTTAGTTATGTATTTCCACCTTTATTTGTTTACAGTTATGTTCTAGTATGTATAAATTTTTTCCACATTTACTTATTTCCACATGTATTTTTTCAACATTTTTTCAAATTATGTATTTCCTTATTTATCTGTTTATTTCCGCATTTATTTCAATATATTTTTAAACGTTTACTTGTTTCCAAATGTATTTCTGGATGTGTCTATTTATTGCTAGATTTATTTCAACTTCTATCCGTTTATTTCCACATTTATTTTTCTTCATCGTCAGTTTTTTGCAGGCACGGTCCTCCATAAGTTGCCCCTATCCCTGTTGTTGTTGTTCACCTTGTCCCACCACACGTTTTCCTTCCACTCAACTTTTCACGGAAACGCTTGGCTGCGGCTCTCTGCTTGTTTAGCGATGACCTCTTGTGGTTTCCCTCCCACCCTAATGTGAGCCGAAGAGCAGAACGGAGCATCTTTTTGGGTTTTGACGAGCTGATTCAGAATCATTCAAATGAATTTATGAGAATATTTTCATTTATTTTGTCAGCAAGATGCTTCACAGCGGCAGTAAATCTGACATTTAACCTGAACCTCACTATAAATGTGTAAAAGAGGGGAAAACATCAGAGTGAGTCACGTTGGGAGTGTGTGTGTGTGTGTGTGTGTGTGTGTGTGTGTTCAGGCTGACTCACCCTGCTCTCTCTCTCTCTCTCTCTCTCTCTCTCTCTCTCTCTCTCTCTCTCTCTCTCTCTCTCTCAGACTATTTCCCACATTATCCCACATATTATTCCAGCTCCCTCTGTTCCCTCTCGTCTCTCCGGGTTTCCCCCCCACCCCACCCTCTCCGGTACCGGATCAACGGACCGTGGAGGTTCTGCAGGTGAGTCCGGATGATAATGTAGCCGATGATGAGTTTTGTGTCAGTGTCTGAAGTTAAAGGCAGCAACTTAAGCGCCATTTATCAGAAACATGAGGAGCTTGGATAAAAAGCCGTTTTCCTATTTTATGTATTATTTAATTATTTTTTATATAATATCTAATAGTTTAATCTAGATTTCACTTGTATGTCGTGTAGAAAAACCGTTAAATACCGTCTTTTCCGCGCATAGTTTCTATTTCTAACCCAGATAGAGTTCTGGTTATGCAGGTAAAACACTTTTTTATTTAAATATAAAGTAAATAAAATAGAAACATCCCCGGTGGGTCCAGTAGAAAGACTCCGGACTCATCAGGCAGCGGTTTGGGTCCCGTTCGTTCAGTTGCTGTTGGCTAATCTGTCCACTAGAGGGCACTGATAATTACAGTCAAACTAAAACTAAAGTCGATGTTTTGACCTTTTCTTCTGTCTTTAATACAGAAAAACGTGATGATCACTGAGAAAAAAAAAGATTAATTTAGCAGTTTTTATGTTAGTATGCTTTAGAAAGAGAAGCTGCAGATGTTGGTTCATATCAGACAAACAGAAATCTGCTAAAATATTCTTAAACTTGTCGCATTGTTTTGTCCCTACAACTTCAGAATCAGAATCAGAATCAGAATCGGTTTTATTGCCATTGTTTGAGAACAAGTTCACAAACTAGGAATTTTTTCCGGTACAGTTGTGCACATAAAACATTTAACATAAGTAAGAATAAAATAAAATAAAATAAAAAAATAAAATAAAAAATAAAATAAAAAGAATGAGCCATAAGGCTAAAGTCTTTATAAATATTATAATCTGTATGTATATAAAAGAACTATGAAAAGATAAACATCCTTTTCAGTCTATTTTATTGGGATTTTATGTTAGAGTGTTTCAGTAAAGCAGAAGAAAAATGCTTCATGGTTTAAACCTTTTTTCTGAAAGGTGTGGTGTGCATCTAAATCCAGTCAACCTTAATAACAGAACCAGCCTCTCTGCTGGTCCTCTGGGTTTGCTCTCCTTCAGATCACTGACACTGGAAGGAGAATACACAGCCTCCACTTTGACTAGGCCATTATAACCCATGAATCTGCTTTGATATAAACCATCCCATAATACCTCCGTCTGGATGTTGAGGGCGGTTGTCTTAAGCCTCTACCTGGTTTTCCTCCATGATTCCCCTGATTTTAGCTCCATCCATCAGCATGATGATGCGGTAAGACACTTCACCTACCGCCTGCTGGTGCTGGCGCGATATGGCAGCCTCGCTTCTGTCAGTCTGCCCCAGGGCAGCTGTGGCTACGATTGTAGCTTGCTTCCACCAGTGTGTGAACGTGAGAGTGAATGAATAATGGAATTTGTAAAGCGTCTTTGAGTGTCCAGAAAAGCGCTATATGCATTATTATTATAAATGATTTGTGACAAACAGAAGACAGGACTTTTTCTGGTTTTCTTCTCCCCTCCCATAAACAACAGAGTCTATCTGTAAAAAGTTTATCCCACCTGAGCTGTGCAGCTCCACCAGATATTGGCATTAAACTGTAATATCGGAAATTATTTGTATTGGTTTTACTCTTTTGATAACATGACTTTTATACCATAGCTTTCCTGTGTCCCGCGGGCAGGATGTAGCGTACCTACAGGTCAAATCTGCCTTTTTTCTTGACACTCCTTCAATGTTCATATACATAATTTACATATTTAGAAAGTTTTGAGATTCCTAAAATGTATGCCAATCAAGGATACAATCATAACTATAGATACAGCAAACGCTTTTGTCAAACTACCGACTCCCCTTTGTAGCCTCATGTCACTGCCATCTTGAACAAAAAATGTGTTCAGGGAATGTCTTCCAATAAAATAGTTAGTCCACAACATGTATGACATCCACAACCCGACATAATCCAACGATTAAAACCTAGTAAATTCCTTCCTTGCTAGCTTTTCATGGTAGCTTCATTAGCATGTTCAGATTAGCCACCGAACATGACCAGAAGTGCTAGCTTTTGATTGAAATCTTGTCATCTTGCTTCCTATATCTTTCAAACCAATCGTGGCCCCGAATAATGATGACGGACACATTGAATAGCCAATGGGATACTGTAAACACAGATATCTCACATAAGGGGCGGGTCTTTATCACAGGAATTGAAACTAAGGCTTAAATTGATTTATCTCTGTTATTACACACAGTTACAAACCAGTAAGCTACTTTTAAAGCTTTTCTTTTTCAGAAGATAAACAGAAAGACATAAAAAGGGTGTTAAATAATCATATTTCTTGATAACAATGCCGCTTAGATTTTGACTTGTTTTCTTTGAGATCCTAAACAAGCCTCAACGCCAAATAGTTCAAGAACGGCTTTAACTTTAGTTTTTGTGTGCGTTTTAAAAACATTAAGGTTGAAAACGGCAGGAATGTTAAGAGGTGTAAAACATTAAACTCTCTGGCTACCTATTTTCTCACTCAGACAGATCAGTGGTATAGTTTTTGATATATTTCTGTTTATTTGGCAAAACTCGCAATATATACTGTGGCTTTTGCACATCTCAGCCAGCCTTGAACCTTCAGCTAGATGGTTAAAAAAAAAAGAAGATATTATCAAACATCCCTACTAAATACACATGCATGCCACACTTTTCAGACTTTACTGGTAAAGAACCATGAATCATTATTCTTCCAGTTGTTGTTTTTCATTAATATGTTTCTATCATTTCGCTTTTTTACTTGCTGACGAGGCCTAGCGGGCGGCTCCTCTTCATCATGAACAAAAACACGTTAGCCGCACCGTTCAGAACATCTTCATCCACCTGCTGACCTCCAGTCTGTCACAGAGCTAGTAGGTCATCCCTTTGCCCAGGAGACACGCTAAAGATCATTCTGGGAGGGTCTGAAAGAGTTCCCAGACCAGGAGGGACTCATGGTTTCTCCAGCAGTTCCTGGTTAGAGTCTGGATCTCCTTCCAGTGGAACATGTCTAGAAAACCTATAAGGGGAAGTTTCCAGGAAGTGTCCTGGTCAGATGAAGCTCCACAGCTGGATGAGCTCCTTCTCTCTCTACCTGTAAGATCCCTGAAACGTTACTTCCAGTCACACTGAGGTCCGTGTGGCTCTGAGCTGGGAATGGTCTACATCCTGGGAAAACTGAAACTCCTGGCTGGGAGCAGGTTCAGAGCTGCGACCCAGACGCATCCAGTGAGTCGTGGAGAACTCTCCTCCTCCTTCCTCTGGAACTTCTTAGAAAGATCTCCCCAGCATTTCATCACAACGTTTACCAGCAGGAAGGATGTCGTCGTTTCAAATTGGGAGGGATTTATCACGGGGAACTAAATGTCTGAAGAGAGAGTGGAGCCTGGTCTGTTGCACAAATTACTGGTTATTATGGGATGGAGGAAATTCTCCTTTTATCTAGAAAACATTTTCTTCTAGGGAAACTATAAAACCCTGATTTATCAGAGGTTTATGCTTCCTAAAAGTAGGGATCCACCGATTCACTTTTTTAAGTACCGATACAGACATCTGAGGTTTAAAATCCGATCCAAACAGTTCTGAATTACTAAAACTGTGTGCGGAAAAGGCACCAAGGATGCAACATTGGCACTTTTTTCAAACCGATACGATACCGATACTTGGATATGAGTTCTTGCCGGTACAGAGTACCAATGCCAATACTTCTACCACACAACAAAAATGCAATAAATTGGAAGACAGATTTTTTATTTTTTCTTCTCTGCTTGTTACAACTAATGATAGTAAATTAGAAAACAATAACACATTAGTTAAAACTGACACAAAAGTAACATTTCAAGTGAAAAATATTCAATTTAAGTATCGGTTTAACCAATACTGATAGCCGATACCAGTATCAGTACCGGTGAATCCCTACTTAAAACATGTACGAACCCTTCAGCGGGCGCAAAATTGTGCTGCAGCAAATCTACTTACCTGTTTCTGTTAACGATGCGCACAATCCCTTCAGTGCTTTTGCCCTCGATGAATATTTAGTGTTGGGCCTCATTATATAAAATATCGGTTGGGGAACGTGCCGATAAGTAGGAGTTCCATTCAGAAAGTTATTTATCAAACGTTTTGCGCCGGCCTATTTTGCTTCTGAACTTTTCTTAACTTTATTACTGTCGCGTGAAAAATAAAATTCACAGACATTCTAATCAAATAGTCTTCAACGCTCAAACAGCCATAAACCTGAAATATGTCAATGCTTTCCCTTTTTTTTCAGAGCCATCATAACCCACTATGCTGTGTCTTTGTTTGTCGTTAAAGACGCATCATGAGTCGACTGCACCTGTTCCTCCTCTCTATGGACATTTTTTATCAGTATTTTGCCATTTAAACTCATTTTATTTTAATATTTTAACTTCTTATTTTAATCACCCTCGCAGTGTTTCCTCTGCCTTGGGGGTGCCGGTCAGCTGCAGCTGCCTGGGTGGAGGTGGGGGTACCAGCCTTCCCTCCGTCAGGTGCCCTGTGGTCATTTCCTCGGCTGCTGCTGTTGATCTGCTGTGATCGAGTTTTTATTCTGGGTTGTGGGGGAGGGTTCATTTAAATCTGTAAAGCCCTTTGAAAAGCCATTGTTGTGTAAAAAAAAGCGCTATACAAATAAAGTCTGATTTGAGTTGTGTTGCAGTGGGAGGCTGGCACACACAGCAGCGATCGCTAAATCCTCATTTGATTACTACTTTTTGCGCTTGTTATCTTAGTAGATCAGCTGCAAATCAGAAACACGCTTCTCGCAAACTTTTTATTTGATTAATTAATTTACTTTATTTTGTGCGGCACACACAATTTTGCTGTTCTTTATTTGGAATGTTGATAAATCAGGTCCTAAATGTCACAACTCAGATCATCCAATCCAATCCGACTCAATTGAAATGCATTAATTCGTTTCTAACTTGGACAAACTTTCAGTTCGGCTTGGTGGAAATAGAAATTAAATGAAAGTAATGCATTTCAATCGGGTCAGACTGGAATCACATGGAGACTGCTCAGAGACTTTGGAAATTCCTACTTCTCTCTCTCCTCTCTGATTTAGCTCTGCATCCATGACGCCTCCTTTCCAACTCTTCTGGGATTTGAGGTCAAAGTTCGGGTATTGTTTGAACTGTTAAGTTTGGCAATCAGCTCCTCCCAGTTGTAAAAACACTACCTTGTAGTCATGGTTACCCATCAAAAAAAAGCGAGAGCAGAAAACGTCCCAGATTTTCCGAATCCAGAACAATTATTGTCTGAACATGAAACGATTCAACCTGGAAAATGTTGAACTAAATTCTAGAAAAGAACCAATCAGAACCAACATGCAGAAATAAACTAAGCAAGGTTGAATTATTCGTCTATTGCTGACTCATAAATAATCTGTTAAATAAAAGTCCAGATCAAACTTAACTGTTTAACTGGTCTTTCTTACTGGTCTTGAGATGAGATTAAAGCCCCATCATGGCGTCTTAGAGAGGGAAGATGCTCAGTGTTGTTCTGAGCAGCCAGATGTTCTTCTTATCGCTTACAGTGGTTCTGATCCACGGTTCTGCAGGATCTCTGAAGGCCTGTCACTTTTTCCTGAGAGTCTTCTTCCCTCTATTCCAGTTTTTATCTCACCTTTTTCAGAGGAGGAATGTGAAGCCACAAAACTAAAGGGATGAGGCAGCGTTGTGTTAACACCGATTCAGCCATGAAGAAACTGTTTGTTCCTCTTTCTTCAGCTGTTTCCACTGAAACAGAGCCGGCCCAAAACACAAGCAAACTTAGCCTCTGTTCAGGGCCACAGAACCATCAGGGCCCCCCCCCCCACCGTTAATACTGAAATTTACCACAGACTACAGATCTAAAACTTTTTAATACGTGTGATTTAATTTGATTTCAGATTAAGATTAACAATAGGATTTACAGTTTTTTTTTATAAACAATAATTTAAAGGGATATTCCACCCTTGTAGTGAATGGGAACAACAACCATGAGGACATGCTAGTAGTTCCCATTCACTTACATTGGTTTATGCTAAACTAGCGGTGGAATATCCTTTCAAACTTTTGATTTAAGATTTAAAGAACCTGGTCAATTTATTTTGTGAGAAATTTTTAAAGTAAAATCGTTTTTTACTACATTTTACTTAACTTAAAATGTATATATTTTAAACAAATGTAATTGTATTAAAATGTTTATTATTTAATTCTAATAATTTCAAATTTACTATACTACTTTAATGCACCAACACTCCAAAAACTGTCCATCTAACCAAGTCCAATAATGTTGTTTCCATCGGACAAATATTTATGATCTTGTTTTGAGGCCTATATAATAAGGAAGAGCAGAAGATGTTAGATTATTAATCATCAATCAGATCAAAAATACCTTTTAGCTGGAAAGACTTGGTTAGATGGTCAGTTTTTGTGGTAAACCATCGGGCCATTCGACATCCCACTGTTACCGGTTTAACCTTTCGTTCTTGTTTGGGTTACGACCTCAGCAGATGGTCTAAATAGGAAGAAGGGGCCTCGAGTGTAAACCTACTTATTCAGCAGCAAAAGGAACATTCTAGCCTGAAAGCTTTAGCCAGAAAAGGCAGTCAACTCTTGTTTCTGTTCATGATTGTCTGTGAGTTTGTTAATTACCAAAAACTTTCTAATGTTTTAAGAGCTGGGTTTGTTTTAAGCAGAAAGTAGCTGAAGATAACTTTGCAGCAAAGCTTTCTGGAACCACGTGACGATGCGGTTTGTTTCCTCTCCAGCCTTCATCCTTCAGACGCAGACGTCAGTGGATCCTCTCAATCTGATCCGACCTTCAGGTTAATCTGATTATGAGGCTTTCCCCTCAGCCTTCTCCTTGTCAATGACGGCCGCCATGGAGACTCCCTTCTACCACGACGACTCCCCCGCCGTCCCGTCCTTCAGCCAGGTTGCGGAGTACGAGCGCTACCCGGGGAGCAAGATGCTGATGAGTAAGAAGGCCATGTCCATGGCTGGAGGGCATCACTTCCTCGGCGGCGGCGGCGGTAACGCTTCAGGAAGGAGCGGGAACCACAACAACCTGGGGCTCCCTGGTAACGGCGCCATGATGACCTCCACCCCGTCGTCCACAGCATCGTCCGCAGACATGAACATGCTGAAGCTGGCGTCCCCCGACCTGGAGCATCTCATCATCCAGTCCAACCAGGGACTGGTCACCACCAGCCCGGTGTCCAACGCCAGCAACCCCTTCATCTACCGCAACCAGGCCACCAACGAGCAGGAGGGGTTCGCGGACGGCTTCGTCAAGGCCCTTGCAGACCTCCACAAGCAGAACCAGCTGGTGGGAGGTGGACACATGTCCCCGTCCTCCACCGTCTCCCTGCAGGCGTCCTACCAGAGGAACCTGATGTCCGCGGTTGACATGCCCGTCTACACCAACCTGAGCAGCTACAACCCCGCCCAGATTCCTTATTCCGGTGGGCAGATGGCGTACGGCGGAGGGGCGGCGCACGGCGGCCCCCAGAACCACGCCCGAGTGCTAGACGCCCCTCAGACCGTCCCGGAGGTGCCCCACCCACCGGGCGACCCCATCTCCCCACCGTCCCTCTCCCCCATCGACCTGGAGACGCAGGAGCGGATCAAAGCCGAGCGGAAGAAGCTCCGCAACCGCATCGCCGCGTCCAAGTGCCGCAAGCGGAAGCTGGAGCGGATTTCCCGGCTGGAGGAGAAGGTGAGGGTCCTGAAGAGCCAGAACTCCGACCTGGCCTCCACCGCCGCCACGCTGAGACAGCAGGTCGCCCAACTCAAGCAGAAGGTCATGAGTCACGTGACCAACGGCTGCCAGATCGCCGTGGCGTCCGGAGCCGCCTCCAAATCCGGAGGGGGAACCGGCAGTGAGGACTCCAGCTGCTGAGGAGGGGTTTCAGGAGGAGATCCACGGGCCGGAAGGCTGAACCTGTCGCCCGGTCTGGACTTCTGGTGGCAGGAATCCTGGATTAATCGGCCTGACACATGAGCCGCTGTGCTTCCAGTCCGAACAGGGCGAAGGCAGAGCAGCACAGGGGACCAGTTTTTCTGACGCATCTTTAACCATCTGGTGGGAGTTACTCACAGTCAGATACCAGACGATTAATTCACTTCAGCTGAGATGTTTTTATCATCCCTGATACATTTTCAAGGAATTAAACTTTGTGAAACAAATGAAGGGAAGGCTTGTACTATTGGGGGTGGAGACAAATTTCCAGAATGGAAAAAAAAACCCCATAAACTTTGAACTTTCTTCACCACAAACCACCACGTCACAGGTATGCTGCAGAGAAAATTAAACTGCTTTCTTCCAAATCCACTCATCAGATGTCATTTTGACTTCAAACATTGTTTCTGAACGAAAAATTGTTCCGTTCACAGCAGTTTCCAGGAGGCAGCAGCTCTGTTTTACATAATCGTGCTTCTTCATTTTGTTTTTTACATAATAAAACTGGCACAAAAAAAAAAAAGAAGGGAAACACGATTCTACACCAGTTTTTTCTCATCTCCACCGGGTTTGAAACGTTGAAGATGAGTTTTAATTCAGTATGAAAAGCAACAGTTTTAAATCTTATTTGACATCTGTATGAAGATGTTTTATGTAACATTGAAATTTTTGGTCGAAAACATGTTTTTCCATCTTTTTTAAAGGATAAAAAATATTCATTCATGTAAATGTATTCAGTGACTGTAGCTATTCGTCTTTTATGGATGAGCAGCTCCAACAGCAGGTAAAAGTTAACATTAACAGTAATTTTCCGTTTTGTCAGAATGACTTTTTTATTTTTCTAATATATTTTATCCATAAAATATATTTTGGGCTGAACTATAAACCTAATGCTGATTCTGACAGGTGGAAAATTATTTTTAATTTCAAACTGAGCCTGTTACATAGGAGCCTTTGGAGGGAAACAGTTAAAATTGTATGTTTATTATATTGACGTCTACTTTTCTTTTTTCTTGTTTAAGGTGGAAAAAGAACAGATACTGAAAATAATTTTTTACCACAGCCGGCATCGTGGTGTGACACATCATGCGTACAGGTTGTTTTTTCTTGTAATGCAGATAAATGGAGATATGATTAACCAAGTCCATTTATTAGAGCGTACAGCTCTCTGAGGAGGTTTTAAAGGTCCTTATAGTCACAGTAGCGCTCTTTGAGGACATTCCTTAGCATATAATTGATTGTTTTTTAGATTAGTTTTTTTATAGGCTGTTTAGACCAGTGATGTTGATCCTTTAATTTGATTACAGTTTAAGGTCCCAAAATGGAGGATATGTCAATTTTTAAGAGGATCTTTAAAGCTATCTGATGAATTTTTTGGGATTCTAGGAACTATGATGAATTTTTCCTAGAAGATATAAGCACCAAACTTTGACAAGGTCATGTTGACAGACGTTATGCAAAGTGATGTATCACAAATCCAAAATATAACCTTTGCTTCAGTGTTTTTTTTGTTTGAATCGTTTTATGTGGCATTAAAAAACAACAAAAGCTATCGCTATAAGCATTTGCTTCAGTTTTTGTAGATGTTTCTGAATTCCCCCGGGGATAAAATGATTCTCTCTAATACAGCATACTGCGCCTAATCTAAAACTGTACTTTATTTCAGGAAACATTTTTACAACTTCAAGCTAGCTTTCGTTGTGGACCTTACATAGACTGCATGGCATCCCAAAGGTTTTGGGATGTTGAATAGGGCAAACTGATTATCTGGCTTGGCAGAAACCACAGGAGCAGCCACTCATTAGAACCAGATACAAGTTTTACATCTTATAGTATTTTTTTAAAAACTTCCTCTAACAAATTAAGACTCATTAAAAGCCTGAATGGCCTCCCCCTGAGTCTCCATCTTCTCACTCGGTTTCTTCTCAGACATCTAGCGAGGTGTTACTGTTTTACTGTTACAGCCTTTATCGTTTAAAACGAGAACATATTTTGGTTTTAATTAAATCTAAATCTCGTCATAACCAGATACTGCTCCTGTATTTATTTTCTAGCTCTGGCATTAAAAGCTTTCACAAACTCGCACATTGAACATGTTTAACTTAAATAACAGAAACCTGCATGTGGCTAAGTGCAACAGCTAACCTGCAGCTGCTACAGAAGCTAGCATGTAGCTACTAACTAGCATATGAGTTACTAACCATAGCCTGACATTTACACTCTTTATTTACACTTTTAAATTTATTGTCAAGACAACTGCCCACCACTCTTCACCTTAACCACAAGGAATCTTGAAAAGTGTTTAAGAAAATAAGCATTAAGTAGTAAGAAAAAACAAAAATCACAATATTTAATGCCATTAGCTAACAGGCAGCTAACGATATCAGCTAGCATGTGGCTAACTACAGGCTATCTCTCATTTGATTAGCCTAAAAAAATTGATTTTATTCTTTTATACTTTCCATAAACTAAACCCTCAACATTACAGATTAAAGATGTCTGTTTTGGTTTTAATTTTCCAGATTTGTAGTCTTGACACTCGCCAATAGATAATAGAGGGCATCTTATTGCCATAAAGTAAAAACACCCAAAAAACTGATGCTTCTTTTTCAAGAAAAGTGATCGGAGAGCAGGATTCAGCGTACACTTTGTGCTTCATAACTAAAAGCTTTTAATCTTAAAGTGGATTTTTTTTTTTACTTAGTGTAAATAAAACTCAGTTTTGGATTTGAGATTAAGATGGCTGGTGAATCTTCTTATTTTGTGTTCTTACTTTTAATCACAAACTTTCAGACTTGAGGCTAATCCCTTTATTATTATGGACTGTTTTGTGCTGAATTTAATATACAGTCAGATTTTACTTCAGGCTGGGATATATTCAACAGTAAACAATGTAAATTACATTTTTTTAAAGAGCAGCAACAAGACAATAAAACAATACTTTTGACTGATACATATGGCTAGGGATTGGTGAAATACGGTCCCAGTATGAGTTACCTGTTAAAGGTTACAAGAGGAAATATTTATTTTTTAAACTTGAACGAGGCTTTTTACACCTCTAAGGATGCTATTTTTGCACAAATGTACAAAACTTGTTTATATGTTTACCTTTACATCTATGATCTAATTGAGTTTTTTGAACAAATTAATGTTTGTATTTATTGCTTTTATTGATGTGTTGATCTGTTCATATTGTTCTGCTGTATTCCAGTGTTTTTGTGTGATGAAGTGTTAAAATGTTTAATCCAATCATGACTGTGTCGTTTTTAAATAAAGTTTATAGTTTGATGATAATAAACATAGGTATGTAAACACTGCATTGCATTTTGTTTCATTATCTGAATTTTCATATTTAAGGATTTTGGTTAAATTGGTGTAAAAGTGTTTGCTCTTGGTTTCAAGTTGAAAAATGGTGGATGAGCAACACCTCCTTATTACGACAAGTTTTGGTGTTGAGACTTGAGTCTCTGAGCAATCTTTATCTCATTTATAAACCATAACAGACCGTAGCTCTGACACGTGATGCGCTGCATGCAAACATTTTATTAAGCAGGAACTTTCCCACCCTAACCACCCTAACCCTGTCCACAAAGAGCACAAACAGAACTGGGGAACACCTCGTCAGAACAGCAGCATATGTCTCAGGTGTTAATGTTACGACCCGCTGGTGTAAAATACTGTAAGTATGAAAACGGAGCGCTGAAGAATGCGAAGATCGCTGACTGTGGCCAAGAAAGCCCACATGCATTTGGCTGTTAAGAGCATCTATTTATCTCCATGTTCGACTCATCGATGAATCACTGAGATGAAGAGACTTCTGAGGCAGCTCTTTTACTCTTGACACTTTTACAGTTTCAACACGTTCGCTTGGTAATCATCTATTATTTCCTTTAAATCCTGAAAACTGCCTGCATCAGGTCATCTCATAGAAACACGATGATTAGCTATGAGGTGAGACGGAGGGGCTGATGTGCCGTTAAATGAGAAACCGACAGGCTGCTGGTGTGGTTCTGAGTCCGTTCGGGTCAGAAACGCTGATTCATGAACAGAGCAGCCGGGTTTGGTGAAAAACGATTGAAGTTAGAAGGAGTAGAGGTAAACGGGACCTCAGAGTGTTGTGTAACAGTTTGGACTCCCTTTGTTTGTGCCTTATGGCCAAACCGAGCCAGAACCTAGAACTTAATGACCGTGTTTATGGAAATCCTTCAATGATACAGTCATGGTGTTGTTAGCCGGGGAACTAAGCCCTGAAGTGGATAACAACACGTTTAGTCTGACCACACGGAGCCTGGAGACAAGACCGACTGATGATGAGCAGAAAATAAACCGATGTCTGAGGGACATTTCAAGGAAGTTCAGCTTCACTCAGCTGTTTTTCTTTGTCCCACTTCAGCCTAAAGTTCGTTTAATCATCTATCGGTCCACCACTCGATCCAGTTTATTTATATAGCTTCAATTCACAACAAATTTCATCTCCAGGCACTTTACCAGAAAAGTCATTTCAATCCAATTATCCAAACATTCTAGTCAGTTAAAAGTTTTCTATGTAAGAAATCCCAGCAGATTGTGCTGAGTCATTGATGTGAGGTTGTACCCGGATCATGCAGACTCCAACCACAGCAATTCCTTATACTGAGCAAGCATGTAGCGACAGTGGAGAGGAAAAACTCCCCTTTAACAGGAAGAAACCTCCAGCAGAACCAGAACCAAAACCTGGATTAGTACAAGCGGTCATCTGCCACGACCGTCTGGGGGTCTGAGAAGACAGAGAAGAGACACAGAAAGAGCATCCATTAATCCATCCATCCATCCATCCATCCAACATTCATCCATCCATCCAGCCATCCAACATTCATCCATCCATCCATTAAACATCCATCCATTAATCCATCCATCCATTAATCCATCCATTAAACATCCATCCATTAAACATCCATCCATCCAACCAACCATCCATCCATCCCTCCATCCATTTAACATACATCCAACCAACCATCCATCCATCTATCCACCCATCTACCATCCATCCATGTATCCATCCATCCATCCATCCATCCATCCATCCATCCATTAAATATCCATCCATTTATCCATCCATCCAACATCCATCCATCCATCCAACCAACCATCCATCCATCCCTCCATCCATTTAACATACATCCATCCAACCATCCATCCATCCACCCATCTACCATCCATCCATTTATCCATCCATCCATCCATCCATCCACCCATCCATCCATCCACCCATCTACCATCCATCCATTTATCCATCCATCCATCTATCCAACCATCCATCCATTTATCCATCCATCCATCCATCCATTAATCCATCCATCCATTAAACATCCATCCATTAATCCATCCATCCATTAATCCATCCATTAAACATCCATCCATTAAACATCCATCCATTAAACATCCATCCATTAAACATCCATCCATCCAACCAACCATCCATCCATCCCTCCATCCATTTAACATACATCCAACCAACCATCCATCCATCTATCCACCCATCTACCATCCATCCATTTATCCATCCATCCATCCATCCATTAAATATCCATCCATTTATCCATCCATCCAACATCCATCCATCCATCCAACCAACCATCCATCCATCCCTCCATCCATTTAACATACATCCATCCAACCATCCATCCATCCATCCACCCATCTACCATCCATCCATTTATCCATCCATCCATCCACCCATCTACCATCCATCCATCCATCCATCCACCCATCTACCATCCATCCATTTATCCATCCATCCATCCATCCATCCAACCATCCATCCATTTATCCATCCATCCATCCATCCATCAATCCACCCATCTACCATCCATCCATTTATCCATCCATCCATCCATCCATTTAACATCCATCCATCCATTAATCCATCCAACCATCCATCCATCCATCCACCCATCTACCATCCATCCAACCATCCATTTATCCATCCATCCAATCATCCATCCATCCATCCAACCATCCATCCATCCATCCATCCACCCATCTACCATCCAACCATCCATCCATTTATCCATCCATCCATCCATCCATCCACCCATCTACCATCCATCCATTTATCCATCCATCCATCCATCCATTTAACATCCATCCATCCATTAATCCATCCAACCATCCATCCATCCATCCACCCATCTACCATCCATCCAACCATCCATTTATCCATCCATCCAATCATCCATCCATCCATCCAACCATCCATCCATCCATCCATCCACCCATCTACCATCCAACCATCCATCCATTTATCCATCCATCCATCCATCCATCCACCCATCTACCATCCATCCATTTATCCATCCATCCATCCATCCATTTAACATCCATCCATCCATTAATCCATCCAACCATCCATCCATCCATCCACCCATCTACCATCCATCCAACCATCCATTTATCCATCCATCCAATCATCCATCCATACAATCATCCATCCATCCACCCAGAGGGTGATGTCTAGTTTTAGTTTTCTCCATTTTGGACAGAAAGTTTGTTTCTGGTGTCGTCTGATCAGAGAATCTTCTTCCTTCCTCGTCTGTCTGCCACACGACTTGTAGCAAACTATGAACTTTTTCTGGCTTTTCTTTCATCTATGTCTTTATTCTTACCGCTCCGTCATTAAGACCATGGAGTCTACCACTAAAAGCTGTTCTGTGCTCAGTTTCTTCCACCTGAGCTGTAGATCTCCTGTCTGTCCAGGTGGACGTCCATGTCCTGGTAGGCGGTCCATCCTCTCTCCATGTTTAGACGACAGATTAATCAACGTAGTACCAGAGCAGAACCTCAGAGTTCAGAACCAGAACATCTGCATCCCAACTTGGAATGAATGCTTCACAGCTGGACTCTGTTTGCTGGTTAGTTGACGAGTGAAGGCGGTTTGATCGCACTGCTTTCATTTATATTTACACTGTTATGATCCAGCGTTCTGTTTGCTGAAAGCTTCTGGATGAACGTGTAGACACGGGTTGGTCATGATGCTTCACAGCTAACTGTGTAAAATCAGCTTTAAAGCATAAACCCCGATAGGTGATTATTTTCATTACTTTAAACTGACTTCTGAGACAGTTTGGCAGAACATGTTATGTAGTGGCTGTTTTTTCCATATTCTGCTCCAGATGGAGTGACCCACTTACTGAGAGAGCGGCGGAGCGAGCGGCTCTGTGCCATTTCTGGTGACTAATACCCCCTCCACCCACACCTCCACACACACACACACACAGCGAGCTGCTCTGGTGTGTCCTCAGTCACGTTGTTTTACTGTGTTTTCGCTCTCTTATGGCTCTGTTTGTTAAAAATAAAGATGTTTGTGAAGGGATGAGTGCTGACAGCCAGCGTCAGGAGCGCCTGTTGTGCTTTTACGTGTTTCTACCTCCTCAGAGCGCAGGAGATGGAAACCGTAACGCTGTTAGCGCGGGACCGATAAGGGCCCCACCTCAACCCGGAAACCTTTAACACAGAATGGAGCTGAGAGAGAACAAGCCTCGTTTGTCACACAGCTGCCTCTGCTTCATCCACAGACGGGTGGAGTTAAATCCTCACCTGGTTGGCTCCGCTGCTGGGACAGGTGAGTTCCTGCAGAGCCGGCCAAAGGCATAAGCAAAATAAGTGGTTGATAAGAGCCCCCCAAACCTATCTGGGCCCCCTCATAAATGCTGAAATTGAACAGAGACTAAAGATGTTAAAATGTATGAAAATGTTGGTTTCAGTGGAGATTATTTAAATATGATCAATTGTTTACAATTCTTTGTCCACGTTTCTGTGTCATACATCTTTTTAGTAATAATTTTTAAATTTAAAATTCTATTTTTCTTTTTTTCTTTTTAACAGAGGGCGAAGTGCTTTCAGTGAACATATTGTGTTTGTCATATTTATAACTGATCTCCAGCAGGCTCAGCAGATAGAAAATAACAAAACAAAGAAGCTTTTATAGAAACAAGAAGTCTCAGTCTGTTGTTTTGTGTTCTCATTTTGTTAAACGTCTTGACGCAATCTGCTGAGATTCCTTTAATAAAAAACTTTTTTTAACTGATTGGGATGTTTGTATCATTGTATTGAAATTACTTTTCTTGTATAGTGCCTTAAGATGAAATCTGTTGGGAATTGGCGCCGTATGAATAAACTGAATTGAATTGAATTAAACATGATTCAGTGAAATTACTCAGTAGGTATAAGATAGAGAGATTTCTCTCACGTATGGTAGCGATAATTTGTAGTAATATTACTCAAGTAAAAGTACAACGTATGCTGTGGTAAAACTACTCCTAAAAGTAGTTCCTGTGTCTCTGAGGAATCTTTCTGGTCTGCCACGGTGAGGCGGACCGACCTAAAGTTGTCCGATGAAGGAAAGCAGAAGGTAAAACTCCGATGAAACTAACTGCGCCCTGATGACGGAGCCAACAGAACCTCCTTCAGCAGCTTTAACTCTCAGCACGTTTTCCGGTCCACTCTTCTTGCTTCATTTTAATCATGTTGAGGTCTGGACTTTGACTAGGCCACTGGAGTACAGTGATTGTCATTCTGTTGTAAATCAGTTGCTGTGATCAGGATCATGCTTCTGGACTCTAGGATGAAACATGTTCCGTCTGAGACTTCATGGTTTTGGAGACGACCTTTTAACCTTACCAGGTCTATGTGCAGCAAAAGTTGCTTATCTAAGTTTGTTGCTGATGTGTTCCCACCCTGTTGATCCAGCACACTCACCAACCACTGATGATCGGTTCTCCTCAGTGACACCTGGCCCTTACTATTAACCTGAGATCCATTGGAAACAGCAAAGATCCGATAAATTTTCACACGACTGCACCAACGTACAGTAAAAACCTCTGATTTCTATAGATCCAGAATCTTGATGAGACGGAGAGAGAAGCAGCTTCTGAGGAGGTGAACTTAAAGATAAACATTTGGGTGGATTAATCCAGAGCCTCCATATGTAAAACAGATTAATTTGAGCTGTCTGCTCTGAAGAGCACTGAGGTCAAACCACCAACGACCCCCCAGTCCTGAAGAAGCTGGAGGGGAGTCAGCGTCAAACCGATTCCCTCCTGATACAGTAAATATTCATAAGACTCACCTGAGGCCCCTACAGCCCCCCCACTCCCTGACAGCCTGCAGACGTCTGTGGAAGTTGGTTCATCTTCCTTGATATGCACAGTTTCTCCCCCAGCTATGCAGCATGATGAAGCCATGCAAACCTGGAGCAGATGGACAGAACAAATCAGTGGATAGATGTCCCATAACTTTCTTCAGCTGGATAGAAAAAAACAGTAAGTCATAATTTTCAGACTTGCCTTTATACCCTGGAGGTCCCATAAAGGCTCTGTTATCACTGAGTTTGGATGCACTCCCAGTGGATGCGTGAGTTCTCCCTGGGTACTTAACCTGTCAGCTTCGGTTACTGAACTATTAATCAGACAAATACTGAAGATTCAACAAAAGAAAAACATCATAGCTTTGTGTATTTATTTCGGACTGCAGACCTTCTAACTGAACTGTCTTTTTTACAGTATATACTGAACCACACAGTAAAATCACAGCTACATTTGTAGATAATTATTCTTAATCCCGGTTTAGAGGAGAACTATCAGATGAAAATTTGGTTCTGGATCAATAAAGGTCAGTTTTGGGAGCAGTGGTAAAAATATTACTGTTACATCACTTTTATGTTAATACATGTAACCCTCTGTGTGAATTAAACATCCATGTGGTGAATCTGAGCTCCTTCCAAAATCTCAGAGGGGTTGAAGTTTCCTCAGCAGCGCCTCGGCGGAGAGGGAACGCTCTGATTGGTCAGTTTTTCCTCCCTCTTTCGCTGTTGATGTTGTTGGCTGACTCCAACTGTTTCTGCAGGTTACATCAACACACACACACACACTTAAAGTTTTCAGCTGCGTCTTTGTTTGGCGTTGTGGTTCGACGTTGCCATGTAGACCAGAAACAGATGAAGGAGACGAAAAGAGGAGGAGCACATCTGCTCACAACTGGAGCTGCTGCTGTGACCGAACGCTTTCATCCTCCATCTCTCACTGACGGTGTCACGGCAGAGGCAGATCTCTGCTCAGATAAACGGGCAAACAGTCGGGGGAAACATAGAGGAACCAAGGCACTAAATGTCTTCTTGTTGACGGGAGGAAGGAACTAAGTTTAGGTTCAAATATGAAACCACAAGGATCTGATTCAGCAGAAGATATGCAGAGATTGATTTTTATGGGTAAAGTTGAAGAGAGTGAGAAGGATGGATAGATGGAGGAATGTATTATTGGCTCTGTAGTTGTTTGAGGGTGACTCAGATGCTCCGCCCACAGATACACTGACTCACTAAACCGTCAAGTACTCGGTGAGCATGTGTGTGTGTGTGTGTGTGATGTACCTGATTTAAATGTCAGTAAAGTGAGAATCTGACTCTCTCTCTCACTATGTTTTTCTTTCCTACGTCTCTGATGGGTGGATGGGACTGAGAGGTTGAAGCAGACTTTCATCCTTGGAAACAAACTCGTTTACCTCCGCGCTCGGCTGGGTTTTATATTCTAGCTCCAGTAGAACCACAATTCCCAGCGGGCCTTGTGGTTGTTTGTAGGGGGTTCTTTCGGGTGGTAACTAGGACGCATGTAATATGTAATGAAGGCTTCATCCATTAGGTGAACGAGGAGCTTTTTAAAAAGTGTCCATGAAAACAAAGAAACATCGTCCCACAGATCTGTAGATCATCTACTAGATCCAGCTGTGATAGAAACATGGCCCTGCAGAGGATGGGGAGGGGACCTGATGGGACTATAGGGATGCTTTAATGGTAGAAATAGGTAAAAATAGGCTGAACCATTAACTCCATCCATCCAACCATCTAGTTTTTTTTATTGTTTGCAATTTGTTAACTTCTAATAATTTTCTGGTGGATGCATCATCTTATTAGACCTACCAGTCTGCCGTGACAGAACTGGACAATGCTGGAGGACTCAATGTGTAATACTCAGAAAAGAACCATACAAAAGCCCAAAGATGCTATCGCTACATGCTGAATATTATGTCAAATAATTCACAAAATGATTCCTTTTTTATTTCAGGAGCTGAATAAATGAGACACTATTCAATGTGAACATTTAATGAAAGTTATTTTGACAAAATATTGTATAATCTGTTTTTCCACATCCCACAGGATCGTTATTTAAATGTTCACATCATGATCAGAACCTCTCTGGAAAAAACATAACCCGGTCCGGAGCAGGTTATGTTCAGAGATTAGGTTGCTATGGTAACTAACATACCTTAAAAAAATACATTCGTTTTTGGAACCGAAAGTTGAGGTTTTCCCACAAACTTACCCTTAAACTTTTCCAGTTACGTCACATAACCTGCTCTCTGGAACGGACCCCTGGCTGCTTTCTCAGTAGTTTCTCTCGTTTCTGCACTTCCCTCCACAGAGTTCCCACAGCACTCTTGGGTTGGTGGCCAACCTGCCCTACCACCAAGTCTTATCCTTCCCACTAACCCTACAGACGCCTTCATTCCTGCAGGCGAGGCCTCCAAACCTCTCCACCAGGGACTGTCCTGGACTCAACAGCAGAAATCCAACGTTTCAAAGCTTGGAACCTGAAACTAAAATCCAACATTTCAAAGTCGTCTCAGTTATGAACTGAAAAAATAACACGGTTAAATAATTGAATCATGCTAGTGAACATAGTATTTGTAGTATTGCAAATGTTTAGTAAAAGTTACGAGGCAGAAACTGTTTTGCGCCCCTCAGATTTGTAGTAAATGAAACGAAGCTTCTAAAATCTCTCCATTTTCCACATGCACACCTTTTCTTTTCCCTTATTGACCGTCATGTCTGATATCTCCCGCTGTTGTTTCCCAGCAGAAGTAGGACGACAGTGAAGGATGCGAACGGTCAGCGGGATAAGCATTCAGGTCGCACCGTCACAGAGACAACATCATCAGAGGTTGTGCTGCACGAACGCTGAAGGAAAAACAAAACGGAGCCGTGTCTTCGGTCTAAAAAAAATGGCAAAAAAAAAGATTGTTGGTGGATTATAACTCCACCATCTAAGTTTTTTTTTATAAAGGATATCTACTGGAAAGGCAGGAGAATAAACTCAACATTGCTGATTCTGGCTATATCTCAGTTTATTGCACATGTCACATGAAAGCACTTTGCAGCTGAATTGGCTTTCACAATTAAGAGTGATCGACTTATTTTCAAGAGCTTGCATTCAATTCATCTTGTTTATTACTTTTAATATGATTTGCAAAAGACATGATTATTGAGGTCACCAGGAAATGATAGATTAATTATTGAGTCATTTTCATAACTTCTGCACATGATATGCTAGCTGTTACCATTCAGTTCCATTCTTTATGCTAAGCTAAAGCTAACAGACGGATTAGGAGAATGACTGGTTACAAAATGCTTTTTTTCAAAACTTATTTAAATCTGAGGTAACAAACTAAACTTTAATTAGGGATAGAATATCCCCTTAAATATAATTTAAACCTAGTGGGCAATATAAAAGGTATAAAGTAGAATTAATATAATTTAGCCCAAGGTATAGATTTTGACTATACCGCCATGCTGCATTTTGATGATGTTATCAAGCTTTACCTACCTGTACGTACCTGGTACGTACTTTGTACCAGGTATTCAAGGATACTGACGTTCTGTTTTTATCTTCACACTGGATATTGAAAGTTTACAGCTTGTTTTTCTTTTAACGAAAAGGAAAACTTGTTGAGCTTGAAGCATTTTGAATTCAAATACATGCAGGTTTCATTTTGTGCGATATTTAATGTATAAATAAGTAACCAGGAAATAGGACCATTTTTAACTTTATTTTTTTTATAATATCTAGTTTCGTGTCATTTTAAATATCTTCATCTTTAATTATGTTGTGTTGTGAGCATTTTTGTTTTTTATTATTTTGGAAAAGGAATTGAATATTAAAAAAGGCGTTTTGCACAATAAATGCTCTTTAAATGGAAATCCAAACTTTTTTTAAAGTTGTTCTGCAGCGATACATCAGGAAAGTGAAACTGTTTACAAGTCATTTTAACATATATAAAGAAAAAGAAGAATATATTGCAATACATGCTTTAGAATATATCGTAATATAGATATGAGGCCGTATCGCCCAGCCCTAAACCGTACTCCTAATTTTGCTTTTTTTTTGGCACAAGGACCTGGATTCAAACCTCGGAGGGTGAATCTGAGTCCACTTGAGTTAAAGTTTCATTTGTTTGACAGTCAGACTCCAAACATCAGAGAGACAAACTTTCATCGTCCCTGAACCTTGTCCTAACCCCCCGACTCGTCTCTCAGCCGTCTGTCCTGCATTTAGTCATTGTTTGTATCTGTTTGCGTCTAATGAGCTCCGACTCTGAGGTTACGTAAAGACGATGCAGAGGAGGCGCTGAGGCAGGGAAGCGTCTCAGCTCTCAGGACTGCATCCCAGTTCTGCCTGGCTGTCTGTCCTATGATCTTCATCTAATATTTCTAACAGCATTAATAGCGTCACAGTGTTGCTTCTAGATGACTTTATCTGAGTTTTTTTCCTTCTATCTGACCAGTGATCGTCTGATTGGGTGGTGCCAGCTTACCTTTATCTTTAATAACCAGCAGGACTCATCGGTTCTGCCAGAATGTCCGGCTGCATTTGCAATAATAAAGTCCACACATCATCTGCGAATCCAATAAAGGAGTTCTTTCAATCCTCATATCTTTTGTTCTTGTTTCAAATTCATCATCAAACAATTTTATTAGCAAAGATAACCTGAAATTTTTTAAGCTTTTAAATCATGATTTTATTCATTAAGGGGGAAAAAACTGAACTAGTCTGGTTATATATGGAAAAAGATAATCGTCCCTTAAGCTAAGAACTAGTCGCTCCACCCTTCAAGCATGTGTGACACCTGGCAATGAGTATTTTCTGTCACTGATTAGGATTGTTGACTGATTCTACTTGACAGAATTGTTTTCATATTGGAACGTTTTCATGTACTGATGACCTGATTTAGGCACTGAAATTCTTGTTCCTTATCATTTGTTGGTTTGTCCAATCTGCTTCATGTTGTCATAGAGCTTTACTGTTAGATCCTGAAGGTCAGACCATGACCTGAACAAGGTCCTGATAATGAAATTGACCAAGACTTTCCAAATAATATGGGCGCAGTGAATTCATGGTGGAACTAATAATTTTACTGTAACTTAATATCCATCTGACATAACATTTATTTGTTATATAATTTATAATACCAGAATAAAGTGACAAATTGTCAAGTGACAAATACATTTTCAAAGCACTCTATATATGTACATTTCCTATTCTGACTAAAAAGCCACCTTGTTAGCGAGTTATTTGTAATGCTGCGTTCAGACCGCAGGATTTGTCAGCGTCAGCAGCGTCTAGATTACGTTAAGTCTAAAGTTGAGGCCGTTGGAGGAGCGTCTCAGTCTCTGCGGCGCTTTGTGAGCTTTGTGTCGTCAACTTTTCAAGTGTTTCCTGCGTTTCAAGCTTCAAAGCTCATAACGCTAGCCACTCAGAAGTTCTTGACGCTCTTGACGCAGCACGGCAAACAATCAGAGCGTCTCACTGTAGTGATGTCGCCCGGCGTCGACGCTGCCTAGCCGACCACGATCCGCGAGTGTTTAAAACATCCAGCAGAGAAAGACTTTGCCAGCTTCATCTTAAAATGCATCTGCTGTGTTTATGCGTCGAACTGGTTGCTTTATGAGCGTTGCTTGACGCTGACAAAGCCTGCGGTCTGAACGCACCATAAGCTAACCTAAACTTGTTAATTATGAATGTTTAGTAGATTATGGTTTTGCCATTGTTTTTTTGTTTTGTCTGTCTGTTAGTTAGCAAAATTATTTAAAAATGTATTGGTGAAAATTGAGGACATTTTCGGGAACTGGTTTCAGTGGGACCAGAAACATGTGATTAGCGGTTGGGGTTGTTTGGAAAACCATTACCGAAAAAGTGATTTTGGTGAATAACTGCCCGACTAATGATTATATCATTGTGAATCCTGCTGCCAAATGCATGTTTCCATGGTTAAAGAATCTACAAAAGTTATAATTAAGTAACAACATTGGGGTAGGGGGGGCTGCCTTAACGGAGGTCTAAACTCTTTTCTAGGTTGTTTATTTTTTTCTGACCATCCTGTAGTGTTTGAATACATTAAATTTTCAACAAAACAAAAAAAAACTGGAAGAAAATGTTATTTCTTTTAAGGGGTTTTAAAACCAGCTAGCTTGAAAGCTAACTATTTTCAAGCTAGCTCTTATCCAGACAGTTGAATAGTTGTAACATTTATGACATTAGGTTATATTTATTTGTTCTTTTACCACTTTTCAAATGACTTTACTCATCTTTCATTCTGTTAAAATCTGACAAAAAAATAAACATTTTTGTTTCTTTCAAGAGTCTCCAGACACAAACCTTTAAGAATAATTTGTTTGGTTTAATTGTTTAGCATTTTGTTATGGATGTTTTTATTGCATCTACAACAAGCCAAAGCGTTAAAGTAGACTCAACCTTAACTGTAGTAATGATAGCTTAAATTATAATCTCAGATGTCCAACATGCCAGAGGAACATCTGATCTCCAGAGAAGAGACGACAGGTCAAGAGGTTGCCGCTGATCGCTCTTCCTCTCCCTCCTCTCTGTTCATATTCATCTCTTCCTGCTGGAGTTTGGTCATTGTGTTTCCCTCCAAGTAATAAAGGCAGCTCATTCTTCAGTTTGCAGGAGCATATTTGGCTGCTGGGATGTCAGTCTACATTAAACCATGCAGACACTGGATCTCTTTTTAGCTTCGACCCTCCGGGCTCCAGCACACATCAAATAGTCTGCATTAAATAAAAAATAAAATAAAAATCCCCCAAAGGTTTCAGTAAGAAAATATTAATGAGATAAAAACTGAGTTCTCATTTAGTGATGCGACCTGATGTGGACACACCTGCCCTTCTGAGATGTTAATTAAATGTATCAGTTCACAAAAACATCAGCAAACCGAAGAACGTGGAGAAGGATGTATGCTAATGAAGCTATAATCCCTGCATATATATCAGATCACACAAAACAGAGCTTACTTTAAATACAAACGTCAACCAGGATCATAAACAACAATTGAGTTGAATCTAATCACAGAAAGTGAAATCCTATGGCCACTCATTTGGTCAACAATACACAAAGTGGTCGTGGTTGAAACATTTATATTTCACAAGACACACTAGTAAGAGGGAGTCAAAAATCAATGTTACATTGGGAGCCTTTAGCTCTAAATGAAAGTGGTATTTGCATATCAAAAGTACAGCTTAAAACAACGTTTGTAAGATGTACTACCAACAATGGCTACCTGGACGTCGCCATATTGGAATCACGACATACTGAGATAAATAGGGCACACTGGGTTCTCCACCTTCTTCTGACTTTGCTGAGTCACCCTGAAAGTAGGACTAATATCTCAATACCAGTCGACTGAATGTCCAAGTCACAAATATGAAATATTAATGTATGAGATGCACTGATGTACAGAACAAAGGTCCCAGTTTCAAGCAGCAGAGTAAAAGCACTGAAGGTCTTGGGCGTGTGGATCATGAGGAGGCGTGTTGATGCTCCTCTGCTTTTTTGGTTCATCAAGGTGTGGGTGGAGCGGCAGAGAGCAACGAGATGGCTTCATCTGAGTCCATGTTGAAGAGCGAGCTCTTGTTTAAATCGAACAGAACCACAAAAAAAAATGGTGCGTCACTTTCACAAGGTGGCAAACATGTGACTCGGATCATGTTCAAGACACTAGCTTCACATTCATGCACAGAGAGAGTGGAGTGTATGGAAAGTTGGTTTGTATCGGTCGTCTGTAAATATTCTTCTGTAATATCAAGTAAAGACCGATACACAGTCAAAAGTTAACAACCATTTGGGTTATTAAAGGAGACATATCATGGAAAATCCACTTTTTTAGCCCCTTAAATGCATGTAAATGTGTATTTTGGGTGCAGACAACTTACATTTATTTACTCTTCTGGTGCTGTGTTTATATCTTTACATTCTTTTTTAGTCATATTTTTCAGTCTGTTAAGTTTTCTCTATTCGCTGTTACATTTTCTTGTCTATTACGTCACAGCATTTGTTGTTGAACTGCCAAATAAGGTAATGAACTTCCGGGTAACCAATTTCGTGAAGCCGCCATTTTTTCTCCCCCACGGCGATTTTTTAGTCCAAGGTCAGTCATGTCGAAGTTACAAGAAAGCAAGTCAAAATGTTCAGTTATTGGGTGTATTAACCCACACAAATCCCTACATTGACCCCCCAGCATCAGAGCCTCTGAGAAGTACCTGGTTACATTTTATTTTTAGCGGAAATATACCGACATCTGTGGGGAAAGTTCTCCTCGTTTACCGAAGCACTCCGAGGACGAGTGCTTCAGCAACCTCGGTCTGTATCAGGAGGGATTTGCCAAAAAGACTTCGTCTGATTGAGGGGTCAGTTCCTTGTCTCCATGGAAACGACGGACAAAGCAAAGCGGTAAGCTTCAAATAACACTAAAATGACAGTAAACTTTATTTTAGACATGAATGTTGTGTGTTGATATGTCGTACGGGCGATTGTTTTGATAGTTGTAGCATTGTACATTCTGCTTCTGTTAGCGATGTGTGCTAGCTTTTAGCTGAGGATATAACTGTACTGCATGCTTTGAATAAAATGATTGGGCTTTTTTTGACGGTTTTTGTCGTGGGGTAAACATGATGTACGGGAATTTAGCGACGATCGCTTCGCAATAAAACGTTTATCTGCCGATAGTAATCGAATCGCTGCTATCAGACTACAAAAATGTCCGAACGGGGTGGAGCGGAACGCTCTGTAACCTGGAGGGGGCGGGGCATGAAATGTTTCGCTTACATTTAAAGGGACGGCACCAAAATGAGTTGCTCTAAAGATGCTCCTCAGAACGGTATAAGGAGGATCTGTGGGGCTACAATAACATGGAATTCAGACCAAACCACTGCGGTTCTACTTTACATAGACCACAAGTGAATGATTTACTGTGAAACGGAAGGATTTAAAAGCAATATATATCTCCTTTAAGCCTGTGGTAACAGAAAAAAAGGCGGTTTAAACGGCCTACCCTACCTTTAAAGCTGAAACGTTTCACATGTTGGGAGGAAAATGATAAAAAGGTAACATTCAGACTCACCAGCAGTTTGCATCGAGAGCTTCGCAGGACGCAGCTTTTTCTTTAGATTTCCTCTTCCGCTAATGGGCAATTAAATAGCATATTAAATAATATTTAGCTCTGAGCTACAAGCTTAGTTTGAAAATAAATATTTAGTTTCCCAGTTTAGCTCGCTAGCTAAATATTTTGCTCCAAACTAAATATTTCGCTTTAACTTAGATATTCAGTTTGCAGACGACATACTCAGTAGTAAATTTTTAGTTTGGACCTAAATATGTAATTTGTAAACAAAATATTTATCTTGCTAACTCAATATTTAGTTAGAAACTATAACATTTGTAAATGAATATACAAAAGCAACTTTGAAAAATGAACCACCATTTTTTCATCTTGTGACGGACCAAAAAACCCAGATTATTGCTGCTAACTTTTCAATGGAAAATCTGTTTTGTGTTTTTTCAAGTAGTTTGATCCAGTTCGGTGTGGCAGCAAAAGCTCCTGGAATATTTTGTAAATATATTAAAAATGACTATTAGTGGTCTGATAAAGTAAAATATATATAAATATATGCACAAATGTACTCTATATATCCCTTGTAGGTCCTCGTAAATCCATTTTTAACCTAATTTGTGATTTTTCAATCATAATGTAGGCACAATGAGTGAGGACCAAATATGGCCAATAAATACTCACTGGGCCCATTAACTTAAAACTGTATCAGCAGTGGAAGAATAATTGTATTTCACATTTAGTTGACTGGATAATGTGGACATTTATGTAAAATACAGGGCAACCACCCGGAGGGTCAAAATGAATGACGTGGGGGGCCAACTTTGGTCCCCGGCCCCCATTTCGGGCAACCCTGTTCTGGAACATCACCAGCAATAAAAAAAGGTCAGATTATTTGTTTGCAGGCAGCGTAATGGCGCGTTCACACCACCCCAAACGTCCAGACCTGCAAGATCACATGTAAAGTCGAACCGTGACAAACCGTGCGGTGTGAACGCACCATCAGAGTCCTGTTGCTGTTAGCCAATCAGAGGCGAGATGTTTGCATATCAACAATAATATCATTAGCAGCCCCTGCTTTACACCAGAAGCTGAGGTATTGTATTATGTAATAGATTAGCTTTCCCTTCCCACCAGGAGCGTTTCAGATCTCCTGCAAATATTTTCCACCCAGCTGGTCCCAGGAGATCATGAAATCACAGGAAAATTGCAATGGTAGGATGCAGCAAATAAAAGTGATTCTATGTTAAAAACTGGCATAAACTCACCATCCACCCGAAGAACTGCAGATATTACTGTCCGTGCTTTCTCCTTATAAATAAATGAATCCTGATACCAGATAAACTGTCTGATTCTCCACTTTAACCATCAAATTGTCATCTTCTGTGATGAAAACCAACAAATTAGACCCACAAACTGACTGACTTAAAACCTGGTGTGACTGATGATGACGTTTTGGTTTTTTTTTTATGCAATCAGAAATCTGCATTTATGTCGCATTATAATGCTTAACAACGCCCTAGTGTTTGATTTCCTGTCTGGTCTGATCTAAACTGCTGGAAAAAAAACAACAGAGATTACAGTAAACTCATTAAAGAATCATAAATGGGACCTTTAAAATGTCAAAATTTGCACTACATTGTATATTGTTTTCCTTCTATTATTTTACATATGTTTTATATGTTTGCTGTGATCGAACAGTTACCCAGTTCTCATCTTTTTCCTCGACACTTTCTTGTGTTCCCAACCCTGTTCGTCAAGGCAAAACACATTAATCTTTTCTATCTTTAAAGATAAAAATGTGTGACATTACAGCTTGTTGGATGTAGTTTCCCGAGCCATAGGGGGTGTGGGGGGGTGGGGAGGGGTGGGGGTGGAGACAGGAGCTGGGTAATGCAGGGGGGAGTAAATGCCCCAAACTGATGAACCAGCCAAATCCTCCTTGTTCATTAAACCTCATTAAACCGGAGAGGAGGGCTAATGTGGCGTCTGAATGCGTTCTGAGGCACAGTGAGTGTAGATGTGCTCAGACAGACGCCTTCCCCCCCGCCGGCTACGCTGCCTGCAGAAAAACACACAGAGCTGCATGCAGGCTGGCATCGTGATCCTGGATTATAAAGCAGCACGATGTATACGGATACGAGTCTTTACAGGAGTGTTTTGGATCATTATTTTATCATAAAATTATACCGTTATTATTATTACATTATTGTATCATAACATATTATAACAGTGCAGGTGGTGGGAGACAGGAGGACTCTGGTGAAAATAACATATATGATGGACAGAGTGTCCCAGTCCAGGCATGGAAATGTTGCTGACTGAACATTTTTCCTTTTACTATTTTTATTGCACAATCCGTATTTCTTTTGAATAATCTGATTTTTTTTTTTAAATCTAACAGATGTAGCCAATATATCTTTTTGACTGGAAGTTCTTTATAACATTAATCTCACTGATTCACAAAAACAGAGCAGCATTTATTTTTTAAACTTATCTCATTAATTCATAAAAACGGAGCAGTATTTTATTTTGAAAATAGAAATAAATACTGCTCTGTTTTCCTGAATTAATGAAATACATTTTTAAAAAATAAATAAATACTGCTCTGTTTTTCTGAATTAATGAGATGTTTTAAAAATAAATACTGCTCTGTTTTTCTGAATTAATGAGAAAAGTTTTTAAAATAAAAATACTGCTCTTTTTTATGAATTAATGAGATATGTTTTAAAAAATATAAATAAATACTGCTCTGTTTCCCTGAATTAATGAGATACGGTTTAAAAATAAAAGTAAATACTGCTCTGTTTTCCTGAATTAATGAAATACATTTTAAAAAATAAATAAATACGGCTCTGTTTTTCTGAATTAATGAGATGTTTTAAAAATAAATACTGCTCTGTTTTTCTTATTAATGAGATGTTTTAAAAATAAATACTGCTCTGTTTTCCTGAATTAATGAAATACATTTTAAAAAATAAATAAATACTGCTCTGTTTTCCTGAATTAATGAGATGTTTTAAAAATAAATACTGCTCTGTTTTCCTGAATTAATGAAATACATTTTAAAAAATATATATAAATACTGCTCTATTTTTCTGAATTAATGAGATGTTTTAAAAATAAATACTGCTCTGTTTTCCTGAATTAATGGAATACATTTAAAAAAATATATAAATACTGCTCTATTTTTCTGAATTAATGAGATGTTTTAAAAATAAATACTGCTCTGTTTTCCTGAATTAAAGAAATACATTTAAAAAAATAAAAAAATACTGCTCTGTTTTTCTGAATTAATGAGATGTTCTAAAAATAAATACTGCTCTGTTTTCCTGAATTAATGAAATACATTTTAAAAAAAAATAAATACTGTCTCTGTTTTTCTGAATTAATGAGATGTTTTAAAAATAAATACTGCTCTATTTTCCTGAATTAATGAAATACATTTTAAAAAATATATAAATACTGCTCTATTTTTCTGAATTAATGAGATGTTTTAAAAATAAATACTGCTCTGTTTTCCTGAATTAAAGAAATACATTTAAAAAAATAAAAAATACTGCTCTGTTTTTCTGAATTAATGAGATGTTCTAAAAATAAATACTGCTCTGTTTTCCTGAATTAATGAAATACATTTAAAAAATAAATAAATACTTCTCTGTTTTTCTGAATTAATGAGATGTTTTAAAAATAAATACTGCTCTATTTTCCTGAATTAATGAAATACATTTAAAAAAATAAAAAAATACTGCTCTGTTTTTCTGAATTAATGAGATGTTTTAAAAATAAATACTGCTCTGTTTTCCTGAATTAATGAAATACATTTTAAAAAATAAATAAATACTGCTCTGTTTTTCTGAATTAATGAGATGTTTTAAAAATAAATACTGCTCTGTTTTGTTTAATTACTGAGATGAGTTTTAAAAATAAAAATAAATTCTGTTCTGTTTTTTGGAATTAACAAGATAACCAATGGGAGGCAAAAAATAGGGCAATACGCAAAACCTTAAAAGGAGCAATATCCTCAGGTGTCTGTGCAAAGTTGACTAATTCATAGGCCTATAATTATATACATATTATAAAAGAAGTATTTTATATTTTCACAATCCCAACACAAAGTAAAAGCGAATGAAGCCTATCCAGGGTGTCCCCAGCCTTTTGCCTAATTACTTCCTGAGATAAGCATTACAATGCAAAGGATAAGCGGAATGCTATAGACAATAATGGAATGATTGAAAAAAGACGTGTTTTAGTTTCTCTTACTGAGACAGCTAATAATGTCTACAGGCATAGAACATCCATCCATTGTCTACACCACCAGCCGCATGGTTGGTGTCAATCTGACGGGGCTATTGAGTGAAAGGTGGGTTACACCATGAATATGTCACCAGTCAATGACAGGGCAATGCCGTGGAATGCTCCCACAGTTTATCTTGTCCAGTCAGAAAAACATAGCAGTATTTATTTTTAAATTTTTTTTATTGTCTCATAATTTCAGAAAAACAGGCTTTTATTGTTTTCAAGTGAACGCAATATGCTTCCGTAACAGACAGATGTTGAGGGACACACTTCCAATATATATATATATATATATATACTATTTTTTTCCAAAAGGGCACTAGGGCATTATGGAAAAAAGAGCAGGTGCCCCCCCACCCCCCCGCATGTGCCAGGTACATACAGTAAAAGCTACTCAGATAGATTAGAAGGCCCAAGGGCATTAAGACACTCAAAAAACTATTAAAATCAATCCTGGAGCCAATGTCGTAACTTTAAGACTTTAAAAAAAAAAAAGATGTGCTCCCACTTCCTGGTCTTCATCAGGAGACGCGCTGCTGAATTTTGTAGATGCTGTCAACCCAAGATACTGATTTTGGGAAGACCAGAAAGCAGGGCATTACAGTAATCAGTTTCACTGGCGGTCAGATTTAGGGATGATGGGTCGGCCTGCACCCAAATAGAAAGATCCTGACAGATTGCTGTCCTGCACATCTGCAGACAAAGACAAGCAGCCACCTTTTCCCTGACAGGGACAGTAGGACGAAAATAGTCAGGTGGAGAGTCTAATAGGAAAGCTGAGTGGACACCTTTCCCTCTGTTTCTCCCCGTCCTCAGACAGGAGGCAGGATGTCCACGTCCAACCGTCAGGATAATAGAGGGTCCTATAGCGGTCCGAAGAGAGTGGGCGGTTACTGATGGGACTCAGTCTCTCCTGTTAACGCTGCCTAAAGCATGAAATATACGCCTTGTGGAGTTTATTTTTATTTTCTGGTGTTCTTTGACAAGCAGCACTGAAGACGGTTACAATAGCCGTGACATTTCTCTTCAGGCCTACACAAACTGTCACTTTCTGAAGTCTTTTCACAGATTGGATGTAGTATCACCCAGAATCGACAACTGGTTTCTAAATTGTTCGCTTCATAGAACGCGTCGGGACTGGAAAATAACTCAAACCTCATCTTAAACTTGGAAGAAAATTTAAATCAAAGAGATTCACATATGCTCCACATCGTGTGAAAATTTGATCGACCTTGTTGCTGCCGTCCGCACTAGAAGCATTAAAGTAGCGCACATCACTACGGACGGCCCTGCTGCTTAAAGTGTGCTACACTATTAAACTTGTCTTATCTTGCTATTTAAAAAAATATATATAACATATGGAGGAATTGATTTTTTTATCGACATAGCACCTGTTTAGCTTCAAACTAAACATTTAGCTAGTCAGTTTAGCTTGCTAGCTAAATATTTAGGTTCCTACCTAAATGTGTTCCCACTAGAACCAGGAAAGTAGAACACATCACCCCAGTTCTAAAGTCCTTCCTCTGGCTACCTGTAGCTCAGAGAATAAACTTCTAAATGCTTTTATTAAGTAATGAATCATTAAATGGTTTATCACCAGATTACATTAGAGATCTGCTATCATGGTAGAAACCATCCAGACCAATCAGGTCCTCCAGCTCTAGTTTACTGATCGTCTCTAGAACCAGAACCAAACATGGAGAAGCAGCTTTTAGCTTCTATGCTCCTCAAATCTGGAACAAACTACAAGGAGAAGCAAAGCTCCAGAGACGCTGAACTCCTTTAAATCTAAAATTAAAACGTACCTATTTAGACTTCATTACGAGTAACTGATCCCATTATTGCTTTTAGTCAATTGCTAATGATTTTTTGTTTGCTTGTTTTATGCCGAATGGCATTGTTTTAGTATATAATATTGATTATAAATGTCTGTTTAAGCTTTCTTTTACTGAATATATGTTTTAATTTTCACATTATTTGTAATCTTGTAAAGCAGCTTGAACTGAAAGTGTGCTATACAAGTAAAACTACATTGCCTTGCCTTGCCTAAATATTTTGTTCAAAGTTAAATATTTAGTTTGAGACTGTGGCATTTATAAGTGAATAAATAACATGGCTGCAAATGTGAGTTGGAAAATTGACCCCTATTCTCTTATGACCCCAAAATTACCCAATTATTGCTGCTAACTGTTGACTGTACAGCTTTGCAAACAGTCCTCAGTAGGCTTTAGCTGCAGACTGTTCCATTGCACACTGAAGACGCCGACGGAACCAAAGAGGTTCTGTACTACACCCCGAGATGCTGTCCATGAAGGCCACAAACTGGATCAGAGACAGGAGACGGCGCTGGAGGAGTCCAACCTGAGACAGAGGCCACCCAGCACCTCATAGTCCCAGAGACGTATGGGATGTATCAGGAAACCATCCATGTGGACCGGACAAGTCTAACCATGATAAGCTTCTCTTTTAAAGAATACAAACATGATTCATTACCTCTGAGCAGAACTTTCAGGTATTCTGACTTAAATGAATGTTTTATTGCAGTGAGGATAAAAAAATATAAAGACTTGAGCTTTGAAGATTTTCTCGTTTTTGAACTCCTTTGTGCTTTGACAGATTAAAGCTTCTCCCAGAAACACACGGTGAGGGGGAAATATTAAGATTAAAACCAAACTTAAACAGTCAAGCTGTTTAATTACAGGGACAGAGCTTCCGCCTTCAAACTCCTCCACAAACGCGTCCATGAATTATAGAGCAGCGTGAAGAGGATTAATTACAGCAAGTAAGACCTGTAGCTAATGTGTGCCGCGCAGACCGCCGCTAATGCTCATGACAAGATATATGGAGACAGGTTCCCCTGCAGCAGGGAGGCTGTTTTTATTTTCCAACTCTCCGGCTGACCTCCAGTTTATCCGCCCAACCAATGCAAGGATTTTATACTTTATCTTCAGTTTTGACTTTAAGAAACCCTGTAAGAAGCCAATAGAACGAGCAGGTTTGGTTGTGCTGTTGATTGCATAAAACACTTTAATAAAAACAGCAAAACGTGTAAGTTCTGTAGAATCCCATCGACTCGAACCACTTCTAAGGCAAACAGAAGCTAACAGAAGAAGCGAATGGAACAATGATTAATAATAAAACAAGCTGCATACTGGAAAAAGGCCACTCCAAAAACAAGTTTTAAAAAATCTATACAAGAGTAATGAGCTAAAAAAATCTGCCAATGGAACAAGTGACATTGTCTTGAAAAGATGACCTTGAAATAAGAGGATATATTTAAAAAATGTTCAGAAACAAGGGATTCTTGTTCAGTGATCACTTCATATCAGGTAAGCCTTGGCCAGAGGTTGCATTGCAATTTTTGCTACTCACTTAGCACCCGTTCCGGATGTGATCAGCCCATTAAATGGCCGTTATTAGCGGTTATCACTCCCATTAAATACCGTCAGACTGTGCCCTCTCTACCTACTGAAACAAACTTTTCTGTTTGGTATTTAAAACCTCTTCAAAATAGGTTTAGGCATTTAAAAGAAAGTATATTTGTCCTTCTGTGACCTTAGGTTAGGACATAAAACTTGTGGGTTGGTTGAAATTGGTTAGATAACTCCAGTTACTAAATGCTACTCTGACAAAGTATTTTTGACACGTGCAGACAGTTGGCTGTTATCAGCGATAAGAATGGTAGATAACCTACTAGTAGGTAGAGAGGGCACAGTCTGACAGCATTTAATGGGAGTGATAACCGCTAATAACGGCCATTTAATGGACTGATAACATCCGAATCGGCTGCACTTAGATTGATGAAGTCAGAAAAAAGCAGGTGAATATATAATCGTAACTGTTAATCTTTTAAATTATTAAAATGACATTTTAAGTCGTATTTGTTTGTTTTTAATTAAACAGTGACAGAAAAACTGAAGGCGGTGGGTTTTTGTTAACTACTTGGTGCAGAAGTTTAATATTTCCAGCTTTACATGTGGAGTATCGGCAACTAATCAGTCAAAAACAGATTCCCATGAGAGCATCTGAGCACCATCTCAGTCCTGGACACCGCAGCATTTTGCTAACTGAAAGCTGACAGCGTTTAACAGTTTCTGCGGCTTTTGAGCGTGTCGGTGTAATGCCAACCACTGGTGAATGCTGAGGGATTTCCTCCTGAAGAATTGGATCATTTGCGTAGGAAATGGCTCAGTCAGAGAGTCTTTCTGAATTCTGATCAGTCCAACTGGAGAAATGTTGCCTGATTTCAAAACTGTGGCTGAAGTGGGGCTTAATTCCAGTCTCCAGTGTGGCAGAGCGGTCATCTGTCCAAGGCAGAAATCAGAAATTGTATTGTTTAAATTCAGTTTTTTTTATATGTCGTCATGTGTTCGGCTTGTTCAGACTGAATATTATTTAAAATGAAATAAAGAACATATTATTAAATAGGCCTATTTGATTATTTTAAAACTTGATAGCCATAAATATATTGTGACTGGATTTTTTGTCAGCCGTCGGTCAAAACGAAAAGATAAATAAAAATATCTAGTGTGATCTCTTCCTCCGGCAGACCAAGAAGTTCTCATCCTGATGCTGTGGGGAAACGCTTGGATGAATCTATCAACAGTTGGAAACAAATCTAAACATCTCCTTGTTTATTTTATCTTTATTCCTTGAGCAGAACCTCCATCCTCAACCTGGAATCACTAGTAAACAAATATCCTGCTACTTCAAACTTCGCTTCAAGTAGCCGTTCTGCCAGAAAGGAAACATATTATCTTTCTTGTTAAAGATGAAACTTCAATGAAAATTTGGTTTTTCGTGTTGTTAACCTGTTTTTTTGGCATTTTTTTGATGCTAGAGGACATATCTTAAGGAAATTAAGCTAAATTAAGCTATTTTTTAAATATGTATTTCTCCATTCGCTCCAATCGCCCACTCAGGTTTTGAGAAGTAGTGAAGACGATGGTAAATCAACATCTATGTGTTGCAGCGGATTTCAATGCGTTAGCATTATGATGGCCCGTACACTCCAACAACTTCCATGTTTAAATCCACCGATACTCTGACTTCTAACATCTATGAACTTGTAAACGTTTTATATAATTTGAAAGCTAAGAGTTTTGTGATTCACATATATACCAATCACAGATGCAAACATAACTGTAAACATAACTATGTAACTAAACACTTTTGCCAACAAAGACGCAAACATCCGCAGGAGCTAAAATCTGCAACTTACATTGTTGTCCGGTAAACAGGAAAAAAACGTCCATCTCAAATAAAATCTGTCTTTTCACATCCATATGGGTCCGATTAAAGTCCTCTAATAAAGTGGTTTTTCTAACACAATACTAAAGCCCATAACCGTGTCCAGGGAAGAATGTCTTTTAGAGGAGCTTAACTGACAGCTAACGTTAGCCAAGTTAGCTAGTGAGTTAGCTTACCGATCCAGGAGGAAAGTCCCTGTTTCTGCGTGTTTGATGGCGTAGAAATGTTTTATGTGTCTCCATCTAGTGTAGGCATAACATAAAAGTACTCTAGTTTGTGTTCTTCTGCAGTCACTCCTCTCCTGAGACGGATAACAAAATCTCTGGGGCTCTGAAGCAGCTTCTGGACTTGCTGACTCCACCATTCTTCCCAGTACCAGATCGTATCTGTCAAACTGCAATGGCGCCCGTTACTGACTGGTAGATGTAAACATAACGTAATTGTCATGCCTGGTTGCAATTTACATTTTATTATATTTTAATTAAAATATAATTTTATAAAGAAATGTAATTTCATTCTGCATTTTAATGCAGCTTCATATCTAAAATTTTCCATATTCAGCCTTTAAATGTTGGAGTTTCCAATTAAATGAAAAGATAAAACGGATGCAAAGGCTTTCGATATGGACTTAATTGTTTTTTTTATTAATGTCTTATTATCAGAAAGAGGTCAGGCAACAACAGGAAACTTTAAATCGGTGCTTCCAAACCTGGGGACCAGGACACCATGAAGGGATCCCCAGAAATCACAATTTTGTCTGTGCAGAGGTTGTGACGTTACAAAAATTATATATATGTAAATATTGCATTTATAAAAGACAAAAAGAAATTGCCTATATAGTCTACTGTTTAAAACGAGAAGAATAACTAGCAAAACCCTACAGCTGCTGTGTATTTTTTTGCACAATAAAAGTTTGTAATTGATCAGTTTTACTGTGTGTGTAGGAGATGTCGTTGGGGCGTCCAAGCTTGTCTTGGACACTGGGCAAAAGGGGCCTCAAGGAAAAAAGGTTGGCAAACACTGTTTTAAAAGGTAAAAAATAATACAAGTAAGTTGAATGTAAAACAACTAGAGAAGAGGAATAAAAAAACAATTACATTTAATAATACTTTTTACATCCAGATATAAATATTCAGGCAGCTTTCTGATACATTTAGAAAAAATATTGATGTTTTCTCTGGAAATATACAGTCTAATAATAGCTTTTTCCCCAAATAATTGTTCTGTAAATCCCACCGTGATGCTCTGTTTCTGCCGTGAAGCCCCCAGGAGCAGATCAGAGTCTAATCAACATGGATGTTGAAAAGAATCTCTATGAAGCGCTCCAGCTTTCTCCTCGGCGTCCCACAGCCGTGAGTCACTCCGCCAAGGAGCCCAGCGAGGGATGAAAGTGGAATTAGTGCCGGTTAATTCGTCCTGACAGTTGGAAATGTTAAATCCTGCAGGGTGCTCGGCTTAGTGCGCTCGCTCTCTGCCTAAGTAGGTTAAATACATACCGAAGTGATCAATCTGAAGACGCTAAACAAGTCTGTCAAAACACAGGCTGGAGACTCCTGTGAGGAGGAAACGGAGGTGAAGCGAAGCAGAGGAGTCGATGACGAGTCCTGAAGCCCTGCAGCAAGTAGCAGAACCAGCTCAGAGAACCTCCACAATCACAGACGGATCACCTGCTAGAACCTTTAGATGGTGACTTTAAGAGACTCGGATCTGAAGGCATCAGGGAATGAGAGCTGGTCCGGTTCTCTGAGATGAGGAAGAAACGTCCTTCATCTCCAAAAAATTGTTGAAAACAAGTTTCAAGCTTAAATTTTGAAGTTCTTATTTGTTAAAGGGATTTTTTTGTTTTGTTTTTTTAACCAAGACCTTATTTATAGCAGGGAATCCTTTCATTTACTCACCCTGACAAGTTTGCAGCCACTAAAGGCCTTCTTGAGGTGTTTAGATCCATTTACAATCAGCGTATATCGATATAATGGGAGTTAATGGGGCAGCCAAAGTGCAGCCACTAAATTCTTATCTGCCATAAAACTCCTACATTTCACCAATGTTTTATTAAAAATCGCTAGCACTATTCCCCTGGGAGTTCAGAGCATCTCAGACGTGCTGCATTGTTGTTTTCCAACAAAATAAGATCTCAATTTTGTCGCTGCTGTCCGCCATGACAGTTGTTGTGTTAGCAGGGCTTTCACTGTGTGCTCTACGGCGGCTAACGGTTAGACAGAAACTTATAACTGCAGGCATGAACATGGTTTGCTCTTGTGTGTTTCCAAATTGCACAAACAAAATGACCAAGTGGACTAAAACATTCATATAGCAGAATAAAATCCCAGGCCCTCATCTACCAAACGTTCGTAGAAACTGTCCGATATTCTATCCTATAAATTAAATTTAGAATGTTGGTACAAACAGTCTAAACTCAGAGTAATAAAATGTGTGGTGGCCACTCGTACGCATGTTCCTCCACAATCATCTGTTGATAAATCCCACATGTTGACTTGGCCGTCTCTGACCACTACTGTGTGTTTTTTAATATCATCAGTTTTATCCAATTAGAGACCTCTGTGAGAAACTGTCAGGAAGCATCATCTAACCCCTGAAGTGGCTGCAGGTTTTCTTGAAGCTTTTAAAAAGTTCCCTCCTGTACCTTTACCTGCCCCCTGTGATTTTATTGTGAATGATTTTAACTGTAGGCTTAAATCTGCTCTCGACCTGCTGGCTCCACTTAAAATTGTAAACATACATTCAAAACGCACAGTACCATGGAGAAATGAAGACCTTAAAAAATTAAAGAGGAGCTGCAGTGTGGCAGAAAGGAAATGGAGGACAAAATAAAATCACAATAAATCATCAGATATACATAGAACATTTCAGATTATATAATAACGCTGTAAGAAATTCCAGAAATGCATACTCCTCCAGAATTATCTCAGAACATAAAAATAATCCCAAAATTCTGTTTTTTCACCATTGACAATATTCTTAATCATTCCTCTAATACTTTTCAACAAAAAAACTCAAACACTATATGTGAGGAGTTTGCAGACCACTTCAGAGGGAAGGTAGACACCATCAGATGTAATATTTTATCCTCTCAAACAAACATGGTTTTAAACAAATCAGAGTGTCTGCCTTCACCAGAGGAAACATTGGACAGTTTTGTCCTGGTAGAAGCTGGGACCCTTGATAAAGTTTTCTCCTCAGTGAGGCCCACCACAAGAACTTTGGACCCGATTCCTACCAGGTTTTTTAAGCATTTTTATGGTTCTTTTAAAGATGAGATTTTAAACTTTATGAATTGCTCCCTTCAGACGGGTTTATCCTGCTGCCTTTAAAGCGGCGGTAGTGAGGCCTCTGCTGAAGAAGAGCAATTTAGATTTGAATGATTTAAACAATTACTGACCGGTATCTAACTTACCATTTTTAAGCAACGTTTTTATTCAACTCAATGATTTTATTAACGCTCATAATGTCCTAGAGAAATTTCAGTCTGGTTTTAGGATGAACCACAGCACAGAGACGGCGCTTTTAAAGATTTTAAATGATTTTAGATTAAGCTATGATGCTAAAAAGGTGACAGTGTTGGTTCTTCTGGATCTAAGCGCTGCCTTTGATACAGTAGACCACACTATTCTTTTAACTCGTTTAAAACAGATCGGCCTCTCTGGTGCTGTTCACAACTGGTTCACATCCTACCTCACAGACAGGACTTTTATGGTAAGTTTAGATACCTGTTCCTCTAAGGTCCATAAGATCACATGTGGTGTTCCCCAGGGTTCAGTTTTAGGCCCAGTGCTTTTTAACCTGTATATGCTCCCTCTTGGCAGTGTTATCAGGAGACATGGAGTTAACTTTCACAGTTATGCTGAAGATACACAGTTGTACATCTCCATGTCTCCTGATGACACACGGCCAATGGATGCACTTTTTAACTGCATTTAGACATTAAATCCTGGATGGCAGAAAACATTCTGCAGCTCAACCAGGACAAAACTGAGGTTTTAGTTATCGGTCCTGAGGCTCAGAGAGAAAAACTTTTACCAAAACTACAATCATTGTCTTTTAATCCTTCTTTACAAGTGAAGAATCTGGGCGTGATTTTTGACTCTGAGCTGAATTTTATTCCACACATTAAAAATATGACTAAAATAGGTTTTTATCACCTAAAGGACATTGCCAGACTCCGCCCCTTTCTCTCTCTGACTAATACAGAGACACTAATGCAGCTTTTATCACCAGTAGAATCGATTACTGTAATGATTTCTGGTCTTCCCAAAAAGACTACCTCAGGTTTACAGCTTTTAGAAACTCAGCAGCTCGTGTCCTGATGAAGACCAGGAGGAAGGAGCTCATTACAGCGGTCTTAGAATCACTGAATTGGCTCCCCGTATGTTTTAGGATCCATTTTAAGGTTTTTTTTAAGGTTTTTAAGTGTCTTAATGGTCTTGGGCCTTCTTATCTGTCAGAAATGCTTTTACCGTATGAACCCTCGCGGTCTCTGCGCTCCTCTAGCAGCCGTCTCCTTATCATCCCCAAAGTCAGGACACAGACTCATGGTGAGGCGTCTTTCCATTATTATGGCCCTCACCTCTGGAACAGGCTGCTAGAGGACCTCAGGGCCGCAGAGAACGTTCATGTTTTTGAGAGCAGATCTAGACTCACCTCTTTACCATAGATTTTAACTGATTAAATTTTTTTTATATTTAATTACCCTGTATGTTTTATTTGATTGAATTTTTAGTTTAGCTTTTACCTGACTATAATCTATTAAATATTGTTTTTTGCTTCGCAATTTTTATTTAATCACATCTTATCATTTTTTTATACTTTATCATTAAAAACACTGATTCTTAACATTTTTATCAGTGTTTTACTATTTAATATCATGATCTACTATATATTTTAATATTTGAACTTCTGATTTTGAATCATCCTTCCAGTATTTCCCCTATGGGAGCCCTTTGCATCGGGATCGGTGGTCGGCTGTAGCTGCCTGGGTGGAGGTACCAGCCCTCCCTCCTCTGGGCGCCCTGGGTCGGAGCCTTGGCTGCTGCTGCTGATCTGCTGCTAATGCAGATGGCTCCATGATGGCGTTTCCTGGCTCATCTGTACTCAGCCCGTTTTTTGCTTCTTGTTGCTTTTAAGTATGTTTATGCATGGGAGATGGGATGGGTGGGGGGGGTGTATAGTTGTAGTGATGTTTTTATTTTGGATTTTGAGAGGGGGGGGTTAATCTGTAAAGCACTTTGATAGGCTTTGTAGTTTGAAAACGCTTTATATATAAAGTTTGATTTGATTGATGTGCGCACCTAGATGCTCGTGTCTGATCTGTTATTTGCATGCAGATATGCCCTCAATTTACCATATTTGGTAACACCACGTCTTCTGAAACGTGGATGAAATCCTTGCGTTGTTCCTTAAAATAATAATAGCCAAGAGATTGAGATGAAACATACATGTAGTTGGGGCAGTAAAAGAGTATTCATGATGAACATACTTTTGAAAATATTGTCACAGTTAATCTAAATTGATTTTAACGACAGATTTTGCGCTCTATCAGCTGTGCCTCTGCTTCACCTATCCCCAGCATGCAGCCGTTAAAATATCTGCTGCAATTCATACATAAGAAAATTAGGCAAAGAATAATTACATTTGCTGTTATTCACTTATGTGGAAATCCTTAACTTCTTTGAACAAATTAAATAAGTTAGTAGTGAACATCGCTGTTTGGTTCCATCAGCTCAGGGGGAACCAATAAAATAACAGCGCCCAGGAGAAAGTGACACAGGCAGTAAATGCGGTCAGGACAGTGGAGACGCTCCTGTTGTAAATAAAGAAAAAACTGATTCGATATCAAACTGAATACAATAAAACGTCCCTCAGCAAACAGCTGGACCAGATCTCATATATTTAAAACTTGCATAATTGGAGACAGCTTTTTGCTGTCATCAGTATGCAAGGAAATACAACAACCTGCTTTACTGATAAGTTGGAGCTAGATCTAGTTTCCACAGTACAGTTTCAAAACCTTTCATCTCCTGAAGGACTTCAAGCGGCTCCAAACTAGTCAAGGTGAGTAAATGAACATAATCCATGCTAGAAATAAGGTTCAGGTTGAAAGAAAACCTTACTTCCCCCTTAAATCTTCCTCATTTATAATAATTAGGATCCCCTTTATGTGAGATCTATCATCCATCTTTCCATTGTTGTTCTCTTCCAAAATAAGTTTTTCTATCTCCAAGCGGGGAAACCAACATCTGTGTCCCTCCTGGGAAAAAAATAAGCTTAGCTGAAATAACAGCAAAAAAAATGCATCTGAAGAGTAGCTCCAGTCGTAGCACACTCTGAAGCTGTTAGCTAAACATTGGTTTGCTGTTAGCCTGGCTAAGTACAGTATCTGTTATCTTAGCTTGGATTCTTTTTCAGCTTTCTTCCAGCTGTCTGTTAGTTTTGTGATTAGTTTCTTCACCTTGATTAGCTTGGCTCTGAATGTGTATTAGCTTTTTGAAAGAAAGAAAGAAACAAACAAAGAAAGAAAGAAAGAAACAAACAAACAAACAAACAAAGACTTAATGATCTGAATGGGAGAGGCGGTTTCACTGGTGCAATAATAGATTTGTTTTGGGTTGTTGACCTTTTCTGAATATGAAATACAGAAATTAAAGAATAAAAGAAATTAAAGTGTTTTGTATGAAATACTTCAGTCTGATGTTATGCTCTGACATTTAGTGAATTTGAATATAACTATAAACCTTTTTTTAACCCATGGTCGTCCAGCCTGGCTCAGACTTACTCCGATCGCACTGCGGTCTGTTTTGTGTGAAAGGGAAAAGTGCAGAGAGGAAATTTATGCTGCTGCCTCTTTGTGTTCACGCTGTGGTTGAGCAAGCTGAGCGGAAACTGATCAGATCTGATCAGAGCCACGTTCAGGACGGGGCCAGCGGTGCGAGATGCACGTTCAGGAAGCCATAAAGTAATTTTATCCAGCCGTGGACGCAGCACGTCTAAAAATAACGATAATAACACAGTATGGCCTAGATCTGACACTTAAACAAATATTTAAATATGAGGATAATGCATAATCATTTAAGTTTGATGGCTTATTTGAAAAATCTGCAATGCCTAGCAAAATTAGATTTTTACTTTAAATTATTAATTCAAATTAACAAAACTAAATTTAGGTAGATTACTTAATACATTTTTGTTCTAAATAATTTAAAAAAATAAAATTTAAAATACATTTGTTATTTGATTTATACATTTAGTTCTTTTGGTATAATTTGTTTACAGGTTGCAAAAAATTTCTGTAAAAAGGAAAGGAATATAGCTAAAACATGCCTGCATTGTGATTTAAAGGAAAAGCAAAACCCTCCAGAGTTTTCTGTTAAATTAGGACAAATGTTTCAGTGGCAGGGAAGGCAGGAAGGAAGGAAGGAATGAGGGTTACAAATGGAGGACAGAAGGGAGAAACAGAAGATGGACAAAATAAAAAAAATGGAGATGAAACCAGGAAAGAAGTAATCACATGAGTACAGATAGTATTCACTTTATCTGACGAACCACTTAGAGGTAAAAAAAAAAAAATGCTTTGTAATGGTTCCTCATGAAGATCGGCTGGAGTTTACTCTTTGAACTGAGTTCTGTTTGTTGCTCACAAGCTTTTTGCAGGGCCCTGCTTGTTTTTGCCCACGGGGTCACCAAAGGGTGATGACTTCCTTCCACAAATTGCCATGATGACTGATGCTGCAAACCTGAAGCAAATACGCATTAGAGAGAAGAGAATAAACAGACCAACAAATGAACCCGTCACCTTGAAATCCTCTGAGCTTTTTTGGAAAAACATCCATGTTATCTGGAGTTCCCAGCAGCTGGAATTTAGTTATACTTATGAATTTATAAAAAAAAACAAAATTATATATTAAATCTGGATTACTTAATACATTTACACCTGGTTATCCTTGGAGAGGTGAAGCGGGCAGTCATCAGATAAGAGGCGGTGGACAACATGGACAGATCAATGGTCTGTCAAGGAGACACATCAACTCATAGTCAAGATCCTTAGAGAAACCACTCAACCGAGGGGTCTCCAGAGCCACTATCCTGCAGCTTTTAGATGCATTCCCTCTCCTTTACCAGCTCTGACTGCCGGGGATTCAGCTGTTTGCGAAGGAATGCATCTACAAGGTGCAGGATGGTAGCCCTGGACCCGAATTAACCCCGCAGTCATGTTTCTGGAGTATAGCTGGAAGCCAGAGTACAGAGAGAACCGACTCATACAAGCAAGTCAACGGGGCCCAAGACGGTTTGTAAATACAGTACAGACCAAAAGTAGGGACACACCTCCTCCTTCTGTGCGTTTTCTTTGTTTTCATGACTATTTACATTGTAGATTCTCACTGAAGGCATCAAAACTATGAATGAACACATATGGAATGATGTAGTACTTTTACAAAAAAGTGTGAAATAACCTGACCTCCACAGTAACCGGACCTGAACCCAATGGAGATGATTTGGGGTGAGCAGAACCACAGAGTGAAGGCAAAAGGTCCAACAAGTACTAAGCATCTCTGGGAACTCCTTTAAGACTGTTGGAAAACCATTTCTGGTGACTAGAAGCTGAAGAGAATGCAAAGCAGTAATCAGAGCAAAGTTTGGCTACTTTGAGGAAACTAAAATATAACATGGATTCAGTTATTTCACCCTTTTTGTTTAAGTACATACTGTAATTCCATACATCATGTGTTCATTCATAGTTTTGATGCCCTCAATTGATAACCTACAATGTAGTCATGAAAATTAAGAAAACACATTGGTCTGTACTGTACGCCTACATTTTCTGTAAGTCTAGAAAAGTGTGACTCTTGTAAAATGTTGGTGTGCTGGGCTTGTGTCCTGAAACCTGCAGATTACAGAGCTCCCCTTCATCTTCAGCCTGGATGTTTACAGTCACTGCAGATTAGGCGAAGTTGACAAACCTGAGAAAATCATGTTTACTTTAATCCTATGTTGATTTGTAACGAACCTTCAGATTTAAGAGTGATTCACAAAATGTCCTCACAGAGAGCAGACATTCCTGCTCTGCCTCATTTTTATATTTAAACAGGTAAAAATTCAAAATAAACTTCAGTTTGTAGAGTTGGCACTGCTTTTACAATGGTCTCATTATAGATGAAGTGTAGAAATCTGGTAATGTTCTCAAAATCACCCTTGAGGTAACTAATGTAGATGTTCCCGTAGGGGCGAAAAGAAATGAATTGAAACTGTGGGGACAGCCTGGAAACCGGCCCCGGGTTCACCCCTTTCCCACGGATGAATGGGGCCCTTCGGACCAGTTTCGGGCCCTTTCTGGCGCGAGTGTGCCGACGTCACCATACCTGAGGGAGGCGCTGCTGATCCACCGGACCCCTTGGGAAAGTTTTGGGACACTTGTGGAAGTCCCTTTAACCCAGTTTGGAGCCTTAACTGGGGTGATTTGCTGGGCCATTTGTCTTACGTTTCCATAGCTTTTCGGGACATTTGGGACAGCACCCACTTAACTTTGGATCCGAAATAGACCTCAGAAGCTAATCATTAGCCTCACATCTGACAGAACATCCAGCCAGTTTCTCAAAAGAATGTGTTGGGGTTTTTTTTCACTGCCCCCCTACTGGTCAAACGATGACGTATTTCAACACAGGACCCTTCTGGGTTTGTGCTGTGTGAAAACGGTGGCCGCACGACCGTCGTTGTTTTAGAGGTCAAAGGTAATCTGATCCACGTGAACTCAGTCTTGTGCAGGTCTAACTACCAGTGTTCTGTGGCAAAAATGTCACATTTCTTTACCAAGCAGAAGCCCAGATAAAAGCATCTCAGGGCTTGACCTTTGTCCAAGTTACGGAGCTGTAATGGGGGATAGGAGGCATGTTTCAATGTTACGGGCTGACGAGGGACTAGGCTTAAGACATTTATAATACATTTTTTTTAATGGGACCTGATGGTTAAAATCTTTTTGGTGTCCTCGAGTCCCTTGTGTATTCGGACGTATTGTTAAGAGAGCGACATAATGTTATACTCTGCTTGCTACATAAAATATAAACATTCACAAGGAATAGGGAGTATTGTATCTTCAGCTGAACGGCTCTCATGAAACAGCTGCGGTCAACTATGTCCCGCTGGCACTGTGCTTTGTGAATTTGGTTGACTTATGGCCTTGGGTTAGAAAGTTTTTTTGTTTTTTTTTAAGTTGTGAAGCAAAGAAATTCCATGGCCATTGTCAGTCGGTTTCCCAGAATGGGACCTTAGTACAAATGGCCTAAAACTAGGATGTTTTTGGCCATTTGAGACAAGGTCCCAGTCTGAGAACCTGATAAATGTCTGGAGGTGAGCTAGTGCCTTTTTTTTCAAAAAGCAAATGGTTAACAGAGTCTTATCATCTTCAACTCTAGATGTTTACAGGGACATTTTCTGAATATTATGAAATTGTCCCTAGTCTCCTACATGGCCCCCTGCAGGAAGTTTGGATTAGAAAGTGCTTGGAGGCATGCTCTTTTGTCCGATAGAGTAGAATATTTGGAACCCATTTGTCCAATTTACATTAGAATTGGCCCAAAATTGTTAAAAATACATGTTGAACGTTGGAAACTTGAAGTGACCTTGTGACCCCAAACGATGTCATAGCACCATTTGCTCGATCTATTTTGTCACTAGGATACTCTACGCACTCCCCAAAAAATCTTAGGCATCTACGTGGAACGTAGACTGAGCTATGAACTTACTTTTTGCTTAATTGGCTTCTTTTTCTGTTTCTGGGGCAAGGGTCGGATATTTGCCAAAAGCCCTTTGTTGAGCGTAAGCCGAGATATGAGCCACATTTAAGCTTAATTGGCTGCTTTTTCTGTTTCGGGGATAAGGGTTTTCCATTTGACCATCTGGATGATCCACAGGAGGAATGGGAGAAGGTCATCTGGTCAGATAAGACAATATTAGAGTGTGACGTATTTTGTCCTGAACACCAGCACATTGCCCAGAAAATCTCAAGTGTCTACGTGAAACGTAGGCCGAGATACGAGCCTAATTTTCTGCTTTTTCTGTTTCGGGGATAGGGGTTTTCCCCAAGCACCAAGTTTTTTTTCAATAGAATCTGATTCCAAATGGCCGACCGCTGATGATAAATGTCCAAAAAAAATTTCACTCGTTCCCTCTCGGACTGTGAACAAGGTAGAGACTTTTGCTTTGGCATGAACGAAGAGAAATGATAAATCTCGCTCACACTTCAAGAATTCTTCCGATACCTTGTACGGTTTTCGAATGGGAACGATTTGTTTGGAGCACTTTTTGAGGAATTAGTTGAAATCTAAGATGTTAATCATCTTAAGTGTTTGCACCTGCTGCAGTTTTCACTCACACTTGTTGCTGGGGAAACGGAGCACCTTTGATCAGAGGTCACTAAAGTTAATCCCACAGTCTATATATATTGAAGGCCTATTAAAGCCCACTGACACAGAGGTAATGCTATGCATTACTATAGAGAGAGGTACTACAAACAAGTCCTTGTGTCAGTCCATCTGTCTTTGTCTTTCTGACCATGTCTGTCTGTCTTTCTCAGTCTCAGTCCCCCTGTCTGTCTCTGTCTTCTGATCTGATTTCCTTTCTTTGCATCTGTCTCTGTCTTTCTCCTGTCTGACTCAGTCCATCTCAGTCGTCCTGTCTGTCTCTATCTTTTGATCTGCTTTACTTTCCTTTTTATCTGTCTCTGTGTCTGTCTATGAATCAGCATGTGTGGCACCTGTGATAAGAGGTCAACAAAGGTCAACCCTCAGTATATACATTGAAGGCCTATTAAAGCCCACTCACACACACAGGTAATGCTGTGTAGTTCTATAGAGAGAGATACTACAAAAGGGTCCATGTGTCAGTCCATCTGTCCTATTGCCGGGGTTAGCAAGTGCTTTTTTATAAAAGCGAACGGTTAACAGAGTTGAATCCTTTTCAACTCGGCATATGTTATACAGGGCAATTTACTGAACATTATGAAGGTGGGAGACTGGATTTCCAAACCAAGTCCTGCTAGCACTGTGCCCTGCGAATTTGGTTGTCTTATGGCCTTTGGTAATAAAGTGATGACAAATGGCTGGAGGTCAGCGAGTGTTTCTTTCAAAAGCAAATGGTTAACGGAATTGCATCCTCTTCAACTCTAAATATGTTTTACAGGAAAATTTACTGAATATTACGAAACTGGTCTCCTACGTGGCCCCTGTGAGAAGTTTGGTTTAGAAAGTATTTTGAGGCATGCTCTTTGGTCCATAGAGTGGAATATATGGAACACACTTGTCCAATATACATGGCAATAGGCTCAAAAATGTTGAAAATACATGTTGAACGCCGTAAACTTACAGTGACCTTGTGACCCCAAACAATGTCCAAGCAGTGTTTGCTCGATGTATTTTGTCGGCCTTAACCCCAGCGCACGGTCCAGAAAATCTCAAGTGTCTATGTGAAATGTAGGCCGAGATATGAGCTTAGTTTGTCCTTACTTGCCTGCTTTTTTCTGTTTCGGGGGAAAGGTTGGGACATTTGCCCCAAGAACTAAGCTATCGTGACAAGTCCCCAAAAAATGTCCCTCCTTTGTGGACAGTCAGATGAAACCAACGAAATGTCAACATTTCCATTTGGACCTTAATACAAATGGCCAACAACACCCTATATTTGGGCCATTTGTGTTGAAGCCCACAGCCTGGGTAAATAAAGCCAGAGCTGGCTCTGCACTGCACCAGGGTTCCATGGGCCAAGATGGTGGCTTTTTAGCCCAGAATACAGGCTTCAATCTTGGGTAGATGTGGTCAAAAATCCCTCTGTACAGGAAACAGAGCTCAAGGGGCCATAGACAGTAGTTATGTAGCCCAGAATGGAGGGCAACCGGGGCACATCAAGCCAGGGCCCAGGGCGACCGGGTTCTCGAAGAACCTTTCGGGTCAACGGGAGGCATTCGGTCCGACAAGGGACTTTCGGGCCATTCGTGAGAACGTCCTATTCTGGTAAACTGATGACAAATGGCCATTTGCCCATATCCATTTGTAATCAGTTTCCCAAAATGGGACCTTGTTACAAATGACCAACAGCACCCTAGATTTGGGCCATTAGTAGGAAGGTCCCATTGTGGGAAACTGATGAAAAATGGCCATTGCCCCATGTACATAAGTCAGTTTCCCAGATAGGGACCTTGATACAAATGGCCAGCAACATCCTATATTTGGGCCATTTGTGTTAATCTCCCATTCTAGAACAATGATGGCAAATGTCCATGACAACTCTTGGCGGATTCTGCAGTGAAACACAGTTCCAGGGGCCCAGACAGTGGAGTTTTAGCCCGACCCTTGGCCTGCACACGCAAAGTCAGGGCCACCGGGTTCCCAAAGGGCGATTTGGATTAAGAGCCAGTGTCAGAAAACCCGTCCAGTTCTGTCACAATGGGCCTGTCCCCTTGCGTTAGGGATGGGCCATTTTTTTCCGCCACTGTTCTGAGTAGGCAGCCTGTGTCGGCGACTCCAACCTGACAGTCTTTTTTTCTCTTTAATATATGTTTTTTGTTGTTCTTTTTCTTATTTTTCTTTTTCTATTGTGGAATGTTTCCACACACAATGGAGCCCAGAATCCTGTGGACAATTGTGTTGTTTTTCACAGTTTTTTTACCGCATCTATGTCCAGAGAGCGTGTGGAGTTTCGCATTGTTTACACCAGGAATCAGCTGTTAGCCCGTGTGAGATTAGGAGGAAGGGACGCAGAACTCAGGCTGGGATCAGGCGACGAAGTAAGGTTAGAAGGTACCGTCCAGCGATTCCATCTGTTATTATGGGGAACGTTATTGTGATAGCTGTGCATGCAGATCCCAACCTGGTTCATCTCCAAACCTCTAGTACACAGATAAGCAGTTGTGAAAAGCAAAGTAAGGAGGAAATTGTTGACAGACATCGAGGAGGCTCTGAGGGACTGTTTCTGTTCTATTGTGTGGTAAACCCTCTGCAGCCCTTTAGAGGATGACCTCAACAGCATTACAGACTAGATCAACTTCTGTATGGACAACACTGTACCCATCATAAAGTTATGTTTTTCTAACAACAAGCCATGAATGAATCCTGAAATAAAGGCTCTCCTCGAGGTGAAAAAGAGAGCCTTCAGATCAGGAGACAAGCAAGAGCTGAAAGTTGTCCAGAAGAACCTGAAATGGAAGATAAGGCAGGGGAAAGAACTACTGGAGGATCAGCTGCAGAAGGATCAGAGGTGTTTGGAACAGCCTGAAGTCAATCTAAGGGACAAAAACCAATCCCCAAGCTTCAGGAAACTTGGGGTGGTTGAATGACCTGAATAAATATTTCAATCAACCACCCACCCCTCCCCCAGCATCGTCCCCCCTACTACAATCTCCCTCATCTTCAGTGACTACCTGTCTTTCATCTCAGGACTTCTCAGCTTTCAATCATCACACCCACCCCCAGCTTCTGAGGACTCCAACCTACATCCCCCTCCACCAACCACCACATCATCCCTTTCAGCGCTGCAAGTGAGGAACGAGCTACGTGAGATCAAGGTGCGGATGACTGCACGTCCAGATGGCATCAGCTGCAGGCTCCGGAGGTGCTGCGCAGATGAACTGTTTGGCATTTTACGATATCTGTTTAACCTGAGCTTGTTGCTGGGTAAAGTACCACAGCTGTGGAAGACATCATGTGTGGTACCAATACCAAAGACCTCCCATCCCAAGGACCTCAGCAGCTACAGGCTGGTAGCTCTGACATTGCATCTGAAGACGACCCTGGAGAGGTTGGTCTTAAACCATCTGCGCCCCCAGGTGAGGTCGCCATTGGATCCGCTGCAGTTTGCCCACCAGCCTGGCATCAGGATGGAGGACGCCATCATCTACCTCCTCAACAGAGCTCTGACTCACCCGGAGAAACCTGGACACTCTGTGAGGATCATGTTCTTTTGTTTCTCCAGTGCTTTTAACATCATCCTGCCACCACGACTCCTGAGGGGCAAGCTGGAGCTGTCAGGAGTGGACCACCACCTGTCCCAGTGAATACTGGACTACCTCACAGGATCCATACAGTACGCAAGGACACAGGGCTGTGTTTCTGATACGCTGGTCTGCTGCACGGGGGGGGCCCACAGGGACCTGGGCTGGCACCATTCCTCTTCACCCTCTACAGTGCAGACTTCATCAACTCCCCATGCTGCCACCTACAGAAGTTCTCTAACAACTCTTCCATAGTTGGACTTATTGAGACACAGACCCACCAAACTGACATCAGGGAACATCCAGGGAGTGGAGATTGAGATAGTGGAATCACAGGTACCTGTGTGTTCACCTGATTAATAAACTGGACCTGCGGCACTAATGCTCTTTACAGGAAGGGTCAGAGCAGGTCATTTGGATTCCAGGGAGCGCAGCTAAAAACATTCTACGACTCTGTGGTGGCTGTCCTTTTTTTAAAGTGTCGTATGTTGGAGCAGCAGTTTAACTACTGAGGGGAAGAGGTTGGGTAAGCTCATCAGGAAGGCAAGCTCTGCTCTAGGATGCACCCTGGATTTGTTCATCCTAAGGATACTGGACGACTTCCCTGGGACGGACTTTCCCCTCTTTTTTCTTCTTTAACTGATGACTACTCCATAAGAACTGAGGGGGTACAAATGGTTCTCTACGATGATTACACTCTGCAAAACATACTGGAAAGGATGAAGGACATGGAATTAAAGATCCGACACCTTGAACAAAAATGCCAGAAACAATACTACTCTCAGTATGGCATGCGATTTTCAAGAACTTGGCAGGTCAATGCCAAAAACACAGAGTATCCCTCCGAACAGACGGCGTCTATCGGGAAGAACCCCCCACTCAGAAGAGTGGCCAGCGCTCAACCGAGAAACACCCAATAAAGAAAAATAGGGAACGTAAAAAGAAACTTCAAACAACTTTGATTATCCCTTTAAAGAAGATATTCACAGTGCTGAGCTCTCCCAGCTCCCTGAGTCTGGCAGACTCACAGCAAGGCCAAAGAAACAAAGATAAACCGTACAGCCAGCAACAAGAAGCAGCGACAAGCAAACACTGACAAGGAAACCAAAGAGAACAGAAAAAAGGTCCAAAAATAATTACTTCTGTTTTGTTTCTGTTTAGCTGGAGAAAGTTATGGGACATCCAGTCGTTGATTTGTTCAATGCATTCATTTAAGGTCTGGATAGAATCAAAGTCACCTGGTGACAATGTAATGTATAGCTGAGTGTCGTCTGCATAGTTATGGTAACTTATCTGATTGGCTGCTATAATCTTGGTAAGTGGGAGCATATAGACAGGAGGGGGCCCAGGATGGAGCCCTGGGGGACCCCACATGTGATTTCTGTTTGTTCTGATGAGAAATTTCCAATGGACACAAAGAACTGCCTGTTTTTGAGGTAAGACTCAAACCATTGAAGTGCTGTACCAGTGAGTCTGATTCAGCTCTCCAATCGTTCCAGTAATATTGTGTGATCAACGGTGTCAAACGCTGCACTGAGGTCCAACAGAACCAGAACTGTGGTTCTGCCGCTGTCTATATTTATGCGGATGTCATTGAAAACTTTGACTAGGACAGTCTCAGTGCTGTGATGGGCACGGAAACCAGGCTATGATTTATTCGTGTCAAATAATTTCTTTAAAACTTCTGGATAGTCTGACCGATATTCAATCAGATTCAATAAATTAGAATATTAGCAAAAAGTAGATTTATTTCGTGAAGTGAAACACAGAGTAATTCCACACAGATCAATATTTTCACATTTCTTTTAATTATGATTACTTTCTGCCTGGAGTTCATCAAAAAAATTACATATACATTAGAATACATTAGAATATTAGATCAAACAAAAACAAAAAACATTCTTGATTCAGAAATGCAGAATTAATGAAAAGTATAGTTATTTAGCATCTGCTTAAAGGTTGTTTTTTGAGGAAATGTCAGAAAAGTCCTCCTATAGGTCAGCTTTATTTCATGGCCAAGCCCAGATTACAGATTTCTATTTTTTGCCTTTTAATACATTTTGTTATATTTTATCTTCTGTATTTTTATTTGACAGAATAAATTCTACGGAGCCCGGCAGGGGTCAGGTGCAGAAATAATTTTTGAGGGGTAAAAATCGGCACCCTCGGTTTAATAAACCATCACAGATTCATAAACAATGAGTGACAGTGTGGGGGATCCTGTCCAATTGATTTGGTGCCCTGGCTAACCTACATTTGAGATATTCCTTTGGCAGACTGGTTAACACTCATGTCTTGCACCCATGTGTCAGTGGTTCAAATCCCATGTTTGAAATGTACTTTATTCATATTCAACATACTTTATTAATCCCAGAGGGAAATTGTGTACATTTTTTTGGTTTCCTGCAGGAAAGTAGGCAATAAACGTAGGTGTCATATGCACAAATAAAATTTTTGTTGCCTGGCATGGTCAATACACAACAAATGCAATATTTGAAGACAATCCAGTCGCAAAACGTGCTGCATAGTGGAAAAATGGTCGGGAAATAGGCCATAAATCATAAAGTGTATGCCCACCTTGCCCCCTGGAATACAGACACAGTCCTGCGCTTTCTGCATAGATGGTGCAGCATAAACACCTTCCATTAAAGAGATGTGAGTTAACCAGTTACTTGTTGATACAGCGCCCACTTTGAATGTAAGTCTTTATTTGATGTAACATGAATCTCTGCAAAGAATGCTTCAACATTTACACATAAAGAAACTGTTTAAGAAAGTGGAATATCAGTTTAGATATAGAGTTTTATGAAAATATCACTGGGAGCACAAGTGGATGTCAGACCTGCACTGTTAGAAAATTCCACATCAGGTTTTATGTGGTGGGGACAAAGTTATGATTTATAAATAAATGTTTAAACAGCGCTTACGTTTATTGCCTACTTTCTTAGAGGAACCACAAAAAAATGGATATGTGGCAAAGTGACTTCCTGACTACTGCAAACCAAGTGACAATCCTGCGTGTTAACTAGTCTGCCGAAGCAGCAGTTTGTTCTCTGGAAATAACTAGAGTGTATTATCATATGGACAGGAACCCCCACATGGTCACACAGTTTATTAAACCGAGGTAACGGATTCTCACCCCTCAAAAATTTGTTCTGCACCTGACCCCTGCAGGGCTCCGCAAAATTCAGATTAGCCTACATGTGGAAAATAATTGTTTTTTACTAATTTAGTGCAGTTATGGGTTTTTACACCACAATATAATTAGCCTACATTTTTACAGAAGAATATATATTTTTTGATGGATGAATTGATTCATTTTATGTTAATAATGTTGATTTCTGTTCCACCCCCTGTTAACACAAGCAGCACCAAAGAATATTGGATTGTTTTGACATGCAGAAAAATAAAACATGTTCCTAGCTGAGGTTAAAAGGCCAAATAAAAATAGTTGTCAGGTTTTACATGTGCACCAGCGTTAGCACTGCAGCACAGCATGCCTCCACGGTAAGTTAGTAAAGCAGCAGGTTACAGATTAAAGGAGGCCAATAAAAAATAAAGCAGAAACCCAGTGAAAACCCAGCAGTAACTCAGTAGGAAACCAGCAGAAACTCGGTGGAAACCCAGTAGAAGTGTGAGCTGCTCCTCAGTCTGTAACTGTGAGACTTTCTCATGACATCAGGCAGGAATTAAAGTGTCAGACGTGACTAAGAGCCAGAACACACCCCTCGCTGAACCACACGGACAGCCAGAGAAGGTGACAGTGTGGCTCCTGTGTGTCATGGCGACGCCCTTTAACCCCGCAGGATGCTGATGTCAGACGACCTCCGCCCGCCTGTGCGTCACAGTGACGTCTGAAGACTCAAACTGAGACAGTTACAGGTTCCTGTTCAATGTAAAGACAAGACACAGGGGGACGGTTTGGTCCAAACAAGGCTGGACATTCGGTCGGGAACTGGATCCTATATATGCTTATAGTCATGATATATAGTCGAGCTAAAATTTATACACAATTTATCAATGAACAATGTAATAATTTCATCTCTTGGATGATGAATACCAACATTTTATTTAACAGTAAATGGAAAAGTAAGTTAATGACATGTATGTTTTAAATTTAATCTAGCAAAAAAAAAATATTTTCTCAATGATTTAAGCAGGATACTGAGACTGGTGAATATATTGTAAATATATCCATATAAATTATTTAAAATATCTTCATGATTATTATTTTCTAAACAGAATACTAGAAAACAATCTTTTTATTAGCTTTTTCCCCTGCAAAAATTAACATTAAAATAAGTAACAAGGAAAAAAATCTAAATGTAAACAATAATAAAGATAAAGATTCATATTTAAAATAATAATATTTATAATCAATATGTTGCACGGAAAAATGGGCTATAGATTAAATAGAATGGATGGATGGATAGATGGATGGATAAACTGATGGATGGATGGATAAACGGATGGATGGATAGATAAACAGATGGATGGATGGATGGATGGATTGATAAATGGATGGATGGATAAACGGATGGATGGATGGATGGATAAATGGATGGATGGATGGATGGATAAACGGATGGATGGATGGATTGATAAACGAATGGATGGGTGGATGGATGGATGGATAAACGAATGGATGGGTGGATGGATGGATGGATAAACAGATGGATGGATGGATGGATGGATGGATAAACGGATGGATGGATGGATAAACAGATGGATGGATAAACGGATGGATAAAAGGATGGATGGATAAACAGATGGATGGATGGATGGATGGATAAGATGGATGGATGGATGGCTGATAGATGGATGGATGGATGGATGGATGGATGGATAAACTGATGATGATGGATAAGATGAATAAACATATGGATAAACAGATGGATGGATAAACGGATGGATGGATGGATTGAAAAACGGATGGATGGATAAACAGATGGATGGATAAATGGATGGATAAATGGATGGATGGATAAACAGATGGATGGATGGATAGATGGATGGATGGATAAACAGATGGATGGATGGATGGATAGATGGATGGATGGATGGATGGATGGATGGATAAACAGATGGATGGATGGATGGATGAACAGATGGATGGATGGATGGATGGATGAACCAACAGATGGATGGATGGATGGATAAACAGATGGATGGATGGATGGATGAACAGATGGATGGATGGATGAACAGATGGATGGATGGATGAATGGATGGATAAACAGATGGATGGATGGATGAACAGATGGATGGATGAACAGATGGATGGATGGATAGATGGATAAACAGATGGATGGATGGATGGATGGATGGATGAACAGAATGTGGATGGAAAAGATGGATGGGATAAATGGATGGATGGATGAAAGGAAAACAGATGGATGGATGGATGGATGGATGGATGAACAGATGGATGGATAAACAGATGGATGGATGGATAAACAGATGGATGGATGGATAAACAGATGGATGGATGGATAGATGGATGGATGGATTGATGGATGGATGGATGGATAAACAGATGGATGGATGGATAAACAGATGGATGGATGGATGGATGGATGGATAAACAGATGGATGGATGAATGGATGGATGGATGGATGGATGGATAAACAGATGGATGGATGGATAAACGGATGGATAAATGGATAAACAGATGGATGGATGGATGGATAGATGGATGGATGGATGGATGGATAAACAGATGGATGGATGGATAAATGGATGGATGGATACACGGATGGATGGATAGATAAATGGATGGATGGATGGATGGATGGATGGATGGATGGATTAACGGATGGATGGATGGTTGGATGGATGGATGGATGGATGGATAAATGGATGGATAAATGGAAATGGATGGATGGATGGATGGATGGATGGATGGATGGATGGATGGATGGATGGATGGATGGATGGATAAATGGATGGATGGATGGATGGATGGATGGATGGATGGATAAACAGATGGATGGATAGATGGATGGATAGATGGATGGATAGATGGATGAATGGATGGATGGATAAACAAATGGATAAATGGATGGATATATGGATGGATGGATAAACGGATGGATAGATGGATGGATAGATAAACAGATGGATGGATGGATTGATGGATGAACGGATGGATGGATGGATAAACAAATGGATGGATGGATAGATAGATAAACAGATGGATGGATGGATGGATAGATAAACGGATCGATGGATGGATGGATAGATAAACGGATGGATGGATGGATGGATGAACAAATGGATGGATGGATGGATAAACGGATGGATGGATAGATAAACAGATGGATGGATGGATGGATGGATGGATGGATAAACAGATGGATGGATGGATGGATGGATAAACAGATGGATGGATGGATGGATAAAAATGAATGGATAAAAAATGGATGGATGGATAGATGGATGGATGGATGGAAACAATGGATAAATGGATGGATATATGGATGGATGGATGGATAAACAGATGGATGGATAGATGGATGGATGGATGGATGGATGTATGGATGGATAGATGGATGGATGGATGGATAAACGGATGGATGGATGGATGGATAAACAGATGGATGGATGGATGGATGGATAAATGGATGGATGGATGGATGGATGGATGGATGGATGGATGGATGGATGGATGGATAGATAAACGGATGGATGGATGGATGGATGGATGGATAAACAGATGGATGGATGGATAAATGGATGGATAGATGGATGGATGGATAAACGGATGGATGGATGGATGGATGGATAGATAAACAGATGGATGGATGGATGGATGGATGGATGGATAAACGGATGGATGGATGGATAGATGGATGAATGGATGGATGGATGGATGGATGGATGGATGGATAGATGGATGGATGGATGGATAGATAAACGGATGGATGGATGGATGGATGGATGGATAAACAAATGGATGGATGGATAAATGGATGGATATATGCATGGATGGATAAACGGATGGATGGATGGATGGATGGATAGATAAACAGATGGATGGATGGATGGATGGATGGATGGATAAACGGATGGATGGATGGATAAAGAGATGGATGGATGGATGGATGGATAAACGGATGGATGGATGGATAAACAAATGTATGGATGGACAAACGGATGGATGGATGGATAAACGGATGGATGGATAAACAAAAGGATGGATGGATAAACAAATGGATGGATATAGTGGATATGGATAAACAGATGGATGGATGGATGGATAAATGGATAAACGGATAAACGGATGGATGGATAGATGGATGGATGGATAAATGGATGGATGGATGGATGGATAGATGGATGGATAGATAAACGGATGGATGGATGGATGGATAAATGGATAAACGGATGGATGGATAAATGGATGGATAAATGGATGGATAGATGGATGGATAGATGGATGGATGGATGAACAGATGGATGGAGTTCCGACGTTTGTATTTCCTGTACCTTTTTTTCCTCTCCCTCTCTCCCTACAGACTGGGATAAGCCTGTGGCGGCAGCGGCAGCAGTGCATGCTGGGAGCTGCAAGTCATCAGGTGTTCAGCTTAATGAGAGTGGTCAGCCTGCAGCCTGAGGTGCGGCGCCGTTCGGACACGCTGACCTGGTGTTACCTCAGGGGGCGGAGCCTCAGAACAAACCTGTCCACCTGGATCAGCTGCTAAAGGAACCTGTTCACCTGCAGAGGGTCAAGGTCGGAACAGGAAGCTGAGAGAAGTCAGCCAGGCGTTTATCAGCATGCTCTCTCCTGATTGGCCAGTGTCAGTCATGTGAATGTAATGGCTTCTTCTCTAGCTGAGTTCAACCTAAAGTAAAAAACTGCATCTTCTATGGAAAATCAACACTCAGGTTTCCAGACTGCAGCTCATCAGACATTTGGAAGGGAGGGAAATCCTGAGCCAGTCCTGCTCCTGGTTCAAGATTCACTTTGGGGACAAACCATACGGCACACATCCGACCCGCCATAGCAATGTATGTGGCCCTCTAAACTTTACAGGATCCTATAAATTGAACCTTCAAGTTCCATTAATATGCACCTAAAAAACTATTTTATCACTCAAATCAGTGTTTATTTGAAAGTCCTAAATCACATCAGTATCATTTAATTGTAAGAAGTACTTGTCAAACCAAAATATGTACTCATTGAGGCAGATATTAATTAATATCTTAGAGGTTCGTTAAAAATAGTTTTATCAATACTTTCAGCCACAACCAGCCCTTTAAGGACATTCATAATGTGGCCAAAATTGGAAATGAGTTTGACGCCCCTGCTCTACAGGAAGGATCAGCTGGACGAAGGAAGATGTTTCTGGAGGGACCATATCTTCCTTCCTGGCCTCTAGGATCCTCCAGAAAGTTCCAGGTAGAGGTAAAATCCGTCAGGAAATCTGGTGACGCCACACAGATCCGTGATCTTCTGGAATATTACAGCCAGATGTTTGGATTTGTGGAGAAATCCATGTTTAGTTTGAGGCACAAGCGAATTAATGGGTTGCTTAGGGCCCCCAAACCCATCTGGGGCCCCCTATAAATGCTGAAATTTAACAGAGACCAGAGTTACTCAAATTTATGAATATTTTTATATTTCTCCATTTGATTTAGTTTGGTTTCAGTGTGGATTATAAAAAAAAATTAAATTGTTCAAATTGTGTGTAGTAACTAAGCAGGTTTTCTTTTAAACTAATTATTTTATTAAATAATTAATTCAATGTAATTAATTTTAATTATATTTTTGTTTTAGAAATGTTTTTAAAAGTTGCGCAAATATTTATATTTAATACATTTAAAGTAATAAAAAATATATATACTGTACCTTTTAATTTAGAAAAAACATTTTAGTAAATAAAGTAAAAAAAAAATATTTCTTTTTAATATTCATTGTTTGATTGCTTTGTTGTTAAAATCAGACGCTTTACTTTAACCTTTCTATTATGTTTGAGTTCAGATTATCTCAGCTAATATTAAGAATTAGGATCCGCCAATTAAACTCGGTTTCCTTCACCCTCGATTGGTCTAATCTAAATTGAAACGCTGTTATTGTGGGTAGTGGTGTTAACAGAAAGGAGGCCCCAGAATGAAAACCTTCTGCTGTCCGTTCCCTCTCTGGAAAACCTATATATATATGATAGATTCCCCTTTCATGGTTTCACTCCTTCATATTCATGGGATCTGCTTTTCTGTTACGGATGATCGGAGGTCTGGTGATGAAGATCTTATAAAAGTAGAAACTCGCCTACAAGAAGTTACCATCTCCGCTCACTGCAGAACTCAATCAGCGTTTATATGCCTGCTGTAAAACAGACTGTTTTTCCAATTCCAGAATATGCTTTGCTATTATTGCACATCTCTTTTGTTTTCTGTTGTTTCATACACAAATATACATTTTCTAAAGAAAAAAAATACATATCCTGCTCATTCGCACATTTACTGAACTTTGGGTTTGCTATTTTGAATTCTGCAAAGCAATCTCAGCGTTGTATTTTTCCCCTAAAGTAAGACATATTCTTAATTCCGTTTTTTATATTGTGTCTTTGTATGAATCTGTCACTTTGCTGTTGTTAAACATAATTTTTCCACTGTTTCTTCTGTTCTATTCTTTTTCTCCAGCTGTTGCCCTGTAGGTAGATACTTTTCTTTGCCACCATTCAGTCCTTTTTTTTCTGTCGGCTGGCTTCCCATTGGTCAACAGGTGTTGATTACCTCATCAGTAATCAACATGGTTCGATTAAAACTGATTTTTTTTATTAAGAAGACGAGAATAAACCCAACAAACATGCAATAAACTGTTAAAGCTTCATATAAAACCTAAAGTAAGAAAGGAAATCCAGATTGAGGCGTCATCATTCTCCTGGCCTGGTTCCTGATTTATTCCTAATTTCACCTCATTTTAAATTGATCTCAACTTTTACTGAGCTTTAATTTAGGCTTCATGTTCATTTTAATTAATGGTTTTGACTAAAATCAGATATTTTAATTGTTTATATCATTCAGTTTCAATTTTTATTTATTTTTTCTTTCTTAATTATTTATTTTATTATCAGTATTTCTGGACCTCTGCTTGTTTGAATTTTTCTTGTCTACCTACAGTTTCTCCTTATTCTTTCAGACTCGTTTCCTCTGTTAAATCTCACCAATAATCAGGGAGTTTCATCCACAAATAACACATTTTGGCTAAACTTTGATGTTGGGATATCATTTTTACCGCTCATATTTGTCCACATCCACCGTTTCATGTTAATTTTCCAGAAACTATTTAATATTTCTTTGTTTTATGGTTTCAAAGTTTATTATCATGTAAAGTTTAGACCCTTAAAGAATCATTGAAGTTGACAGTTTTTCTGCCTTTTCCCCAAGAATAAAGTAAATAACAGGAAGCTGAATCTCTGGGGTCATACCATAATATTATCTGAAATTGGTTTTCAGTTTGTTTCCTTATTTAAAAAAAAAAAAGTTATTTTATCTTACTTTTATTAAGTATGATGTCACCTTAGGATCTATGCTTCTATCATTTTCATGTCTCACTGGATTGTCTTCTCCTCTTCCTCCTTATCATTAAGTTTCTTTCTCTTTTTAACCAAGTTATATGGTTTGTAAAAAACGTGTTAATGATGTTCTTTGCACCAAATTATTCTTAAAATCAATTCTTGACCATTTCGGTCTCTTTCAGGATGAGCTGTTTATAGTCTCTGTCACTTTTATGCAACTTAGCAGTTGCAGACCACGCCCACCCATCTCAGTTCCTTGAGTAACTTTGTTGGAAAAAAAGTACTTTTAAGAGTATTATTACCATTTTTTTTTTACTTTTATTTGAGTAACGTTATTGTGACGTATCACTTCTCCTACTTGAGTAAAATTTTAGGATATTGTAGCTACTATGAGTAACTTCATGGACTGAAGAACATAGATAGATAGATAGATAGATAGATAGATAGATAGATAGATAGATAGATAGACAGACAGACAGACAGACAGACAGACAGACAGACAGACAGACAGACAGACAGATAGATAGATAGATATTTCTACTTTTCTACATCAGAGAATTACGCTTTTTTTCCCTGGAAAATATCTAAAAACTTCTGTCTTGTAACTCATGAATTTCCGAGTTGGTTTTTTATGGAAAATATCTGCAATTAATCTCAGAAAGTTTTTACTCGTAATTTTACTACTTTTTGATATCCGTGAACTTCTGAGTTTTTCCTGTGAACTTCTGAGTTTTTCCTGGAAAATACGTGACTTTAATCTCAGAGTTTTTTCTTGGGCGGAAATTTACTCCAATATATTTTTCTTTTCTTTAAAATGGACCTAATACTCCGTCATAATGGGTCTGATGACAAAATTTAAAAGATATTAAATCTGAAGTTGCTCAGTACTCAAGTAGTCATTTTACCCAATACTTTTTTTTCCCTTTTACTTTAGTAAAACATTTTTTGGATGGCTAATTTTTTACTTTTACTTGTTGAATAATAGCTACTCTTATTGAGTACAGTTTTTGGTCCTCTTCCCCCCTCTGGTTGCAGGTTTTCCACACATGAGAATGGCAGATAAATGAATTATTGGGCAGAGTTTGACAGCTGATGGGCGGTCATATGCAAATCCCCCTCTTGCACAGTAAGGCGCATTTATTAGACAGCTTGTAGAACCACCAATAAAAATATGGCATACATTGGATGGATGTTTTTTCTTTTATTCATGTTCAGGGTGTTTATGTAAAAGATATTTAAATAACACAAAAAATGACGGAAAGAGTGAAGTTTGCATAATAAGTCCACTTTAAAGTCGAGATTTTCTCCTCAGCCTTGACCTCAGAATCCAATATGGCGGCCTCCAGGTGAAACATGACGACTGCTGCAGGGATACACTGTTTATCGGACCTCCTGACAGGTTCTAACTTGTTAACTCTGGACTGCAGGACAACGTCTGATGTTTTAGGGGTTTTGACCTCCAGTAAACGCCACCTGGACCTGGACCTGGAACCGGGCTAAGTTGTACTGGCTTCCCAGATTTCCTGCATCAGGAAGAATTCCAGCAGGTTTAAACTGGTCTGTGTCCAGTTTGAGTCTGTATGTAATACCTGAATCAGTTGGATCTGACGCTCACCTGAGCTCCCTGTGTTTACAACGTGAAGAAGCCTGAAAGCTCTGATCCAGTCACGCAGCTCTCTGCTGCCACCTACTGGGCAGAAGAACAGCTGAAGTAATGACAGAACTGAGGCAGGTGGAGGAGCATCTGTGAGGTTCTACTCATAAATACCCATAAATAATAAGTTTTCAACGTCAGGTATAGATCAAAACAAAGACAGGAAGTCCTTGACTGATGAAGCGTTTCCTGTCAGATGTGCTGACACATTTATTTATGTTCAAACAAAAACTTTAATGTATTTTATTCTGTAAAATCGCCACAGGTGGGTGGAGAAGCCAGGAACTGTACTCAAAAAGAGTAGGTACATTCAACATATTTTTACTCGAGTAAAAAGTAAAAAAGTAGCTGTGAGAGTGTAAAAGTATTTAATTAAATGGCCACATAAGTACTGAGTAACTATATGACAGAGGTGGGTATTTACTCAGTTACATTTACTTAAGTAATCCTTTGATTGGAAAAAATTACTTTTTAGAGTAGTATTGCTATGCCGTGCTTTTACTTTAGTAATATTTCAGGATACTCTACCCAGTGTGAGTAAATTCACTGAATGAAGAGCAAACATTTTAACCTACATTTAATTAAAGGAAACCTCCTGTTTCTACATGCGCTTTGGTTTTCTAATGTAATCTTCCGTCTGTTGAGCTTTTTGTACTTTGAGCTCAAATGAATATTCAGTAAACACCATTAATTGTCACTGGAAGTACTTTTTACCTTGTTCTGAGCAGTATTATTTATTACCTAATGTAAGTACTGGTAATATATTGAAAAAAATGACTCAGGGAAGTCTTTCTTCTGCTTAGAATTTGTGGTGTAATTTTACTTATTTGCATCTTTTTTTTGTCTTTCAAATACCAAATACCTGCTTGTATGATGTCTTGTTTTACTAAATACTTTTACTCTTACTTGAGTAGTTTTTAGACAACTATTTTTAAATTTTACTTGAATAATAATATGTTGAAGTATCGCTACTCTTAGTCGAGTACAATTTTCAGGTACTCTGCCCACCTCTGCTATTTAATCATGACATTTGATGTAATATTTAAAAATAATGTTGTTAGTTTAACAAAAATATTGTTTTGCTTAAATTCTGGTATTTCAAAGACTAAATTATACAAAAAATGTTTAGAAAATACAAATTCAAGCATGAGAAATATTAATTAAAACAATTTATTTTCAACTAAACAAAAAATTTCAGTAGATATTTGTATTTAGAACAGGGTAAAGTACTTCCATTGACGATGTATGGGGTTTATCGTATA